>JAWWLV010000001.1:86990297-87044906 GCA_035041135.1 Platyrinchus mystaceus
TCTGTATCCAGAAGTCACAAACAGATTTTGGTATTTCCAATTAAAGCTGTTGCATCTGTTTGAGCAAAACCATCTTGCTTGTTTTTCCTTAATTAAAAATACCACTGACCATTAAATTGGCTTCTAATGAGTCAGTAATAACTGCACCTGGGCTAAAAATTTGTCTTGTGACTTCAGACACAAGAGGTATATTCAGACTAGTGTCCCAGGGTGTTCTGTACTGTACGTCTCTTTTTGGTTTCCAGCTGCATGTCATGCCACTTTAGATGAGGGTTTAGCCATGCTATGGCTTCTCAAAGTCATAGGCAGACACTCGGCCTGCAATTAGCATTCATCAATGTTTTAACCCTAGAGCCTGAGGTTTATACCAAAGCAGCTGAGTCTCATCTCATCTAAGGTGACTGGTAGGTTTTTGCAGAAAGACAGGATGAATAAACACAGGATACCAACATCTCTTTCATTGAATCACAAAATGGTTTGTGTTGGAAGAGAGCTTAAAGACCATCTAGTTTCAACCCCCCTCCCATGGGCAGGGACACTTTCCACTAGACCAAGTTGCTCAAAGCCCCATCCAGCCTAGCCTTGAACACTTTCAGGGATGGGGATCCACAGCTTCACTGGGCAACCTGTTCCAGTGTCTCATCACCCTCACAGTAAAGAATTTCTTTTAGGTTAGTGTCTAACCTAAATGCACTCTCTTTCCCACTCTTGTAAAAAGTCCTTCTCCATCTTTCTTGCAAGCTCCCTTCAGGTACTGGAAGGCTGCAATTAGGTCACCGCAAAGCCTTCTCTTTTTTAGGCTGAACAAACCAAATTCTCTCAGCCTTTCCTCGTCAGAGAAGTGCTCCATCCATTAGGTTGAAAAGTAATTATGTGGCTGGAGACAGGAAAAAATACCTAGTGTTTTTTCCTAAGGACCAGTCTTGGGAGAAGCCCCTCCTGTTTAATAACTCCTGAGGTTTACATAACTATGGAAATGTTTTAAAAAGCTGAAAGACATCAGCACAGAGGAGGACAAGAATAATGTGTATGAAGACCCACAGGACTGAACTGAATGGAAATGAAATTTAGTCATGCAAAATATCTTTTGGAAGTAGCAATGAAAAGTTATTTGGAAGATAGGAACACAAACTTGAAAATGATGAATGGAGAGAAAGAAAGAGTGAGCTTATGATGATCCATCAGTGGCACTTGAATCCATTAAGGGGTAGATTCAGTCTTCGGGGAGGTATGTCCTATCCAAGTGGGGAAATATTGGAATATAATATAGTGTGCATTTCTAGGCATGTATATTAAAGTCACAGGAACTCAAAAGAGGATCTAATGCAGAGATGGGCTACTCTGACCATCAGGGAAGAGGAGGAAGCTATCCTGTTCCTGCCAGCAAAAGGAGAGCTGATGAAAATTATGGTTACTCTTCTCAGTTCCAGTTGGGCTGGAGGGCATGGAAGGGAAAATCTGCAGACCATACAACAACCACTGAGCCAAGAGGTTTTTGCAGCCTTTGCTTTGACCAGTCAGTGTCTGCAGTAGGGGAAGGACCAAAGTCCCACCATCGTGTGAGTAGCCCGAAGGGACTGCAAACAGAATGGTATGTAGCAAAAGGAAGAATAGACACCCATCATATATTACATCATTGGACAGACATAAGCAACAGTTTACATCTATGTAAAAAAGCAATCTGTTTCATGAACAGCAAATAAAAAGCAGCACACACCTGGCTGAAACAAGCAGTCATTTGAAATGTGAAGCAGGGTTTGCTAATGGACTTTTGGCACATGCTGTCAACCGCAGTTATTAGCACCGAATGATGACAATTGTACACAATCATCTCATATATGGAGGACTTACAGCAGAGAATAGGAGACACAGCAAGTTTTACAAAGTGCCACTGTAGTTGCTTCCTTTATCCAGGGATCACTTATTAACACAAATAACATAATTCTCACCCTCCCCCCAGAATAAAAACAAACAAACAAACAAACAAAAGTCATACTCTACAAAGAAAAGGAAAAAAAGTGCATAAATTTATCATCCTGACATTGACTGCCCTCTGTAGCTTTTTTCAGGATCCTGTGAAGTTTAACTTACTGGTAATGAATTTTTGCTTTTCTTTACTTATAGTTAATTCACAGTGAAAATACCATATATATATAAATATATATTCAGTAAAGCAGATAGCTGATAAACAGTCTAACCACAACATACTCATATTATTTTTTGTACACATCGTACTGAGCATTGTGAAACTGGGACACACAGTACTTAAAGCATTACATTACAATAGGAAACCATATTCCATTACCATTTCACAGGGGGGAGGAAGGGAAAAAATACACTGTTCATTTTGTTTGTTTTTCTTTTTCTGTAATTACTTCTTAACATTCATCACTTAATATGATTTCAAAATTTCCATAGGTCCGAAAACCTCTCTCTCAAGTTTCAGAAACAGCAGCATGGCAGCAGCACAGCCAGGTGATCACCATTTCATGTAGGCAGTGTCTGTCCCCACAGCTTTTGGTTGAGCTCTCTTGTCATTAATCTAAGTCTCTGGCCTTCAGATGTTTAATTACCTTTCTTCCAAGTGATGCATGGTATTTACAGTAATGTAATTGTCCTTCTGGACAGTGTCTGAGACATGAAGTTCTCCTTGAGAGAAGAGGCTGAGGCACAGCATCCCTGTGATTCCTGGGCTAAACTGCTCCACCAGTGTAGGACCAGCATCAGGGTGCATCACCCCCAGGCAACCAACACTCATTTGTCAGAGGAGCATCACTGTGTTCCACAGTTCAGCAAAAGGGTAAGGGGAAAACTGTGACAGTCTGGGCAAGGGGCAGTAGGGATACAATGGCAGGATCACCAGGTTCCTGCCTGGGAGCCTACAAAGGTAGAAGCAGTGCTGAATACTGCTGTGGTCACACTGGGTCAGAGCAACACCCAGACCCTTGCAGTGTATTGTAGGGATTAGTCATTCTCTGAGGGCAAAAGACAACACAGAAGACTTAATACTAAAACAAGTAGTTCCCAGAGCTCTCAGAACCATCCCAGCCTCATTTTCTCAATATTTGTTTCTCCTGCTTGATCAATAGCCTCTAAAAATACAGATTTCTCCTTAGCAGAAACAGTAATTGGAATTAATGTCTCTCTCCTCTGCTTGGTCAACAATTTTCATCAAAGTTACAAGAAGTGAGACTTCTCTATCGCTGAGAAATCTTGCTGAAATCACCAAGCAACTTAAAATTTTGTGGAGGGAAGAGCTGTTCCTCCAGCTGTGAGGCCTTATGAAGTCCCACTGTTGTCACTGCTGGCAGGAACATTTGGAGCCCTCTAGAAAGATGAGAGGGATTATTTCATGTTTTACATGCTCTGGGTATATTTTAACCACACTAATAATTAGTGATTGCAACATAACACTGTCTCTATCTGTGATTGTTATGGTTCAGTCCCAGCAGTCTGCAGGGGCAGGATAATGTATTTACCTCCCAGGAGCTGTAGGGAGAAGAAGCTAGTTTCAGTCATCTGGCACTGGGTGGCTGAAAACAGAGGCACAGCCTTACTCCCAGGCAGGGTTTCCTATCTAAAACTCTGGTGAGAGAAATGAAGCATTAAAAGGAGCCTTATTGTCTCTTTCCACAAGCAATCAGGAGCTGAGTTTCTCTTTTGGCTGCTAAGCAGGATGTGTTGATGCAGTCAGGTTCAGGGATCTTCCTAAACTTCTTTTGGGAATCTGAAGGGGACTCCTGGCTCCAAGGAGAAGGGATGAGTTTTCATGAAGTACAAATATTATACTAAAACTCCTCGAGGAATGCAGAACATACAGGCAATAACTGCACAAATGTGCCTAGGAAAAATACTTGCATATGTACAGCCCTCAAAGTCATAAAGTTACTGACAGGAACAGACAGTGGGACACAGCACAGTGTGGAGGATTGCTGTGGAGCCCTTCTCCCAGGTGTCTGGGAGAGTGTCAGGGTAGGGTCAGGGTGAAGCCCTTAGGCTGGCTTGGTGCAGCACAGGCAGCTGCCTTTTTGCCTGTTTTTGCAAAAGCCGAGAGCTAAGCAGGGGAGAGAGAAGACAGGGTGGTAAGTCACCTGGTGTTCCTGTTAGTTGTTATGCAATGACGGGAGCTGGGTAACCAGTGGTAACAAAAGTAAAGGCTTCATGTACTGGCTTGTGTGTCATGGTTCAATCCCAGCTGACAGCTAAGTACCACACAGCCTCTCACTGCCCTCTCCCTGGCAGGATGAAGGTGAGAATTGCACAGGTAAAAGTGAGAAAACTTGTGGGTTCAGATAAAGATAGTCTCATAGGTAAAGCAAAAGCCATGCATACCAGCAAAGCAAAAGAAGGAATGTTTTCAAACCTTCCCATGAACAGGCAGGTGTTCAGTCACCTCTAGAAAAGCCAGGCTCCAGCACGCATAATGGTGACTTGGGAAGACAAAGCCATCACTCTGAATGTCCCCTCATTCTCCTTCCTCCAGCTTTATATGCTGAGCATGATACCATATGGTATTGGTCAGTTGGGGTCAGCTGTCCTGGCTGTGTTCTCTCCCTACTCCTTGTGCACTCCCAGCCTGCCTGTGGGTCTGGTGGGGTGAGGGGCAGAACAGGCCTTGACTCTGCCTGAGAACTGCTCATCAGTCACTAAAGCATCCCTGTGTTATCAACACTGTTTCCTGCATAAATCCAAAATACAGCCCCACACTAGCTACTGCGAAGAAAATTAACTCTACCCCAGCCAAAACCAGCACACCATAACAACAGCTACACACAGCTCTGCGACTGCCTGTGTTATTTAGGAGGGGCTGGAGTGAGTGAGGAGTGCTGTGACTCAGGCTGGGATAGCAATGAGATGGCTTAGCAAAACCACCCAAGTTCTGGCTTTTTTTCAGACTCCCCCTGCTCCCCTCCTTACCCTCAAGTTCCTTTGTATCACAGCACAGGAAAGAGAAAGATAGACAGAAAAGATGTAGGGAAAAAATAGTGGGGAAACTCGTAAAAGGGTTTGCTAGACCTGGAAGATTTCAGAAGGAAAACATTTTGATAAATCATAGAATAATAGCATCATTTAGGTTGAAAAGACCCTTTAGGTCAACACATCCAACCTTTATCCCAGCACTGACAAGTCCACCACTAAAAGAGGTCCTTAAGTGTCACATCTGCACGTCTTTTAAATACCTCTACCACTTCCCTGGGCAGCCTGTTCCAATGCTTGACAATCCTTTTGGTGAAGAATTTTTTCCTAATATCCAATATAAATATCTCTTGGTGTAAAATGAGGCTGTTTTTTCTTGTCCTATTGCTTATTACTTGTGAGAAGAGAAGAACCACCACCTTGCCACAGTCTTCTTTCAGGTGGTTGTGGAGCATGAGAAGGTCTCCTCCTGACCCTTCTTTTCTCCAGGCTAAACAACCCCAGTTCCCTCAGCTGCTGCTTGTGTTCCAGACCGTTCACCAGCTCCATTGTCCTTCTCTGGACACACTCCAGCACCTTCATGTCTTTCTTATAGAGAGAGGCCCAAAACTGAACACAGGATTTGAGGTGCAGCCTCACCAGTACCGAGTACAAGAGGACAATCACTGCCCTGGTCCTGCTGGCCATACTATTTCTGATCCAAGCCAGGATGCCATTGTCCTTCTTGGCCACCTGGGCACACTGTTGGCTAGTGTTCAACTGCTGCCAACCAGCACCCCCAGGTCTTTTTCCACTGGGCAGCTTTCCAGCCACTCTGCCCCCAGCTTGTAGCTCTGTGCTGGGGTTGTTGTGACCCAGGTACAGGACCTGGCATTTGGACTTGTTGAACCTCATACAATTGATCTTGGCCCATTGATCCAGCCTGTCCAGATCCTTCTGCAGAGCCTTTCTGCCCTCCAGCAGGTCAACACTCCCACCCAACTTGGTGCTGTCTTTGAACTGACTGAGGATTCACTCAATCCTCTTGTCCTGATCATCGATAAAGATATTAAATGGGACTGGCCCCAAAACTGAGTCATGGGGAATCCAACTAGTGACTGGCCACTAACTGGATGTAACACCATTCACCACCACTCCCTGGCCTCAGCCATCCAGCCAGTTTTTATCCAGTGAAGAGTATGTTCATCCAAGCTACAAGCAGGTAATTAGTTCAGGAGAATGCTTTGGGAAAGTGTCAAAGGCTTTACAAAAGTCCACAGCTTTTGCAGCACCACTAGGAGGGTCCTTTTTCATAGAAGGATATCAGGTTAGTCAAGTTAATGAAGAATACTTTGACTAGACCTTGTTTCGCTGAGGTTTCCCTCTTATCCTCAAAGGCATGGCTGTACTTGAGGAAGAATATGGGAAGCAGCCTCAGCTGCAAGACTCATGGTCCCTCTGACACAGTGTGATCACACAGGTCTCTTGCCAGCCCTCCTCCCCTGCTGGTACTGCATCCAGCTCATAGCAGAATCAGGACTACTTATAGCAGTCAAACCACACCAGGAAGTCTCCAGAATCAATTCTCTTTTCCTTGTCTTGTGAATGTGCTCTCTCACTGACATGCTCTGGATAGGCTGGGAGAGAGGGGAAGAAAGACACCAAGCTGCAAATGGTGGCAGAAATATGGGATCCAGAGGAAGGCCTGAAGAAGAAGCCAGTAGGCAAGACGGGCCCAGCTCCGGACCAGAACAAACCCGGGCTGAGCAGAATGCAGATGCTGAGACCATCTCTGACTCTCTCAAATACAAGGTAACAACCAAGTATTCCCACAGTGCCTAATTCATAACTCTAGCATGGTCTGCTGTGAGCTGATGCTTATAAAGCTCAGAAGTGACCTCTCAGCTTCCATCTTTCAATGGCAAATTGAAGCATTTGAGATGCAGGATTTTAGTCTGATTAGCATCTGTATTTTCTGGCCACTTCCCTCACAGATAGAAGAAACATATTCTGCTTCATGTGAATGCTGCAGGCTGATTTCTATCCACCATGTGTTCTGTGTTGCTGTTTGGCTTTCTAAAGCTGTGGGCAGAGGAAATGGCAAAATTGCCTGTTGAATAGAAAAAAAAAAAAAATAAAACAAAAAAAGGCTAAAAATATGCTTCTATCACATCATACAAACTCTGCTGCCAGCACAAACATCTCTAACTCATTCTGGCAAAGACCATCAATCCAACTGCCTTTGGGGTTGCCTGGCTGCTTGGCTCACTTGGGCCTCCATGAACCCACCACAGACCTTGTGTGGAGATGTCTCTTTTCTCTTGATAATGCTGAATCATTTAAGGTTATACAGGTGAAGGCTGATCATGAGGAATTACAGAAGTGATCTGAGTGAGAGGCTAAGCCTGGACTCTCTGGTCTGACAAAGGTCTATGCCAGACCTCACAGTGCAACAAAAGTGGAAAAAACAAAGATTGATCGTGGCTTAGAGGAAGAATCCCTTTTCTTTCTCAGCTCCTCGTGCCTTCTGTTGGTGCCTGTTGTATCTTTCAATACAAGAGCTAGGGAGAAGCTGGCAAGATCCTAGTCCAAAATAAAAAGTAGTCCCTTACACACCCTCCAGCCACCCTGTGGAAATCCTCACCAAACACGGCTGTGGGTTCAAAAAGGTGTTCATAACAATACACAACTGAGATCTACTGAGGGCTCTGAAACACACAGACATCGCATCTGGCTTAGGAAGTCTCTTCATTACTGGAGGCTGAGAGACGAAATATTAGTATTACCCTGTACTCCTCTGGTTTTTGGCTACTGCTGAAAACAGAGCACTGAGCCAGACAGGCTTTTATTCCAGTCCAGACTGGTGGCCTTATGCTCCTTTATGGTGCAGTGTACTCCAGGCCCTTTGATCATCATCAGCCCTGTATGCAAGAGCCTGGGATTGTATGCTGTCCTCATTCAGTGGGAAACATGACAAAGAGGCAAATTCCTTAGGACACTTTCCTGTGATTTCTTCCAAAATTTATCACCACTTCTCCAGTCCTATACTCCTTCTCCTTCATACACACCTAGCAGACCAAGACCTTATATTCCACTTAGAGAGATCAAGCCAAAACACTGTAAAGCCCTGCATATGTGCTTCTCTAGGTGATGCCTGCTAGGGTTCCACATGCTAGCCACCAATGTCATATCCAAAACCAGCTGGAGCCAAAGTGCTCCCCTCACAGTCCCACCCCTGGCTGTGCTCGCCCCTCACACAACCAGGGCCACTCATTGTGAAACTTTTCATTACCTAAAAACCAATCCTCAAGACTGCCTATACAAGCAAATTAAGAAGAGCTGAGGAAAGCTTTAGGCTCCTGCCAGATAATGTTACATCCCCTTCCTCCTCACCCCCTTAAATTTGCACAATGCAGGACCCATTCCCAACAGGTAGTTTGTGTGAAGTTGCACATTTCAGATGGGAAAGAGGATTTAACACTGTGGACACACACAGCTGCTCTGTGCCAAGAGTGCCTGTGCCAGAGAACAACCTCACACACAGCTTATGAACAGAGGCAGAGCCAAAAACGTGATTTCCCCAGTGTTCCTTCTTCCCCCTCGAATGAATGCAGGCAAAGCAACAGCATCACTGGCTAATCCTTCCCTGAGTCTTGTGCTTCCCCTCCCCTCTCGATGTGTTTTGATTTGCAGTGGCTGTTGCTTGGTTTCTACCCAGGCGGGTGCATGTCGGACATGAGCCGTGTGCTCCTGTTCCAGGACCAGCTCCAAACCAATACGTGCTTGCAAGCAAACCCACTCCCCATTCGAGGAAATATGACTCAAACAAGAGCCCAGAAATATTTAACTCCTCCACGCCAAGAGATTTTCCAGCACTAGGCACAGAAGGAACAGAGTGCTGAGCAAAAGGCAGACTGCAATCAGCAGTTGTCTGTCTAAAGGGGAACAGATATCACTACTAAAAAAAAGATGTACACCCAGGCTGTCTTACAACTGGACGAACATCAACTCTTACCAATGTTTTAGTATACATCCTCCAAGAGGAATTACCTGTTGTTACTCATACAGATAAAATGAAGAAGCCTTTGCACTGTATAATTAGCACATATTGACAATATTTGAAAGGGTCTGGCCAAAGCTGGCACTTATGCAGAGTCAATTGCTGCTAAGTAAACATGAAAATTACTTGCTTGAAAGGACCATCTGGTAAAGAGGCACCTCTGTGAAATGAGAAGCCTGCAATTCAGACACACAGTTCTGAACACAACCCTGTAACTGTCTACACAGCAAATAAAACATTCAAGAGTGTTAAGAGTAGGAGGCACATTTTTTTTACAATTCCTTTATTTAGGAAAGTGTGATCAATTTGGGCCTCTCCAGCAACAGAAAACATACCAGAAATAATAGTAGTTCTGAGATTGGACAAAATAATACAAGAACAATAATGAGGGGAAATTGTAAGATCTTTGTGTGCAATTAACTTGAGGAATGTGTTGGTCCACTGTGGTACTGAGGTCACAATATTGCAGGATTAAAGAAGGAAAGATGCCATAATTATACCACATTACTTGCTCAACATCAGAGCCTCCCTCAAATTCTATATACAAGTGTGGAAAAGGCTTTCCAGGACATATAGAAGACTCCAACTGAGGGATTTGGGAGACACATCTTGCCAGATTCTTTACATTTTTCCTATTCAAGAATTTCTTCTACATTTCAAGTGTCTGCCACTATTCCGTATTGAGAAAGGACATTAGGCTATTTGGAACATCATCCAATTCTTATGGAGGATTTTACTCTGTGTGGATTCAAATGAGCTTAATCCTGAGGTCTGTAAGTACACCTGCTGTGGGGGCAGAGGCGACAGAGAACTGACTCATAACAACAGTGAACAAGAGAGAATAAAAACTTACTCCATCTTCCAAAGTTTTTCCACCTATACACTTAGCCTTTGGGAATGGTGCACCTTAAGCAAATGAGGCTGGATACTTCAATATTAGCCATTCATCTGGAATTGCTCTGGTCCCACCACAGGGTACAGTGCTTCAGCTTCAGGTGTTCCCTCGCTCCAGTTCCAGCAGAGATCAAGGAAAGAAAGAACCAAGAGGAGGGGAAGGAGGCTGGGATGGAAATGCACATGGCACACATACTCAGGGATTTTGGGTTCTGGGTAAGCAACTTTTGTTTTCTTTGAATACCTCTATTTGAACCTCAGTTTCCAGTGGCAATGAAGTTTTAGGGTCTACATCCTTTGGGTCTTACACCCATGTTAAGACCTCACAGGTTTACTTAAAACAAAGTTGCTCTGAGAGTGCTCCACATGAAGCACGGGGTTGATGTGCCTGTAGAGAACAGTATCCTTTCCAGATGCTACCGCATGTTTTCTGAAAGTATGGGCAGGGCTCCAGGCAGCTACCTGAGGGTGTCAGGAATGAAGTCACCCTTTAGCAAAGGCCCTGGTGCAGTTTAGGCTCCAGTGACATGTCCTTGAGAGGCAGAAGCCAAATTTACTTTGACAGCCTTGTTATACTTCTTGATATAGAACCTGTTTTCTGTAACAAGAGACTCAAGACTGATGGGTTAACTGGAACTGCTGAAAGATGTGTCAGTGGCAGGTTCAGGTCTTCATGCAACCTGGGGATAGATCTCATCTGAACACTACAAAACAGAGGGAATGGGGAAATCTCATTGGTGCTGGGGCCCTTGCTCAGTAGACTTCCATTCAGGCAATCTTTCTCCTTCTGCCCAAGCCAAGTAAATTCAGAACAGAGAAAATAAAGCTGGCATGGAGCATTTAGGCATTTTTCTGACACTGTGACTCCTTAGTCACAGCAAGTCCATTTTCTGTTATCCAACAAGGGCAACCAGCCAGCACTGTGAGGTGCCTCAGCTACCAGCAGAAAATAGGATGTATTTGCTCCAGGGCAGAGCTGAGCTCAAAGTTGGATATCTCTCCTCTTATGATGGACACCACATTACATATTCCTCTCTCCTTTTACTTTAAAAGTATCTCTTTCCCTGCTAGATCTGCTCTGTGAGTCTTGCTGCCTGAACCTGCTTTCTTACTGCAGCTTTGGCCAAAAAACTGTCCACTGCAGCAAAAGTCAGCAAAACCCTTATGGGTGTTTGGTTTATTTACTTTTTCTCTATTTTCTTGCTCGAAAAGAAAACCAGTGGATCAGCAAGAGAAGAACAGATCTCACGATGAGACGGGGCTGGGAATCACAAGAAATACCAGGACGATGAGCAGGGTGTCTCCCATGGGCTTCATGAGCTGAACTGAGGGTGGGAGGATTTATTGCAGTGGTGAACTTGAATAGGTTGATGGGCTGCAGGGGATACGGCCACTTTCCATATACCATCCTAAAGATTCCATCCTCAGGTTTGCACAGACACAGAGAATTTTCAACTTGAGTAACTTGAGAAGTTTCAGCTCTGCCCCTGGGTATACCAGTAGGGGAAAAGGAATGAGAGGTGTTTCTCTAACTTCATCTGTGGTGAAATTAATTAGCCTAACCCCAGGACCAGCTTCTGTGTTCAAAATCCAGGTCCTACCAGGAGCAGGGCTCCAACGTGGCTGTTGCACAAAAAGAGCAGCAGATGTTTATGAGAAAAAATATAAGCAACATTCACAAGTAAAGACATTTCTTCCATGTATGCAGGAAGTCCCAAATTTAGCAGACAAGGCAGAACCCCACATATGGCAGAACAGAGCTATAAAAGTTGTCAGCAAGCGATACTCATCTCGATTTAGAAACAACTTGTTCCTACCAAGTAACGAAAATGTGACTGAAAACATGCTTGTCTTTTAGCTGCAAGTGCAGTATGTACATTTGTTAGAGAAACTAAGGAAAGTGCTGGCATGAATTCACTTTTTTGCACCTCACTTGATGGTATCAGATTTTTGCTCCATATTACTCACCTTTCTTATTCTATGATTCAATAGCCAACAGCTTCCAGAAAGTGCTACTGGACAGAATTAAGCAGCATTAGTTTTGGTTCCTGGTTTGATGAAGCAGAGTGATACAAATAGGACAACAGACCACTAGGGTCTCCACACTCTAAGAATGACATTACGCAGGGAAGTAGGCATATCTGAGATGCCGTCTTTCCAGAGCTCAACATCTACTAACGCGGGACATGCAGGGTGAGGAAAAAAAAATATTAACTTCATGCAGTTACTTTATTTACTTCTGTTCTCAAGTCTCAGGGTGCACAGGGATGTGTGTTATAAAAGGGAAACCTCGATCAGTCATCTTTCCCCACCTCCTTCCTTTGGTGAATGATGTTTCAAAAATACTGTTGTCCAGTGTACCAAAGCAGCTCAAGCAGCATTTACACACATTAGCAACGCAAAAGAGCAGCCCTGTAACTGATGTTTGTTTGCTCAGACATTCAATGAATACGGGCACAAAGGCCAAAGTCAATCCAACACCGAAAGAAAAAAGGATAGTATTTGCAAAAAAATACCTTCATAATGGTTTTGCTCAGCAGCTTGCTGGCAGCAAGACATAACTGAGGGATGCGATATTCCTTCCACAATTTGGCTCAGCTTTGCCCTCATATTTTAGAATAGAACATCCTGAGTTGGAAGGAACCCACTGGAATCATCAAAGCTTTGCTGCTGCTGCAGCCTGACCAGCGTCCCACTACCCACTACAGTGATGCCAGCCATGCCCAGTGTCTTAGGCTGAAACATTGCCTCTATCTTGCAACATACTGAAGGTATTTTTAATTCACTGGCTTAGACAAGAAAGCTTTTTTTGTTCTTCATTGTAACCACGAATTTTTTTGAGTTTATTCTATGGGGCCAGTCAGGTCATGCTTAGGGCTAAAAAATAACCAAGAAGCTACAAAAGGAAAAGCCCACTTCATGATCCTACCCCATCTTTGTCACAGCTCACTCCTGAGGAAGCTAAAGGTTCATCTCCTCCATCCTACCTCTGCCAAGGGCCCCTTCCTCTTCCCCCTCACCTTGTATTTTGTGGACCTCCAGCTCCCCTTCAAATTCACCCCTAACATTCACTTCCAGTGTGCCACAGGCTGCCCTGGGTCCCCAGCAAACCCCACTGTGCCACCACCTCTACAGCCTCCCCCACTTCTCTTGCACTGGGGCTAAAACCATTGTCATGCAACTTATGAGCCCCAACATCCAACCACTGCTTCTCAGATGCTGTTTGCTTCTTAAAACCTCATAAGGCCAATGCTCAGCCCTTGGGCTCCCATAAGGGAAATCAAACTATCATCCCCCTTCTGACAGTAGCACATCAGTGGCTTGTTTCTGCTGAGACCACATTTAGCACAGCTCTAGCTCTTAATCCTCCAATGATAAAGCTTTGCCCATGAACTCACACTCTCATAAATTCAACCTGGTTTATTCCAAATATCACATAAATTAAATACATTTCCCATGAATATTGCAAATATACATGAAATGAACATTGCAATCTTTAAAAAAAGTTTTGGCTTTGTTTATGCAACAAGAAGTGCCAAATGTGGTTAGAACATGAACTTCTCCTGTATTTACTAGATACAAAAAGGTGCAGATTAATAATTTATATTTATACATATGTACACACTCCATTTAATTTCTAGCTTTAAAACAGTAAAAAATGGTTTCAAGTTTATCTACATTAAACATACTCGTTTACATCTGGTCAGATGCCCCAGATAAGAGTTGATACAATCATTTCACAACTGCAAAATTAAGGCGCTACCAAAATACCAGTTCCACTAGTGTAAAATGTAACAGGAATAGAGAGTGTACAGCTTTCTATTTATCAATTTAAAAGTGGACTGGAGAACAAGGAAAAAAGAGCAGTAAGAAACATGACAAGTTCTACAGGTTAGAAGTACAAAGAGATCTTGATGACTATCAAATGAACATATTAAAATACAGTAGATAAAAGGCCTCAGTGGCAAACAATTAGTATGCTTCTGAAAGACAAAAAAGGTTAAAATATATATATATATCATTTTGTAGCTTGAAATTTTACAGGTGAACAACAGGTGTAGAGGTAGAGGGATTTTTTTTTTTTCTTTTTGGCCTCTTTATGGTGTATAAAGAAGGGCCACATTCACCACAGTGAAAAGACTCATCATATATCCCAGCATCCTTGCTTGGACAGCAAGCAAGAAAAGTGTAATGAGCTAGAAAGGCAACGAATCCTGTCTATCTCTTCCAGGAGCTCAGCTCCAATGCTTTCACATGTACCTTGGCGACAAGTTACACCTAAGCGTCGACTGGCTGTAACGTGGACATCTCCTCTAGAGAGCAATAAGACAGCTAGCTTTTCCTGTGAGGTACTACTGGATGCTGTAGATATTATATGGCAGAGGTGATTTGGTAAAAACAAAACTGGTACTTTCCCTTAGAAAGCAAGTACCACAGGGCAGTGGTGATTTTATTTATTTATTAAAGCTTTGCTATTTGATCAGCATTCAATGTTTTGGAGGAAAAGTCAACTTTGGGCTGCTAATATGATTATTTGCATCCATACACAGACAATTCCCTTGTTATTATCTTTTATCCAAAACATCAGTCACTGAAATATTCACAAACTGCTTTAAACCTTGACTAAAAAAAAATCCCTCTACAGTTCAGCTTTCTTTTCAATATCAATCATTCCATTAACTATGCAGGCCTTCATGAACACTAACGTCACTTCCCATGTAGAATGTCTTTACACATTACAGAACAGCAGTAAACAACCTTTCTTTTTTTTTTTTTAGGGTTTTCTCTCAGAAGTACCTCAAAAGTAGGTATCTTGAACAAATCACTTATGCAAAGAAGAATATTAACATTAATATTAACATTTACTGAGGCAAAGCCAAGAAGACACTAACTAGCACCTTGATATTTTTTTTTAAATGCACTCCTATCTGTAAAATTAAGCACATATAAGATCAGGGACCAGCAATACACAAATACCATTGGCGTCCTCTTTCAGCTAAGCTAGTCATACTCAAAACTAGGCAGACACACAAACAAGCAAGATGAGTGAGTCTCGAAGAAATACACAGCATGGGTAGGAATGGGAAGAACAGGAAGCTGAACAGAAAGGATTGCAAGATCAAATACAGTCCATCTTCTGGTCTGAGAATTAGTTTGTGAAATCACCCTTCAGTAGCTCAGCTGACAGTGGGCTGAAGACCTACTGACTTCTGACATTTCCTCCCCCACATAAGTAACTAGTCCTTTCCACTTCAGTGAATTCCTCTTCCTCATCTTCAAATCCTGGAAGAAATGCATTTAACTTGAATTTTGAGCAGTTTGGTGGTGGTAGCAGAACTTGCAGAAGGCTACTGTAGAGGTTATGACATCATTGGTTGTACATTATGCACTTCACAATTCAGAGAATATACTTACAAACTACTTAAATAGAAAAGGCGTGTTCAAGGTAGAGGCAGTTACAGTACATTCAGGGTATGTTACAGAAACCATTTGTGGTAGCCATTTGCTGAAAGGAAAAAAAACTCTCAATTTTTGTTTCCCAGACCACACAGGTTATAACTACAATACCCAAAGAGAGCAGGTAATATATCTCAATCACGGCATTTTAATTCCAGAATTCATGTGCAAAGTGGAAAAAAAAAAAAAGTTTAAATACCTCTTCATTGACAAATAAGGACAAAAGAACTAAAAAAGAAACCAGGCACTTTGACCATGTAGGTAAGCAGCCATTTCTTCTTACCAGACTTCTGCACGTGAACAAGTCATTATATTGGTCTTGCTATGCTTGCAGCACATGGAGATTCAAGTCAATTTTATTCCCTGTTGGTAGTATCAGTTCTAGTTATAGGAAACTGTGCCAACTGAATTGGTAACACTGAGTTATTTCATTGGCAGTTGAGCTAATGTTGATCATTTGACTGACAAGCGATCAATTTAACAGCTATCAAAGTTAGATATTAACAAAATAATACATAAAAAATAATCAGAGACAAATGAAGGTTAACACCTGACTTAAGCTTGCATTGAGACTTGCCTTTACAGGTTCGGTTTGTGACTCGTTTCACGGTGTTACTGTGGACTGATTCCCATCACATACAGCAACTCGTACTAAACTACAATACTTTCGGTTTGAAACACGTTCAGTAGAGATCCCCTCAATGTAATGGGAGGTTGGCATGACACTGCAGGAAGGAGGGAGACGGAAACCTCCCCACCTTTTCATCCTCGCTGGTCCCACTCACAGAGCAGGCGCTCAGAGTAAACTGCAGCATGCCTCCCCCCTACTTGGGGTGAAATCATTATTTCACAGCAGTGTTTATCATACTTTAGGGAGCGGCTTGATTTGAATTTAGCGGTAAGACCAGCTAGGATTACTTTGGTTTTTCTTTTCAAAGAAACCAAAGTACACCTTTCCAAACATTTTGTACATACTCATTCTGCTACAACACATAAATCACAACAGAGGGATTACCTAAGGCTACTTAATAGTGTAATTATTCAGTAGCTATTATGCTTTCATCCAAACATCCTCAGATGCCTTGACAACAACTGTTTAACTTGTTTTTTCCTCAGACTACTATTTGCTGAAAAGAGAGAGAGAGAGAGACAGAGAGAGAGAGAGAGAGAGAGAGAGATGTGGGTTTATGACAGAGTGCCTTCCGATTCACTGACAGAGAGTACTGTCAGTTATAGTCTTCATGCATACTTCTGCTAGGCAGCAATAACTCCTCTTCTGTTCACTAAAAGTCTAGGAAACACCTCTTCAATCCATTGTCCAGTTTCCTTTTCCTAACAAGTGAAAATCCAAATCACATGCAGGCCAATGGTGCTACTCAAGTACTTAACTTTCTTGCAGGCTAGAAACATCAACTCTATCGCAGTACTTTTAATTAATTATCCACATCCATCAGCTACACTCTAAATGCAGCACAGCTTTGCAGAGGCTCAGTTTTCATCAGGATAACAGGAGAGTGTGCAAGGTTTGGTGAATACCCAGGATAACAAACTGATGCAATCGATGGATGCAGGACATAGTCAGAAAGGGCTGCTCCTTTTTTGAAGGAATCTTTAAAAAATACAAAAACAACCCCTCCCCTTTGCCCTCCCCTAGAACAACCTGTCATGAGATGTTTTTTCAGTGCCCACTCAACTGAAGTCCATGTTATCTGGGTCTTTTACGAGTCACAAATATCAATACGCGTCTGATGGCAATAAGACGATCTTTAAGGGAGGTCATAGCCAATATAGCCAGCTGAGCTCTGTTTTCCAGAGGCAACACTGCCAAGAGCCACCAGTACCAAGCAGGACCACTGGGGTTGCTCTGCAAAAGAAGAGAAAGATGTATTCACCAATTATGTATTCACCAGCCCTGCTCCAGCACCTTCCTTCTCACCTTGTATCTGCTAAAAAAGTTACCACAAAACAGTTCAAGTAACAATTAAGCACTTAATTGTAGGTGTTCTCTTTGTCTTTATCCACCACTAAGAACTTATTTCTTCAGCTATCAAATTACATAGATATACTGTTTTCCATGCTTCATGCCACCAGACCAAAATTGGGTAAATAAGATTCAGAATGTACAAAACCACAGCAAAAATCTGTCAGAAAACAGTCTGCTGTAAAAAATCTGTATAGAATAAGGTTGCTTAAGTAGGAAGGTTTTATTACCTGTGGCTCTGGTTCTTTTCCTGGCATGGACCCAAAATGATTGAGAATTTGCACTTTCATATTGTCTTTAAGAGAAGTAAACCAGGCAACAGCTTGATCATAAACTGAATCATGAAGACGGACAAGTTCTTCATATTCTGGTCCTTCAACCTTATTGTTAAAAGAAGGGAGATGGAACAAAACAGGTTTGATACCGTGAAGCCCATATGCTTCCCCAGAAGCAAACGAAGCAAAATAATGCAGTGGCTACAGCTGTTCAAATGTCCTTATCTAAACCAACTGTGCCTAAGTCTCAGATTTCAAACCTGTGATGCCGGAGTTTTTTTACCCTCCCCTAGGTGTTCTGAAGTGACATTTCTTGGAGCAGTAACTGCCCCACTAATATCCATTCCTAAATACTGGCACAACAGAAGAATCTGCTCTCTAATCCTGGGACATCATATTAATCATCTCAAACCCACAAAACCTCAAGGCCCTGTCACAGAACAACCCTAAACAGTGGTATACTGTCTGGCAAGACAAAACAAGCACTACTGCCACCGAGCACACAGACAGGGGTGTCTATGGCCCTTAAGAGACCAGCAGTATTCCACAGAAGTGTTAAGGCCATGGTAGGACAGCCAAGGAGGAGGAGGACAGACACCTGAGCAGGCAGAAAGCAGGGAAAGTGGATGCTTTCCCAATACCAGAAACAGCCATGAAGAAACACATCCTCATCAAAGCAAAGAGTGTTTTAGTTGCACAGCCCTAACTATTAGCTATTAGGGAAAAAAAAAAACTATAGGCAAAACCCACTACAAATTGGTGATCTGTGGGGGGGTTTTGAGTTTTGATTTTTGTGGTTTGTTTTGGGGGTTTTTTTGGGAGGGTTGAGTTTTTTTCCCCTTTAACATGTACATATCAATGGTGTGATTTCAGCTATGCTAGTCAGATGCACATCTGACGTAGCTGCTGTGGATGCCTTTCACAGTTGAGGAGAAACAGCTCTAGAGGGCAATTAATCTCACCTTAAGGTAGGTATCTAAGAGCAGATAAAACAGGCATCTTTGACTGAGATTTCTCACCATCTGATATAACATGAATGTAGGGTGCTGAAGACAGACACCAATCTCTCACTTGAGACAAGGTAAATCTCACTCTAATTAGGACGAGGTGGGTCTCTGCACCATCTACAAACACTGCCTTGATACCTGTGTTCCACCACTCTTCACTGAGGATTTAAACACAGCAGAGCCCTCACTCTGAGCATACTACCTACTCCAGCCTTTCACAGGCAGAGACACCTCCATGAGATCTACCCTTCATGTCCTGACAAACAACTGCATCATTCTGCACAGGTTAGAAAAGCTCCACTAACACTTTACAGACTTTCACTTCAACTATGAGAATGAGCTAAAGAGCTATATGACCAAACCAATTCCATCAACTAGCATGAGATTATGTTAAGAGCTATCAGGGTTTTATAGACATGGTCTGAAGATGATCCAGGAAGCTATTATTAAGCATGGCCAAAAATTCACCCTTTGGCCAACACCCATCATAAGCCCCTCATCTGATGCAGGTTTTCTAAGAGGATCTCTTTTTAAAAGGTACTCCCCTCTCTACATTTCTCTGCTCTCAGTGAGCTCTGACAGATGTTTGTACAGGGCATGGTTAACTACATGTCACTCTGAACTCAGAAGAGTGGACCCCCACATTTACTTGAGGACCACTTCTGTAAATGAGAGCCTGGAGGACATAGGAAGCGTGCCAGCTGTCTGTTCAGTGCAAGAGAACAGTCATTCTCTACCAACAGGAGCATGTGTTTTCAGAAGACTTTAAATTCTGTACCAGTTTTAAAATGTTACTCTGACCTCACCTACCCATTACGACAGACCTCAGCATCTCAGAAGCTACTTTGAGATCCATGAAGGGAGTGTAACACTTTAAGCAGAGATAATTATAAGGGCAGAAAGAAAGGGAAAGAAGAGACAAAGTTTGTTCCACGGTTTTTAAAATAGAGCTTTAGTGTATTTGTAATGGTATTGGTTTAAAAATAATGCACAGCTAGCTTGAAATGCAACAAGGAAAGGCTATTTAAGTGAATCCAGCAATACATGGGTATGAATAACTTTGCACCATAGATCACCTTTTTATCTTCAAGATACTCGATGTTTGCTGTGTTATATCCATCTCGCTGGCCATGGCTTAAGACCCTAAAACGACGGACACCAACTGTATCAACAACTGAGCGTCCATCAGGAAAAAACTTTACGTCCCTGATCTCTAATATACAGCCATGATCTGCAAATCTGAAATGACAGAAGGGCATAAAAGTGGAAGTCATCAACACGTGTTTACAGACATCAGGACAAATACTGGGCCTAATTGAGCACTTATTTGAAAGAGGATCCTGCTTTGGTGACAATACATTTCTGCTTATTCACAAAAGCCACATAACCCCCACCCTTTCTGCCTTCCCTCAGAGGACCTGGACAGCAGCATTTTCAGGGCATATTTGTGGGCTGGGATGGTCAGAAAGGGACAGGAAACTAATTGAAGCATGCTTCATGCTAGGAGTTGCCAGCTGCTGGTGGCAACTTCACCTGGTTTGCAAAGAAAACAAGGTGGGTAAAGATACCATAAGGAAGTCCAGAAACTGAGGAATAAATGTGAGGGCTATCCCCCTACTCCAACGTATAAGCAGAGGAATGCAGGCTTTAAAAGAAAAAGGCTTCTATATAGTAAGATTTTTGTTGCATCTGTTTCCTTTAAAAAAAAAAATACAATCCCAAAACACTCTCTCTACAGAAACACATTTGTATCCATTATATTTAAAGTAGGCACAGGTTTTAATCACACCCTGGAAACAAGCATGCAATAAATTTTTACTTTACCAAGCTTACCTACTCTACCTTTGTTCTGTAGTGATTTCACTAGATAGAGTGACTGCACAATGACTTTTCACCACAATACATTTGCAGCTCTACACCTCAGCCTACTGCTAAGCAGGAGAAAGTGCTGCATGTATCTAGTCTCATCTCAAGATACCAAATCCCTGCAGGGTCTGATAAATTCTTTATCAAGGAAACACTTGTTTTATTAGGGCTTGGTCATTTCTTACAATGGAGTGATGAAGAAATAACTTCTGTTTCTGCTCTACCAGTAACTGTGGGTTTGTGAGGGGCAGAAGGGAAGCTCACCACTGTGAAAAACGGTTCTCTTCCAGCCACCATACAGGAAAAAAATCAGGATAAGCAAGGAGAGTACAGCTGCAAACAGCTAAACCTTTGTACTTTACCAGTAGGACTCATTTTTAAAAAAAGCGAGTTTATTAGTTTATTACAGCAATATTACACTAAACACTATTTAAACAGCTACATGACAATTGTTTTTAATTAAGGATTTTAGTGACATTCATACTGGATTTAGAAAATAAAACAAAGTCATGATTTTTTTTTCTTTTTTGTTGTTCTTTGAGAAGTTACTTTAGGCTAGAAAGTGATCTTGATCAAAGAGGTCAAGAAAGCACCTGGAGACAGGTATAAAATGTACTGACACATTAAAAGCTTACCTTCTTCTCCCAGCTTTAACTTAAAATGAAGAAATAAAACAGAGGAAGGTAATGAACTGAACATGTTTTGTCACTGTGTTTTTCAAGGGAGGTACGTATCCATGTCTTAGTAGATGAGGCAAAACAAGTTTCCCCACTTGTATTCCCAAGTTGATTTTGCAATTTTGAATAAACAAAAGAACTTCTTTACTTCTGTAAGAAGCTGCAACAGCCTTCCAGGTGTCTACAGATAAAGGCTTTTGCACTTCAGTGTTTGATTTAAATTATCATGCTCAAAAAGTTTAATTATTTTAAATAAAACAGACCACACAGAGAAATCTAACCACACCAGCTGCATTTTAAAATACCCTTCGCAATGTTTTCTAACAAACCAATTATTGTGTTTTGGGGATTGTAACCCCTTGGCCCTCTGTATTATACCTGACTCTAAGTAAGTTTGGCTCTTCCAGAAGCCTTCATGGATATAAGAAGAGTTTCACTAATGTCCTAGGGTCATTCTGTCCTCACTCTTACAAGTATTTGCTTCCACAAAACTGGTAACAGACCTGAAAGGAACTGTGAAGCATCAGCAGCTGTTGGAACCTGAACTCCAGAGTGCAGCACAGCCACAGCTGACTGGAAGCTGCAGCATCTCCTGTATTCCTATAGCTACCTTACTGTCCAGTTGGGGAGAAAAATACAAAATCCCCCCCACCCCCCAAAATGAAGTGGACAAAGCAAGGCTGCCAAGCCTCGGTATGACTGCCCTCCTCTCACCTCCAACGATGACCACATATAAAAATGCTGCTCCTGAGGATGCCTGTCTAATGTGTTCTTAAAAATTCCCATGCCTGTCATCCATTCTACAGCCTGCATCATGCCAACATATCTTCTGAAGTCAGCAACTATTACATCTCATAAGGCAGACCTCTCAAGACCACCTCACATTCTCCAATGAGCACACTTTTATCACCTTCACCCAAAAGCCTATTATCTGTGAAGTATGTAAAACTTGAAGGTTGTCATAGGATCATAGAATAGTTGTGTGTTATAAGGGAACTTTAACTGTCATCTAGTCAGTCTCTGCATAGGAAGCTGGAAACACATCAATGTCAGGATTCACAAAAATGAATTAAAGGTAAAATCATATAGAAAGACAATGTAACTCATTCGCTCACTGCAGATAGTTTAGACATTGCAACACAGAGGTAAAGACAAACGTTAAAATTCAACATTCAGCAGTTCTCAGCCAAGGGTATACTTTGTCTCATTAAAATGATACCACTCATGCGGGAAACCTATGGGAGGTCTGGATTTTTTACCTTATTTTTGTTTTGTTTTGGTTTTCTTAAACTGAGCAGACAGAGGAGGAACCTTATACAGACAGTCAGCTTTCCCTGGAACAAACAGGCCAGCAAGCTTTCCAGCCACACAGCCAATTAAGTGATATTTTTGGAGCCTGCAGTAGCAGGATGAGTTGCATTCTTGCTATTCATCCAACAGGGGAGCAGTAAATTTACATCTTTGTGTCAAAAGGAATGTTTAAAGTACAGAACTAAGAAGTAATCAACTTTAGTATTGGTTCACATAGGACGGGAAGGAACCACAGTGGTTTGGGGAGACAAGTATACTGTGCTGTAGCATTTCCTTATCATCACAACAGCCTCTGCAACAACAGGACATTCTTAGCTCATCTCCTTACCCTTTTAATTCATCAGCTAAGCACATGCCAAACTGCTTGGTACCAGTTTCCATGCATCTTCTTATCATTAGGCGATAACGAGGTTCAAAGACATGTAGCGGACAAGGGATGGTAGGAAAGGCCATGGTACATACGAAGATGGGAACATCTTTATTCAAACTGCAAGATAATTGTTTAGAAAAATTCACTTTTTTTTCTGGGTACTGTTATATTCAGCATGAACCCTTAATACAAGTGGTTTCCTTAGACTCATTCTTCATAAATGTGTATCTATAAAAGGTTTGTCATTTTTACAAGACAAACATATTTCAGACTCTTTCAGTTTATACATAAGTAAACAATTTCTCTAATATACTTTCATTTAGGAAAAGTCAGGAAATAATAGCCAATTTCCCAAATATGTGCATACTGATACATCTAGCTTAGATACATATTGCAAAATTTTGGTGATAACTTTTCACAGTGACTAACTATTTAACAACAAACCACATTCAAAACAAAATGGTAGAGAAACCTCAAGCTCAGTAAAACCCTTTTGATTTTGAAGCCCACTAATCCATTTAATTTTTTCAAGCTTAACTGCATGTTTAGTTTTCCTTTGTAGATGAGTTATGGCATAAGATTCACAAGTCACTGACAAAACTGGATCCTTGAACTTCTCCTGACCTGAAGTATAACCCATTTATAATTTGAATTCTACTCCCAGAAAAACCCCATTATAACTTCTAAAGCTATAATATTGTTTCAGAGGAAAAAGCAATTATCTTTATTTTAAGAATATTGTTGTGCCTCTCCAACATCCATGCATATTGTTACTTGTTTATCTGCAATAAACATGTCAAAAATACAAAACATCTGGCAGGTTTGTTTACAAATTCATTCCTTTTATGCATTTTCATAAGCAAATGAAGCTATTTCAGTAATTTATACTGAAAAATACAGTTTTGTAACAGCTGTCAGTAGTATAAAGAGAGCCTACTTTGACAATTCCTTCATTTCTTCCTCATAAACTTTCTTTCTTTCAGATAACTCCTCCGGCAGGTAACGGACTATCAGTTCTTCTGTAAGGACGGTCTTCTTGTAAGTTCTGCTTGCCAGAAACTGCAAGGAAGAGTCAACTCTTAAGTCTGATAACAAGAAGACAGGTAACATCTCTTCCTCCTAAGCCATCCTTTCCTAAGGCCAAATAGCACATTAGTTAGGACCATACTGATTTTTCATCCTTTTCAGCCTTCAGGCATTGAAACTTCCACTTCAGGATACATGGTTCACTCCAGTGTCCTTTTACCTATAACGCCCCATACCCTTTTTTTGGCAGAAATTGTACTACCAGGAAAAAAAGGCAGTCCTTCCTCACTTTTGCAGAAGATATATAGAGTCTGGAGATGTGGTACGAACAGGACTGTGGCTGGCACTCCCCAGGCATGAGCCTGACATGACACTGGAAGCCTGTATTTCTTTAAGAACCAGCAAAATCCCTTGTCTTCCAAGAAATGCCAAACATATCTTGGAGAAAATGAGGTCTGTGCACAGCTTGATGCTGTTGGTAATAGTGTTGTTCTGGTTTCACAGAATCATAGAACAGTTTGGGTTAGAAGAGACCTTTAAAGGTCATCTAGTTCAACCCCCCTGAAGTGAGCAGGGACAACTTCAAACTAGGATCAGGTTGCTTGGAGCCCCATCCAGCCTGACCTTGAACATTTCCAGGGATGGGGTACCTGCCACCTCTCCAAGCAACCTGTTTCAGTGTTTTATCACCCTCATGATAAAAAATTTCTGCCTCATATCTAGTCTAAATTGACCTTCCTTTAGCTTAAAACTATGACTGGCAACAGGCCCCACTAAAAAGCCTGTCCCCCTATTTTTTATAAGCCCCCTTGAAGTAGTGAAAGGCCACAATCAGGTCTCTCTGGAACCTCCTCCTCACCAGGCTGAACCTCAACACTCAGCCTGTCCTCATGCTCCACCTTCAGATCATGTTCATGGCCCTCCTCTAGACCCACCCCAACAGTTCCATGTCCTTCCTGCGCTGAGGACCCCAGATCTTGACACAGTACTCCACAGATGGGGTGTCACCAGAGCAGAGTGGCAGAATCATCTCCCTGACCTGCTGATGCAGCTCACAAGTAGAGCATAAAAGATCCCCACATAGATGCTTTCAGAAGAACACAACTTTGTGCAGTTTTGCTAATTTGGGCAAGGACATACTTACTTCTGAGAGCTTTTCTTTGCAGAGTGGGCAAAGTGGATTATGGTCAAGGCAACGCTCAAGGCATTTGAGGCAAAAGGTGTGTCCACAGGGTGTGGTAACAGGTTCGTAGAACAACCTTAACATGAAAACATGGAACAGAGAAGCTAAGCTGCCAACAAAAACAATGCAGATTCCCAAAGAGTGAGAGGAGTGACTAGTCCTAGCCCTTTCTTTCCTGCCTTTGTACAAAATATGGGTGACAATTTTATCTAAGGATATGAAAAAGATTTTCATTTTTAGAAGGGGTAAACAATGGAGAACACCATGCATAATGGAGAAAACTAAATCTGTAAAGATTCACCAGATATAAGTTTCAGCAAAAAGGAACAGAATAACAACTTAGATATTCTCTGGCAGGTTTCTCTTCTGACACCATGAACACTTTTTTCAGAAGCTAGAAAGGCTTTATAATATTAATTCCAGGTCAGCACAGTCATACCTCATGCAGAGGGAACACTCAAAGTCTGATGCATCCACCAGAGTTGTTGGTATCTCACTTGAAGTGTCGGTGGTGTTTTCAGGTAAAACATCTGCATCTAAGTAGTTCAGAAGATTATTAGAGTAAATATTTAAGTATTGTTGCATTTTCAGATGGTTTTTAAGCTGTTTTTTCATAAAGAACCTGATTTATGTCTTTCACTTTTTGAAGTTTTGTTCCAAACAAACATATTTCCCATCTGAGTTTTAGGTTTTTAGACAGGAGATCTTTTGGAGAACAGAGGATGATGTCTATAGCCAGAGAATGCACTTTAGAGCTGAACACCCATTATTTGCTTCTCTAAAAATGATCGTGTTGTGTTTTTTAGTCTAGTTTTTAAAATACTCTGTTATTGCTTTCCCACTACCATCACCACCCCCACATCAGCCGGGCCAGATGTTTTAAAGTACATTAAGTCCAGAATTTAATTTGTTTACACCCAGTCAACATATTTCATCAATGTTTATTATAGATTTCTCAGCAGGGGTATTTTTTCTTACAAGTATAAAAAGCTTACATTCTTTTAGACTAGGTTGCTGTGCAAATCCCGAATTTCAGGCAGCTTAAAGGACTACTGGAGTTGCATTAGCTAAAACTGATTTTACTAGCTCAGCAATCTGTGAACACAGAGGCAAACACTTCACTTAAAATTCTGCCCAGACTGATGTTTTGGGGGTGCTTTATAGCCCTGAGGTGTTAGGGTATGAGCCACAATCTTTACATCAGCATTATTTAAGTTCTGGAGCTCTCAGCTCCAGCTTTGGATGACATTTACACAGGCAATTTCTGCAACTTCTTTTACCATTCGTATCTTTGTTGCTCAGTGATGAGTTGCAACAGAGCCATGAATGCTGCCTTCACACTCTGCCCTGTTAAACAAATTCTTGACCATTTAAAAAAAAACAACCAAAAAGCTCAGCTTTTTATGTTAAGTTAAACCACTAGGAGATTTTGTTAAAGGATAGCTTATGCTCAGCATCTGGTTTATCTCAAGCACAGACAGGGCAGGTGGTGCGTGGCCTACAAAGAAAAACAACACTATCTTTAACCTACATCTCCCACGTTAGCATTTAGTAACAGCAAGAACCTAACTGTGTTAATTCTGCAAAACGTAACATGGCACTGGGACCTAGCACAGACAAGAAATTAGTGGTTATGGGTAAAACGTGATCTCTGGCCTTTGCTGGGAAGATACAGGTGGGTCAGATTTCACAATCTATTTACTGAGTCTGCAGTTCACAGGCAAGTACAGGGTTTTCCCTTCCCAGCAGATCAGAAACTGGCCATATATTGACCATTTGTAGAGGTGGCAGACAGACAGCAGCACTCAAAGATTGTTAATATTTCAAGACAGAAGTCAAACTTATCAAGGTGTGGGTTGTTGGTTTTTTTTTTCTTTAAGGGAAAAAATGCAAACTAGTACAGAAGCATTTTTAAAGTTTTTTTTAACCAAATATTCCACTATTCTGAAATACTGCTTTCAGCATTTTTAGCCCTGAGTACTAAAACCACTCTGGAGGTCTTTTTAGGAGCTTGAGAAGCATACCAATTGTAAGCACAGTTATCACATAACAGAAAACTGGGTGGGCTTATTACCCTTTAAAAGGCTTCTTTGTTTGCTTGGAAAATTACATATAAAGTTGCACGTGACCGTTTCTGATGCCAGTTAAAGATCAGTTTCCAGGCTTACTGCATCTTTCAATCATAAATACAGACAATGAAGTTCAGCTATAGCTGAGACCCAGAAAATGGAAACGGCACTAGCAACACAAAGACTAAACTGTGAGTGGGTTACACGCTGGAAATGGCCCATTTGAGTAAGAAAAATACAATTTTCATTCAATGAACTGAAACTGCTCTAGAATAAGGTAAATAGGCTGTTACAGCAGAAACAGACACGGAGAACAAAATATCATTCCAATTCCAACAGGGAATATTTCATTGACCCCTATATAAAGGGAGGAGTAAAAAAGTTTATAGTTTTTCAGTATGTGCAAGAGAAATTGCCTTTCTAAGCCACAACACAAACCTTTTTTAGGAATCTTATTGGGGACATCCAAACTCTGTAAATCCCTCATATCACTGGACAGCTTTCTTTTTAAGCCAACCCCAGGTAAACTGGAGAGAATAGCTCCCAAAGACTTCTTGTTGTCTTCAAAATAGAGATCCAGAACATGATGGGAAACAGGAGAATCAGTGCTTCTGAATACATCAGATTCTTGGGACGGGGTTTTTGTTAACCTGAACACAGTATCCTAAAACAATTAAGAACAGTTATATACAGCATGAGACAATTTTGCTTTGCTTTTTTCTGTTAGTTATTTCTATCAACAGTAGATCAATGTCCCTACAACGAGCCTAGCAAGGGAAAAAGGTCTGTATCAAAGGTCCAGTTACATGAAATAGGGCCATTTCTCTCCCTACAGATCCTGTCTCTAGAAATTATATTCCTGTTATACTAAAATCCTTAGTGGAAAAAACTTGCCCAAAAATACAGCTGACCCCCACATGAAGGCATCACACTGCTTTCTGAAGAAAATTTCATTCTCTTATTCTTCTGAAAAAGTTCATCCCAATAAGAGATCCAATAGCAATGAAGAAAACAGGCTTACCATGAAAGTAAATGCCTACATGAGTGCAGACAAAGACAACGTCACACACATCAGACAGATCCTTGTGTTACTTTTGGTATTTTTACATTGAAAACTTTTTGCTTTACCTTTGAGGAGCCAGCAACAGAGTTATCTTCCACAGCTGACTGTGTATTTATGCTACTCAGAAATGCAGGTTTCAATCTTGTATGGGATGTTCGACTAGAGAAAGGTGCTGTTAGACTATCATGCACATTTTCAAAGGCTGGGAAAAACATCTCACACATTATCTAGTCAATTAAGAGAAAAAAAAAAGAAAAAGTAATAATTACAACATAGATATTTATGTTTGTATGAACACAGATGCACAAACTTCACAGCTTCTAGATGCCAAGAAGCTTGAAACGACCAGGACACCCTGCATTCCCTAATGCCCATAGGAAATCTGAATAGCAGTCCCCACCACAACCATAGTCACATTAAAAGGTGCTCTTCAGGTGCTCACCTCATTCTCCAACAGCTTCTGCACTCCAGGAGCATCCTGGGCAGCAAGCAGGCTGTTTCATCCTTCTCCTGACCCTACCCATCTCTATTCTGACCCTCAGATCCTGCCTTCAGATCATGCTCTCACAGCCGATTAACAAAGATGTGTTTAAACATTCCTCGTGCCCTGCATCCATCTTCTCTATCCTCAAGCAGATTTAACCCCTAGCTAAAAGCTGTGTAGAGTCAGTTACCCCTCTCACCAGTCCCCACCAACTTTGCCAAATCCTCACTGCATTTTTATAAAAAGCTGCCTGTACTGACTTTCACAGAATACCTGATGATAGCTGGTTAGCACTAAGTGTGTCTGACTTCCCATAAGGGAAAAACTGCTACAAAGACTGCAGGATTTTTCCAGAAGGGCAGCACAAAGCTTCCCCTTCTCAACTCTCTGCCACTCCCCACATGAAAGTGATTTTCTGATGGTACTAAAATTAGCAGCCTCAAGCCTATGCAATCCAGGTGCTTGCGTACCAACCTACTCAAATTCGGCTGACATGCTACAAGCGTAATTTACAAACTACAGCAGCCAAACCTACAGATTTGCAGAGGAATTCACAAACATACAATTTCTCTAGTTAAGGCATCAAACCAAACCCAAGGGGTGTCTCACACAGCATAATGCTAGAAAGATTCACTAGAGAATCTACTGAATCAAATTATCATTTGGCTGTTTACTGTCACCTGAAATAACACGAATTTTACTTGGCTGTAGGAGTAAAAGCAGCATGATGGCCAAGTAGCCAGTAAATATGTTTTATACCTTTTGGGCTTCTTTCTTCATTGAGCTCCATTCAGGATTTAAGGCAACACAATAAAGAAACTCCTTCAATGCTTCCTCGGTCCTTTCCAATCCAGAAAGAGCTTTTG
The DNA here is from genome assembly GCA_035041135.1 of Platyrinchus mystaceus. NCBI lineage: Eukaryota > Metazoa > Chordata > Aves > Passeriformes > Tyrannidae > Platyrinchus > Platyrinchus mystaceus. The sequence goes on from JAWWLV010000001.1 coordinate 87,019,783, forward strand.
CTTTCACATAATGGCCCTGTTCACACAAAGGAAATGTACAAATCTAGAGATCATTTCTGAATTAGCAGCAAGACACCAAAAACAAACTTGAAAGTTCACATCATTCTGCAGGTAAGATCAAGACTTTTTTGGGTAACAACCTCTTTGATGCATGTGACTGAAGCAAATTCAGTCCCTTCTGCTGAAAAAAGATTCCCCAGGAACCCACTGCAGCATCACACCCTGCCAAAGGCATTGCTCTTTTCTTCATATGAGACCTGAAAATGTGGAAGTATATTTGTATCCCCAAAGACAAAGCCTACTGCACATCCCACTGGGCTTGGATACACCAGAAAACAGTTTCACGTACCAAGGCAAACTTAACAGTAATTCAGCTGCAAGGAAAAGGCAGTGATATGAGGCAGGCTGGAGGTGGCAGCTGAGGGAATTCAGGACACTCACTTCTCCTGGATGTCTTACCAGGATAGAGGTGATTTTTCACATATTTTATATGGCTACAGAAGACCACAACATCATGAATTTAGGGCAATTTACCAATGTTTAATCTGAAACTTTTTAGCCCATCCTACCTCTCCCATGTCCTGGAGTAACACATCCATTGCCAACAAGTATGGCAGCCAGCTTGGGAACAAGTCCCACTTTACTCTCTACTAATAACAAGAGAAGAATGTCTCACCTCTGAATTTCCCTGTGGGTATCAAACTACAGTTCAAACCCAACTATGGAAATTACTTCCTTCACAATGTAAACAAACTAAGCATGCATTTAAACATTTGACTCTCCCTTATTAGACAGAAGTGTGCTCTGGAAGTCCACTTCTGACCCACACAAACATCTACTGAAAGTACAGCTTTACTCACCTAAGGGACTGGCTAGATAAGCAGATACACTTTTCTGTCCTTCATTCTAATGCCGAAAGATCCAGTACCACATAATCTTCCTGAGCAGGTAACTCCCTCATTCTTTCAGTACTGCCCTCCAAACTGAGACCTGTTAAGATCTTTACCTTCACACTGTTGGGTACGAGGCTCGTACCAAAAGGAAGTAACAGGCACTGCCTAGGCCAGGTTAATTAGCACAGTATCATTTGGTGACCTGAACAAGAAGTCTCAGTAACACACCAACATCTCCAGGTGAGATATTTTTTCTTTTCCTCAAAGCAGTAGGAGAGGTACTGTGAGACCTGACCCTGACCTTCTTACCTTGATGCTTGCACAGCCTCTGTAAAACCTTTGTAGAGAGGTCTTAACACACCTGCCATCACTGTCAGCATTACTTTCCTGCACTGGGAAGCCAACAAGCTTTTTTGGCCTTGTCCTTTGGAGCCATAAGAGCAGTGTCCTTATCCAAGCTTCAAGGGAGGACTGAGCTGGGTTGTCTACAGACAAAGTACCTAAAGACCCAACACTGGGAGTTAGGACCCAGGACCAGAGACTACTGCTGCCACCTTCCCGTTCTTATTTTCACACAGCCCTGCAACTGGAAACTTCTCCCTGCCTCAGAGAGTCTAAGGACATGGTTTTCATAGCAACTGAAAAGAAACCAACTTATCCATGCTGCAATGACTACATCATACCAAAGAGCTTCACCAGTAACTCAGCAAGCCTTTACATTTCAGCTGTCAATAAGCCAAAAGGTACTGGTAGGTGAATGCTTGCATCCCAGGAGCAACTCCTAGAATTACTTTTATTGGTTTTGGGTTGTTGTTTTTTTTTAAATCACACAGCAAATATTTGAGCTAATCTCTGTCACTGGATGAGATTTTGCAAGATACAAAACAAAGCAGATGCCCAGAACTCCTGGAGAAGACAGATTCTGGATCAGCATAGCTTATGTGGATGTCCACACATACACAAAAGCACAAGTGAAGTACCTGTGAGACACTGCTGGTTATGCCATGATGACAAATTTCATTTTCAATTAACATTCTTCAGAGATGGGATTAATAAAACCTTTATCTGCCTACGACTGAGACGCATCACATTTCCATGGATTCAGACAAACAGAGAAGACACTTCAAGAAAACATTTGAACATGCGTAATTCATCTTTCTCCCCAAGCACAGAAACACAGCCAACGCCACCCGGGATGGGACTCTTGACTTCATGAGAAATTATCCTAGACAGAAAGGCAAACTGTATGTGGGGTAAGATTATGAACTGCCTTTCAACATGAAAGGTTTTAACGGGTGACAAGACACACAGCCTTCAGAGACAAGTACCTAAGTTGTCAAAGACTTGGTGCTGCTGACAGCACCTCTCTGCTTGCCCCGCATCATCCCTGGCTGGAAATGGAGCACTAGCTGCAGCCCCCTTTGCTGAGGCAGGCAGCCAAGGCATTTATGCAACTCCTCCTTAGTCTCCACAGGAAGCCAAGGTCTGCCCTCCCCAATCCCCCATGTCACCCTCTCTCCAGAAAGCATCCAGAGGCTTTACATGGTCAAACCTGCACTGCAGTTTTGCTGCTGAAGGGAAAGGGACTGACTGAAGGCGTAATCCTAGGTGGGGTGAGCTTCTGGACACCTAGCCTAGCCTTGGGCAACCAGTGGTAATGATGGGCATTTCTGATGCTTGCTTCAGATTGCCCACAAACCAGTGCTCTTTGTAGCACTTCCTTTCATTATGAAAAAAATCCCAACCCCTCTATGAGTCACCATGACACAGACAGAAATCACAGATATGAAATTTTAGGATTAAAGAAGGGGGGAAAAATAATCCTGAAATACCGTCTGAGGTACTCCTCAGAAAGACACATTGGCCAGCAGCCTGTCAAGGCCATCCACTGCCTTGAAACATCATCCCAGAGGGACCTGCAGGGCCTGCTGGAGTGTTATGGACCCAATTCTGTTTTCCAAGCTGCAGCACTATCTGTAATGGATAACAGCTGCCAGCACAAACAAAACCAAATCACTGCCTGCCCACTACCAAAATATCACCAGCTGGAGAGATGCTAAGGACCTTCCAGACTTGTCCTACAAAGAATTGGCTCTCAGTAGACATTTTCAGCCCTGGTTATGCCACAATGTTTTTCCAACAACACCCTCAGAAGCCACACTGCCCCCAGCACTGAGAGTTTTCATTTTGTTCTTTACAGCATGCAAACAGCGTACCGCAGGCCAGTGGGGTTTGTTTCGGCAGAGGACATCGGCGTCGTGAAGAGCTTGCTGATAGTTTTTCATCAACGTACAGAGTTCTGCCCGCTGTGCTATTAGTGAACACTTGCAAGGAGCTGGAAAACAAAAATGGTTGCACGGAACTTCATTAAAAGAAGCACTAGGACAAGTTAAATACAGTAGCCTTATATCCAGCCACAGTAACTTAAAAAACATTACTGCACAACAATTTATACTGTCCTGTAAAGGAAAGAAAGGCAATTCCTTCATTCTTTCCTTCTTAAAATATATTCCTCTCAGCCTGGAAGCAACCTCTGTGTTTTATCTAGCAAGACAGCTTTCATATTCACATACAGGATTGCCACCTGCTCTTTCCTTCACCTTGCTTACAGGACATTTCAGAAAGCAAAAAGAAAAAAGCTTCAAATGTTTCTCAGTGAGAAATCACCAGTGAAGGACTTGAAAGAAATCACAAATGCAGGACTTCAATTAAAACATTCCTGGAAGCCATTCATTAAGAAAAATGCATGCAGCCTTCACACTTCATATCCACTTGCCTTCCTTGGGACAGGCAAACCTTTCATGATCACACATCTTGCTTCAGTATCCACAAATTCATGAATCATTCAGTTTGCATGGATTATGAACTTCTCAATTATTATTATTTTGTTCTTTCCTCAGGTCTCTAGAACACCTTTTAAGCTGGAAATCTTCCTCCAGCATAAAATTCATAAACAAAATGGCTAATCCACAGTCAGCTGGTCCACCAGGACCTCCAGCTCTTTTCTGCAGATCAGCTGTCTAGCCCAGCCCACCCTGTTACACAGGGTTATTCTGTCCCACATGCAGCTGAGTTTGCAATAGGCAAGGGTGCTCAGCCCATGCCTCAGGTTGTTGGTCTGAATGGCAGCCCTGCCCTCCAGCACATCAACCTTCCCCAGCTTAGTGTCATGGCCAAACTCGCTGACAGCACACTCTTGGCTGCTGATGGAGGTGGTTAATAAGGTGCTGAGCTTCGTCAACTCCATTACCAACACCTGAGCAATTCCACTAGTCACCCAGAAGCTCTGAAGCCATTAGCCACCACCTCATGCCTCTGATGGTCCAGTCAATTCTCCACCTCCCTGCACTACCTCCACAGCTTGGCAACAGGCTGTGGCAGCAGCCTTGCAAAACACAGGCTAAGTCCCAAACAACGCTCTGCTTTTGTCCACTAAAACAGTTATCTCATCTTAGGAAATCAGATTTATAGGAGATTTACTCTTGGTCACTCTTGACCTTCATGTGTTGGGAAAGGCCCCCAGAGGGCTGGAAGCTGGCTGCTGGCAGCTAAGTACAGTAACTCTTACCAAAACGTGAGGTGGTTAAAACTGTCAGAACAAGTAATAAACTTTACAAAGGCTCCAAGGTGTTCTGAGAGACAGTACCACATTTCTACAAATTTTAAACTTCACTTCCAAGCTAGCTCTCTCAAGGCTTTTCCATTAAATATCACCTTTTGCATGTCCTCACACAGGGTTTCTGTCTCCATACCTTTCCTGCTCTCTCCATCCTGCTTTGCTTCACTGTTTGCATCTCACTTCAGCCAGAGCATCCTGAACACATGCTCAGTAAGACCACATTGCCCATACAAAGCCTGGGCACATGCACATGTGTGCATGGACAGAGAGTAAGCACAACTGCTGCAGGTGGCACCACTCATTAAGTTCAAGCACCTACCAGGACGGATGGTCCAATATCACAACTCTCTCCCACCTCCTCCCCCGCCTTGTGCTGGTGCTACCACTTGTGCAGAAAACCAGGCTCGCATGGCTGCACTGAGAACCAGAGCAAAGAATCAATTGACCGAATGCTGATTCAATAAAAACAAATAAATAAAAAGGTTTAAGAGGATCAGTTTCCTCTGGGCTAGTTCACTGCACGGCCACACAAATATGAGTGCCACAACAAGGGATGAGAAGGAAAGAAACAGCAAGGAGTGCTGCTGCCTTTTTTGGCTGTAGCATGGACTGACACCAGAAATACTAATTGCAGAATGACGTATCAGGGGTGATGCTGCTCCACTGGTCTCAGATGGTGACAGCTAGAGAAAACACTTAAAATAAGGAAGTCTGCAAAAGCTGGTTCAAATTGGGGTTCTGCGCGGTTTTTTGTTTGGTTGGTTTTGTCTTGGTTTGCTTGGGTTTTTTAAACTATTACACTTGCAGGCTGCTGCAGTGATCCACATTTCTAGCTCGTAATTCTTAAAGACTGCAAGTTGAATGCAATTGAAAGTAATTAACCAAAGACATTCAGAAGCAAGTTTTTTGTTTCTTTTAGCAGATGCTCAAATATGAAATTATTTAACTTAGCTACATTTGAAAGTGTGTCTTACTTTACTTGTGTAAAGTAAGAATGCATAGTCTGTATTTCTATCATTGTATCTGCTGTACGGTACCTGTGTGAAGAGTATGCTGAGGCGGATAGAGGCAGTAAGCAGAGGTAGGCACCTCAGCAGGCAGACAGGACCTTGGGTGGGGAATTTTCTGGCACCATAGGGAAAGGAAGAAGTGTGAGATTAAGGGGCAAGGCAAGTAGTTTCCTGCTTCTGTTTACTACCACACGTTTTGACCATGCTGATGCTTCCCTGCACACTATTCAACACAGTTCATACATTCAGCAGACCCAGAGAGAGAACAATTTCATCAACTCTTTTTCGGGATCTTGTCTCTGCTGTGAAAGTTCTAAGCAAAAAAAAAGCCATCACAGAGCACAACGGTGTAGCAAAGGTTGCGGATCCTCCAAAAGCAAAGTCCAAAGGTCTCACAATATGAAAGGAAACAAGCTACTGAAAAAGAAAAAAGAGAACAACCCTGAGGCAAACCAGAAAAGCTACGTGTGTATTCAGAGCTTGTACCTCTTGTTCACTGAGTCTCAGACAGAAAGCGAAAGGTGTGGCCCATCTTAATGAGTAACTGTCAAGAAATGATTAGTTAACTGAGAGAAAGGATAAAAAATCCCAACAAACCAAACAGCTTTGCTAAAGAGAGAAGTATTTATGAGACTACAGTATAACAGGTCTTCTAAGATGAAGCATCTAGACAAGATGCCATAGCTGGAGTGGTGCCCAGCCACCTCCATTCAGGCTCCCCCACTCACAGAGCAGGCGGTGCAGCCTGAAATCTTGCCGGCTCTGCACACAACCCATGCATCCCTCATTCCCAGCCTCCTGCTGTCAGCAGGACTGTCCTGGGAAGGTCCTTGGAGGGTCCACTACTAGGGCAAGGCTAGATGAACTGAAACCTCATGCTCTTTGTCAGTGGAAGTGTGGCATCAGCTGGCTGACTCCAACTTAGGGTACATGTAGAAGTGTACACCACAGCAAGGATTGTGGTGATCATAATTAGTCACAGAAGGTGGACAGAGAGGGCTTGAGGACATAGAGAGTTTGTGAACACTGCTAGATGCCAGTATACAAGTATGTCAGTATTCAAAGGCCAGGCTGGAAAATGCCTTGAGCAATCTAGTCTAATGGGAGGTACACCATCCCATGGCAGTGGGGTGTTGGGAATGAATGATCTTTAAGGTCCCTTCCAACCCATAACATTCTATACTATAACAACTGTCAAGTTTATTTGGTAAAAAAAAAACAAAACAAAACAAAAAAATCACACAACAAACAAACCCAAATAAAAAAAAAATGCACAATAGCCAAGTTTGCTTTAAAATAATGCACCCACGCTTTCTTCTGGAGGTAAAGGAGGGGGGGGAAAGATTTTTTTTTTTTTAATGAAACAATTTATTATATCAGGCCAAATTAAAAAAGAAAAGCATAGAAAATGTTACTGTTTCCAAAATACCAACAGATGGCATTTCCTGAATCAAACTCCTTCTGGGATTCTGCAGCTGCACAGCAAAATTTATGTCCTTGTCAGCATCAGGGATGCACTGCTGAGGCTCCCAGGATCTGCGGCTCCAGGCAGCTGGGACACAGAGACCTCCTCCGAGCCACAGGTCCTGAGAGCCTTCCCACGCATCTCCCTCCCTCCCAGCCATAATCCCACTGCACCAGACAAAACTGGCCCATGCAGGGCCCAGAGCTGAGGGAGCTGAGTGGGTCTTTGCCTCCTGAAATCTCCTTTGGACTGCCAAATACTGCCTGCCCTAAGTGTGGTTGTCAGCTTGGATTTCTCCAAAATGGTTAACTTTCCACTCACACCACCTTTGTGTTCATCTGCAGACACTTGTTACGCTGTGCTTTTACTTATGCAGAAGCTAACTCCCAAAATTACTTTTACAGATATGCCCAAGCATTCAAGTTTTTAAAAAAATTATGATGTTGAGTTTGGGAGGCTGGCAGGAGAACAGGGCTCCCCAAAATCTCCTTGGGCCAGGAAGGGAATTAGAGCAATTAAGAGAATTTTGCCCAACTGACCGGAGGTGATGATAAAAGTTTTATTGAAACAAACTACCGCTGAGATTTCTTCCATGAACTCAGCACAGAAAGAACAAGCTTAAAGTTACTAGAACTCCCTAATCCTCCTTATCTGACATTTCTTCCTAGAAAATCACATCTTGTTTAAACCTATTTCAATCCTAAGTGTATTTCTGAAGGCATGAGCCAAACTGAAACAGTGACATCACAAACACCTTTCAGTCTTGCTTGTAAGAGTAAGTCTGCACAGTACTTCAGGGGAAATTTTTCCCACATTTTGAAGAAACTTCTGCCCTAGAGAGATAAAGAAATCTGGCTTGCTCTGTTATGCATTCAGTTCTGAACAACTCAGTATTGAAAGCTTTTTCATAAGCTTGGAAAATAATAGAAAACATATATTTTCATTTCAGTGAGAAAATAGCAAGGTTTAGTAATTAACTGAATAGCAAACTAGTTTTTCTCTTCCAAACTTCATGGAAGCATGACAAGTCTGCACACAAAATCTGGATGCACAGGGTTGTTTGGTGGAGGGTAAGGGTGGCACAGAGAAAGGGCCTCATTTGATAGAATTAACAGAAGCACTAAAGACACTCAAATAAAACTTTATTTCACAGCAAAGATGAAAACCAGGATCAGCTTCCCAAACCTGATTAAGTGGGACAATGAAGATGATCACATACTTGCAATCAGCAAGCCCATGTTTTCTCAATTATTAGTCCACCTTAACTGAATTAGCAACTGGATTTTTAAAAAAAAACTATGTATTTTCAAATATCATGGCTTTTCTTCCTTGCATTTACATCACTGGCAGTCTTAAGGAAGTGAAGTAACCAAAGACCCCAGAGGAAATGTGCAAGAGCTTTTAGCACACAGAGGATGCAATAAAAGCTGCTTTTTCCTCTGTAAGTCCACTTCTGCAACCAAGCACCTTTCTACTTCAATTATGAAGTGGGCACTTGCAGACAGTACTCTGCAGGGAAATACAACACCCATTTCCACCAGGTGACCAACACTGGCAGACAGGTATGACTTTAGGAGCTCCTGAAATAGGCTGCAGTGAGGACACAGAGCACAAGGCACTACCATTCTCTGCTTGGAGACTCTGACACCAGGCAGCAGTTGGTTTGTGCATGCAAAGGCCTCCTTCCTCTTCCACACTCACACTGCCCACAACCAGTATAATAAAACAGACTCAGAGGAGGCAATGTGTATCCCATCAAGCTCTACTTAAAAATATTTTAAATTTCTTTTAGCTTCATCCAGATATGAAGAATTCTTCATGTCTTTCTTCCTTCAGAAGTGCCCATTATGAATTTAAAAAAGCCACTCCCAGCAGAATTTTTCTCTCCTGTCACCTCCAGGGGAAAGCTGATTCATACACCACCAGAAAGCCCCAGTATAAGTCGTTTGCACTATGCAACTACAAAGCTCATCTGTGCCTGACTGGGATTTCACCTCTGCACCCAACCTAAGCACACAGTACACCAAAATGAAAAAGGAGGGCAGGCCTTTTTAAAATGGAGTGGACAAACTGCAGTCACCACTGAATTAGCAGAACTGAAGTGGCAATGCTCTCCTCTTGCCCCCCCTCCCAAAGACAGAGGACATCCACCCACTTGCTGCTTTGCCCCGCAGTACACTTATCCATGTGCTCAGTGGTCTGGGGCACAGGAGACAAAGAAACTCGCTTGAATTATCACTCTGACTCAAAAGAAAAGGCACTGGCAACAGATGAGCTAGGTTATTTTTAGGAAGATATAACTTTAAGATTGAACTAACTTCTCTCCTGGCCTCTATATTTTGCTGTTCAAAAACCCAGGCTGAAGAACGCAGACCTTTCTTTGTGCTGAACAAAATGCTGTAGATTCCCAGCAGTTTTATTTCAGCCTCAGTAAGTCCTCAGCTACGTTATTTAAAGCTGGACTATCACTACCACTAAGCACAGCTAATCAACTATTCCCATCATTACTCCGGAGAAACACTGCAATGGAAATTATATGCTACCTGTGTATCAGGGAATGTTGATATTTTTTGGTCTGTGTTTGGCCAGCCACCTGTGAAAGTTTTGTTCCTTGCCTGCCCAGTTCACTGATAAATGGGAGTCTTGTCCTTGGAAGAGAGAGTTTCTTGTATAAACTATTTTAATTGGTGTTCTCTGATTGGCTCATTGTCTGTAGAGGACATCTGAAGGAGAAACTGAAGAGGAGAAGATGAAGTAAAGCCCCCAGACCCAAACAGATAAGACCCCTTGAGTTAAACAGCACATGTGATGGGGGAATTCCAAAGTATTCACGCAGGCCCGAAGGGGTTCTCTTACACAGCCGAGGGGGTGGACTGAGAACCTCTGTCTGGGCAGTACTGGCCACACCTGCCCGGACAGATGAAATCAGTTAATGGTATAAAAGCAGTCAGCTGGGTTTTTGGGCAGGGATATTTGCTTCACACGAAGGATCACTTGTCTATAGAGGGGAGGCCTGCACATGTGAGCCATCACCTCTCCGAAAGACACAGCTGCTGTAGAGGATTCTATGATATTTGCAGTGGGTAAGATAACTTCTTTTGTGACACCTGCGTGAGTAGGGTGTCTTATTCTCTTATTCTCTCTCTCTCTCTCTCTCAGGTTCCCGTTTACTTGGCCACTTTTTGTAATAAATATTTGTTTCTTTGAGCTTTCAACAGTGTCTTAATTTTCCTTTTCGGCATCCTCTGAACTCTCCCTGTTACATACCTGGAAGAAGAGCTGCTACAAAGACGATGCACCTAACTTTGCTTTTGTGTTGTACTTCCAGCCTCATGAGGCAGAAGTATGCCAGACCTGCATTAACCTACACTTCACTCTGCATTTCTGCAAAGCCAATGAAAACCTTCTTCCCAAACCCATTAAGAGCAGCAGCAAAAGTCCCGAATTCAAGAATGTCCCAGCACAGAGCTAAGTGTAATGTATTAGATCATTGCTCCCTCCTATCTAAGTTCTAATGTTTCAACACTGCATGCTACTCTTTTCAGATAAGATAGCATGAAACAACACCCCCTCCCTGTATTTCCAGTTCCCACTCTACCCTTTGGACATTTGGGCACAGCTTCACATGACATACCCCAAGTCCATCTGTGGCTGCTTGGCACGAGCATAATAAAAACAGTAAGTACACAAATGTGACTCATTTTCGATGCTTACAAGTTCACTCAGCATTTAGTTCAAGGCTGGGAAAGGTTTCCTACCAAAGCCTCAGTCAGAATAGAACTGTTATCTCAAATAGCAGATACAGAGACTGCCCCAATCAAGATACCTACAGGCTGAAGTATGATATAACGAGCAGGATTCAGAACCAAAACACAACACCTCATGAGGTCAACCCCCTTGCCAGATCTCCAAAGCACCCACCAAAAAGTCCTGACTCTCCCACAGAAACAGGGAACTTATGCTAGGTGCATGTGAACCTGTGATTGCAAGGAGACTCCAAAGAGACACTGTGCTTCCAGCCAGGCAGAACCAGCCAAGTAGGTCTCCCATGATCACAGTTTAACAAGATCAATTTACAGACAGATATCCTATCATAAAATGACTTTTACCAGTGACAACCTACTTGCCTTCTTTGACACAATTAGTAAATAAGCAACCATTTCTACCAGTTACTCTTCAGTCTTCATAACCTTTGCTTTTTCCAGGTAAAGCTTGTTTCAGAATTTCTAACTTTTGCAAAAAGGGCCTTCTTGTTTCTCAGTGACTACCTTACTGCTTCTGTCCTCAAAGAGAGCTGATCACGTAACACACTTGTGGAAAAGAGAGAATACTGCAATACCCTACTAATTTTGAGAGAAGGAAGCACAAATCAGTTCTATAAATGTCTTCTATCAAAAGCAAAAGACATTCTGTTATGCTTTATCAAAGAGAAAAAGAAGAGTATGCTGTTTGAAGAGACTTCAAAAATTCTTCAGACTTGATATGTATGTATAGTTCACTCTCTAGGATTGCTGAAATAGTTCAATTATTAATAGGAAATTACATCTGGGTTACATACATGAAGGGGGAAAGGAAAATACAGTTATATACCCCTTAAGATACAGTAAGTTACATTAGCAATGTAATTACTTTAAAAAAAAAAAAAAAACAAAACACAAAACAACACAGCCAAAGACTGTCTATAATACAGCATGATGCCTCCTTCCCTTTGCCAGTTATGTACAAGCCTCCTGACCACCCTGGATCTGGTCTTGCAGCCCTGTAGTGCCTCTGTCTTCAGCACATCCCCTGGAAGCAGCCAAAAACTTCCTGAGATCCAACTACAGGATCTGAGCAGTCAACAGCAAGCTCTGTACAAACCGAGAGTAACGTGAGCTTCTGCTCCAAAGTACTTGACACATTTCCAGTTGTGTCATATATGAAGTATTTACTACTATTTTTCAAGCACTAGTTCAATAAAAGAGGAGGGGCAGCTAAGGGACAGAACTCTGCAAAATATTTTAGGTTTAAAAGTAACACTAGTATTACTGCAACAGTCAATAGGTAACCTTGACTCCTATTTTTACACATTTTTCTGTCCATGTAAAACAGAACTAAGTAGTTTTGGAGACACACTTTAAGTGGATTCCAAGACATGATTTTACAGAGGGATGGGAAAGTTCCTTTTTTAGCACAAATCCTCTAAGCAGCAAGCATCTACTATTCTTTGTAGCAGGTAATTTCAGAAACACTACCTCTCATTCTTCTCCTAAAGTCACCTTCCTTTAGGAGCTACAAAATTAAATATTCTTCTAATAAATTATTAAAATGACTGAACCATTTGCTGCTGCAGGACTCATGACAGCTGTCTACCATGGCTTTTGTGGTTTTTGTTAAATGGCTGGTACAGCATCAAAGACTTACTTCTTTACTACTGCAAACTGGAAAGTGTACCCAAGACCCTGTGAGGAAGGAAAATTTGGTCAACCTCTTTTCTACCACATCAGAAAAAGACAAATGACCTTATCTTTTAATAGCAACCTTCTAGAAATGATGTACAAAAAAGAGACTACTAAAGTGTACTAAATACACATAATTCAAATATAGGTACATGTGGAAGCTCTCTAGCAGTTTTCTTTGAAAAACGCGACTTTGGTGTGCAAGCGCACCATTAACAAGTGCAAGACCTTAGAAAACAGGAGAATTAATAAAATGCATACTGTGGCATCGGTCACCTCTGTAAAAATTTAAGCACAACTCTCTAAAGAGAGTTCAGTAGCTTCCCTTTACAGACTCTTCTTTGCTTCTTCTGACCTTGACCCATGACTAACATAGAAATCCATCACCTCTTAGGACTGCAGTAGGAAGTCACCAGGAGGCTGTTGCACCAGCCCATCAAGAAATTTTTATAGTCCTTTACCCCCTTATCTGAAACAACTGGGAAGCAGGCTTGGAAGAAAAATGCCTGAGCAAATAATTTTTGAGGCATGGCAAAACACTTGCCCATACCTATTTTACTCATGGCTGTAAGCAATCAGTGCAACTCTAATGCTTGGCTGGAAGTTTACCTATCCATGCTCTTCAGGAAGCAGTGCAACCCCATAACCTGACATTTACATAGCAGGAAGATCTACAGTCGTTGCTCCTGAATCAACCTACTGGAATTCTGTAGCTCCCTTTATACTTATTTCTACTGCCTCCTGGCCTGCCCCGCCCCCTTCATTCAATTCTTACACAGGCATCAGATAAATTTCCATTAATTGCTTGACCACAAAATAAATTAATGCTGTGTGGCAACATTAAGCTTTTTTTTTTTTGCATCGGACCAATTTACAGCGAACATCCACTGGGATTAAAAGGGAGAGGTTTCTCCAAGGTCTGGCCAAGAAAGGCAGATTCTCCTCTTTCCACCAAAGCTGAGGAAAGCTCCTATATTTTGTTTCTAGAAATGCCCACATCTCATGCAGAAACAGGGTGTCCTGGAACACCACTGTCCAGATACAATGTGAGCCACCCTGTTGGGAGCCAGCCACAACTGCACAGCACAGAGCAGGCAAACAAGCAGCTACTTCATCACACCACAGGAGCCAGGGCACGGTCACCCCTTCCCACCCAAAGAAGCTTGTTTGGGATTAGGGTCAGGCAGGCACAGCAGGGACACAGCCCTTCCCAGCAGAGCTGCAGCAATACATTCAGGCTTGAGAGACCACCCAAGACCAGCAACTGCTGACACAACCCAGGAACCAGCGCTGCTACAAAACAGCAGCAGCAACAGGAGCCACAGGACTACACCGCGGGGCTTTGTATTTCTGAGCAGACATCTTCAGGCTTATTTACAGGAAAGGAACAGGATGCTAACAGGCTTTCTAAGTACAAAGAAGGGCACAGGGAAACGCTGGCTGAAGACATGAGCCACTACCACCCCAACCCCCTGACACACTGCATATGTGTTGGCTTACAAGTGCACCCTCACCCTGAGGAGAGCTGAGCCTCCTTTACATTTGTATTTGGGAAAAGCTCTATTCACCAACTTCCCTATTAAGCAATAGCCACCTGTTATCACCTCTGTAACTGGGAACTGCTTTGTAGGAAAAAAAAAAAGAAAAACAAAACTAAAACACACTACCAAAAGCACATCCTCAAAAGACATTAATTTGTCTGAAACTTTGTTTAGTTTCAGGCACACAGCTTAAAGGATCTGTATGCCCGGATACATAGAAACAACTGTACTCCTCCCAGGCACAGGCCCTCCAGAGAACACCTCCATCAGAGAGCAGCAGGTAAGAGAAAGGAAGGTGCAGAAAGCACTTACTGCACAAAAAGGCTCCAAATCCAAACAAAACAAAAACAAACAAACAAACAGAAAATCCAAAACACCAAACCGAAATAAACTAATCCTGCATGTATATATAATATATTTCAGTTTAACTGACCTAACAATTCATAAAATCAAAAGACAAGTTAGAAGAGAAGGGATGTCAGAGAGGAAGCCCACCTCTGATCACCACAAAAATGAAATTCAGAAAGCTGGGGTAACAGCCACAAGAACAACATTTGGACAATACTTGATATTATGATGGCTGAACAACATAAAGCTTGGCACAAAAAGTGATCTAGCTGGAAACAAAAGCTTCTTTTCAAGCAACCTGACATGTGCTTCCTTTGAAGCTGTAGTAATTAGATACCTAGCAATAAAGAGGGATCTATTCCAACATCTATGGCAGCAAAAGAAAAGCTAGCAACTTTGTATAAAACAGCATAGATCACCGAGTTGTGGGCAGCTCAAGCTGATTTGCTTAAGAACAAATAACCCCACACAACCACACCTGAAACCATAGCAGACTATCAGAGAGAACATGAGAGCAACACGGTGATGTAGGTCCAGTAGTAAAGAACAAAAGAGGAACATAGTTGTTGAGAGTATGCTTTTGTAACACTAACTAGCTCAACTGGAAAAAGTTTTCAACTTGAAGGACGCAGACCGTTTCCCAGACCTGAAATTAGCAGATATTCCAGATCACATCAGAAATAAGTGTACATGACAGGAGTCTTTTGTAATTTAGAACTGAAGCACCCTAAGAACTAAAATGGAAATTGGAAGACAGAAGGTCACAGTCAAAGAAAGAACTAAAAATGCAAATCAGAAGACAGAAGATCACAGTCAGAATGAGAGAAGTCATAGGTAACTGGAAAACTTGCTTTAATATTGCATCACGCAAAGCCAGTTGTTGCAAATGGAGCAAGAAAGTACTCTGCAAAAAAACACCAGTAAAAAACTGAACTGTGTGTCCTGCCAAGAAACCTGGAGTTTTACCTAACTTTATACCACAACTGTATAATCAATGTGTTCATGTGCCTTCAGTCTCTAAAATGGAATTTTAAGGACACACAGGCCCTTGACACTCAATAGTAGTACATAAACATTTGGAGGTTGTAAAAAGCAGTTATTTTCTCACACATTAGAAGTCTGTTCAGCCTGGAGAAGATGAGACTGGGGGGAAACCTCATCATGGTCTACAGTTTCTTCAGGAGGGGTAGCAGAGGGGCAGGAACAGAACTCTGCAGTGACCAGTGACAGGACCCAAGGGAATGGCCTGAAGTTGTGCCAGAGACTTAGGTCAGATATTAGAAAAGGGTTCTTCACGCAGAGGGTGGTCAAGCACTAGAACAGGGTCCCCAAGGAAGCAGTCACGGCCCCAAGTCTAAAAGAGTTAAAGAAGCATTTGGACAATGCTCTCAGGCACATGGTGTGATTCTTGGGGCTGTTGTGTGCATTTCAAGTCGCCCATATGCTAACACTTAACTACTGAAAAGGCTTATTTTTCTATTTTTCCCTTCTTATTTACCCTGATACTTGACTGGAAAACAAGAAGGCAACTCCAGCATGCCAAAAATCAGTACCTGATGAATATGTGGAAAGAATTTCAGAACATGAGGCTCATACAGCAGTTTAGCCTGTGAGAAATGGTATAGGCACACACAAAACATCAAAAAAGGTGAAGGGCTGGCAGGTGGGCTGCCCTTCAGCAGCAGGAATTTGGATCCACTACTGTGAAGTTACGACATGTAAGCCTGTGAGTTTCGGATTTCAAAAGCTAGTAAGATACCTGCTATTATTTTATTTTTAAAAAGTCTTATTAAGCAATTTTAGTGTCATTGGCAGAGTGAGGACGTTCTGAACAGATTCCTGGCATGCTTGGGAAATCACAGAAGACAGCAATAGGGACACTGCAAAGGAGTTATCTTGAGACCCTGATGCACAGCAGCCACAGCTGGAGACTGCGCGCCAGGGACAGGAAGGGGAAGGACATGCTGTGTGAGAGCACCAGCAGCACACTACAGTCTTCCCTCTCCTTTCACCCCCATGCAGACACAGCAAAAAGCACAGGCAACACTGAGAACTACTTCTTTAAAAACCACTTCAAACACTAATTTAATTGATGAGATGCTACTTCCCCCAGCAGTAGGACCCTGAACCCAAAATACTAGGAGCCTCTGCTACTGAAAACTTACTGTATCCACCAGTGACCTACATTAAGCCTCTCCCCTCCCTCTGCTTCACCTTCCTTCTTGGACTCTCTGTCCTGCCCTACTTTAATAGATTATTACTTCAGCTGAACCGCATAATAGTTTTACAGGGACACTCAGCTAGGACTGAAAACTTGCACATCTAGCTGCAGCAGTGGAAGAAACAGCAGAAGTAATGGTTTCTGCAGTCAGCATCAGCTGTGAGGTGATAGTATGCCATACTATCCCATCCCAAACTCTTTTATCTCTAATGCCTATCACGCAACCGTGGCAAAAAAAAGAGTCGGTCAAGGACTAGCATAACAGTGTGTTTCTCTCCACAGCAAAATAAATTAAAAAAAAAAAAAAAAAACCAAACCAAAAAACAAACCAGAGCCACTTATGCAACAACCAGGAACAAGGAAAGCAATTTTACTCAATGCAGGGAAGGAGCTCATTCACAGAGGAAGCACATTTTTTTTTCTACACATCTCTTTCAAAGATATTTACCCGCAGGATTTCATCTCTGTTAACATGATGGAGGCTTTCTGCTCCCTTCCTCCTCGATTAAACCGGACATCCATCACGCTCAGACCGGAGGAGTGGCAGATCCCGGGGGATTTGTCGAGATCCCGGCTCTCCCCAGCTCCACGCCTCTCTCCAGGCGCTTCAGATATTCCCGGTGTTGTACCACCCCCTGCGCTCGCAGGGCAAACAAGCCGGGCGCGCTCACGCACACAACCACTACTACACGGCTACAACCGAGCGAACAGGACCCACCTACTACTCGGCGCAGAGCCTGAAAACAACCCAGTTTTGATAAACTAAGGCTGCCATCGGTTTGGCAGAGGAGGAAGGCAGACGGTGCCATTTTTATTTAAAGCCAAATCTCCTCAGAGAACACTGCACGCACAAATCCTGCGTGCCAACAAAGAGGCTACACTCAAAACATGGGCGGACCATCGCCTCGAGCCAAAACGCAGGTTTATCTTAAGTATTTTGCGCAGTGTAAGATAAAGGAAATTTTCTGAGCCTTTACGCCTACTGATATCTCATTAGGTGTTTTCAAAGACTATGTCTAATTGAAGGTGCAGCTGCACGTAGCTGAATGAATCCGATCCACACACTCATTTCTTCCGTGAAGCCGCGGTGGGGCTCAACACGACCACTGCTGCGTATCCTGCACTGAATGATGGCTTACCCATAAATAGGAAAGCGGGTTTTCTAGAAATACTGCATAATGAGTCATCGGCTGCGAGCAGCTAAACGCCAGGCACCTTGAGAGCAAGGACAGAAATACCAGTGGAACAAAAATAGCCATTCGCTGGGAGGGGGCGGGCGTGAGGAGACCCGCTGGCAGGATTCCTGCTCGTAACCTCCATCCCTCCCCCCCGGTGCCTTCTCCCAACATTCACCGCAAACACCCTCCCCGCACGCCTGCGGGGGCCGAGGTTAGCCCGGTGACGGCGAGCCGTGCTGCCCCTGCCTCGCCCCCTCCTTCCCCCGGCACCACTCACCCATCTCCAGGGCCTGGTTGTACTTCTCCAGGGCGGCCGGCAGCTCCTGGCGCTCCCGCAGCGCGTCGCCCTCGGCGCGGAGGCGCCGCGCCCGGCTCTCGGCGCCGAACCACTTGTGCAGCAGGTTGCCCAGCACCACGTTGACCCGCGGGCAGGCGGCGGCGGGCGGCGGCGGCGCGGCGGCGGCGGGGGTCGGCTCGGCGGGGCGGCGCGGGCGGTGGCAGCGGCCGCAGTCGCCGGGCTCGGCGCAGCGGCGGCAGTGGGTGTGCCCGCAGTGCAGGGTCACCGGCTCGCACAGCAGCCGCCGGCACAGCGGGCAGGCGAACAGCTCGGGCGGGCGGCAGCACGCCGGGTCGCCCAGACCCTCGCCCTCCGCCCCGCCGCCGGCCGCGCCGCTCCCCCAGGGCGGCAGGCGCAGCTCCTTGTCGCGGATGCTGAAGGCGACGCTCTCTGCCAGCTCCCGCAGCTCCTCGGGCCGCAGCCGCGCCAGCCGCGCCGCCGCGCCGTAGGCGTCCAGCGCCTCGGCCATGCGGCCGGCCCTGGCCAGAGCATCGGCGCGGCGGAGACACAGGCCCCGCTCGGGCTGCGGCAGCCCCGCCAGCTCCGAGCCGTAGATCTCGGCCGCCAGCTCGAAGTTGCCGCCGCGGAAGGCCTCCTCCGCCACCTGCAGCATCTCGGCGCAGGGTCCCCCCGCCGCCGCTCTGCCCCCGGCGGCGGGGGGCAGCGCGCAGGGCCCCGGGCCCAGCTCCATGCCCGCGCGGCGCCGCCGGCCCCGGGCCGCCCTACTCCATGCTGGGCCCGCGGCGCTGCCGACTCCGGCTCCTTCCTGGGAGGGGACGGCGACGGAAGGGAGGGAGGGAGGGAGGAAGGGATGGAGAGGGGGCGTGTCACATCGCTGCAGCAGGGGGGCGGCTCCCGGGAGGGGGAAGGGGGAACAGCAGAGGGGATGGGGGACGGACTCGCTCCCGGCTTATGTAAGGGGCGAGCGGCCGGGTAAAACCGCCCCCGTCCGGCAGCCCGGCCGCCCTGCCCCGGGGCGGCAGGAGCGCCGCTTCCCTCCCTTCTCCGCACCCTCCGGGCCCGCCCGGCGGCCGCTGCTGCCGCACGTGCCCGCCCCGCACGTGCCCGCGCGCCGCCGCGCCCGCACGTGCGCCCGGTCCGGCGGCAGCTGCGGCCCTGAGGGAGCGGGGCCGGAGGGGCGCCCGCTGTGCCGCCCCTGCTGCGCTCCGCTCCTTCCTGCCCGTTTCCTGGTGCCCGGCGTTCACCGCTTCCTCGCAGGCGCTGCCGGACACTGCCCTCCCGCCGTGCGCCGGCACCCCCTCACCGCCAGCAGCACCTCACGGGGTGGGTCGGGACACGTTTACCGGTTGCTGTTTGTTTTTATTTCCCCGGTCTCCGAGAAAGCAAGCAGGTGCTGTCTATTAAATAAATAAATAAATGTGAAAAAAAAAAAAATTCCCAAACCCCACAACTCTCAGGAAAAATCCTTTTCTGTAAGTGGCAGCCTCGCCAGCACAGCTTGGGATCCGCGAGTCGTGCTGAGCGCTGGCTTGTGCATCGGCAGCAACAATAAAGATAATGCAGCTGGAAGTTAGTTAATCATGCGTGAGTCAGAAAGGAATCCAACTCGCTCCGCAGGAATAACAGGAGTGAAAAAAAAACGGGCAACGTTTATTTTAGACACAGCTGTAAACAAACCGCTCGGAGAAGCGGAGAGCCTGTCAGTCCAACGGGAAGGTACCCACGTCCAGCTGCTTTTTGGACTGCAGCTAGACGGTGGAGGGTATTTTTGGCTTAGCTTCTCTCCTGCTATGCCTCCAGCCCCCAAATGTTGGCCTCTCAGCCCACGTCAGGAAAATCTCATTCATTAACTGTTGTACCAAATACTCTTTATACTATGAAAGTGTATTGATTTTCTAAATAGTATGACGTTATCTTTCTTTAGATATATGTTGTTTATGTCTTATACTGCACGGTCAGGCTTAGTAAACATCAGTATTCACCGTGAAGTAAGCATGACCAAAGGACCCAGCTCACAGCAAGGAGCAGGACCTTTGTTTCTCAGATCCTCAAAGCCATTCATGATGCATAAAGGATGCCCTTGGACTATCAAGGCCGTGCCAGCCAACACCTCTGCGAAACCCTCCCCTTATCTGGCATAATAGTTTAGAAGCTCTAGCAAGACTGACTCCAGGGATGTTCAGATCAATAAAGAAGCAGGTGGATTATGGCCGTAGAAGTACTGTTCTTTTCCAGAACAGTGATGTGTTTGTGGTAAGTTGCTCCATGACTTACCATTTTGCACTGTTTGTGTTTCTAACAGTTGATTCTTTGAGCAATGCTCACTGCTGTAACACTTGTACTGTCCTCTTTGGCTCAAGGTTTCTATCCAGAAGGTGACCTCAGCAGCCTGTCACTATTTCATCATTCTCTTTCTTGACATGTTCACTTGGAATTAGGATGGAATCCCATTGCCATTTTACCAAAGTCACCTGGGGACATGATTCATAGCTTAGAGGACAGAAATAGTGCAGCCAGTTCTACTCTGAGGTATCAAGGACAAGACATGGCATCTTGGACAGATGATGAAAACGTGGACTCCGCTTGAGCCGCCCTACCTACGGCGTTATTCTCTGGTTTCTATAACCCTGACAAGGAGCGGTAGCATTTTTGCAGATTGCTCCCATCCCACTCACCAGGCCATGAGGCTCTTTGGCTGGGAACTCCCCAGCAGCACTCCTTGCTTTCCTGCACCGGACAGCAGGGCAGTCCGTCTTGTCACGCTGCTTTTCCCCATGTGTCTTGAGATTGCTGCATGATGGTCTTTCAGCTCTAGCTGTCCCTTCTGATGGGTGACTCAGAAGGCAACGGCTTAGATGGTGGTACTGAACACTGCCTGTCAGCCCCTCCATTTGCTGTTGTGTCATGTCACACTGTGCTGGCACGCTGGAATGGCTGCGGTCCTTTCCTCATCAACGCTTTAGCAGGTGCTTCTAGAAGAACCTACTGTGAAGCGAGGCTACTACTTTATTTAGCAACGTGATCAATAGCTTCTTGGCACGCAGCATCTATTTTTTCCCAAGACATCTCCTTGCAAGGAAGAAAATTACCTCACTGCTCTTCAAACTGACTCAGTGGGCCATCTTTTCCCTGCTTCCCATGTGCAGAATTGCTTGCCACCTGCGTTTGAGCACACCTGCGTCACTCTTCTCCTCGATGTCTATTTTGGGGCTTGTGTTCTTTCACAAGTCTTCTTGCTGCAGAACATGGTTCATTTATACATCTGTCTACACTTTTATTTGTTGTTTCTCTATCTGAGAAACAAAGCCACTTTAATACAATTGCCTTTTGCAAAATCGATAAGAATTCACTGAGCTGCAGATCTTGGAGGGATGATGAAAATGTGGACTAACCACTTGAGCCACCCAAAGTATTAACAATTTTCAGGAAAGATGGAAGGACTAAGAAACAGCAAGAACCAGGGTTAAAGAAACCAAAATAAACTTATTAATAATCTATACTTAAGAAGCTCATGCTTCTCACTGAAATTATCAGTATTATGACTACCCTGGCGAACATAACATAGGAGACTCCTGCCAAGAAATTCCAATGGAACAGGTGCTCCATGACATGGTCATGTGGCTTATGGCTTCTTGCTGGATAAACTACAAGCAACAAATTGCAACAGCCACAAAACAGAATGGATTTGCCATAAAGGACCTGAAAGCTGACAGAAACACTAAAGTTGGTTTATAATTTTCATTAGAAGAAAAGCTGTAGCTACTGCATAGGATTGAAATGTTGCCTACCAGAGGAGATAAAGGACCTTTCTCTTATTCTCACCAAAACCATGGCAAAATTCTGCTGGCTTCATCAACTTAAAAAAACCCAGCCAAACCTGTCACCCAGAATTAGCTCCTATGTGGAAGGCTGTTAGAGACGCTCCCCGTTAGCAGTACTATTTTCCTGTTAATACTACACTTCCCCTTAGGAGTGGCCTCATCACGTTCTCTCAAGCAACGTGTAGAAGTCCATCTGCTTTCCAAGGGGAGAATTATAGGTAGTTACTCCACTGAGTCACTGTTACATACTTCAAAGTTGTCATGAGGTTTCCTTTAAGTTCATAGCCTAATTTTCAACTTCTTCCTGAGGACCAGCTTCCACAGGGTTTTCCCCAGGGCAGAATTTACTTGAAGCCTGAAGAGGAAAGGAGATGAAGCAACTTTGAAATGACAGCATTTACATATTTGGAGGGCATTTTTAATTTCTCTAATGCTTTTCTAATCCAAGGTAGTTTGAAGTATTAAACTCCATTTTGTTTTGATGATTTTTTTTTGAGGAAATCTGTCTTTTATTGTTTCAGAATAAGTTAATTAGGATATAATCAGTGCACAGGCTCACACACAGGTACCATGCTAAAATGTTACAGAAATGGTAAAGTCAAAGACACAAAAATTAACGTACATAATAATTAAGGCTGTGTATGCTTATTTAATATAGCCTTCATGCATTAACCTGATATGATTTTAATTAATGACATACTATTTTCTCTACAGGATGCATGCCTGTCATGGTTTAACCACAGGAAAGAAGATACTCAGTTAATGGGCATCCAAACTGTAATGTTCTCCCTGGTCACTGTGCAGTCCCCTTGCACCTTTTGATTTGTATTAGTCATGCTTTGCTGTGGTAGCAGAATTACAAATTTTCTTGTGTGCTTTTTTATAAAATTCAGGGTATGGCACTGGAACATTCCCAAATATGCACACATTTATATCTTCAGCAAGAGCATGAGTCAAAAGGAATAATAGTTTGCCCTTTAACAGCTGGAAAGTTGAGGTAAGTCCAGAGTGGCCACTAAATTGGGGCACTGGGTTTCGGGGAGGAAGTTTCGGAATATGATTTTTCAGATACACAGATTATTTCAGAAGTACATCTTCCTTCAGTTGAGCAGCAACTGGATGGAGGTGCTGAGACTTCAGGCTGAGTTTGGGCTTCAGCTAGAGCACTCTGCAAACAAGAGCTATACAAAATACCGACACCACCACCACCCCACACGTAATGTAAATGCCTCACACTTTGGCAGAGAGGAAACCCACGGCAGAGTGCCGAATGCAGTCCTTCCAGCCAGCACTCAACTGCTTTTCTTTTTCCTTAATCACTGACTCATTTATTACAAGCTTTCCAGCTCTTAAAAGAAAAGGTCACTGTATGATTATTACTACTAAAGTCTTTGCCAACTTAATGAATTTGCCCCAACTGAAAAAGCAAAAATGTATTTTTTTTTCAAGAAAGCCTTTTTTTCAAAAGTATTTTATAAGAAAGTTGTAGGATAGTACCAATGATGAAAAAGTTGCAAAGGTGCTACTTGAAATCTACTGATGTTAAACATAACAAAGATATTTTTTCCCCCCCAGAAGAAATACAATACGATAATCCCGCTGCTGTGAATTGCAGGAGCTAGGATTGTTTCTGGAGATCCTCATGTTCTTTTGCAACATCCCAAAGAGGGAGATGGGTCTTGTCTTTTCAGAGTGACACGTGTGTATTGTGTACAAAAGGTGTTATTCATAACTACATTCTTCATGGGCTGATTAACCAGCTTAATAATTGTCCAACAAATCATTAACACATCCTATGATGCAAAAGGAGCCAATTGAAGTGCACTACCATATTCCCTTCCAGTAGCTTCTGAGATAAGCACTGCTAAGAAAATCCCCTTCCCTAACTATGATAACAATCAGTCTTTATAGAATGAGAATGTATTAGCTTTTGTAATTTACTTATTAGTTCACATTATACATTGTAATGTAATGAGGTGGTATTGTTTATGCTTAAGTAAAACAAACTAAAGGACAGCCCAGTCCCAGTGGCTGTGCTACTTCCTAGCACAGAATCAGAGAATTTTTCAGTCTCATTCGGTAAACATCAGCTTGGATTTTCGGAGTAATACATAAATATTTTCCACTGTGCTGATTCACATACCTGAATATCTGTTGCTGGAGCCAGCAGGGCTTTTGTCAGGTACCGAGCTGAAGCAGGATGCACTCAGGTTGAGTGTTGATATCCGTCTACCTGTGGTTACACAGGGTCAGTTTGCTCACTGAGTGGGACAGGGTTCTGTAGGTAAATCCATGGTGAAACTGGGTGAAGTTACACCTGTATGCAATCCCTGTTTAAACTGTGGCTTAGAAAAGCACCACTTGCACTCCTCTGGACTGCTGTACATGCTTAAGTGCAGCAGCACCTGGCCCAGGCTGAAAGCTAATTGGCCCAACCTTTACTCCAGCATGGGTAGAAAGCACTGTAGCCCATGCTCATGTCACACCAGGGTGTCCTGGAGCTCAGTGAGATGACACACACCCTGGCGAGGGACTCTCCTGGCATCTGGTAATGAGCTCATTTTAAAAAGCAGGATAGCACGCTGCAGTTCATGACACCACAAATCCCTTCTGGTGCCAGCCATCCACACGGGTGGTCATCCAGCTGGATGGTGGGCACAGCAGGTGGCATCTCCATAGTTACAGGAGACATCTATTGGCATCTGGAGACCTCTCCCATTTCTGGAGCCCTGCACAAATATTTTTCAGGGAGATGGTCTGCCTTGGAAATATGGACAGGGAGAAGCTTTTCTCAAGGTATGCTCTCTCCCAGTCCTGCTAGGCCACCATTATCTTCTCAGAAGTTTTATCTCCTTTGTGTTATGCTTGACTTTAGAAACGTTATTAATCTTACATCTCTCTTTTTACGTGGCATTTTTTCATCTTGTTTTCTGGCTAGTATTACTAGTGGAAAAAGGACCCATTGAAATGCAGTACTTTGATCCAATTCATAAGGGGTTTCCCTATAGTTTTACAGTGTTGGTGTGACACCATGTACCAGCAAGTCTTCTCTGAGAACATGTTTGGGAACAAATTTTCTAGGAGCCTGGAGAAGGACATCCTGGTGTTGTGTTTGAGCATCTAATCTTTGGTCACAACTTCTCATGGCTTATGTACTATGGCCCAGGTGTGTGTGTGTGTGGCCAGTCTTCGCGAATGAAGATTTGGGAAAGGTCTTTTTACCTTTTAAGCCTGCGCAATGGATTTTTTAGGTGAGACACAGCCTGCGCTGAACTGAGCCCACCCTTTAATC
>JAWWLV010000001.1:87045006-87078421 GCA_035041135.1 Platyrinchus mystaceus
GAGTGACCTTCTCTTAGATGGATGGCCTTAGGGGCTGACGAGCTCCATCTGCCCGGGGGAGTGTCCCTGAAGCAGGTTCGGGAATCGAACCTGCGTCCACGGCGGTGAGAGCGCCGCATCTTAACCACTAGACCACCAGGGGTCCCCAATGGCCCAGGTACTACCCTTATTAATAGAGGTGTGAGGGCTTTCATTTCAGGAGTGCTGCCTGGGATTCACCAAAAGGAAAACTGGACCTCAGGCATGAACCTCTTTCCCAAATTTAAAATTCTTGGTCGGTGGCAATCGAGCATGAGAAAGGCGAATAACATCAGTTAGACACACACATGAAATACTTTTTTGCCTGAAATTTTCTTGTCCTGTTTTGATCACTTCTTTACTGTGAGTCAGCCTATGACACATTTTCAAAATAACTCTCAGACATTATGCTAACAAAATTAAATGTGGGTCAAATGGGAAAAACACTGTAAAGAGCTGACAGTGTTAGGGCAGAAAAGAGATCACGTTCTTACAGGTAGAGAGAACTGCCATGTCTTGTTGCCCCTGGAAAGTGCTGATTGCTGTCTTCATGACCCTGCTCAAGGAATACTCTGGGAGTTTCTGCTGCAGCTATCAGTGATTCCTGGTAAGGTGTTTAGCGTGGGTCCCTTATGGACCACCCGTCACCTTGAGCCTCATTGCTATCATCAGCTCAAGCACCAGAAACCTCCTTATGACATTCCTGGCCCTACAAGTTGAGCAGCCTACAAAATGCATAGGCAGGTTGGAAAATAAAATCTGGAGAGAACACAGCAAAATAATAATACATCTGCTGATCTTTTCCAGTTGAGACCAGACAGGACAAGGCAAGTTTCCACCTGCTAAACAAAAGTGTTTGCCCTTTCTCTTTCTTTCTTTCTTTTTTTTTTTTTTTTTTTTTTTTTTTTTTTTAATTTTAGCAGGCTGCTACAGTGGAAAGGTCAGCCATCCTGTTCTACAGGGTGCAGTTGAGGGGGTCAGTTTCATCAACCTGTCCAAATCGGCATCACTATTTCCGAGTCAGAACCTCCAACATTTCTACTCAGTGGGTTGGGCTGTGAAAACATGGGCTCAGGGAAGATCACTGGATAGTCACTGGGTGACTTGGAGAAGGAGCTGGCTCCAAGCACCTCAGCCAAGAAGGCAAACTGGATGTTTGCTCCTTCAAGAAATGAAAACCGACATGCTGAGACTCTCCTGCAGCGCAAGGAGGATGTTGAGCCACAAGGAAGAGTGAGGTTACGTGGCAGGGGTCAGCAGGGATGACAGCTTTAGGATGATGTCACCAAGCCAGTAGGTTTGGTTACACACATCTCCCCACACTCAGGACACAGGCAGGATCACCTGCCTCCTTTGCCGGGCATCAGGGAGGGCAGCAGCACCGCAGCTACATTACCCATCAGAGATATGGCCTTCAGCAAGGGAGCAGCCATTACCTCAGAAGCCAAAAAGCCAGGCAAGCAGGGCTGAACGGAAGAGTCTGAGGGGATTTCTGCTCTCACAGAAGAAGTGAGGCAATCAGATGACCTGAAGGAGGAATAAGAGAGTAACAAACAGGGAGGGAAGAGGTTTGAACAACTGATTAGTAAATGGGCACCATCAGAAAAGAGGCCAGAGAAGAGTTGTGAGGAGAAAGAAGCTAATAGCTGAAGCTGTGTTTGGGCTGACATCAGTCAGAGGGGCATTGAAGAGGAAAGCTCCAAGGGACAGCATCCTTCTGCCTTAGGGCATGAAAGAAAGGGAATCAGGAGACAATGGCCAGAACACTTCCATGGAGGACAGGATGTAACTGCAAAACACATTGGGTAGGAGACAAAAAACAGACTGGGCTGACCTATAGTAGAATTAGAGTAGCACATTGATAGCATTTGGAGGTGAAGGGGCAGGCAGGCAGGAAGGGCAGCATTGTGTGACAGCTGCAAAAAGTGACATATTCCACATAGGCTGGTAAGAAGCTGAGGGGAAGAACAAGGTAAAGGGTAAGAGAAGGCAGGAGGTGAGAGGCTGCAGTCTCTGGGGAAGGAGAGGCTGAAGATGGCAAGCGCTTTTAAGCTTCTATAGCAGCAGTGACATGGGGAGATGAAACACAACAGGCTCCTTCAGACACCTGGGATGTCTTCTCAAATGTCTTTTAGCTTTGAAGAAATTAGCAAGATTCCAAGTTGGAGAGCATTTTGAGCAGAAAATACTGAATTCATCCACAGGACAAGAAAGATGGCAGAACAGAAGAAAAAGAAAAGATAAAATGCTTACTTTGTTTGTTTGATATATGTCCACTGGATTCATGCATTAATTACTGAAGAAAAACAAAATCACATAAGGGAGTTCACAGTCAAAAATAAGGTTATGTGCATGTAGGTTGGCTCAGTCACAACAAAGATAATCCTTTATGCTGCTTTATTCACCACCCAGATTCATTGGGTGTTATCCAGCTAAGAATTATTAGTTTTAAAACTAATCCAGATTTAAGGAAGCCAATAGTAAAACTTCAAAGGATTAGATCAGCCCCTTTAATGAAATATCTGAATGCAACCCTATCAAAAGAACTGAAAAAGCAAAGTGTAGGTATTGGTTCCACCATAAAGAAGTGGATATTTTGTGAATCACTCTGTTCAGAAACAAAAGAAGAACACTGGAAAGTGAATCCCTATGTAATAATCACCATATCCCCAGTTAAAACTGATTATTTGGAAAGAAGTTAAGACAAGAAGGGAAAAACACTTCTGTGATTAATTGCATTTGCAGTGTGTTCGCTAGCACACAAGCAAAAACCTTTTGTACATGGAAAGTACAAAAATAAGTGTAGGGTTTGTAGCCATTTTGATTCAAAATACTTTTTAATGAATGCAGCAGTGACTAGAATGAGTAAAAACACAAGAGTGACTTCCACTAAGATATTTAGAATGAGATCTCTCAAAGCTGTTAACGTTTCCAAATAGCTAGCAGCGTCAGGCAGAACCAGATACGGCTTTCAAATGTGTGTGAAGCTCATACATAAAGCTCATTCTTCTATTCATGCAACAACATAAGTAAAAAACTCGTAGTCTCTCAGTCACGGAAATACATGGTACTTACTTCTAAGGGCTATAGGGAGGTGCATTTTAAATGGTCATCCTTATAAAGTCCTATTATGGAATATCCACAGCTAACTGCTAAAGCTGGCCATTAATTTACCCATTATCACGTGAATAAATCCTTTTCCAGCCTACTCTCAAGCAAACCATGCACAATACATAGTCTACACAGTCTACCTTAATTCTCCCTGCATACATACACACACCTATTTTCTGGTTTTATTAAACTAGTAATCAACAGACTACACACCACTCTGATCTCTTATAGCAGTCTCTTCTCCCCAGACTGCTTGGCTCAAATCCTCTGTAAACATTATTTAGATGGTGTCTTTCAACGTCTTTATTTTTCTAGGTGGGGCAGCAAACCCAATCCTTTAATAAAGTCAGCAGATTTCATGTACCACAGAGTCGATGCCAGCTAACCAGGTAAAGTAATACAGGCAGGTGTCACTGATGACTTACAACTATATTCAGGGCTGAAAAGGTGTGCCATATCTCACTAGGCGGTCAACTGGCTCACTTCCACCTGAAATTCAAATTGGTCACTAAGAAAAAAGACTCAAGGTGTCTGGAAACTTAATCCTCATGTCTCTGGTTTGTCAGGTCAAAGAGAACAAACAAGAGTGCCATTAAGTGTGAGTAGATGCAGGTGATTTGCAGAAAGATACAGACTGCTGCTACACAGCTGCAAAACTAAATGTCTTCTGGATATCATGCCGGGGGTTTATGTTTACACCACAAAGGAATAAAATACATCCTAATGCTTCTCTCTTGAATTCCTGGCTAGGTCAGCTTGCTTTGATTTTTAAAGCAAATTTCTGGAAACAGGGATTGAGAAATGAAACGTGATTTTTTTTTTTTTTTTACATTTAACCCTTTCCATTTCTCTTCAGCTCACATATCATGGGACTGACATACAAGGTCAAAGAAGTTGAAAAGCTGACAGAGTTTCTTCAGTGCATGCCAAGAACAGAGCCTTATTCCATGAGGATTACTAGGGTGGTGATGTACATGAGAATACTAGGACATAAACCCCACTGTTAAAAGTCAGTCCCAGTTCTTCCCACCTCTGATGATTGTTGTGGTAAGGTGCAGGATCCTCCACCAGCATCTATGCCAGAACAGACATCACATCTAATCTCCTGGCCGTAGTGAACTGAAGCATCCCATGTTTGATCAGATGAAGCTTGAAGAAAGTTTAGAGTACAAATGAATAATAAATATTTAACTGTGATGATAATGGAAGGTAAGTACCTGTGAAGGTAATTAAAACTAAGACCTTCTACCAAGAGCTGTGATGACTTCTCTGGTAATGGACCTTTGTAAATTCAGGTCAGGTTCCTTTCTCCTCCCCTTTCCTAAACGTGCACCTGTGGTCAAAATAGAGTCAATTCAGGGGTACAGTTTAATGGCTGTATGATGTAGAAAGTCAGATGACTACAGAGTCTGTACAGCCTATGAATCAGTCCAGGACAGAGATCCCTAACACAACTTTTCCCTAGCTTCTCTGCGGTCGTTCTGGTTCACAAGTGTCTCTTGGAGTTGTTTGCCCATGTTTGGGTGAAGTTTCACTCAGAGCTTGCACAGCAGCATTAATATTGCCCTGTCTTCACCAGAAATCCCAAAGTGCATGCCTAAATAACAAATACTAGGCACAGGAGTGGTGACAATGCTTGACTCGCTGCCAGGAGATCTGCGTAAAAGCATTCACAGCAGGGCAGCTTAAGAGTATTCTGATTTAATTTAGAACTCAAGCATAATTTTTCTTAATTAACTAAAAATACTCTCTTTGTTTCCAAAGTCTGACCCTGGCCCTCATCCCAACCCATAAAACAACCAAAAGCCCCCACAATAGGCCAAACAAGCAATAGTGATGTAAGCTAATCATTACCCATTACAAGGATTTTCTCCATGCACATTTCATTACCTTCACACAAATACCTTATGGCTTCTGCAGCTGTAAAAGGATTACTAACAGTGGTTTCCTCTCCTACCGTACACAAAACATCCCAGTTTCTATGTGAGTGTCAATCAAGGCAATGAGTAGCAGCCATTAAGCACCTACTGTGTTTCTTTGAAAGGCACAGCACACGCACAGTGCCATTCAGGTGTTCCAGAGGCACTGTCCTCCAGAAAAACTGGGTCCCATAACAGTAGTGCTCCATGTTAAAAACCTCCCAGTGAGTCAACAGCATGAGCTGTCAGGCCAGAGGAACTCCCTGACAAGTGAAATTGCTGTTTGTGTTCTGCTCAGCACGCCACACCCAGTCTGTTACTCGGAAAAGAGCGTGTGAGCAGGAGATCACATTGCCTGAGTACGAAGGTGGTAGTGGAAAACAAGGTAAGAAGGTCAAGAGTACAGCCAAGCAAACGTTGCTTTCTTTGTGTCTCAAAAAGGGGTGTTTGAATGCAAGGAATTTTACAAAAAGCCTTGCTTGCATGCCAAGGGGTTGGAAAGAGTAATGTTAATCAGACAGAGAAAAAAGGCTAGCAGGAGATAGGATCATTAAATGTTCCTTTCAAGCCCACTTACAGTGACCGGCACTTGGCAAGCATTTCACCTTCTGCATAGGTCACTTCATAGAACTACATGTTCCATGGGCTTGTCCTCCATATACTTCTGTTTTCAAGAGAAAATGGACAGAAAGAGAAAGGTGAGCATAAGTTGAGGAGAACTATGCTTGCTACCTCCCTAGACCATAGTAACAGAACAATGTGGATTGTGAAGGATCTCTGGAGATCATGTTACAAACCCTGTTCAACACAGGGAAAACAGAGTTGGATGAAGGCACTCATTCGAGAAGGTTGCTGTGTACAAATGACTTTTGCCTCCAAGGATGGCAATTTTTCAGCTGTCTTGGGCACCTGCTCCAGCACTGACCCACCATTGCTGTAAAAAGTCTCTTTTCTTATATCCAGAAAGAGGTTGCCAAAACTTGTATCCTTGCAGCTCCAAGAATATCCATCTTTTCTACAGCCATCCACCTATTTGATAGTTTAAGAACACAGTCTGTACAGCTGAGGAAGATACAGTGTATGAAAGGGATAGAGTGGGTAAGTTTATATACAATGTGCTCCCCCACAGGTTGGTCCCCAGCCTGTGCTGATGCCTGGATTGTTCTGCCCCAGGTGCTGAACCCTGCACTTCTTGGTGAGTTTTATGAGGTTTCCACTGGCCAAGCCCTCAAGTTTTTTGATGCTGCTCTACCATCCAGCATAGCCTTCTGCTGCTCAGCACACAATTTAATGCCATCCACAAAATGGCTGAAGGTGTGCTTTGCCTCATCATCCGAGATCAATGATAAACATATCAAATAATACTGCCCCTTTACATTGACCTTGGGACACTCTGTTTACTATGCTTTGCCACCTGGACACTGAGCCATTGATTATTACCTTTGAGTCTGGCAGTCTGGACAACTTCTAATCCATCTTCCCGCTCCCTCACCCACCCTGTATTTCATTAGGAGAGTCCTGTGGGACACCACATCAAAAGACATTTTAGAGACAAGATTAATGATACCCACTGCTGTTCCCTTGTTTCCAGAGCGAGCTGTTCCTGCACATCTGGGCTGACCAGGTGTGACATGAGTGTGGTGAAGCCATGCCATGCTGACTGGTCCTGACTGGCCACTCGGTACTTCAAGAGTCTGAAAATGGATTCCCAGGGCACGTGCTGTGTGATTCTTGCCACCCAAAGGATGGAGGGAGGCTGCCCACCCTGCCGCTCCCTAGATACTGATTCACTAATATTAGTCTTTTTCCCCATCATCAAAAAGGTCTCCATGATTTTCTACCAATGATCAGCACAATGATCTTATGCTCACACCACCCTCCAGCCCCAAGTATTTGTGAGGAAAACTCATACAGTATAATAAGACTTGTGGAGTGCATTAATGCACGTACCCTAACAGACTCACAGAGACAAATCCTTCCTGGAATTCAGACTGAGATGAATGGTAGCTCTGGCATCCTTCACAGGTTCTTAATGCAAGTCTTTTTGCACAGTCAATCCCTTACTTATGCTCCATCTCCCATCCTGTTGGATTTCAGTCCTGTTATTTTTCTCTCCCAAGCTTTTCTGAAGTGGTCAGTCTCCTTATCTATGCCTATATCCCAGATTCTATACCGTGGCTCTGGTGCATGCCCTTCACGTATTCACCACCACAGCAAACTAGTGTGACTGGCCCTTAAGAAATACACTGAGCCCATGCCCATTGGTGTACATCCTTATCCATACCAACCCCCTTTTCCCCCAAACCTGAGTATCAAGGGTGCAAAGCCAAGGTCAAAAGTTCAGTAGCATTGAAGTTAGAGTGGCCTGAACAGGTGTGAATTTACTAAGACAGATCCTAGGAGTCAATCTGCAGAGCCAAGGGCACTGGGGACACTACATCCATACTCGAGGGGTTTCTGTTCAGCAGGATTATGTTAGATGCTCACATGCATCTGAGGATCCCAGTTCTTGTGCCTCAGGAACAAGACATTTGAGCCACAGCATCAAAGGAATGACCAGTCAGAGCTTTATTTCAGAGGAGTGCTCCTGACCAACACTGTAACTTCTGTCATAAAGTGACAGATAGTCTGTGGATGGATAGCTCTGGATAGTCTGTGATTTCATAGCCAACATTAATACCACAAACCCTGGGCTCCAGGGAAATGTGCCTGTTAGTCCTGGCTCCCTTTCACCTTACATCCATGCATTATGCCTGGTTCTCCTCCTTCATGACTGAGCAGCTTTTCTCTGCTTAGTTTTGTCCTTTCAGGGCATGTTTGTATGACACTGCCCAAAGCAGGACTGAGAAACTCCCCATCTTTTCTTTTTCCAGTCAGTAATTATTTTCCCAAAATGCCTGTGATCTGCTGCACAGAAGGCCTTAGGAAAAAAAACCCATCCATTTTGGAGTGTCAGCTGACATACCTAAACCCAAGTGTCTTATTCACACTCCAGCCTTGTCTGACTTCAGTTGCAGCTGTCAACAAAGACGGCTTATACATGTCATATCTGAAGGTTTGTGGTTAAAGAATGAGGAACCTGTAACGAGTGACGTGATTTGCAAGAGTCATTTGGTGACACAACAAGCATCATGCAAAACTTTTGCAGCATCGGCTGGCAGATTGTAAGATCATATTTTTTCTTCATGCAGTTCTCCCCTCTCTTAGTACCCACCTTCTATTTTCTGAGAGAGATAACAAAGCAGAACCACAGGCATTTACTTGTCTTCAAGACCTGCTCAAGCCAGGAGCACCATTTCTCCAATAGAATGAATGAGACATGAATTCTGTGGAAAAAATAACATGTGACAATATAATGAAAATAACTTCTATGCTAAGAAGTGTGGGCAAGAAGGGCACGGAGGAAGCCCCTAATATTGGCATTTTCCAGCCTTTTGTACCAGCTGTTGCAAACTCATCACTTCCTCAATGTAAATTTCTAGACACAGGCAAAAACCCAAAACAAAACAACAAACAAAACCACAAGCCACCACTACCACTGAAAAAACAAGCAAACAAATTAAATCAATGTCCCCCTTCCCCCCCAAAAAAATCCACAACAGAAAAAGCAAAGCAAATCCCATCAGCTTCAGCATCATTTATGGGTTCTTAGCGCAAGTCTTCTTGCACAGTCAATCCCTTACTTCTTGTCCACCTCCCACTCTGTGGAATTTCAGGCCTGATTTGTTCTACCTCAAGTAATAGGTGTTAAACAAAGCAAAACTCAAGTAAGTACACAGAAGTCCAGGTTCCCTCTCTCTCAGGTAGAACAGCCTACACTAAATCTTTCTGTGCCTTTAGCTCAAGTAAAGTGCCTAGCAGACTCAGTATGTTTCAGAATAAAACTTTACAAAGAAAGCCCTCAACTACATCTTAGAAGTTTCAGATGGCAAATGAAAGTACCACTTGCAGTCTGGAGCATGAGGTTGCTGCACAGATTGCAAACACATACACGTCTGATGGTTTGTGTGTCAGGAAAAAATTAAAACAATGCATCAAATTAAGCTCCCAACAGTATTTGGTGTACCCCGTGTTAGCTGCAAGCACCAGCAGCCTATATGCTAAGTTCACTCTGAATGACTGAACCCAGAGGTTACAATTCTCTTTTAAGGTTATCTGCTGATAATAAAGCCATAAATATTTTAGTCCCGCTCTGTCTCCTACAGGAACTTTTCACCTTTTCTAAACATGTTACAAATACCTTCAGTACTCCTACCCTCATAGCACAAGTTTTGTTTATAGGACTCAGTCATCAATAAAGCTTATTT
Organism: Platyrinchus mystaceus; assembly: GCA_035041135.1. Taxonomy (NCBI): domain Eukaryota; kingdom Metazoa; phylum Chordata; class Aves; order Passeriformes; family Tyrannidae; genus Platyrinchus; species Platyrinchus mystaceus. The sequence goes on from JAWWLV010000001.1 coordinate 87,054,362, forward strand.
AATATGCTGCCCCCCCAGCAACAGCTTCTTCATGTCTGATGATGGCAGTTACACTCTGCAGAAAGTGCTCCTTATTCTCCCCTTCAGGGATGGGAAAGAGGAGGTGGATTGAAGCTTCATGATTCATTTTCTGGAGGGGATACCTGTTTGAGTGGGATCAGAAGAGCCTGTAGCAGTGATGTCTTGTAGAGGTCTTGCTGAGCTATGGTATCTGCCTGTACTGTGCTATGCTGACAGTCAAGTCAGTCTGGCCAGTTAGAGATGACTCTTCTGGACTTGGACCAGAAGTCTAGGTTTAGCACACTGTCCAGCCTCTTCCTTGGATTAGGAAGGGAGAGAGACCAGGGATCTCAAAAACTTTAAATGAAGAAGTTATTCCATGAGACTCTTTACCTTCCATCTTGTTTCCTACCAAGTCACTTCTGTTTGTGTCAGACACCAATTCAGACATGGACAAAGGGAAGCACTGTAAGCTTTCCACAAAACCCATAAACTTTTAATTAAAAAACAAGGTCAGGGAATTGTTTCTGTGCTCCTGGGTTCTTTCAAAATTTGACATTTCTTTCATCATTTCCAAATGTGATGAACAAGAGCTAAAGATGATGAGGCAGGAGATGGCAACATCTCTCCATACATATATATATCTCCAGATATATAAGCCATCCCTTGGCATACAAGACTAAACTGAATGTACATGGCTGTGTGAGATTGGACCCATTTGCCTCTGCTGATCCTTTTCCTCCCAGCTGGATTACCCAGCACACACACTAACCCTGCTTTGCTGTCCTCTCACAGCCACAGATCACTGGGTCTCACTCTCTACAAGTACATGAAAGGAGGCTGTAGTGAGGTATTGGTCCCTTCTCCCAAGTAACAAGTCACAGGACAAGAGGAAGTGGCCTCAATTTGTGCCAGGGGACATTTAGAATGAATACTAGGAAAAAAATTCTTCACTGAAAGGGTTGTCAAGCATGGGAACAGACTGTGCAGGGAAGTACTGGAGTTACCATCCCCGGAGGTATTTAAAAGCCATGTAGATGTGGCACTCATGGATATGGTTTAGTAATGACCTGGCAGTGTTAGTTTAACGACGGGACTTGACCTTAGGGGTCTTTTCCAACCTAAATGATTCTATGATTCTATGAAGTCAAGGCCTCTGCTGCTTGAACACAGTGGCACAGCAGCCTGTTATTATTTTGCTTTCCTTTGTATACACCAAAATGACAACACAGAGCCTCGGGATAGGAAATCTCCTCCCATTTTCCAGCTTCAGCTGGCTCCTGGCCAACTCAGACTGGTTTGTGTTTGTGACTGCATTGTCTTCTGGCTCCCTTCCTTCTCTGGATGTGAGCTTCTCCCACTACTTCATTTGTCCCAGTACAGGTTTAGACAGGAATTATACCCCCTCTCCTTTCTTAGGCTGAACAGTTTCTGGTTGTTCTGCTCAAATGCCAGCAGCTCTCTGCATCCCTGCTAATTCCCCCTCGTCACACTTGATGAGAACTGGAAATGGGGTCAAGGCAAGGCCTCTCCACAGCCTTAGTCACCTTATTCATATTTACTGGCCACTACTGGAATTATTTATCTGGATGCATGCAGAATCGGGTGGTAGCTTTCTCACAGCCATGTGACACTGTTGGCTTGTAGTTCTTCGTGCGAGCCTTCCCACTGCCCTCCGGGTGCATCTATAGTCCAGTTACATACTTTCCAATGCAAAGTGTTTAAACCTAAAACAGCTCCAACTCAAAGCTGCGGAAAGAGGCACCAAAATAACGGAGGTATGAAATCTCTGCCAATATTACTTTAGAACAGGAGGGGACTGCACAAGACAAATCTACCATGCTGTATCTTAAAGACTCAAAATCACAAGTAAGAGGATTACAATAAAAAAGTATCACTATCTAAATGAAGTAATTTTTTTCTGACCAACAAGCAGTCATATGACAGACCCTTACATGGAGATAGTAGTAATGCAATTAAGTTGTTTTCCATCAGAATGGCATTTCCAACGATCTATTAAGTCAACTCTAAACCCACAAAAACCAATTGCAATTTACTGCAGTACCTTGCTGTCACACAGAGATAGATGTATTTAAACAGTGTGCTGAGATTAAAACCTGATTAAAACACTGCTGTTATCACTGGTTGTCTTCCAAAAAAGCAAAATTATGTTTATGCTGTCTAGTAGTCAAGAGAAGTAAAACAACACACAATACTGCTCAGAAAGTGAGGAAACAACACTTATGCTCCGTCTTTGCTATGCAGTGTTGTAACGCTTGATGGGACAAAGGTCTTACCTATGAGAACCTATCCTGCTTCTACTAGAGAAAAGCAAGTGTGTGCATGTGTGCAACTAAGACACAAATGGGAAACCCACCTACACTACACACTACACTTGACTGTAAGGGCAAGAACCCAGGTCCTAAAAGCAATCAAACAAGAGTACACACGATGGAGCAAAAGGCATGTGAAGAAAAAACTGTGAAAGGGAGTGTGGAAGCCCCTTCCTCATGCTACTTCTTTCTTGCTGCAACTCTGTTCCTAATTCCTTTCCTCTCACACATTTCTAAATCTGTAATCTTAACCACAAATATATATCCCAATGGGTTTTACAGCAAAGAGCTAGACTGAAAAGATAATGAAAGGAAAGCAGATGCTGGCAGATGAAAGCAGCATACAAATAAAGGTCCACTTTGGAGTCCTATTCTCTCCAGAGTATTTGCTGAGCCTTCTTACTTTTCACAAGTATAAATGCTACAGCATTGCAAAGAACAGTCAGAAATCAAGAGTAAGTGCGAAGAGTCAACTCTTACTCTACAAAATGCTTAAAGTAGAATGAGACCAAAATAAGTGGATCCAAAGTGAAGATTTGTGATGGAAGACTTCAGATTTTACTTGCTGTAAAACCTTACTGGGAGCTATTTAAAACATAAGAACAAAGATTCCAAATACAGAACAGAAGAGTGATAATTCTTCCATAAGTGAACTCCTTCCCAACTCATGAAACATCTAAGAAGTAGGTCATGCAGTCTTGATGTTCTGCAGTCACCACAGGTCATTCATGATTGATAACAACTCCCTCAATTTTCTCTTTGTGTTCCTCAAAATTATGGAGGACATCTTGTATTTCCTACAGCCTCTTCCACCCTTCTGACAAGAGAAAAATGACATGTCATACTGTGCTATCATCCAAAGACCTCTCTGGGAAAGAAAACTGAATAAAACAGAAAGGCTCTAGACAAGAGGGAAAAAAAAAATATGTACAAGAAAAAATGTTCCTATGTCTTAAATCACAGCAGGTGCATAACACTTAGTTGTTGAGAGAAACAGTTGTCCTGGAAGAGCTTTTTCTTCTCTCCATGTATGCTTCCAGCATAGCTATACATTTTCCCTAGATGAGATCCATTTACTTAAGCACAGTTGAGAGCCTTGGCTAGGTTCTCAGTATTAAGTCACTTTCCAGAGCATGTACAGATGCCCTATGATCCGTGTTTACTCTCCCATTTGCAGATTTGCATTTGTCCCTCACACTGCTCAGAAATCATTTGTACACATCCAGGGCAGTGTGTTTCTGGCAGTTAGGAGTGGGTACTGCATTTCCATGGGTGCAACCTTCAGGACTATTTTTTCATTACTTCCTTCTCACCTTCTTTTTTTAATCCTTTCTGTGATTTCAAACAGACACCCATAGCAGATGCTTCATGCTTTCAGCCTGCCATGTGCATGCTGTTCCATCAGCATCTGCTCCTCTGGCATGCACACATATCATATGGGGGAGCACACTTGCTCCTCTGACATCTCCCATAAAGCTTCAGCAACCTTCCTTCAGCATGGAGTTCAGCATGTTCAGGGGCTTTAAAACAACTGCCCACGGCTTTTGTCAGCATTGTTCTCCCAGACATTGCCTTGCCTGGAATTTCTATCAGCATGGCTCTTTTTTATGACTCAAAGCAAACACACATCATTCTTCCCCTTTCATTCCTGCCTGGATTAAAAGGGAAAATGATGATTTTACAGCAGGAAGCCCCAAACAGTACCATCTCATGCTTACACCAGCCAGCTGCCACCAGCTGCATGGCTGCAGGCTTAATGCTGCTCACTTCATAAGGGAAACGTCTCCTGCTGCACAGCAAAACAGGCTGCAGGCCTATCAAAGCTGCTCTGGTGGTGATGAGATGAGGCACCTCAGGCTACTGCCACACACAGGAAACCAAGCTGATAGCTCAGCTGCACACAATTGCATAAAAGCACAAAACCAGAGATGTATACAAGGCCGCACCAAAGCTGGCTGCACATAGTAGCAGGAGCCCAACTCACTCCTCCTCCAGGAGGGAGGCACTCTGCTCACCAGCCCAAGCACTGCAGGCTTTGCTGCTAATAGGATCATTTCCTTCTAAAACCTTCCCCAAGGCAGCAGCCCAGGAACACGCACAGCTAATTTAGGCTGAAAGGGAATTTTCCACCACCCACAAGCCTGTTTCTACCTTCCATAAATCTTCTCAAGCACAGGCCACAAAGAATCCACATCAGCCTCTGCAGATGACACATAACAAGTAATTGGACACGCTAAATCTTCAGGAACCAACTTCCATGTCGAGTTTCCTTTACACCTTCATGTTTAAAATAAGCACACGTTGAATTTACACCTCCTTCCAGATCCCTTCACGTTTCTGTAATAATAGGATGGGGGCTTAACATAAATCACTACAGGGCCGTTAACCAGAAAGATCATTCACACTCTCTGTCAATTAAGAGATATCAGATACAGGCAGATACACTGACAAGACATCCCTTTTCATCTGAGAAAATAGGCTTAAGCAATCCCTATACAATCACTTTTTCTCAGCAAACTTTCTGGAGCACAGATAAGATCAAAGGCGGCTTTCTCAACCAACAAAGTTATTAAGAACTCAAGGAAAAAGTAATGTTGCAGAAAAGCCAGAGCTGTCTGATGGCTTCCTTGATCTGAGGATAGAGACACATGGAGCAGCAGGTAGCCATTACTCCAGTACAAAGAGGGCAGCACCTGCGCATGAATCAGAAAATAACATGGTTTTTTGGTGAAAAAGATACCAAAAGATACCAAGATACCAAAAAAAACCCCAATCAGCTCAGTTTTATTAGGAATCTGAAGATAACAGACCCATGGAATACATTTTAATTTTTGTCTTGGTTAGCTGATATGAGGCCAAACTCTGAGCACTAGCAAAGGGAGTCCATTAGAAACAAGGAGCTTCATATGAGCAGACACAGTAATACTGTTTCCTGTCTGTACTTTACGTAGAGCTAACATATAGCATGGACTCTGTGATGTACAAAGAATTTTCATTTTCAAGAAGATTGCTGCAATTCACTATACTTCAACTTTCCTCTGTAAAATGTGGTTAAAATGGGCCAAAGGATTCAAAAGCTGCTCAGGAGAGACAACAAAGAGACAGAGATGCACAAAGTAAGGAGATGAATTTGTTTTCTGAAGCAGTAACAATAAAAAAAAGAGAAGGAGCAATCCGGGCCAGCAGTTCAAAGAATATGACATAAATATCATCTGAAAGTGGTATGCAAATGACCTCTGAACAGGCAAAAGACACTCATGCATGCCACTGAAACTACATTTGTATTAGCCTTGTGTAGAGTACAGTCAAGCTAAAACAAACCACGAGCACCTAATTCATCATAACTATCATGGCAAGAGCCTCTTCCCCAACACAGTACGGTCTGACCACCCTTGCCTGCACTGGAACGACTTAAGGAGAACTCTACAATACCTTGGCAAGGACCTTCACGGTATCCAAGTTTCCTTAATAGTCACACATAAAAAATTGTGCCATTGTTACCTCAGCCATGTAAGGAAAAAAGCCCCACACTTCTAGAAGGAAAATATAGCTCAGGAAGGTATCATTTGAAGGAGAAACTCTGCATTTCAATTGAAGAAACGATAACAAGCATTACAGTCTGAAAAGTGTGGGAACACAGAGAAGGGAGAGCAGTACACACCTCTGCCTATGTCAGTCCATAGCTCTCTTCACAGATGTCCAAGAGAACTCAGTGCAGAGAAAGCTATTAGTAAAAAAATATTATTACTTAATATTTACGTAGCACTTTCCACCTGGCAATTTTTAAGCAACCAATACATTAAGTAATTTACCAAGAAAAATAAAAACATACATTGTATTCTGTGTGATCAGTAGCTTATGCTTTCAAAGGAAAACAAGTCTCTTTTATCTTTATTAGAATTAAACTTTAAGGCCTGAATTTACTATACATTATTCACTGTTACATTTTAAATTGGCAGCGAGGTAATCAGTCAGGTCATTAGCTCCAAAATGCATTTAACAGTGCATTTTGCTAAGTTCCCATATTAAGAAAACCCCAGAAAAACCTGGAGATGTTACATCTTTTTATCATTGGTTAAGAACTAACAAGTTAGGGCACTGTAATTGTTGCAGTTAAAAAAAAACCAACAAAACCAAAACCAAACAAACAAAGAAAAAAAAAAAAACAAACTCCCAAAAAATATCCTACCTTCCAGCTTTGCCACCCTGGACTATTCTCATGCTAACGATGCCCAGTTAATGATTCTCCCTTATTTCAGTTCGTCTTTTGAGATCTTTCTTAAATCATTTCCAGCTCCAACAGGGCTTCCTTTTTGTGGGTAGCAGCACATGTCAGCTTGGCACAGCTTTCCTTTTACACAAGTGCAAGATGTTTCCTTGTGTTAATACAGGAAGCTATCAAAAACATACTGTGGCTGGATTTAAAAACAGATTCCATAGCACTGACTATCATTAGCATTTCTAGCCACTAACATTATGCTGATCTGCAAATAACTCTATAGGGACTATGATTTCAAAAACACAGTTCACATGCTCACTGCGACAGAGCAATTCCTATATTTCAGATACGTGGTCTGTCTCTCTCTCCCATGGCCTGCAGGATGAGGTGGCAGCACACCAATTTTTCTTGCTGGTGAACTCAAACAAGAATCTGCTCTTTATGAGACACAATGCAAGCACAGGCAAATATGATGGCTGCATCCACTCACACAGTTCTGGTCTTTTTTTTTTAACACATAAAATGGGTACACAGATTTAAGTGACATGCAAACTCCTGGCAAGTACCCAACTCACCCCACTGGTAACACAGATGTCGGGCATTTTTGAATTGGGACATCATGAAAGTGAATCACTGAAAAAAATCAGAAATTCATGCTGTCTTTTCTTCTCCCTTAGCAGGAGGGAGATGGATTTTCAGAGGGGGATAAACTTTCTGTTCTCTGAGGTACTGAACATTGAACAAGGCTGAATATAAGAAAAAGATAGATGGTTAATCCAAGTAACTCTAGCAGCTCTTTAATATGACATCTTGCTTTTGTGACTTCTTTATTAATCTTAACTGTTAGAAGAAAAAAACAAGTTATATTGTGTGAGAGCATCTCGTGGTTACTGTATGTGCTCCCACAAATACAGTGGATACTTTATTTTTCCTTGAAGTGTCCCTTGCAGTTTCATATTTCCTCTATGTTCCATTCGCATCTGGTGTTCTCAGATAACTTACACAGCCAGGAATTAAATATCTCAAAAATCAAAAGCAGAATTATGAGGCTCAATAGATCAGTAGTAAGTACAGTAAACACTTGACAAAAATACGGAGACAACTGGGGTCTGGAACCAGTCCCATTTTTAACACCTCTAAAGCTTCTGTCTAATTAGGTTCATTTTTTGACAAACAAGAGTGGGATTAGATCAGCATTACAGTTATTATAGCAGCCACATGACAGAACCTAGACAATTTTATTTGTCAATTTTTAGTCCTATACTGGCCTCTCATTTATAAAGCTCATGGGAGACTACACTACTTCCTCATGAGCATGAATCATCATGTTTACCCACATGTCAGAGTTAACCTACAATGAAATTGCCATCTTTATAAATACTTAACAATATTTCAAAAATGCCATTCTGTCTGGGAGAAGGAGAGGAAGATCATAGCCCATTTATTCTCCCTCTTCTTTTTCCTGGAGGGGAGAAGGGGATAGTGGAATTCTGTATTTCAGATAACAGAGACACCATTCCTAACATATTGCAATGTCATATACTGAAAACACAGTCGGTAAACAACAACTGTGAGCCCCTACTTGTTCATATGACAAATATTTCACTGAAAAATGGAGCAACATCAAAAGGCTAGAAAACAAATGGTCATTCTCTGTCAATGTTGCAGCTGGTATTCAGGCAGGTTTAGATGAATCCATGAGACACTTCTTCAGAGCTTATCTCAGGTGTCAGTTAAGCAAGAAATCTGGCTCCCGATAACCAAAGAGTTTAAAATCACCTTCAAATCGTGCATAGAGGCGTCTTATGTCTCTCTTGCTAATTCCTGAAAAATACCGCTCCACTTTTGTTCTGTTGTACACTGTTATGCCTGGTGGAATGGTGGGGTATGATACCAGGTGGTCTATGCCGGCTGCTTTCAAGATATACGGAGCGTCGTCCTCCAGCGTTTCATGGTGTCCAATCACACTGTACGTGATTTCACAGGGAGCGCAGAGTTCCACATATGTTACCCAATGAATGATGTGGTCACCAAACTGGACATCCAGCCATCGGTGATTGGGGTCACCCAGGTAGCGCACAAAATCCTCAAACTGCAGCCCTTTGGTCTCTGTGCGGTTCTTTCTGTATTTACGAATGATGCCAGGAGCAATTTCATGCCGGTACCAAGGTTCAAACCGAGGATTGTGAACAAACTTGTCTTTAAACGCAGAAATAAGTCTTTCAAATGGATCTCTAACAATAAAAAACTTGAAGTATAAATTCAGTCTAAAGAGAGGAAGAAAAAAAAAAGATTAAATAATTAAGGAACGTGTTTAGCTAAGTGTTTAAATTCTGTTTAGCATATACTTACAAAACGTACATAAAATGACACACATGGTAATGTGAATCCTACACTATTTGCATAGTCTATCAATATTATAATCAATAGGACTAGAAATACAATTTGTGTCTTCTTACTAAGAGTTTTTGTATACAGTACAAAGAGGAAATAGTTTATCCTAGTTCTCACATTTTATTCAACTGGAGGAGATTAGATTATCTCAAAACATAAAGAGGAGATAAAAGATGCTGAAAGCTCCAAGTCAAAGGTATTTTTAATGCCATGTGATTAAGCTCAAAAAGCAAAATACACAAAGACATGGGGAAAAGTCCCTTGGTGCAGCTAAATACATACAGAGGGCTGCATTTTCTACTGGCAGGCAATTAGACAAATTGCTGCTTAAGTGAAAAAAAAAATCTAGCAAGTTATTTACTGTTTTGTCATGCTTTCAGTAATGGCTGACAACATCACTGAAACATGAGACTACAGTTTTCAATTGAATTTCACATTATTATGATACTGTACTATGTAATATTCTGTAGTCAGAGATTATCTGTAGAAATAAGTTTAAAACAAAGTTTACTTCAGTAAATAGCAGAAAATGGAGATTGAGAGCTGAGCTCTCACTGAAATAAGTGGATGGACTCTTTCCAGCCTCTACAGGCACTTGAATCAGCCTTCAAGTTCTCCTGACTTACTCCTAGCCAGGCAGGGCTAGAGGTCAGCAAACTACATCAACAAATCCACACCATCCCCTCTCTCTACAATTAAATTCTCTGATAAATTCAGAATCCCCAACCAATCCCACATTATGCATCTCCAGCACAGCTTCTGTCATAAGCTGAATGCAACAACCCAAATCATAATGGCATTCAACTTCAAATATCCTAACTATGGCTCATCCTGCAGGTGAACAATTACTTTTATGCAGGACTGTTCACCAGGAGGGAGACCAGATCCACATTCTCAAGAACTTAGTGACAGTATTTTCTCTTGCACAATATCAACACAAGCGACCCCAATTCCACAGGGATCGCTGTGATAAATGTATTTGTGCCACTGCATGCAACAAACCTTGCACTGAGCTCTGCTGGCAGCTGACACATGTATAAGAGGCTGACTCTTCAAAATGGCTTAATACACACAAACCTCATGCAAGCACATATTTACAAGTGTCCACTGCCATCTTATATCCTGTTCTCTCCATGTTGCCACCCCTCACAGGGATTATATATGGCATAGGCTCTGGTAGAGATGAGAGCAGAGAGAGTTAAAAATCTAGCCAAAGTAATGCAGAAGGTTCTACTGCAGAGTATTTTTTCAGCTCTGAAAATAACTAGAAGTACCCAAACAGGAAGACAAAGTGGTTCAGCTGAACAGACAATACTCTCAGGCTAAGGAGCACTAACATTTCAAATCTAATTAGTTCAATCCCAGTAAGTCTGTCTGCAATGACAATCTTGCCTGTAAGCAGTACGGTTTATCATCCAAGGCATCAGGATGGACCTTCCAACTAAACCTTCCTTTCTGAAGGCCCACTATCTAACAATTACATGTGCACTGAACTACGGAAACCCCATAATGCAGAGAGAGTTGGTTGGCTCACCTATTTGTATCACAAATTACACTGGTGTTCTCCTTCAAAGCAAGGAGAAAAGTAGACACAGCAACATCTGTGAGAATAATGGAATAGTGCTACAATACAACTTGTAGAGCAGAAACCCTGCTGTCCTCAATTCCAGATGGAGACTTCAGCTGTACCCCTGGCTGCTCCACCCTGACTGTACCACCACTCACTCCAAACTCTGCCCACACCCATTGGAGGCCACTACTTACCGTTTTTTAATTTCAGAGTCACTGAAAGAGGACAAACGTGGAAGGCCATTCTTCTCATGATCGTGTACAATATTCTCTGGGATCTCTTCTATGGAAGAAAATGCTCCTAAACAAACCAAATCAGAGAGCAAGTTATTCTTTCAAGGAAAAAACAGTGAGTAAAAGCAAGCGTGTGTGCCTTTGGCTAACAGATTTATGTCCTCCTCTTTTCTGTCTTTTTACCATTTACAGTTACTATGTGTAAAACTGTTAAATTATGAGAGATTCTGACTGCAAAGCTAGAACCTGTTAAAATTCTTTAGGGTATTTGACATCAAGATCCAAGACCATGTCTGCATTTCCCCATCCTGAACCTCCAAATAACTCCTTATGTATTTGGATGTAAATTGCTCCCCCTCAAGTATCAGTCCTGCCTGCTGAAACCACCCAAAGAGGAGAAAGGTAGGTCAACTGCAGCAGTAGCCTTCAAGAGCAGATACTGGTACACTGGCAGCTTAAGGCAGAAGAGACAAGTGTTTATGTAGAAACAATTTTCTATCATTATCTGACATGACTGAACTAGGAAGCTCAAGGTGAAAAGTTCCCTGCTGTTAGGATGTGAGTTATCCACTCAGCATAGCCAATACATTCCTGCCTGTCCTGAGGCATTCTTTGCATGTTATCTCCTACATGCTGATAAGAGCAGGTACTTCTAATGCACTCATATAATTCCATATTTAGCACTTCCTTTGCGTGTGGCTTTCGGAGGTATTATGACACATGCACGCTCATAGACACAGGTATATTTCTGCTCAATTTTTACCTCCCATCCATATATCAAAGATGAAACTAATATTAAAGTTTTTAAACACATACTCCTTGCTACAAAGGTCTTGCTGAGGGACACAGTTCATTTGCCAATTTGTGACTGTTTCCTTCTGCCTGGGTGCACAAACTAGTTCACACACCATACAGAAAACAAAAACTCAAGTGCAGAGCTGGCTGTTTGCAGGGCGCTTCTAACAATTAAGCTGGGTTTACGATGTTCAGGTTTTGCCCAGATCTTGGAAAATTATGCCACCTGCAAAACCACAGGAGGACATCAACTGACCCGACTATCTGTAGCAAATTCACTGCCCTGGTGCACAGACAGGCAAGATGGTCTCATGGCAAACAAGTGTGTTAAATATGATCATGTTAAGTTTACATGTACAGATAGTGGTACAGCAGAAAACCCTGAGGAAATGTGTTATTTTTATTGGCATACCAGGATACTAGAAGAGGATGGTAGGCTACATGTAGACAGGCAGTGTTCACCTTGTAGATAATTTTTCAAACACGCTAGTCCCTTTACTCCTTCTTTTACAGTCTTTTATAACATACCTTAAGCACCTCAGGATCTTCATAATTCTTATAATGGTTCACTGATAGAACATACACAAGATTTCAGCAGTACAGACCAACGGCAGCTGCCAAGTTTTAACTAGCTTTCCTCATGGCTAAAAAACTCTAATTAAAGTCAGTGGCCTTTAGTCAGAAATTTCTTATTATTGTTAATTAGGAGTTATGATAACTTGTAATACTTTCAAATTCTATAAATTAGTGCCACCCCTTCAAAGATAAGAAACCTGCCTACCACATGTATGTGCGTACTCCGTCATGACTCAAACCCCTTTTGAGCCAAGTAATAACAATATTTACTTTCACAGAAAGAACAGGTCTATCTTATTTTAAAGGGATGTTTTGAAAGGACTAGAAGCAACTGTGATGAATGAAAAACTGAAATTGAGTATCAGTGTACAGAAATGCAGAAAGATTCCATTTTGTGTTGCCCCAATTAGACCAATTCTGTTCTCTCTTCCTTCTCCTCAAAGAAACCCACACACCCACAGCAGAGTAGATACCATTTAAAACAATCAAGACTTTTTTCCACTGAGTGTTGCCCACTTTTGGCGTCTGACAAAACAGGATCTTGTGCTTGTCACACACAAATATTCGGTCCAAGACGAATTTGGAAACTGCAGTGTGAGAGAGATCTCTCAATGCAGTGTCTCTGCAGACGTTCCTGAGAAGCTCAAGTCTTTCCATATGAACCAGGGGCTGGCGGATCAGATTTCCAGAAAAAGGTTTTCCAGTTGGCTTTATGAAATGCAGAGGGGAAAGAAAAAACAAAAGCGAAAGAATTTAGTTTTCAGATCAAATTCTAAAAAGCCCCAAATAGTGCACCCTAATGACCCCCAGATTCACAATTAAAACAATGCTATGTATTAACTTAAGGAGTAGCCCACAGTTCTTCCTGTCCTTCTTGTGCTGCTGCTGTTGGTTCTGTACTTGTTGGTTCAAATCTTAAGTCATTAGGTAGTAGTATACAGTAGTAAGAGCTTTTCCATACAATAATTTAAGTCTGCTGCAGAGCAGGAGGATCTTATCTGTGTGTATAAAACATGCCTTGACCAAATACTGGAACTCCTACAAAGCTTCAACAGCCCCAAGGAAAGCTTCTGAAGAGCTGGGGCAGGAATTTCAACATAAATTATGCTTTAAACTCTGACGAGATGGGGCTGAACCATGGTGTGATTCTTGGGGATGTCCTGTTCAGGGCTAAGAGTTTTACTCAATGAACCTTGAGGGTCCCTTCCAACTCAGAATATTCTGTGATTTGACCCATGTGGCTGGGAAAGAATTTAGGATAAAAGTTCTGTGTTGTTTTCTAGCACCTGTAGGCATTCAGCGTTTCCATTTATCCAAGTTAAAATAAAATTAAGTGGACAATGAGCATCAGTGCTTACTGTGGCAAATAAAATAAGTAGGCAGGATACCTCTCCAAAAGATGAATGAACTGTTTCATATGTCTCATTCTTCTGAGACTAAGACAGGAACCACAACCACCTCTTGCTGTACAATTAACGGAGAGAGAGGAAAAAGAAGCTTCTCTGATTAAGAGGTGATGGGAAATTTTAAACTTCTACTGACAAATTTTCAACCTTCCACTAACTGATTTACATAGTTGGCAATCCCCAATATCAATACAGACTGGAGGATGAACTGACTGACGGCAACCCTGCTGAGAAGGACTTGGGGATACTGATGAATGAAAAATTGGATACGTGCTGGCATTGCATACTTGCAAACTGGAAAGCCAAACACATCCCAGACCACATAAAAAAGCAGTGTGGCCATCACGTCAAAGGAGATGATTCTCCCCCTCTGTTCTGCTCTACTGCCACCTGGAATACTGCATCCAGCCTGGGGGCAACAGCACAGGAAAGACATATAGACCTGTTAGAAAAGGCCCAGAGGAGGGCCGTGAAGGTGGTCAGAGGGACAGAGCACCTCTCCTATGAAGACAGGCTGTGAGCACTGGGGTTGTTCAGCCTGGAGAAAAGAAGGCTCCAGGAAAACCTCATTGCAGCCTTCCAATGCTTACAAAGGGTTTATAAGAAAGACAGAGAGAGACTTTTTTCCAGGGCCTGTAGTGAGAGGACAAGGGATAATGGTTTTCAACTAAAAGAAGGTAGGTTTGGATTAGACATTTAGAAATTTTTTCCTACAAGGGGGAAGCATTGGAACAGGATGCCCAGAGAAGCTGTGGATGCCCCATCCGTGGAAGTGTTCAAGGCCAGGCTGGATGGGGCTTTGAGCAACCTGGTCTAGTGAAAGGTGTCCCTGCCCATGGCAGGGGGGTTGGGACTATACGATCTTCAAAGATCCCTTCCAACCCAAACCATTCTGTGATTCTATGATTTTAGGTAGTGTCCAAGCTATAGATGAAAAAGAAATGATTTTACTTTTTGTCCCAATACTCCTTAAGAAAAAGATAATCTCATTCTACTTTTTCTGTTTGTCACTCTTCTTCAAGAATGTAATCTGAACAGTTTGTCAAATTGTTTATCTTTCAAAACAATTCCTTTTGCATACAACTAGAATTAATGTTGTTACATTTCACGCTGTCAGGAAGTCAAGAGGGAATAGTTTTAGATCCAGGAACCTTATTATCCTCTTCCATACAAGTAAAGGAAGATATTAAAACTGACTACACAGATCTGCCAGCCTTCCACTGAACAACGTGTTTTTTCCAAGTATTTTGAGGGTAACCTAAATTTAATGGTTTTTACATATGAAAACAAAAAGTGTCATGTTTATACAGCTAGCCTACCTTTCGTGTTGCATCACAAAAATACTTTAAACATAAGATGACTTATTAAGGTACCAATGCAAAAAAATTGGATTTTGCCCACTGTGCAACTGGTCTCAAATTTACATTTGCATAAGGGATTTTCAGAGTTTCCTTGTCAATTAGCAAGTACCACTTTATTGCTGAAGGCAGAGAACAATGCATCTAAAGGATCAACCAGTATTGACTACTATTGTGTTCACAATCTACTTTGGAAAAATGCTGAAATGGAAAGCACAAAGAGCACAAGACATGAAAAAGAAATGGAAACTGATAAAAAGAAACAGAGAGTTTGGGCAGAGGACTAAGACAATAGACAAGACAAAGGCTTGCCCTCAACAACCACAAACCTGATGGTTATGGCAAGGCAGAATACCAGTAATCCAAAACTAGGCCATTATATCTTAAAAAATGACAAAAAAATAACAAAAATTACTCTCCTGACTTGATAAAGGAGCACTGTAACAATTTTCTCCTAGAAATGGAAACATGATAAGTTGCATCATTCAGATGAAACAAGACAGAAGGTTACCATAACAAACTAGCTTTGTAAAGTTAAAATTAATTCTGTTGGCTCTATCTAAATAGAACAGTCTGAAAATAATTCATGTCTAGCAATTCATTTTAACAACAGGAAGCCCTTATTTAATCTCTTATTTTCTCCTACTTTAATACATGTAACCCTTATCTCAACAGTATGCACCTGGAATTCTTCAGGCCAATGTTTGTCCTCCGGCACATGCACCTCCTCCACTTTTGTCACAGCTGTCAGTATCAATGACTCTTGCCTGGCACCGTAGCCTAAAGAAGGAAGACAGATAAAAGCATTACAGAAGGTGAGGGGAAAGCAACTACTCTGCTTTACAACTAACACAAATGAACATTACTTTCTGTATTGAGATTTCAAAACATTAGGATTTCTTTCTACATGGAAAGGTATTGGACAAGACATGAGACAGACTATGAATATTTTAAAGGATGTACACTGTAGGAATTTTGGATGCAATTTCAGCTGAGTTTTATCAAACATGCCCATTGTCTTTTATTTGGGATTTTTTCTTGGTTTTTGTTTGGTTTTTTGTTTTTTGTTTTTTTTTTTTAACAAACTGTGCGAAGAGACATCGAAATCTTGAATTCAAATGTCGCAGTTGACAGACATTTTGGTACAGTTATATGGACTGGTGTGTAGCTTTTTATTTTTCAATAAACTTTGCAAAGCATGTCTAAATAAAAACCTTAATCTATAAAGTTTCTCTCTCCCTTATATTAGTAGATAGGTTTCTTCTGTTGTAAACTCCTGAACTTCCCAGAAGAAAAGTGTCATTAAGGACCAACTTTTATTTCTGTGGTGCTCTAAGTAAACACCTCTAACCAGCAATAAATAAAGATCCCCTCTTCCTTTATTACTGGAATGATGGCCTTCCTTAGACAGTACCCATAACAACAAACTTAGCTGATACTCTTGTTCTCTTTTAGTGATTTTAGGGCAGCTAATAGTTTGAGACCAAACTAAAGCATGTAAGGCAAGAACCCTTTTCATCTTTTGCATTTGGTATGGTACAGAAAAACTGAAAAATAACACAAGGCTGTAGCTTTAGTCTACACAGTGCAGAAAAATCAAAAATAATTTCAAGCAGATTTCTCTAATTAGAAAGCAAAAAATTATTTCTCCCTGAAAATTTATGTACATCCACACTGGACTACTTTTCCCTTCATACAGCTTCTTCAATGAATAATGTTTCTTTGTCTGCAGCCACAGGGGCTTACTGTTTTATGGTTGAGGAAATATGTGTACTCCCTGGGTTCTCTACTTAAGGGAGTACTCTACTCTGCCTACACTGGATTTTAACAAAGGGCACGCACGGAGAAGCAAGTTAGAATTGAAAGCAATGTAAGCATCCAGCCAACCAGATACTGTAATTACTGTGGTGCGCAGACTTACTTCATGGTATTGTTTTGTAAAATAATTTGATTCAGTGGAAGAGCAGGTCAGGTATTTTTCATTATCATTGTGTAAAAGCATGCCTGCAGATGCAACCAGAGATGATGGGCAGAAACTTCCTCTTTCTCATTAGAAGTTCCTATTGCTCATGCTACCCAAGACATCAGTAAAAGGCTTAAGCAAAAGAACATTGATTCCTTGCTCATCTGCTGGTTTTATTCTATCTGCTAAAAAGACACATCCAAATAAGGAAAATTTCTGACAAGCCATGTTTCCTTTAGTCTAAAAGAGTTTCTCCAGGATTTGCCATCCTGTTTGGATTTCCTCCAAAATTCGGTTGGTATATTCAAAGTACATCCCTATATTAGTTCTACTACAAACACTGGTATCTCCAATACATACATACACTTAAGCACAGTCACACCTTTACAGGGCAAGCTTAGGAGTTTATACATCTGCTCAGAGAACTATTCGAAAAGGGAAGAAGATTCAGTATAGAGGAAAAAAAAAAAGAAAAATTGGCAAGCCAATGTGATAAAAAACAAGTAAATGCAGAGCATATACTCTAATAATTTCTTTTTTTTTAATACATTTTAATCTTCTTGACAAATTCTGGAGGAAAGGACCACTCAAAGAGTAAGTGAACTGTGAAACAAGACTTGGTATAGAATGAAATACTGGAAGATACAACTATCTAACAGAAGGCCAGCTGATTTGCAGATGTGCTAGGGCTCAAAAACAGCTGGGTCCAAGGAAAGCTAAGTTAGCCTACAATTCTCCTCTGTAAGACTTTCTGAACACATCTCCAAATAGAGGCATGCTGTTTATAAGGGTAATGTATTTATCCAGTTACATAATATATTATCAAGTTACTGAAACATGGCACCAGTGATGTCAGTGCTTCACAAATTACACATTTTTTTTCACATATCTTAGGAAGATGCAGAAACACAGATCTCTAAAGGCTGTCATATCATCACCTTCATCCAAAACACTCTGTAGGATGACTTCGTAAGAGCAGCTCCTTAGCAGACAGAAAACTGTGCTGCATGGTGTCATCAAATGGCTTAAATTCCTCATCAGCTTAATAACATCTGGGCTACTTAAGCTAAGCAAAAGCCTATAAGCTGTTTGCAAGTCAAACAGCAGAGGATAACACTGAATGCAAGAAGCGGGGCAGAGGTGGCTAGGCAGAGTGCACTGCAAAGGAAATAAAACTTTCCACAAGTTTTACATAATACCTCAGTCACAAGACAAGCAGCCTCAAAAGCACAGAAACTAGTATCACATGAAATGAACTCTTCAATACCTTGTGAGTCTCCTTTGACTTTAAACAGGTAATTTTGCTCTCTTGTTTTGCACATCACATCTACCCCTAGTAGATCAAGCTACTGAAACTAAATATATTTGAAAAAGCCAAACTACAAGACAGTACTGCCAAACATGATCCCTTCTTTTCTTAACCACCAAAGACATGATGTTAGTTTTCCAGAATTACACCAAGAAAAGCAGGAACTGAATATCAGCACTGTCACTTCCAGAATTTAGTTGTTCTGTTCTCAGTCCTACTGAAGAAGTGGTAAACATGCCAAGAGCTACTTTTCACAGAAGAGAGTGTGTGAAGCACTACACAATTTTCTGTTTCACATCAAAATTGAACTTACCATCTGGGTCTTTAAAAGTCAACGTGATAAACTTGCTAGCAACCATGAACATGAATATCACCCAAAAGCATGCAGCTAGCAGCAGCCACTGGTGGTGCATGTTGTCAGGCATGAGCCATATAAAGTTGACGCTTCCTGTTTGAAAGAGAAAAGATGGACACATGAATTATTTTTGTCCCACTTTAGAAAAATGCTTTCCATAACCAAAATGCAAAAACTCTAATGTGCATGTGTGTCATAAAACATAGCAGTAGATTTCACTTTTTACTTTTTGCCTATTCAGCTGGGTTTTCAACCAGTGTTAAGGCTGAGGCAATGTAACCACTGGCTGCTATCAAAGGGAGGCTTCGCTCCTCATTCCCCCCTACATACACATTCCCAGCCCCTCCTTGTGCTGGCAACGGCACCGTCTATCTGACTGGGGAGACAAATCAGCAAAACCCCTGATTTTTTTACAGCACAGTTTATTTTTCAATTTAAGTTAGCAAGACAGGTCATTATAGGAAAGGTGGAGAGAATGAAGAAAGCCACGCTCTCAGTGCTGGATGTAACATTAACACTATACTTGGTTATCCCATGTCAGCTCAGGACGTGTAACACTAAGCACCATCCACGGAATAACAGGGTTTCCTTGCAGCAGTGCCTCCTAACTGTAGCTGCATGCCTGCAGGTAAACCTCACAGACAGGACTTCCCCAGGACAGCAGGAAGAGTTACCCAAACAACTTGAGACTGCAGATTTAATGTGCAAAGAAACCACCCACAGGAACTGACAGAATCCAAGCAGAGTG
This sequence comes from Platyrinchus mystaceus, assembly GCA_035041135.1. Classification (NCBI taxonomy): domain Eukaryota; kingdom Metazoa; phylum Chordata; class Aves; order Passeriformes; family Tyrannidae; genus Platyrinchus; species Platyrinchus mystaceus. Next base: position 87,073,621 of record JAWWLV010000001.1, read on the forward strand.
AAGATAAAGATACTGCCCAGTATTATGAATGCAGCGTCTACCCTACCTCGCAGCTTTAAAGTTTGCTGTACTGCTCTAAGCACTTCTATCCTGATTTTTCAAACTGTAACCCTAATAAATTATTTTTTATTACTAGAAGTTAAGATTAAATATAAGGAAACCGATGACAAAAAAGTCCCCTAATTTTAAGCTACATCTTCCACTGAATTTTCAGCCTCTGATGGGCAATACACAAAGGGGCTGTCACCAAGTATCTGTGAAAGCTCCACGGCAAAAAACAACAACCTACAACAAAAACCTAGCAAATATCATCACTTTTCATACCAAAACCCGAGACTTCTCAGGTTTGAATATTTATCCTGCAAAAATACAGCACCATTGTTTCTGTTATTGCTGGAGGGACAGACATCTGAGGGCCTGAACTCAGGTGCTGGAAAGTTAAAACGTAAGTGAATGCTTCCTTTTGAGGACACATGCAACAAAACATCAAAATACTTAACCAAAGGGGATCTAATACAAAAAAATCTCATACAATGAGATCCTCACAACAATCATGTGAGGTTTGTGTTTGTAGCCACAGGAAGAACAAAAATCCGAAACCACACATGCAACTAGCAATAGGATCAAACTCACTCCTAAAGTAGCCATATACAACTTCAAAGAGAGTCACGTCTGCATGGTTTGTGATCACAATTTCTATACAGCCACTTGAGTGAATTGCCAGGGAATAAGCCACATGCCCTCATTTCCATTTAAGATGCTAAAAATGTAGTGGTGAATACTTCTAAGGAAATTTAGATTGAGTTTTTCAGTTGTATAGCAGTATTCCAACTTCTTTGTTCCCACAAAGCTTCAATACAGAAGTAAGCCTGGTTTTGACGTTGCTTCAGCAGGTCCACCTGCAACATCAGCACTACTGCTACAGGTGCCAATCACTTTTTTAACTAGGTTTTGCCTTCCAGCAATGCAAATGTTTCCAGGAAGGGTTCTCACTGTAGCTGATGGAAGTGAAATGTCTTCAGGGTATGTTGAAAGTCTGTGCAGGCAGACAAGCAGATCAAAACAGATTTAGGACCAGAAGGACATATGCAAAATGGGTAAGAAGAGGAAAAGAACAGAATATCACCAATTTAAAAAAAAAAAAATATCATAATTTTTAGCCAGGATGGCATTGTTCAGGCTTAATTTTATTTTCTGTTTGGTTTTTGAAAGGTCCTTTTTTTCCTCCTCTCTTATGGTTTCATTCTCCTATAAGCACCACATTTAGGTAAAAAGATGCATCAACTGTCTTTTGGAAAATTACAGGTGCTGTGACCTCCATGAAGACAATGTTTGTCATCTCCTGTTTTCTGAAGCAATTCCCTAGCTGCCAGTTGAGCGTGCATGAATTCCACAGGACTGACCTCTTTCCAGCCAAGTAGTTCAAAAGTTATTCTCTCTCTACCACTGCACTTGTGCAAAACTTGTCCCAAGATTCATGCTGACAACCATTAGGTCTCAAAGGTCCTCATTTTTCAGTCTGCCACGACATCCACCATCTCCCACTTTAAGCACTGAGATTTATCTTTCAAACGTAACAATCATTTGAAAAATTTTCCAACTCTCACAGATGAGGGAAATTTAGATCAGGTATCAAGACACAAAAATATAGCAATGACATTTTTGCTTTTTAGGTAGCTCTGCTAAAACCATGAAAACCATTCAACACTCAAAAACCAACGGAACCTCAGTTCAAGGCAGCAGACTGACAGAAGCTTTAAGAGAACACTCTGCAGGAGGAAATTTCTTTCTAACCATCAGCTATGGGCTTTTCAGAGATATAATGAAAGGTCTGGGACAGAACTTTCTGTCCAATTCAGTATATTTGTTCTACATTAAGAAGGGTAGAAAAAGCCTCCAACATTCATAGTATCCCTGCTAGTCTGCCCGCTTTTATAATGGTGATGGATGCACACCATTCAGTAAGGACTATTGATCTATATCCCCTTATGTAATTCATGTGTTGGATTTCTAAGAAATTGCATTAAGTGACATGGGAAAAGCAATTAGCATACACAGGACCGTGCTGCCAGGTTCTGTGCTGTAGGGATAGAGCATTTCAGCCAAAATCACCTACAAGCAGTATAGGACTCACCTCAAGGGCTGGACTCAGAGACCAGAAAGGGGGCAGAATTGCAGTCACATTCATAACAACCACCACTATTACCCTTCAATACGTTGATGCTGAGAGGAAAATGTAAAGCAGCTTTGTCTACTTTTTTTTTAATGCACACAGCAACTCTGCAACCACTCCCTCTGACAAAGTAATAGTCTTGTCAGAGGATCTCTCATAATGTAGCTACAATGCCTGGCACTGTTACTCACTTCCAGCATCCTACACGACATCTCTATCAGCAGCTTATCACCGATCTCCAGAAGCAGGACTATTCAAAATTATATATAGGAATACCTCAACCTTACACTCGCTTAAATGCAATGATCAGTATTTTTTTTTTAAATAATGTGTTTATGTCTCCCTTTCTCTGCCTTCTTTAATATTTTTATTGTTTTCACATAGGGTAATTGCACTTCCTGCTTTATCTCTGATATTACTGCATTTCTGTTGCCTCTCCTGTTACTTGTTTTCTAATGAATACATGTACTAGCTACTGTTTTTTCTCTATAATAGTTTCCTTCTGCTTCCAAAAGTGTCTTTTACTTCTTGTTGCTAAAACATTTTTTTCTTTACAAATAGAAGAAGCAAGAAATATGTTGAAGGTGTAGTCCATTTGCTCACAATGAAACACACTGTGAGTTTTCCAGTTACTCCTTCTCCCGCTTATTACAATTCTACACTTTTTAGGAGCCCAAGATCCCCAAAACGCCTCTCTCCATCCATTCCTCTGTCCTTCCCTCTTGGGGCTACTTACCACAAACTGTCACATAACCCTCAGGTTAGCCAGATGCCAGTTTTGCATGAGAAAAAAATGGTATCGCAAACACAAACAAGAATCAAAGATCAAGACACAGAGTTGCAGGCTTGACCCGTGGCCCATGAATAACCTGCTACCTCAAATAAACACTCATTCTTTGCCAAAGACTGCTGTCTTCATGGGAATGATGGGATAAAGTGCAGAGCATTTAAGCAACATTAAAACTCGGTGCACGGTCTCTGCTCTGCAGCTTGTGCTGCTTGGACTGGGGCTCCTTGGCAGGACAGTGCCTGAAGGAATCATGACTGGCAGCGGCATGCCAGTAGTCCCAAACTCCCAACTGCTTGCCCATTGGCACATGACTAATGATGTAACTTAAAATGGAACTGGTAAAAAAGGCCAAACAACAGCTAGCTGGGATTACTAATCCATTTTCATCAATGCCTCCTTTGTGTTATCTTAGAGGTAAGAGATCTGGCCAATTTATTACACTTTAAAAAAAAATCTTGGATCGAAATCTGTCATACAAGCTCCTTTGGCAAGTTGTGTGGTGCAACTAAACGTTACAATGTACATTATACCAGGCCTTTCTGGAAACTGGTACTTTCCTAAGGTTTTCCTCCTCCCGACGTCACGAACAGGCCTGTGGCTCTGCTCTTCCAGCTCCTGCTGGAGAGCGGAGCCCTCTCCGCGCACGCACAGGTCACCTGTCAGCGGGATGGGAACCCACTACGGGAGCAGCAGCGCCTGCACCGCTGCGGGACCCACCCGGCCCGGGGCAGGCTCGGGAACGGGACCCTCCTCCAGCCCAGCACGCTGTGCCCTGTCTGACAGACACCAACTCCCGCTCCAGCGGGCACCCCATGCTCTTCACAGTCGGGCAAGGCACCGGCTCGTCTTTCCCCAGCGTCAGGGCTTCCTGGGGGCTCCACTCATTCCGTAGAAACAAGGGGGTCCCCGCCAGGACGCCGCGACACGGCCGTGATCTGACAGGAGACGAGCCGAGGCGGTGCCCACCCCCAGCCCCGGCTCCGGGCGCAAGGACCCGGGCTGAAGAGCCATAAACTTTTCCCGTTCCGGAGGAGGAAGCAGGGCGGGCTTCCCCTCACTCCCGGCAGGGACGGATAACCCATGCTTGCAGCGCCCGCCGCCTTCCCGGCCCGATCCGGGGTGCCGGAGGAGCCTGTCCCGGGGCTGCCGGCCGCCAGACCTTTCCCCCCGGCCCCTCCCCGACCCTCCCCGGCTTACCGGCCCTCCAGCGCCGCTCCCCGCAGCGCCGGGGTCCCGCCTCACTCGGCGGCACGGCCGGCCCGCTCGGGCAGCCCCGGCTGCCGGCGCATCCCCCCGCCCGGCTGCGGGCGGCGGCGGCGCCTCCCCGGGCCCGCTCAGGCCCTGCTGCCGCCGCCCGGCCCCGGCACCGCCGCCTCCATTTCCTCCCGAGGCCGCGGGCAGGCCCCAGCCCCGCCGCCGGGACGGGGAGGAAGGTGAAGGCCGCCGCAGGAACGGCTGGGCTCGGCTGCGAGGAGACGCAGCACCGCAGCCGGCCGCCCAGAGGCGGGAGGGGGAGGGATGGAGGGCGGGCTGGGCGGCTCTGCCCTTCCCTCCCTGGCCCTCCCGTCCCCGCCTCGCCGCGGCCTGGCGGGAGCGGGGCGTGCGGGCCGGGCTCTCGTAAATACACGTGTATACGTGTGCTTCTTTTGGTTTGTTTGTTTGGTTGGTTGGGTTTTTTACTGCTCAAAATACCTTTAATAGGTCCCTAACGGTCGTGTTTAAAAAAACAGAACAAAACAAAAACCCAACAAAAATTTAAAAAAAAAAAAACAAAACAAAACAAAACAAAAAAAAAAAAAAAAAAAAAAAAAAAAAAAAAAAAAAAAAAAAAAAAAAGA
>JAWWLV010000001.1:87078659-87092982 GCA_035041135.1 Platyrinchus mystaceus
AAAAAAAAAAAAAAAAAAAAAAAAAAAAAAAAAAAAAAAAAAAAAAAAAAAAAAAAAAAACAAAACAAAAAAAAAAAGCAGACTAAAGAAACAAAACCTGAAAATTACAGAATCTCAGAATCATTTATGTTGGAAAAGATCTTTAAGACCCCTCGTCCCGGCATGGCAGACACAGGGCAGGTGTAGGCTCTAGGAGGAGAGGAAAGGTGCTATGAAACATCTGAAGAACAGCAGTAGCGTGAAGCAGGTGTCTGAGCTCTGCTGTACAGCCCACAGCCCTGCCTGGGCTTCTTTTCCCCCACAGACAAGATGTAGTAGCGCACACACAGTCATTGCACACAGCACTCTGCTCACTGGACCAGAGAGATGCTCACCTGCAGGACTCTGATACCCACAAATCCCATCAAAACCAAGTGCTGGTGATGGGTCTCTTTTTTAACACCTATTTAAACAAGTCTTCTTGGGTACATTTTGCAGTCCTCCCTGTTACAGGAGGATTTAGAGCCTCTGATCCACATGTTTCCAGACTTGACTACCATGCTGCGTTATGCTAAAGCCCAACCAAGTAAGTCCAAGGATGATGTCGTTGGATGGATGCCACGGCCAACCTATGGAGCAGAATAGGCTAATGCAAATGTCTTAACAGCCATGTGTTCAGTGCTATGCTTACGGCTGCTAGCCCTCAGTGAGGCAGCAAAAACGTAAATCTCACTGGGAAGCAGTGGCCAAAAGTCAGTAATCAGAAAACCAATTCTCTGCCTGACTCCATGTTTGTTTGTACCAGCACCTTGGGACACCGCATTCTTGTGCCTCTCTTCTTCTACCTGTGAAGTAGAACTGGTGATAAGTGACAGTTACTTTGTTGGAAATTTGTGGCTGTCACCAGTTTGAGTCTTGAATAGGCTAGATAGTTGCTCCTTTCTTCAGGCTTCAGAGTGATGACTACAACTGCAGCCAAGCACAGATTTATTAATAAGCTGTCTCCAGCTGTGGAACTAATTCCTGACAGACTATCAGGCTCAGCTCAAGAATTTTAACCTTTCAAGTATGTTGTTACTGACATATGTAATAATTAATCCAGTACAAAAGAAACCAATTTTCCAAACTAAGCACAGTTAATAAGCTTTGTTGTCAGTAATTGGGCCTGAAAGTGTCTGATGAAGTTGAAGAATATGTTACATAGGCAACTGTACTGTTGGATTATACACTTGCTAGTTCAGGCCAACAGCATTCTTGCTACTAATAATGTTTAACTGTAGTTGGGTTTAGTGCTTTAAATAGGCAGCAAAATCAACATTTGAGTGTGAGTTCTTTTTAATACCAGAGAACTTTTACATCGTCAGAGCAATGCAAAGGATAACTGAGTTGCTGAAAAGTCACTCTGCCCTCTCTGCGACATATTAGAGTGACTTCTTGAGAGATATGCCTCTGTAGCCAATGTCCATTTTTTTCTTTAAGGACATGGGCCTAACCCTAAAAAATTCATCTTAATAACATGTTCAGTATTTATGCCATTAAAAAAGATTTTTATGTCCTAATAAAATATGTCTTGTGTGTCTTTATTCCAGGTTTGACATTTCTCCTGGAAGAGTCTTACTTGCAAGAGATTAACATTTGCAATTTGGCCAGTTCAGGGATGACCAGGTGGTACTGGACATCTGAGCTGCAGGAGCACATTTAAGAATTTTGAGAAGTTGTTATCTGTCAGTGGCAGGCTGTCTTGAGTGCCCTTGGTATGAATTAATTCCAAATAGCATTTAAGCATACCAAAATGTTTAAATGAGTCCCTGTCGTGGACAAGATAAGTAATCATACATACTGCAGTTTGCATTTGAACACATCCAGCCTAATCACACTGAAAGAACCCTCATTTTCCTTGACCTTCCAAGCTTATCCTATTCAGCAGAAGCCTAGGCTTGCCCATACTGTTCAACTTACGCTATGTTTATTTTTTACCCTTTAGTGTTATTTCAGGTTTTAATCCCATGTCAATTATAGGATTAGTCTTGGTAGCCCTTTTAGTCATGCTTTGTTTCCTTGAGAGCTGACCTTAAGAAAAGTCACCTGGTTCAGCATCAAGTACTCAGGAAGAACAAATCTTATTTAAATCAGCAGGAAGACATGCTTTTCCTAGTGCAGTGCCATTATTAGTGAATTCACCAGTCTACTTCATGACTGTATTTCTGAGGTGTAACTGATCACTAAAGGAGATCTCTTGTGTATGAGTATCTTGCTTTGCAGCTGGTCAGCAATGGCACCTTTGGTATGTAAAACATTTATTAAGTTGTGATAGTCATCACCAGATTCTTTTGCTGGAACATAAGAGAGCTTACTTAAATGTGGTTCTGGTTGATACAAATTAGAACATGCAGAATACCTTGTGGCCTCTATAGTCATTAAGAAACACATCAGAAATAAATAAAAAAAAAAAATCAGGCCAAGCAATACAAGGATGTACTGGCTCATACAGTAGGATTTGCTAGTATGGCCTAAATGTAATACATAAAGTAGTATGTATTTCCTGGATTATTTTTTATATAAAACAATTTCAACAAGGAATGACCTATAAAGTGCATATCAAACAGAGCTGGTGCATAGAAATTACTGAGGTGTGTGGAGGGAGTGGGGGGCCTTAGGGCTGGTATCTGTAGTAAAATCATGCTGGCTGCAGTAGAGGCAAGATTAGATCTATAAGCAGCAAATTAATTGTGTTCATTTGAAGATTAAGTTCACTTCTTATTTCAGGGTAGAAACAAATTTTACCCCATGATAAGTGCCTTGAAATTGTTAAATCTTTGCATATCATTACACCATTTGTTGCCCTTTGAGAAGGAAACAGAAAGTACAGACTGAGGTAAGTAGGTCATCAGCTGAACCATCTAGTTTGTCTTGAATTCTTCAGACACTAACTCTAAACTAATAGTTTGAAATGCAAAAACAGCTTTGCAGCGTTTATTAGTAGCAATGAACTAAACATGCTGCTAGGACTGGGCTAGAGCAGCTAAGAACTACATTTAATTATCAAATCAGTGTCAATTAAAATTGAACTCAATGATTCAAAACTAATTATATAGGTCACAAAAGGAGTGCAGCCAAAAAGCAAATTATCATGTCAATGTGTCAAGGTAAGTAAATTCTTTAAATAAAAATCAGAAATAACAATAGAGTTTAAGTCCCAGTTATTGGTGTTTTCCAAAATAGAGAAATGAAGACAATTGTCTTAATTAATTAGTGTTCAAAACAAGTTACTGTACTTCAAAGTAACCTGCTACCCTCTTTTAACCCTCTCCTTTCCCCATGGCCTGAATCAGACAGCTGGATTTACTAACTTTCATTTCTCTCTATAGCTGGCAGAGTCAAACTGGCAAGCAACTGAGTCTTAAATTCACCTGCTGCATTCACCAAGGTACAATTTCCAGGTGACAAAGTTGCTGTGATACTGCAGGTACGGGGCTCACTGTTGCATCTGTGACTTAGGTTCCAGTGAAGGCAAGCTGCATGTACTCATGCACTGTGCTGTGCCTCAACAGGAGTTGCAAGATTGGCATTACACACACAGAGAGTGCCAGAACTGCTCTGGCCACAGATAAAGAAGCACACCAGGTTTTTAAGGGGTTTCTTTTTTGTCATTGCTTCTCAAAAGAGAGTATTGGGTGGAGGCAGCTGTGCTACTCTAAGCAAATACTTTTCTTTGCCCCTGTTTGAGATCACACTCTCAAATGTTGAAAAAACACACAAGAACAACATGGTAAGACACAATTCCTGACTGATCTGATACCAGTGGTGCTACGTTAGCAAGAGTTGGGAGAGTTGTTGTCTTCTGTTTGATTATCGCCTTAGAAAACTGACCAGTTTTGGGGTAAGCAGAAACACCTGATGGAAGCTGAGGGATCACTTGGGTCATGGGAGTGTGAGATAAAAAAAAGAGGTGGAGGCAGGCACAGAACCTGGGTCCCATTTGCTAATGAATGCATGTAGGATCAGAGTATTTTACATTAAGTGGAACAGCTTTCACAGAGATACTGAGTGCTTAAAATAATTTATAACTTGTTGGTTGGGGCTGGCTCTTGGGAGGTAGCAGATGTGGTATCTATCAGAAGCAATTTGAACATTTGTTTCCCATATACCAGTAGCTCCATAATTAAATAGAACAGCACCACTCTCGTGAAGGCAAGAAGAAAATGTTCGTGCCACAAATTCTAGGAGGCGCAAGTCTAGAAGGGTTATCCTAAAATGACAGGCATTGCTCTAAAATCCAAACTGAGGAAGGCAAGTCAGTGAGGGCTGGGACTTCACAGCTCTTGGCCTGTCCTCCTGGCCAAGGCAGTGCAAAGGCAGACTGTGTTCTGGCAAGAGGGAGTCACTCCCCAGGGAGGGCTCATGTCCTCCTGCATGGTGCAGCCTCTTTGCTGTGCTCCAGACTGTGGTCCTCTGGGGGCATGGTCCTTAACCAAGAATAATTTTGGAGCTATTTATGTCTGACTGTTTCCAGTGGAAATTAAGGGTCTATCATTTTACAGAATCTGGAGCTTAGTCCATAGTTTCCTTGATTCTTTATCTAAAAATAAAAAGAGAGAAACAAAGTGAAAATGCCTTGTGTTTTTAGGGGGTTATTTTGCTGCCTTCCTGAATGAGAGTTAATTATGTTACCATGTGTCCTTTAATTCACCATACATGTTTGCATGACACAACATTAAAAAAAAAAAAATGTGAGAAGGAAGTTCCCCAGTCAACAGAAATAGGGATAGGAGGAAGAATTAAGAGGGAGAAGTTTGATTGTTTAGAAGAACACGGCCTTTAGAGTTGCAATATCGAGGTCAATAGAATTCTTCAGTCACTGAAACTTACGCTGAAGTTTCCTGCCCTTGAAAAAAAAGACATCAGGCCCACAAGACCTAGCTTTGCCTTTATTTTCTGTGGCAAATTTTGTTTCCTTCAGCTTAATGATTCCCAAGATATTAGTCTACAGTCAGTCTGGGGCTGCAACAATAGGTGAGAACACACAGTAGATTGTTTATTTGAAAATTCCTATTTCTAAAATGAGTGTATTTTAACCAGCTATAGCAACCACCACCAAGAAGAGCCCTGAAAATATGAGGGGCTGGGTAAATAGAAAGTTTTATTGAAACAGATTTCAGCCTTACCAGAAGGAAAAGGCTTGAGAGTATAAGATTATTTCAAAATGTAATGTGAAGCTTTGGCATCCCCCGAAGTATAACTCATGGTTATCAACCAGCTTCTCCATTTATTCAGCTCACTCAAAGTGCAGTTGATGTTTTGGAACTGCATGACCATCAGCCATTCATCAAACCTTATGTCAGCACTGGCCATGATAGCTCAGCCATGAGAAGCATTATGGCTTATCTCCAGGAGCTTCTTCATCTAAAAAGAGGGAGAATGATTTTACATCTTCTTGCTATGTATTCAACTTAAATGAAAGAAGATTAACAAGATGAAATCTGTGTTCACAGGCAATCTATGACAAGTATTATAGTATACTCAGTTACAAAGCACACAGTTAAATGAATAAGTCACTGTTGCTATTGCAATTGGTATTTGATAAATTGCAATACTGAAGGTATACTTCAAGCAAAGTTATTGTTGTTTAATGTTTAATGCTCTGTATCCATCACTGTAGCATTCAAGAAAGTGTCATGATGTGTTTTTTCAGGTGATGTTGCTCTAAACTGCAAAATGTACAACTGAGGTCAAAATGATGAAATGAAATAAAAAATGAGCAAGCCAAGCCAATATGTGTTTTTCAAATGTGAACTAAGTATTATCACAAAAAGCAGATTTTTTTGGTGGTTCAGGATACCATCTTGTAGCAGAGATCCTACTGACAAGACTCTTTTCTGACTTCCTTTATAAATATTGTGGGTATTCCAGATCAACTGTATTAAGCATTTCTCCCCTTGCCATCTAACATCATAAGTTCTTATTACATACAATCTTTTCTGACCATTCAGAGCCAAACTTTTCCTTTTCTTAGGCCGTCAGCTCTTGTTACAGGGCACTAGGTCCTCTGTTCATCTTCAGGCTCTGCTCACAAGAGTCTCTGAGAATCACAACTACTTCTTTTTTTAGCAAAAGGGACACCCCAACCCTTTATTTGGAAGCATTGCACCACTTAGGCATGTTTCCACAGCAACACTGTCTTTATTTTGAGTTGTATCACCAGAAAAGAAGTAGGCTGCCATCCATCCACCCACTTACCATCTCCCTCTAGACATTCTGTCCTTTTGTATTTTACATCATTTAACTAGTGGGCTTTCCCTGGTTTGAAAAAGAAAAACAAACCCAACACCAGAACAGTTAGCATGTACTTTGTTGTGACATCATTCTGGACAAATCTTTGATGAAAGCTCAACCACAGGTATTGATTGAGTTATCCCATGGGTTGCCTAAGCAGAAGAGCATACTTCTTCCTTGTCCAGCTGGGGCAAACACTGAATAAAATTAAGCCAAGTCAGAGTTCCAGGTTGAAGATCTTTTCAAATGTCTCAACATGTACTGAATTATACTGAACTTTCAGCTCAGTGTAGCCCAACACAGCCCATTGCCACAGTACTATTTCCACACAGCACAACCTGGTAGGTGCAAATTGCTTCATTTCAGAGGATTTTACACTTCTCTGTCTCAGTGTAGCAGACATAAAATCATGTTTCTTCAAGAAATTAGCCAAGAAACTATCCAAAAGAATACAAATGTTGAGATTCCTGGTCTAGTTTCCTAGCTTCCCCAATTAGCATCCATCCTCTATTTTGATGCTCTTGGTTAACTTCTTGTCTTTAAACTCCTACCCTATGAGACATACTTTTACTGATCCCCTTCAAATATCTACTTGTTGGCCTACTCAACTTTAAGACTGTGGCTTTATATCTGTAAAGTGCAACAACAGACTAAACACAGCCTTCTATTCAGCATAAGTAGGCACTGTCATATTTAATAGAAGATGAGTAGTGGGAGGCTTTGTGGCAGGTTTGCCTAATAAACATCTTCCAGTTTCTTCAGCTTTCCTCATCTTTCCAAACAGAAAGCCCTTGTACCAAGCACTGCTGAGCTGTGGAGTGGGAGAGGCACGAGCAAGCAGAAGGAGCTGGTTGGGATGCCATTTTGCAGGCTCTGTCCTTGCTATCTGTGATAACTGCTGATTTCGTTGCAGAGATCATTTACAAAAAGGAAGCAAACCCTTCACCCTCTTTGCCCATTGATGCCAAATTTTCTTCTTATTAATTTATCAATCACAGCATGTTTTATACTAAAATTATGGGTGTCATAATATTGCTGTTGCTAAATATATGCCAAGCCTCCTTACCATAAAAAACCCTCATTGATCCCCCACTAAAGCTTAATTTTTAATTCATTTGTGAATGCCCGTGGGCACTGAAACTCACCCTATTTCTCTCTCTTTACGCAGGGGGCCCAGGACCTTAAAGCAGAAATTTTATTTGTGTAGTGAAAGTGTGGCTCATTATTGTGGCTTGGTGTTGTTATATCCATTGGCAGAGCTGCACCTTAGCTAACACCTTTGAAATGAAATGTACAGCAGCAGAGAAAATTCTGATTTAAGGAAGCTGAATGTATTCATAATATTATATCCTCATCTATTTGAAATTTTATTTTTAAACACTATTCCCATTCTTCTCTCATACTGCACAAACTGTGATAAAATACTATTTTCACTTTGGTGATAAGCTGTACTGAATTTTTTTTAATGGAACTTGACTGAGTTAATTTTTATCTCATCTCAAGTATATGCCTAATGTGATGCAAATAAATAGCTCCACAGGCTTCACTGGACCAACATATAGATAAAATTTGCTGAAGGAAGACACAGAATACACATAGAGTACTCCCTGGGAAAGGATTAAATTAAAGCAGCAGATTGTTTACTGTGCATGAGAAAGAAGAAGAAAAGGTTCAGGTAGCATCCTGTATTTTATGTATTTTATGTCAGGGAGAGGTAGATTTTACCCATCCAACATGATCACACGCCTCTTTCCCTATGCTATTACAAAAAAGTCCCACTCCTAAACTCAGATATGTTTAAATACTTTGAAGAGAGCTACTATATAACTGGCCATGTGGGAAAGAAGTGGGAATTTAGGCAGGTAATGAGTTGCCTGAGAAAGAAAGCAACAGACTGTGCCTTTCTTACCAGACAGGGAAACCAGAGAAACATGTCCCATTACAGTGAATAATCAGTAGCAATCTTAATCTGGTAATAATTTAATAGTATTCTCTTGAAAAAGGTAGGAAATAATTAGAAGTATTAGGATCTCATATGCTAATACTAAAAAAATAGTAATAAACAGTGAATCTGTAATAACTCTCTAAAATCCTTCATTTCTGCTTCATGGGAGTGATTTGGATGCAAAATCTGTGACAAGCATGGCAAGAGAAACACTGTTGGTGAAAAATAATTTTCAGTTTGGTTAAAGTGTCAAAAGAGAGAAATAAGACAGTTAATACAAAAATGTGCAATCCTTCGGAGTATCTTTATCTTTTCTCATTTTACTGTCTACCTCTGAAGGGTTCAGCTCACACTCAGCTCTGCTTTCACATTTCTGTGACTACATTGGCTTAAATGAAATTACACCAAACACAAACCTGCTTCTTGCTGCTATCCAAAATAAATCGCCATCCTCCTTTCACTCTAGGATTTCATGGGCTTGGATAGAAAGCAGGGTAGTTGCAGAATGGAGATATGGGCTTCTTGGAACCCTGCATCTCCTTGTTACTGAAGGTCTGGGAGGATTTGCTGTGGGAAACCATCATCACAAAACTCGCTGCAATCTGCTTAGCTCCCACAGAGGATAAAAATTATACAGTCAGAGGGAATAATCTTTTCTGATATTATGCTGTCTTGAAACTCCCATTTCCAGTTAAAACAGTGAAAAGCTGACAGCTGAGTGTCTGCTATAGGACTGTCTGAACTCTCCTGACAGCTTCTCACTCAGATTATTGCCCCCAGAGGGCTGTGAGGAGGCGAAGACCTCTGTCTCTCCCAGGAGAAGGAACAAAGGGTGAACTAATGATGCTGGGGTCACTCAGCACCTCCTACGCCTCTTTATGTGCTTAGGACACACAGCTCTGCAGCTGATGAAGTCACATGAAGTCTGGCTCCCTTTTTCTTTGTGAGAAAGCAGGTGCATCTCCTCTCTGACTGCTCTGAAATGTTTCCACCAGGAACAGTCCTGGCGTCATCCTTTTAGTGTGCAGCACAGCCATTGAGGGACATTATGAGATGAGGTGGGCTGCTGTGACAATAATACCTTCTGCAGCTTTTTATGTCTTATATCCCACATTGGAGCCATTGCCTCCCAAGCATCTCTAGCACAGAGAATCATCGAATGGTTAAGGCCTTGAAAGGGAGCTTAAAGACGATCAAGTTCCAATCCCCCTATATTAGAAGCTGGAGAACTGACTATGTATCTGCTTTAGCACACCCGAAGTCTATGAAAAAAAGAGGCTGGGAGCACTCTGCCTTTCTCAGACGGTGACCTGTTTAGAAAGCATTACCCTGAGAACTCTCACAGAGGAAACCAGGAGGTTTTCCATAGTCAAACCCAATGATTATATCGGGAAGAACAGAGCATCACTTTCTGTTGTGAGCAGATCTATGTCATGTCTACAACCATACCCACTATGAAATGAAAAAAGAGGTGGGTGGCTTTCCTTAGTTCATGTGAAGGTAAATGTAATAAGATTGCCCAGGACTTATTCAATATGAAAGTTCACACCCCTTCTAATTAGAATGAAAACTTTATTTTCCAAGCTGTCACGAGGAGAAATATTTTTTAAACACTCAGCAAGCCCTACTACAAAACTGAATTTGCTACTTAAAATGAAGATACCAGCAGCTCCATCACTTGACCACGCATAGCGTCTTCTTTTATTCCTTTCCTCCTTCCTCTGTGTCACTTCTTCCAGAAAAGCAGCTCTGACGGAGAGTTCCAGAGGGCGGAGGACGAGATGTCCAATGCCGGACCTTCCGCGGGCGGGCCGGTCCAGGGAGGCGGCAGGGGGTGGCAGCGCCGTGTCCGGCAGCGGGAGCGACAGTGACAGCGGTGCTTGGGACCGCCCCGGCGCCCATTGGCTCGGCGGCTCCGTAAGGGGCTCAGCGCGGCTCCATAAAGGCAGCCCGTCCGCCCGTCCGCCCGTCCGCCCGTCCGTCCGTCCATCTGTCCCCGCCCGGCCATGCCCTCGCCACCGCCCGCCCTCCCCTTGCTCCTGGCCGCATGCTGCCTCTGCGCCCTCCCGCGGGGCTCAGGTACGTCCCGACACCGGGAGGCGGGGGCGGAGAGGGGGGAACACGGCAGAACCCCGAAACATTGAAAGGGTCGTCTCCCCTTGAGGGGCGCCGTCGGGGCTGGGCTCCGCGGCACCCCAACGCTGCCGTGTCCCCGCAGGGTTCCCGCAGCCTTTCTCGCGCTACCGGGACGGTGTGGAGCTGCCCCAAAACCAGGTACGTCTGTCGCTGCCGCCTGACAGCTATGCGCGGTGGACGGGTAGGGCAGAGACGATGCAATCCGGGATGGGCTGGCCGGAGGAGGTGGGAAACGAGACTCGCCCGTGGCAGGGTAATGAGGAAGGAAATCGGCAACAGACTGGGAATACCTTATGAAATCCCTGGGAGAGGAGGGAGGCTGGCGCCCTTTGCTGCCCGCAGAGGTAGGTGGGACAGGTACGGGCAGGGGTGTGATGTGCATCAGGGTGCAGAATAGGATACCTGGGTAACCAAAAGCCGGGCAGGCTACTAACCAGCCAGTCCCGACTCCCCGAGTGAAAACACAGATCCTAAGGTATGATACATGCACTGCTAATGTCTAATCTTTACTTTTTAAAGCAACTGGCACTGTGTTTCAGTCAGTGGATGGAAATGTCCAATGAACCCCAGGTAAATTGACTCTGATAATGTGTCTGATCTCTCTTCCAGATAATAGTAATTGTCCTCTATAACCCAGAGCACCGATGTCTGCCAGAGAGCCAGTGGATCTGGGGAGCAGGGCGAGTTTGCTGGTGTACGTGCTCTCCTCCTGGCGGAGCTAACACAGACCTAGAGAAAGAAAAAAAAAAACCGTGCTTTTCTTGCCGTGCTTTTCTTGCCGTCCCAGTAGTAGCTAACACTGAAATAAGAAGCGCCGGACAGTGCTGAAGGAGTTATAGGTCCTGCCTGGTCCCCCTGGTGCTTGATGGGTTTTCTCTGGGGTGCTCAGAGGAGATGGGAGCGAGAGGAAATTTTCACAGCTTGTTTCTGCTCTAGCGTCTCAGGCCCAGAACTTGCAAACACTTTGAGGAAAAAAAAAAACCAGTATCTGAAAGCTCAGCCCCACTGCACTTGATATTGAGCCCAAGGGTCATTTTCAAAGGTGAGAGAAAAATATTTGCAGGACCAGGAAATATCTGGAAATTTTAAACATTTTGTGCTGTTTTTTTCTTTCTGAGATCTTTCAGTTTTGTAAACCAAAACCTGAGGAAAACAGTTCCCAGAGTCTATTGTGTCTTACACTTCACTTCCTTTGGAGCTGTATTTATTTCTTATCTAATGTGGTTGCTTGCATAAGTAAACCCAGGTCCTGTGGCAATGAGTATGGAACAGTGTATTTCAGTATACTGTTAAAGATTATAGTAATGATTGGCTGACATGCTTGTAGATGAAAATGAGCATAGATTAAAAATGCCAAAACCCAAAGCTATTCCTAGACCAACTAGCATAGAAAATAAGAGGTTGATTTAGATCTCTTTATAACACAAGACTGTATTGGCAACAGTAGTATTGTGTGTATTCTCCTCATACAAAATACTAGTTTTTCAGATCATAGTAGAATCAGTAGATCTGTCCCTGCTCTGAATATTTTTAGTGAATCTAAGTTGTACTGGGATCAGAATTAAGCCTGGAGAAGAGGAGATTGAGGGGAGACCTCACTGCAGTCTACAGTTTTCTCATGAGAAGAAGAAGGAGGGTAGACACTGATCTCTTCTCTGTGGTGATCAGTGACAGAGCCCTAGGGAATGGCCTGAAGTTGTGCCAGGGGAGGTTTAGGTTGGATATTAGGAAAAGGTTCTTCACCCAGAGGGTGGTTGGGCACTGGAACAGGCTCCCCAGGGAAGTGGTCACAGCACCAAGCCTGCCAGAGTTCAAGAAGCATTTGGTCAATGCTCTCAGGCACATGGCGTGATTCTTGAGGTGTCCTGAGCAGGGCCAGGAGTTGGACTCAATGATCCTTGTGGGTCCCTTCCCACTTGGCATATTCTGTGATTCTGTGAAACCTTGTACACCACATCCTTCCAGTAAAGGTATTAAAATACTGTGTTTTGTTTTTTGTTTTTTGTTTTTTTTTTTTTTTTTCCAGATCTCCAGCACTGTTTTGGATCTCTGTTATTCCATATTCAACAGCATGCATAAAAATGAGGTAGGCTGTAATTGCTTTTGTTTCAAAGCACCCCCTCCTTAAATTTGAAAAGCAACCTCTTCAAAACAAACTTTTGGACATTTCTCTCCAAACAAATGTATAATCTAATATTGTCATGGTTTAAGAGATGTAGGAGAGTATATAAAAGATTATTTCTGGTTAGTAGTTTGTATGTAATTCTGACCTACATTAAACTATATATGAAATTGCTGGTTTTCACCAATTCAGAGCTCAAGAACCAAAAGATTCTCTTACAGCCAGTCAGTATTTAAACCTGACCATCACTTTTTAATAATACAGCGTTAAATATGTTAAAATATGCATAACATTGGATCAATAACATAACTTAGATCATGCTGAACATGGAGGTGTATGATTTGCTTTACCAATTTTAATAGTCTATTTGAGCTTCAGGGTTTTTTTGTGTTTCTGACTCAGATCAAAAAGATTAAATTGAGGAGTTATTGAGTATAGCTTTTTTGCTGGTGCAGCTCAATGTCAGCTCTGCTTTATGTCACTTTTTTATTGTCACCACTCTATTAAGAACCTTTCCCATAAAATTCACTCAGCCCCTGGGTATGTTAAAAAGGCCAATTTACTTGTGGAGTTTGAGTTCCCTGTTGTCTCAAAACAGGAGTAGATTGTTCAAGACAAAATTAGAAAGTATTTTGACATGCATTTCAATATCTCTTCTTGCCAGTGTCTTTAGCTTATTATAATTCCAAGCATACTTTCCTAAAGCAACCATAAAACTCTATCATATTGAATTTGATTGTATAAAAAATTCTAATATTTCAGTCATAAGTGTCTAATAAATGTTTTTGAGTTCAGTATTGACTCCTATGCTTCCACAGCTTAGCTAATGAGGGAACATCCAGAATCATCTGGTAACTTTGAACAGAGTCCTATTCCTGGTTACTATTTTAGTTATTACCTTTCAAAAAATTATGTGCTCTCAAGATTGGGAGCTGAATCTCGTAAAATATCCTTTCAAAAAATATGACTAATATCAGCTATATATCTGCAATGTCATTTCTAGGTGTGGTCTAAGTAAAGTGGAAGATTGAATATAAATGTGAAATATGGAAAAAGAACTATGCAGAGTTTTACCCAGCTGATCAAATCTATTCCATGAAGTACTTTCTTACCCACAAGGAATCTTGAGAAGACACTACAAACATGAGTCTATATGTAATGCACTCAATGAAACAGTTATGAAATCCTACTGATTTCAGCTGAACTTCAACTTTCAACGTTATACCATATTTCTATGAATTAAAAAAATTACTCAGAGTTATAGATTATGTAGAGAAGGTAGATGGTGTTTAATGAGAAGGAGTGAGGCCTAAGCACTATGAAAGGCAAAGTCAATGGCAATTTGGGCATTAATGGGACTTGAAGTCCACCTGGAGAACTTATTTTGTGAGAATTAAGACTATTTACAATCAATGTCTAATGACACTTACAAAGAAAGCAAAAAGAGCTATCTAAACCTATTTACATCACAATCACCTCACTGAGCATTTGCCTAAAGTCAAGCCAACACACAGTTTAGAAGCTCAGTTTTTACCATGTTTCTTCCACATAGCAATCTCTCACTATTATAAATTAGCTAGGATAGTTGACACTGCAGGCTAAGTCATGAGTCAGTCTCTATCTTTGCTTGGTATGTAATAATCATATCAGAACAAAGGTAGCATTCACACTGTCTCTTTGATGTAGTCTCCTCCTTTGCATCCTTAAAGCATCTTGATTGAGCAAGCACTTTTTTCTTGTGCAGTATTTTTTTTTTTTTTTTTTTTTTTTATAGCGGGGACCCCTGGTGGTCTAGCGGTTAAGATGCTGGTCTCTCAGCGCCAAGGCCGCAGGTTCAAATCCCAGTCCTGCTTCAGGGTCCCCCGGGT
>JAWWLV010000001.1:87093082-87110216 GCA_035041135.1 Platyrinchus mystaceus
AAGGGTGGGCTCAGTTCAGCACAGGCTGTGTCTCACCTAAAAAATCCATTGCGCAGGCTTGAAAGGTAAAAACACCTCTCCCAGATCTTCGTTCGCGAAGACTGGCCACTTACTTATTTTATAGCCCTGTAAGTTGATGTCAGTTGCTCTATAAATTGTCTTGAGGCTTGAACCAAAGAAATCCTCTTCTCATACCCTAACTCAATGATCCTTATGGGTTCCTTCCAATTCAGCATATTCTCTGATTCTGTGAATCGTGATTCCCTCCTTTTTGCCTGTATATTTTGTCTTTTAAAATTCCTTCTCTCCAGTTTCCCATCTGCATGTTTTACTGTTTTGACCCCCTGTCTTCATGTCCTTGCTCATTATATGTGCTTGTTTTTCAAGCCCACCCCAAGTAACTAAACCCATTCACTGATACAGCTGTGCCTACGGCGCACAAAGCCATCCCATTCCTGGCTAGCTGTGAGCATGCAGCCTGGCAGCCCTGTCATGGGCAGGATGGCTCCCAAACCAGGCTGCAAGTTCAGGGCTGTGTTAGATGAGGAGCTTAGTCTGCTCACATGAAATCATGGGGAAAGTTCCTATTCCTTGATGTAAGGCTGAGTAGAAAAATGAGCAATTTTCTGAAGAATAAAGATTTTAGAGGAAGGCTTAAAACCAGCAATCATTCTTGGGTTAAAACCAGGGGCAGTCTGAAAGGTGAAGAGCAGCCACATTTTAACAAGGTAAGAGCTATCAGTACAATTCAAGCCTGAGGAGTAGAGCTGCTGCGTTTGCTCCAGGGTGAGCTCTGCTTCCCCTACCAGAGCACAGCTGCTCTTTGCTGTACAGCGAGGGAAGCATACTGAATGATGGTAATGAATGCAGTAACATTGATTAAGACAAGGCTTCAAATCAATCTTTAAAAAGATCCATTTGCTGCTGTTCCAATATCTGTGATAAGTGTAAGGTTATCTCTCTTCTCACGTGGAGTGCACCAGCCTCATAAGTAATAAGGGGTCTGTACCAAACCAAAGAAATGCTGGCATGTTGATTAACTTACATTGTCTGCTTGCAGGAATCACAGATTGCTTCTGCAAAGTTTACAAAGAAGGTATGTAAATGTGAAGACAAGCAAGTAGCAGTGGGCAGGGAAGTATGTCCCTTTCCTTGTTTCTTTTGCTGCTTTTTTCAAGTCAGCTTGGGGTTTTCTTCAGTGGTTGGGAAGTGATCTGTGCTAACCCTGCTTACACCTACCCTGTGTGTAAAGATTTCTTTTATACCTTTTCTAAACCCTGTGAATATTTAATTTTGGTAATTTAATATATTTACACTAGACAGAATGGATAGTTCTTGACAATGCCCTTTGGGCATTAATTATTAATCAGCATTCCAGATGAATGGGCATTGGGGACTATCAACATCTTGTTTGCATGCTGCTGAAAAAGGCCTGAATTATCAATATTCTGATAGAATGATACCAAAATTTGTCAACAGATCTATTGAACTGAGTTTAAAGTACTTTGTTGTTGTTTATGTTTTATTTTACAGGACAGTCATGGGACCCTGGGACGGCCTTTTTTCCTTTTCAGGGTATCCGAATCTCTTACCTTTTAAAGATTCTGAATCACAAACAATGCTGTATGTCCATATAACATGAAAGCTGTTTCCCTTCACAAATTCTTGCTGCATTTTTTTCAAGTAGTGGCCAAATATCCCTTGCTTGAAAGCTTAGGGAGTATTTGCTTAAAAAGCTCTGATTTGACTAAAAGACAACAAGATAATGAGATCTTGGGTAGTAATGGATTACACACATTTTTTTGTTTGAAGATATGCTGCTGCAAATGTTTTATCTTGAGCCAAATCATCCATGTGGCTTGTATCTCCAAGACTCTCAAGGTGCACTGATGCTAAACATGTTAGATAAAATGTGCCTGAGCTGACTGTCCACTTGGTCTGAAAGGTCTGGCCAGTAAGCGATGTCACACTGCATAACAGGGTGAAAAGCCAAAGCAAAATTATCACAATTTCTCTCATGTTTTTCACCCATTGGCTTGCTGAGCTATGACACGGTCTAATGCCAACTGAGCTAGTTTAGACACACTCTGATTAACACAAAACTAACTTCTAGGAGTATCTTCAACATATTTAAAAAAATTAAAAATATTATCAAGTAGGTCATGTCAGGTAACCAGAGTCCCAATTAACTGTCATTTGCATTTTAGCTTACTTCAAGTGTGTCCAGCCAGGTTCTCTCAGTGCTGGTATTTGTATAGTCTTTCTTAGGCATGTGCAATTCCCCAAGGAATTGAGACCAAAACCCTGAATGAGAATAATTAAAGCCAGAATTTTTAGCTGTTTGGACAGAGGCTGACTGAATATTTCCCAAATTCAAAGGCACAACCCACCCTGCATGGATCTCCTGATATTTGATAAAGGAAATCTTACTATAATCTTCTTATACAGTAATCTGTCTGCATGATGGTGATATATTTTGGTGTGCTTATAAATGTGGTATCTGGTACTTCTGCACAATCATCTAATTAATATATTTTTCAGCCTCGAAATGGAAGAACTATCAAAGGCAGTGGTAAGTGGGCATCCAAAAGTGACAAGAATTTGTTCTGATTTTTTCAATAATGATGATCCTCATGACAGAAGGAGTTACTGAGAAGCATTACAAACCTAGTACAAATCTAGATACACGCGTGGATATTTCATATGGTCACTAGGAGATGTCTTGACAGAAATGTGATTTTTAAGGCTCAGAGCCTTAGAGTGTACACTCTTGACAAAGGAATTGTTTTCTTGTCTCTTTAAGGTTCAGTAAAGAGGAACTTTCATCCTCTGCAAAATGATAGAAATGGTACAGAAGCTGTAAAGTTTAAAGACAGAGGGTGTAAATGGTACTTGAAACACAGAAGCTAGACTTTTTTTGTTCAAAGTTACCTTCAGTCACTTAATCCTACATGAGATCCCCTAACACTGAATCTGTACATGCAGGTGGGAGTCCTCACATCATAATTAGGACCTTTTTGAGGGTAAACATTCTCTATAAAGAGCAGAGCTGGGGATGTAAGGGACAAAGAAAATGAGATCTAATAATATCACCTAACACTTACATATCCATCTTTGAAAGTATCTACTAAAGGTCTAAGTGAGCTTTACTGGGAAAAGGACAATATAGTGTACATGTATAGTATAGGGTACATTTGTACCCTTCTTCCATCTCTTTTCTTCCAATCTTTTATCCCACAAGAAAAGATCACCATTTTTGTTTGCAATCTGAGAGTTATTTCCAGCTGTTGACTGAAAGGGGTTTTGGTTGGTTTTTCTTTTGTTTTGGTTTGGGGGTTTTTTGTTGTTGTTGGTTTTTTTTTGGGGGGGGGGTGTTTGTCTGTTTCTTTGTTTGGGTTTTTTATGATAAAACCTACAAAACCGCCACAAGTAAAGAATACGCTTGCTGTATATTCAGGATGAAACTATTTTGGAAAGAAAGGAACCAAAGATTTGGGAGAGTATTGTAGAGCAACATGCTTGCTCTAGTCTTAGGCACTGCCCTGGGCAATCTGTTGCTTCTCATAGATGAAAGGAACATGAGGAACTAGACGGATCTCTAGTTTGAGCTGGTACAGATGTTCTTGTTGTTAGGTCCACATGCGTGTGGGAAATGTTTCAGAGCTCAGTAATATGTTGGTGTAGAAGCCACTACTTTATACTCATGCCCTAGCCTAACATACAGCAGTAAATTTTATCCACAGCTCAGCCCCCCGAGCCAACCTCACTGCGAGATGCACTCCATGCTTCCATAGTCTAAAAGAAGGTCAGCAGAGTTAGGACACGGAGAAGAGAAGAACTGTGCGAGGAGGGAGGATTCATGTTTGAGTACAAATAACAGATTTGGGCACTTAACTTTCAGACATCTGAATCTTCTGGTATCAGAATTTGAAGCTATTTATTTTCTAACTTTGAGGAGGACTAGATGTACGGAAGTGAAACTAAGTCATATTCATCTCAACATAAAATATGACACTGTTTTAATTTGTTTCAGAATACCATGGAATATGAAGTTCATGGGTTGATTTACCAGCTTGATGACTTGGTTTACATAAAGAAAGGAGACTTCCCATTGCACTGGTTGTCTGTTATGTGACTCAGTTGAATTTGCTGTTCCATGTAATAAATTTGCAATCATTAATTCTTCTTGTTGTCCCTTATTTACTGAAGCCTGTCCTAGACTTCCTTGGGCTATAGTGTAGCATTGCCTGGTGCCAGCTGTAATCAAAGGAAAGCAGTCATCTCAATATCAACAATTTTGAAAACCAACAGTGCATTTTATCACATCTTCTTTAATACGGTCATAAACTGTAAGCTTGTCCTTTTGACTAGATAATGTATTTCCCCAGAATTTCAGAGTATGCATCCTGAACAACATGGTATTAAAATCATCATGGACATTTTAATGATTTATTTCTTATTTTGAATAACTAAGGGCTTGAGTGTGATGACTGATGAATCCAAAGCACTTTGAAAGAAGGGGAATAAGTACTGCTGCTACACACAGACATTATTTGATCAGATTATGTATTTTTTTTCAGACTTGCCTTATTGGCTGTCATAAAGCACAAATGAGGCACTTTTGAGAGATATTCTGAACATCTGCCCTTTTTCTCTGAAATCATGTATTTAAACCTGTGGTGCAGCCAGTTGTGCTTGCACTGCATGGGGTGTTTTGGTAGCTGGAGACATTTATGGGCACAAAACTTCAAGTACTAAGCAGTTACTTCCTTAGGAAGAAAACAGCATAGTAGAAGCCAGAATCTGGGGATACAAACAAGGCTGCAATTCCTGAACACATGATTGGCTTCCTCAAATCCTTTGTTATCCTTCCTTTTCTTCTTTGGCTACTCAGTCATAGTACCATGGCATAATACCCCTCTCAATTAAACTGGCACAGCCACACGTGAACTGGATTGGGAGACACCTTTGTCTTTAAAAACAAACCCTGAGAAACCTGTATTTTGTTGTTTAGTGGGGTGGTTTTTAGGGATTTTTAACTGGATAAGTTCCCAATTTTGGGCTGTATTAACATAAATTTGGGTGGTAGGTAGAGGGAGGTGATGAGGTATTTGGCAATTGTTAGGCCACATCTAGGGTGGATTGTTCAGTTTTGGGCCCCACAGTACAGGAAGGGATTGGACAAACTGGAGGGAGCTCATGGAGGGCCTCCAAGGTGATGAGGACTATATCATTTACCCCTGAGGAGGGGTAAGGTTCAGCCTGCAGGAGGGATGCCCTCAGGGCACCCAATAGACTTTCCAATGCCTATGAGGGTCATCAAGGAGACAGCTGGGCTGCTCACAGAGTGGAGTGGGAGAACAAGTAGCAACGGGCCTAAGTTGAAGCAAGAGAGGTTGAAGTGTCCAGGCAGTGCAACCAGTTGTCCAGAGAGGTTGTGCAGTCTCCAGTCCTTGAAGATTTTCAAGATCAGAGTAGCCAAAACCTGGTCTGAATTCCTGCTTGGGACAAGACTAGAGACCTCCTGAGGTCCCTGCCAGCCTCAGTTATTCTGTGACATGAGTACAATTTTAGGCAATGTATTTCAGCCTCTAACAGGGTCATGACCTGGCAGTATTATAGCTCCTGTGCCTCCATCTGGCAGAGGGTGCTGGTGGGGTGGGGTTCCCAGAGAGGCTGGTCAGTTAAGGCCTATTTGTGCTCTCACAGCACCCTATTGCTGTTCAGTGCATTGTCAATTCCTGTTGGAAATTATTAGCCCTTGGAAAGACTACCAAAGGGATGCTGGCTCCTCTGGCTTCTCATGTATTTGGAGCCAGCTAGGGTATCCCTCTGGAAGAAACAACTAAGCAAAATACAAGTGGTGGAGGTGCACTGTGGTAATGCAAATAAATATGAGATAATGATACAAAAGCACAGCAATGGCATTCCTGGCTTGTTTCATCTCAGAGGCCAAAGCTGAAGAGTATAACATTTTGGACAATTCTGTATAAATATTTGTACTGGTTTTGGCTGGGATAGCATTTTCTTCATAGCAGTTTTTATGGTGCTATGTTTTGGATCTGCAGCCAAAGCAGTGTTGATGACACAGGGATGTTTTAGCTATTGCCTAGCAGTGCTTGCACAACTTCAAGACCTGCTTCCTACTCCACCAGCCATGAGGCTGGAGATGCACAGCTGACCCCAACTGCCAAAGGGATATCCCAGACCATATGGAGTTGTGCTCTGTGATAGAAGCTGGGGGAAGGAGAAAGGCACACACACACACATGTTCGGAAGGTGTTTGTCTTCCCAAGTCATAGTTAGGCATGATGGAGCCCAGTTTTCCTGGAGATGGCCATCACTGCTGATGTGAAGCAATGAATGAATTGCATGTTCTGCTTTGCTTTACCTTTTGAACCGTCTTTATCTCAGCCCATGACTCTTCTCACTTTTACCCTTTGAATTCTCTGCCCTATCCTGCTGAGGGAAGCAATCAAGACAACTGAAGTTAAACAACAGCAGTACTGTACCATGGGCAACTCATGCTGTGCTCTCACAATCAGCCGTGGCTTTCTCCACCCATAAGAGGTTTCAGGAATAACATCTATTGGGGTATTAAACTGGTTAATAAGACTGATAAGTGGGTGGTAATTTGTAGGTGAGAAACTAGCTTATGTTCCTCAGTCATATTCCTGTAGTAACTGTGACTCCTTTGTAAAAAGCAGCGAAGAGCTCTTGTTCACTGCTCAGTGCAAATCTTTGCTCACTGGAGCAATACAAATGTCATGTGTGAAACAGGAGAGATTAAAAATATTGAAATGTAAAGGTCATCCCTGGCTTGAAACTCTTTATGGACATCACACTGCAAAACCCACATCAGAAATTGAGGAGTGCAGACACAGGTGACAACAACAATTAGAAGCAAGGAAATATTTCTGCAAAAAAAAGAGGTGAAAGTTCAGTTCCCATTGTCAGCCAGAGAAGAGACAAATCAAGAGTGACATGACAAGGTATACAAAGTAATGAGTGTGTTTAGAAGAGTAAATTGAGTGCTTATCCATTCTCTGGTAATAAAAAACAGCAAGGAGGGACACTCAATTACACTGAGAGGCAACACATTCCAGCTGCACGGGGAATTTTTTTTTCTAACAATCAACTCTTGAAATCAGTTGCCGCAGCTTAGAGCATGTGGTTAGAGACAGCTCTGTCGGCTCCCAGGAAGACAGGCATGTTCAGGAGTGCACACCTTTGTGCCGCCTAACATGACTTGAAAATCACTTCATGCTGGCCCAGGACCTTAAAAGCCTGGCCTGGTGGAGCTGGGCTCAGCAAGGCATTGCTCAGCAGAGCGCACAGCAAGGGACCTGGAAATGCAGTCACCTGTGGGGGAGCAAATGCTGCCCGGCCTCACGACATGTCACTCACCAAAGAGCCAGAGCACGAAGCACAAGAGGAAAGCCTTCTTGGTGTTTCATGTCACTCTCTCTGGTCCCTT
This sequence comes from Platyrinchus mystaceus, assembly GCA_035041135.1. Lineage (NCBI taxonomy): Eukaryota > Metazoa > Chordata > Aves > Passeriformes > Tyrannidae > Platyrinchus > Platyrinchus mystaceus. The sequence goes on from JAWWLV010000001.1 coordinate 87,100,560, forward strand.
CATGATCTTGTGCCTTGGACAGCCTCACTCCCTTCTCAGCTCCCACAGGGAAGAGCTCACTTACTAAATCTTCAGGTGATGGCAAGCTGGAGGGATGGCAAGCGCTGGAGGACAGAGTCAGCATTCAGAATGGTCTTGGCAAAGACTCATATGGAAAAAAATATGTACGGCTTACTGAGGATGAAAGGAAGTTATTACACATACTGAAGAAAAACCAATTGCAGCTTTGCAGCAATGGGAATGGGTAACTGGAGACAGTCAAATATCATAGTGTTGAGGAGAACACAAAAATACAATGTGGAATGAATAAGAAGCTGTAGGAACTATCACATGGGAGGTGCTGCACTGCTGACTATAGGTAAGACTTCATGTACAGAGCAATACAGGAGAAGGAAGGGGGGAAACCAACAGCAGAGAGGAAAGGCAGAGGTCAAGGAAAGCTGGTACCCTGAATAAAGGGAGGTTGCTTTGAAAGAAGGAAAGTGTGAGGAGGGGAATGATAAAATGCTTCATTTTAAGCTCACCGCTCCTGGCAGCATCCATCCATGCCCATGACATCAGGGAATGAAGTGCTGACTGATAGGCAGAGTTACCTTTTCTTGGTCAAAAAAATTTTCCAGGGGAACTGTCACCTCACTTGGACTCTAAGTTACAAAAGTCCCAGCTCTGAAACAGCTGCAAGCAGCATTTCCTCTCTTCATGGTTATGTCATGGTGCAGTGTTTATTCCTATGTTTCATTTGATGAAAGATTAGTACCATTGTATTGTTGAACATAGAATAATAGAATCATCTGGGTTGGAAAAGATCTTTAAGATCATCGAGTCCAACTGTTAACCTAGCACCACCATGTTCACCACTAAATGATGTCCCAAAATGCCACATCTACATGTCTTATAAATACCTCCAGGGATGACTCAAGCACTCGCTTGGGCAGCCTGTTCCCATACATAACAACCCTTTCAATGAAGAAATTTTTTCCTGATGTCTAGCATACTTCAGATAGAAATTGCTCTGGCTGCTTCTGGAGAAATGGAAGTTTCAATCTTGGAGAGCCCAGCCCTTACACTTTACATACTTTTAATTCATGATAACACCTGTGACACTAACAGCTGTGAGAAGTGATCCTTGACTTCCAGAGCTGCAGGGCAGTCCTGGGAAGGTTAGTGTCTTTGCTTCTGAAATGCTTGTGTAAAACAAGAGAAAAAATCCCAGCATGGAAAAGGAAGTATATGGATTACAGGATCAATGGAAAAGCCCATTTGTGACCTGTGAACTCAGACTGCACATAAACTGGAGTCCTTTAAAAACACATCGAGAGGATTCAAATGATTGGCAATGAGGGCTGACAAACGGCCAGTGAGGTAACTGCCATGTATGCATGACAGGCAATTCTGTCTAGGAACCACATCAGCTCACTGCTTGTCTCATCTTCACAACTGTCATCGGGTAACGTGACAGAAGTAGCTGCAGAAATTGAAAATTTACCCACTGGAGATTAAAAACCATAGCCAGTTGGGCAGAAAATATGTAACTGTCTGACAGGTTGGCCAAAACCTGCCAGCATCCCATTCGAGTTTCTCTAATGCATGTTAGGCTGTCGAATGAAGTCCAGCTACAAGATGGATATGCTAATTATTCTAAACATAGCAATGAAATGTTTGTTTATTTGCTGGAGTCTTAGAGTTGAGCAGTGATCCCAAAATATTGACTGGATGCTTATGTGGAGATCACTCTGAAGACTTATCTTACTTACCTGTCCCAGACAAGTCACACATTGCAATTACCAACCCTCTACCTTATTAAACAAAGTAAAAACATATCTTTGATGGGGCTGGACTGCATAAACTGTCTTAATCGGTACAACTATCACTCTGACAGATTTCTGCATTGAACAACTAGAAGGAGCTGCTAAGTCTCCTTCTCCAGTCATTTCTGGATCTATTTTTTCCACGGTGTATAAACAAAAATATGACTGATCTTACATCTGGTTATGATTCACCACCTAAATTTTGAAATTTCTTTGGGGCAAAGAAGCTCATACACTAAACACCATCTATCTATTAGCCTGCAATCTGCTGAGGGATCAATATAGGAAGTCTGAATGTGAACGTAGAGCAAACTTGAAAGAAAAATATTATGCTTATCTTTACCACAAATATTCTGCACCCAGGGCTTTCTACACAGCAGTTCAGATAGTACCTGCTGGATTACTGCATGGGGGAGATGAGTACACATAAATACAGGCTTCTTGAGTATAGCTCTCTAAACATCAACCATAAAAATACCTAAACATGGACTAGAACTTCCAACAGAAAAGGCAAAAATGCAGAATGCACATGAACGGACCTCAGAGCACAGACAGGCAATCACGTGTGACCCATCGTAAAAGAAGCAAAATCCAGCATTTCATTCAGTGTAGCATGAAGGTCATATTTCCTCTCAGGACCCCGGAGTGAACTGACATACTGCAACCACCACTGTGCGGGTCAGCGTGACCTCTCCAGGGACTACACCAGAGACTCCGCTATGTGAACAAACACCAAAAACAGTCTTTGATTATAACTTGGTGGCCTTATACCACATCTTTTCCTTCATTTTCACAGCTCTGTATAGTCTGCATTGTTCCACAGACTGTGTATAATCTCAAATATAACCCAAATTCACTATTTTATGACTTGCAGTAGAGCACGCACCCGCCGTCCAAGAGAACAAGGGTGTTTAGCAATTGCAATATTGGGACCGGTCAGCAGAGGGCAACGCCAAGATCAAATTTGGGATGGTCAAAGCAGAGTCACTCCCAGCCTTATCCTGCTGCACTGTGCGCTGGGCTTGACCCCCTCCCAGCTCGAGTAATGGATGAGTTCAGCATGCCTTGCCCTCACTATGACAAGACTCTCTGAGGCCATAACTTGGGATGTTTCCTCTCCTTACAAAGAAAGTGAAGGTGACAGAAGATAGCAAGCTTATAAACACACAAATTTCAGCTCAAAGTGAACTACAAGCACTCTGCCCAAGTGAGACATCCGTCAATAGCACACAGTCCTCTAGACAGATAAAGGAAGAGGAGCTTTTCCAGGCATCATTCCACCTCCCTGCTTCCATCTGCCCACAACTTCATTGAATTGTGGAGCACCATGTACGTGTATTTTCTAATGGGTGTTATTGAAAACATCTATTTTCCTTGACAGACAGGTGTGCCATGCCATAACTGAGTTAGGAAAGTAATGCTACATGAAGATAAACGTGTTTTGCAGCATCAGTAACAAGAGAGGTGCAAGAGGAGCTATGTTTTGAATTTTTTTTTATTTTAATTTGCACTAAGTTACATGCCAACCTCAGCTATGGGTGACTGAGATAAGATGAAACCTGTAGCACAAGATATAAGAGAACTAGTCATGTGCAAAAGCACCATGCAATTAATATCTTGTTTTAAAAGTAAATGAGCACTTTGGTGATCAACAGGACAAGCAAAATTTTTTCCATTAGATTTGTACTTCGAGGATTATTTTGTATTAAATGCAAGACAGTTTTTATTACAATTTCATTAGTATAATTTCATGCTTTGCCTTTATTTCAGTGAGGGCATATGTCAGAGCTCTTTCTTTTACGGAGTTACCTGTTTCCATGTTACTGGTAGGAATCAGCTCACGCTTTCAGTTCTTCATATCTGCATAGAACTGCTCAGCAGATTCAGAAGTTAATAGATGAGGACAGGTGGATAAGCAAGAAAATGGTGTCCTGACATAAATACTGTTTTCTTAGGAGAAAGGCCAAAAACTAAAGGGAGTAAGGCAGCTGGGTAGGGAATGTGTAAAATGGCAAATAGGATTTCTGAGCTCTAGTTCTGGCTCTCTACATATGTAACAGTACCCTTACATTTCAGTGAGTCACCCAAGGGTATGATTTCCATACTTACCAAGAGCTTTACTGAACAGGGGCTTACATTTGGGTATGAAGCTAAGCATATACCCTACTAAGATGGCACCTTTCTACCTTCCTCCTTTGTGAAAAAAGGGTACGGTTACTTAGCCTCAAAGTTTTCCTGTGCATTTCTGTTCATAAATAGCTTCAAAATCATCCAGAGTACCTATTAGTCAACCTGGATACAGCCCCAGCTTTCCAAGGAAGTCAAATGCTGATGATCTGGATATTTGTCTGAATTTGTTTCCAATCCCTATGTTTAGAATAAATAATTACATTAATTACCATAATAGATTAGTAATATGTGTTCACAGAGTTTACCTTATAATCAACTAAGAGAATTTATCATCAAATAAAACTTGTTTTCTGATTACCTTAATGCATCATTATTTATCAGTGCAATCAGTGCTACTCCAGTAAATGTTTAAGTACTCCTCAGTGTACGTTTTGCAAAACTGGTGCCAAAACCAAGTTCTGCATTTTTCCCTTTCAGACTGGCAACACCTCTAAAAAAAACCCATAAAAATAACCCCCAAAACTTTTCTCATTGTTCAATTCCCAGGTTTCTGGGTATCTATACTTCCTCTGCTGATGTGTTGTAAGGCAGCAGTGAAGTGCCCTAGCTCTGTTTCCTCTTCAGCAGCAGAACATTCGATGCTGAGTGAGTTGCATTCACTTTTAAAAAGTGCTGTGGAAGGAAGAACATGTCTAGAAAACATCAGTGGTTCTGTTGTGTCAGTAATGTGACAGCAGGTATAAATGCACAGCAAGAACAGATGGAAAATATCCTGACATTTGTCTTGCTTGACAAGCTTGGTAACATAAATGAAAGAATATCACTCAGTAATTCCTGCCACAAAGGGAATTATTCTTTGCTTTATTCTATTCACACAACAAATTTTATATTCACTTCCTGCTGATGTTTATGCTGATCTTTCCTTCATGGTCTATATGTCTCATTCTACTTTTACAGTATTTTCATCTCATTGTCATGTTTCAGATCACTTCAGAACTATTTCTCCCAACAACAGCTTCTACTTTACCCTTTCCTCCTCTGGTTGTCCTAGCACAGAACATCTTGGTACAGAGGAAGGAGGCAGTGAATATGCTCTGAGGAAGAACATGCCATGAATCAGACACCAGAGCAAGTTTCCTTTGAGAGGAACTGTAAATTGTTAATGCTCTCAAAGTAAGTTAAATGGCCCTGGATAGGGAAAAGTCACTTTACCTTTATCAAAAGCTGCAAAAATTACTATTGCCATATGGGCCATTCACTTAAAAGTTGGACTTGATGATCTTTGTGGTTCCTTCCCACTCAGAATATACTGTGAAATTTAAAAAAGTGTATGGATTCATAGAGGAAAAAAGATGGACTGGGGGGGAGGGTGAAGGAAAGGGGAAGTAGACCACTTCTTAAGTTCTTGATAACTTGCATACTCATTTGTACCATGGTCAAAAACTGAATTTGTGATCTGTGTTGAGAGAAGACCCGGCTTCACCAGTTTCTGCATCCTTTGCCATAGTAGAGACTTACTGTCATGATGGAGCAGTCTAAAGAGAAGCAGGTGTTCACTACAGTTTTATGAGCAATAAGGTTTTAAAACAGAGGGTTACTAACTTCTAAACCAGAGATAAACAACCTCTGAGGCACTGAACTAATTACATTATGAATCTGTGATGGAAGAAAAGTTCACATGAACAGCAGTGTGTGTCTTGACTCCCCTGCTTGCTTCACAACTGTTACCCGTAACATTTTCAAAATTAAGCATGTATTTTACTTTGTGAAAAAAAGTTAAAAAGTTATTTGGGTCCTATGCTAGGCTTTTTTTTTTTTTTTTAATATTTTCTATTCCTCCATCCCTCAGAAAAGAAGACCAGTGTTGCATTCTAGAAATTTTATTACAAGCTGTAAAAATGTCTTAATATTAGCAGGAAAAATACTTGACAAAAAAGCAAATGCATACGAATTAGTGCTACTGAGTCCCATCATCCATAAGTGCACAGATGAGACCAGAAAAAGCAAGTGTCACTGGCTACCACTTTGTTCCTGAGAAGGAGCAGGATCTCTGCTGGCTTTCTTGGGAAGGAGCTGGGGAAGGATGTTTGGCATAACCCCGCCTTGAGCAATGGTCACACAGGCACAGAACTTGTCCAGCTCATTATCCATTCTCACAGCCAGCACAATGTGCCTGGGCAGGATCCTTTTTTTCTTGTTTTCACGTGCAGCAATCCCTGCTGCATCCAGGACCTCTGCTGTCATGTACTGAATTACTGCAGTCAGGTAGATGGCAGCACCAGAACCAATCCTGTCAGCATAATTCCCTCTTCGGAGGAGTCTATGGACACGACCCACAGGAAACAGCAGACCTGCCTTCCCTGATTTGCTTCTCCTTGATGCAGTTCTAGGTTTGTCAGCCACTGCTTTTTTCTTTCCATGTCCAGACATTCTGATGGGTGAGGAGACACAGAGGGTCAGAGGTCTTCAAAATAGTCAGGTTCTTGGGCTACAACAAGAGGAGACAACAGAAGGTCAGTTATCCTTTCTCCTCTTCCACATCAAAAAGAAAGCTCATTCTTTTCTTGAAGAAAGAGCACAGCAGAGTTCATCAATGGCAGAGCTAAAATTTTAACTACTAAACCTTTTATAGCTTGCCTTTTAGGAGAATGACCTTATTGCCAAACCTGTCAAGAAAGGCTTATTGAAGTAGATATGAAGAGCCCAAAAGAAGAGAGGCTTTACCCTGCTACTTGGAATGTATTTGGAATTGAGGCACAAAGTGTCATCCTCAGTAAGATTTTTTTTTTGTTTAGACAATTACCTCAAAGCTAATTTGAGGCCAAGCCTGCCTCTTCTTACAAAAGTAATCTGTATTCTAACTTCTTCTATTATTAAGTTACATCTTCCTTTCATTTTAAATCTAACAATTGAAAAATTCCTGCAGCCCACAGCATCTTATACCCCAAACACTCCAAGATATTTTCATACAGAGTACTAAATTAACTCCTCAAGTGGTATTCTCCGGCAGCTATAAGAGTACTACTGGAGGTGTTCTGAACCAGGAAGAGGACAAATTGACTTTGACAGCACAATGCAGACTGAAGAATAGAAATTACCAGCTGCATCATCAAGAGAAATGAAATTCAGCCCATGAATGGAAGGGAAAAAAATAGTCATTTAAATAACATGTCTAATCTATAAGTAAATAGGACAGTTAGCTTCCACCACAGCTGTTTGCAATACACAAGAACATCACTAGATTATTATGTGGGATTTCTTTGGTTAGTTTTTATGGAGAAGTTTAAATATTTCAGAAAAATCAGAAAAAGCTTTAAGTGGAAGGGAAAAACACCAACCAAAAGCCAGTCCCTAAGCAGCTCTGGCAAACCAAGCCACAATTCCTTATGCCTATTACCAGACAATTTTCCTAGTTGGAATTCTTACAGCACAGACATACTGTGCTATAAAAGCAATTTATAAAGTAGCATGAAGTCCACAAGAAGCCCAAATATTTCACAGTGCATTATGAATGAAAAGTATACCCTATTACCTTCAAAAATTCTGTGCCTTGCTGCAGCCCACACTCAACCACAGACAAGTCACACAACATCACTCCCTCTGCCCTTGGAGCAAACCTTTTATATGAGCAACTTTTTCTCCTCATCAGTGGGTCACCTGGATAATGACTGAATCATTTGCACATGTGCTTCATCTTTCTTCACCTACCTCCTGATTTGTGGGAAAAGGAAGACATACATTACAGCTGCTCAGAAGCAAATTCTCTGGAGTGAGGGGGAAGAAGGCAGGTTTTTTCCAGGGACTGAGCCACATCTATGTGTCAGTCTCACTGTGACACTGCCAGCTCTCACCCATTCTGGCTGGAGTATTTCTGTCTGTACACCATGTGTAAAAACAATCTTCTCCTTCCTGCTGAAGCTTGATAAAAAGAGTACATAGAGAAAATGGGCTTTATAAATACAATGTATTTTTAATTGGGTGGGAGGGGGAAACCATGTATTGCTTTATGTTTGTCCTGGGCATAATTATGCTTGGTTCACATTGTGTCTGAGCCCCACCAACTGATGGGATGTGGCTGCTCCTAAGATTTAGGCTTCTGCCCCCTCTCCCAGTAACTCACAGTCCTAAATGGGGCACAGGGTTTACTGTGGGAACAGGGGAGTCCTGGTGCAGAGGGTACTTGGCTAGTTCCCCTCATTTCACCCAGGCAAAAATCTCACCTAATGTAAAGGAATATTTTTGAGCACCTTTTTAAAAATGAGTGCTCACTTTCTACTCATGCTCTTTTGGTGTTTGTTTTCTGGCATTCAAAATAGGTTCCAACCAACATCATGCAAGAGCCATGGGTGTGAACAGTGTTATAGTCACAGAAGATGACTATTTACACCAGCAGGTCCTCCTGAAAGCCTGGCTCTGGTAAACATTCAGAAAGCAAAACAGACACTGACAGCTCAGCCTTCAGTTCTGTGTGCCAGGTACTAACTGTGGGCAAGAATTTCACAGCATCTGTATTTGTGGCTGCATGTATCACTCAACCAGTTTTCCCACAAGGATAAGCATTTAGTCCAAGCTGAGTGAGGTTGTTTCCCACCACCTCAGAGCACTAAACAACCGGTGAGGTGCACCCTCTGTGAATCCAAATACTCACTATAAGGACTGATATACTCTCAAACCACAGTTGTTTGTTTCTTCTAATTCAGAGACATAAAAGTTGGCTGTGCTTTCCCTTCAGTAACCCAGACTTAGCACAGGGTAAGTGCCCCAGCAGACTTCAGGATATCTGGATTTTAAATGAGATGCCCCTGATGTTATAGCATGCTGCAGTAGGGCTTCTGAATTTTCATTTCAGGCCTTTGTCAGACTCGTTTCTCCACATGCCCAGAGCAAACACACTTTTAGAGTGTGCCTGCTGGCAGATTATGTGGAGTTCTTTGTCATGGTTTTGCTGGCTCTTAGAAACTAAGCAGGAATTTTTTCCTTCCCCCTGCCCACTGTGTGAAGAGGATGTTGAATGGGCATATTGACTGTGGCTTAGGCAGTTAAATAACACAAAAGATCTGGCTGGTAAGACCCCATTCTTAGTTGATGGCCTTCAGGATCTTGTCTTTGGGGATGGGTAAGAAGTTCTCTTACTTTTTTTTCTTTCCTCTCATCTCCTGGGAAATGGGGGGAGGAGTTTTGGCTGCAGCGGAGCTGGGACGGAGTCAGGCTGCTGCCAGAGTGGGACAGGGTCCGGGCAGCAGGTAGCTCAGAGGTGGTTTTGCTCTCGGCCGGGCTGACAGCTGAGAATTTTGCTTGGATTTTCATCGACAAGGAAGTGTTCAAGAGGCCTCTCCTCCCCCGTTCCGTTCCGAGCGAGGAGCTCGCCCTTCTTGTGCACATCAAAGGAGAGGGGACGCTGTGCCACACGACTCAACCAGAAGGACTGAGTTTCCGCTGGGAAGGACCTTTTTTCTTTCCCTCCTCTCTCTCCCCTTTCCCGGTGGGGGAGGGAAGAAAGACCTCCATTTTCGGTTTCTCCAGTACACCCAAGAGGGTGGCAACGACCAGTGATCCAACAGCGCCCCCTACTGACAGTGCTTAGAATTGCACCAAACTGAACTGTTTACCTTTTTTTTTGTTTTGTTTATCTGTTTGTTTTGAAGGGGATTATTTTTGGGTATAGGATTATTGCTTGGTTTTATTTACGTTTTTTTGTTGTTCTGCCAACACACATGTA
>JAWWLV010000001.1:87110316-87134209 GCA_035041135.1 Platyrinchus mystaceus
AGCCTCTTAATTTCAAATTTACAATTGCTTAGAGGGAGGAGTTTGGGTCTTTCTCATAACTCATCCTCAGCAAAACATTTGTGTCTCATGAAACTGAGACATCTTTTCTGAGGACTCAGAGCTGGGCTCCCCCTTTCTGGGTGAGCATGCTGTCCATTGGGATAGAGCATAAAAGGAGCGGAAGAGAGGTGGGAGCAGATCTCTTCCCTCCTCTCCTCTTCTGCATGTTTTTGAGAAGCTCAAAAGGTCTGCTCAATTCTTTGAAAGAGCAGAGGTGCCCATTTGTATGGAATGGGGTGTTGATTCCAAGTGGATTGGGGTCACCACAGTCAATGCACTCCTCAGTGTTTTCTGAGTAATACTTTATATGGACTCAAAATAAAAGTAACTATCTAGAGACAAATTCCTTGTAATGCTAATTAGCTATGACCCAATCCTAACAATATTTTAAGTACTTCTAATTACACCTTTTAAGAATAGATAAGATAGGCTTGATTGCATATTTTATTTTATTTTATTTTTTAACAGACCAGAGAAAGAAAAATAAGAGAAAAGTCAATGGAAAAATAAACCAGGGTATGAAATGCAAACAGACAAAAAGAGGCTGAATGAAGTGGAAAGAGAAGAATCACAGAATGGTTGAGGTTGGAACGGACCACAGTGGGTCAGCTTCTCAAGCAAGGTTGTCCTAGAGCACATTGCACAGAATTGCATCCAGATAGTTCTGAAATATCTCCAGTGAAGGAGACTCCAGAACCTCTCTGGACAACCTGTTACAGTGCACAGTCACCCGCACAGTAAAGTTTTCTCTCATGTTCAGGTGGAACTTTCGTGTTCCAGTTTCTGCTCATTGCCTTTCATCCTATTGCTTGGCACCGCTGAGAAGAGTCCGGCTGCATCCTCTTGACACCCTCCCTTCAGATACTGACAGATGTTGATGAAGTTCCCTCTCAGTCACCTCTTCTCAAGGCTGAACAGGCCCAGCTCAGTCTTTCCTCTTATGAGAGATGCTCCAGTCCCTTAATCACCTTTGTAGCCCTCCTGGGCGTGCTCCAGGAGCTCCATGTCTTTGTTGTACTGAGGAGCCCAGAACTGGACACAGCACTCCAGATGTGGCCTCACAGGGCTGAGTAGAGGGACAGGATCACCCCCCTCGATCTGCTGGCAGTGCACTTCCTAATGCATCCCAGGATACCACTGGCCTTCTTGGCCCCAAAGGCACATTGCTGGCTCACGGACAGCTTTTGTTCACAAGGATCCCCAGGCCCTTCTCCTAAGAGCTGCTTTACAGCAGGTCGGCCCCCAGCCTGTGCATGGGGTTATTCCTTCCCAGGTACAGGACCCAGCACTTGCCTTTGCTGTACTTCAGAAGGCTCCTCTCTGCCCATCCTGTCAATGGTTATAATGCTTCAGGTCCTTCTGAATGGCAGCACAGCACTCTGTGGGGTGGCACGTGGGGATGGCTGCTCACAGGTCTGGGAGCGAGGGAGTTCCCACCACGGCTGCCAGAGGAACTGGAACCCATCAGCCGCGGCACCCACTCCTTTGTGCCTGCAGAGGAGGGACAGGGAGCAGTGAGGTCCTGCACAGAGAGAGGCCAAGCAGGCGGGGAAGGAGAGTTTTTAAATCCAGCTGCTCTTCACAGTGAGCATGCCAGGGCTCCCCGCACGGGAAATGGGGTGGGATCCCAATTAGGAGCAGAACCCGGACGTTTCTGTACTCAAGGGGAACTTATAAAAAAGAAGGAGAGCGATTTTTACACGGGCTGAGAGTGATACAACGGTGGTGAGTGGTTTTAAACTAGGTAAGCTTTAGATTAGATGTTAGGAAAAAAATTCTTTGTTGTGAGGAGGTGAGACACTGAACAGGTTGCCCAAAGACGTTGTGGATGTCCCGTCCCTGAAAGTGTTCAAAGCGAGGTTGGATGGGGCTCTGAGCAACCTGTACTAGTGGGATGCGTCCTTACTTACGGCAGGAGAATTTATAATCTTTAAGGCCCCTTCCAAGCCAAACCATTCTGCGATGCTTTTAAATCCCGCCTGACTCCACCCAGCCACACGCCGCCGGGACCGGCCTTATTAGGCGGTGCGGGAAGCGGCGGCGGTGCTGGGCCCGCCTCGCCGGGGAGCGCCGCCTCCTCCGCCCGCGCCGCGCACGCCGGGATCGGCCTTGTCTCCGCTTCGCCTCCCCGGGCCCCGGCCCCGCCGGCAGGATGCAGGTGAGCAGCCGGGGGGCTCCCGCACCCGGGCCGGGTGCCGCCGGTGCTGCGGGGGGAGCCCGGCCCGGCCCGGCGAAGGGCTGCGGCCGCGCTCCTGGCCTCGGGCCCCGCCGGCAGCCACGGGACGCCCTCAGCGGGCGAGTGTCCCGGGGTGGGGCACCCCGGTTTCGTCCCCTTTCTAGGGACGGGGGTGGCGGTCGTGGGGCGGTCTTGCTCGGAAGCTCCGTGGCTGGTTTTGTGGTGGTTTGATGCTTTTTTTGCAAGTGCGGTATCTAATTCGCTACTGTAGTGAGCGGGTGCGCGTTTCAGGCAGTGCATCGGTATGTTGGTAAACGATAGTAGGTGCAGTGAAATGCCGTGCTGAGGGAAAAATGAGCCCTGTCAGAGAAAGAAAAAAAAAAAAAGTCTGGTATTTTGGGGGTTTTTTTGCGCTACTTTGTTTTCTTTTTTCTTTTTCTTTTTTTTTTTTTTTCCCTTTCCCCCTCTCTTCCCCACGGCCTGTAGTCCACGAGTACTGGGGTTTGGTCTGCGCAGAGATGTGGTTATATGGTTGTGAATAGATCTGTAAACTATACTGATGCAAGTCACAGCAAAGCAGTAGGTGTGTTCAGTTTTCAAAATGGTTAGACTAAGACAGTAAGGAACCACAATCAGCCTGTGGATGCTTATCACTGAGATTTGCTATATTTAAAAAAAAAAAAAAAATTGCTGGCTAACTTGGAGAATCTTCTGCTGAGCAGCTCAACAATACTCAGGTACCTATTGACCTTGTTTTGCAGGATTATTTCAACTATTTCACAGTGAAGTCTTTCTTTAATTTTTAGAAGTAGTGTAGCCATAGATTTAGATCTGATTCCCTAGCAATGGACTTGGCTGGCAGAGACTGTGCTTGCTTCTCTCTAAGCACTTAGGTAGTCACACTGGCTTGAATCTACCAAGGAGACTTGCCATATACTGAGAATTAGGTCTGATCTCTGTGTGTCTTGTCACTAGTGCTTCCCAATGCAACAACCGTTGATTCGGAGGCCTGTTCTGCTGAGCCTAAGTGAGCCTTCTGGTCAGTGTACTTCCCTGTCGCTCAGCTGATTTCCTCCCCTTTCATTTCAGTTTGTGAGAAATGTAACAATGGTTATAATGCTTCAGACTTCGGTACCCTGCTAAGACCTTTGGTATGTGCTGTGAGCAGAATGGAATAAAATTAAGTCACTCTTCAGGGTGACTGGTCTGCAGCTCAGCTGGTCTGGGGCTGCAAAAAAAGGCTCAGCATCAGGAGAATGTGCACTGTGACTTTCTGGTACCATCCATTCAGTTATCAGTTTTGCAATGTGTTGTGTCTCTCGAAGAGCCTGCCTGTGTTAAGTTCTGAAAGTGACAAAGTTCTCCTTGAACAGATGGCATCCATTTGTTGTTCTGTTCTAGGACCCAAATAAAGACACAGAGTGGAATGACATCCTGCGCAAGAAAGGTATCCTTCCTCCAAAGGAAAACCTGGAGGAACAGGAGCGTGCAAAGGAAGAGGAACAGTTTGCCATCCTTCAGAAGTCTCTAGGTGAGTGACCAGGCAACTTAGGTACCAGCAGCAGTAGGACGAGCCTTGGAATGGCTCCTGGGGGAAGCTGTTATACAAAGAAATGACTGTCAGCAATGTGTCATTTTCCAAGTCTGTAGAGTTACTACAGCTTCATCCATGCAGGGTGATCATCTATTAATGGTATCAAACAAATACATTCCTGAACAAATGGATTCTTGCAGCACAGGAAAGCTTTGTACTTGCTGTCAGCTCTGTGTTTTTATAGAAGTCAATGTTTGAAAGCTGAAATAAGAACAGTGCACAGGTAGTCTGCCAGGTGAATGTGCAAGTAAAACCATCTCATGATATTTCCTGTTCTGTGCTTCCTCCGTTGTTCAGGCCAGTGAACAACATGTGTGTGTGTGGTGTATCTTTGCTGCAGCTGCCAAACTTGAAAGCTTGTGCAGGTACTTGTGTGCTAGTCTAGGCAGCCTTCAATTCAGAGGCCTTTATATCATTGTCTTTCCATCTAAAGTGTGTAACATTTTATAAAAATCCAGTAGCAATAATAATGAGAGGCTGAGAGAATTGGGGCTGTTTAGACTGGAGAAGAGAAGGCTTCAGGGAGAACTTATGACAGCTTCCAGTACCCAAAGGGGACTGACAAGAGAGCCAGAGAGGGACTTTTTAGAATCACAAAATAGAGCCATAGAATATCCTGTGTTAGAAGGGATGCAGATGGATCATTGAAGTCTAGCTCCTAAGGGCAGCTCCAACTGTACAAGGGCATGCAGTGATAAGACAAGGGGGAATGACCTTAAGATGGAGAGTAGGTTTAGATATTAGGAAGAAATTCTTTACTGTGAGGGTGGTGAGACAGTGGAACAGGTTGCCCAGAGAAGCTGTGGATGCCCCATCCCTGGAAGTGTTTGAGGCCAGGTTGGATGGGGTTTTGAGCTACCTGGTCTAGTGAAAGGTGTCCCTGCCCATGGCAAGGGGGTTGGAACTAGATGATGATCTCTAAGTCCCTTCCGATCCAAACCATTCTATGATTCTAAGGTAATACTTCAAAAAAACCACCTCATATTTCACTTAATCTATCCTTAAAGCAGATAAATTCTGTTGGACTGGTAAGAGCTGATGAGTATTAATCCTGGAATGAGGTTTTGGTGATTTGATGTTTCTTCCATTCTAGTGAAAACTTATGAGGACATGACTCTGGAAGAGCTAGAAGAGAATGAAGATGAATTTAATGAGGAAGATGAAAAAGCTATTGAAATGTACAGGTCAGAGCAGCAAGCAGAATTTGGCTTTAATGATAATTGGAGGGTCTTTCTTTTATATGCTTTGAGATATTGTTGAAGAGATAAAGGATGTTTTTAGGCCTGATGATGGAAAAAGGGGGCTGTGTTTCTGGTCTCTTGTAGAGCTTCTAAGTGTCTTTAATAGGATAACAGCATTTGAATTCACTGTCCTTTATCTACAACCTAGTTTTGCAGAGATAATGTGCACCTGCTGAGTGCATGGCTGGGGATCCTGAAAGCTTTGAAAATCACCTCCAAGATATCCTAATTTTTGTGTGAATGAGATTAAGGTACTGCAGATTTGCATAATTACAGTGTTGGTTTCCTTCTATCTCTTAAACTCTCTCATGGTTTTTGCCATTTAGTTTGGCATTTAGTTTCTTCTGCAGAAGAAATTCTGGTGAGGCCAGAAATGAGGGGAAAAAAGCATTTCATGAAACTTAGTTGTATTTCTTGCATATTGGTGGTTTTAAGGTATGATGCAAATACAAGAACGTCTACTATGTCATTTTGCTTTTGTTGCTCTGGGGTTTGAAGAAGTTGGTAATGTGCCTCTGAAGGCTAGGTTTCAACCAGCTCCTTTGAGTGTTGTTGTATCAAAAAATGCATCTATTCACAAGATATCTTTTCCATTCCTTGCTGTTCAGGCAGCAAAGGTTAGCAGAAATGAAAGCAGCTCAAATGAAGAATAAATTTGGGGAAGTTTTGGAGATTTCAGGAAAAGATTATGTTCAAGAGGTTACAAAAGCTGGGAAAGATATCTGGGTAGTCCTGCACCTCTACAAGCAAGGGTAAGAATTTGTTTTTAACCATTAAACCTGTCAATAGTTGAATATACTCTAAGATAAATGTGTAGTTATTGTGGAATTAAGGAACTGATTCTGGTGTTTTAAGGAGTAAAAAAAAAATCAGTAATTTCAGTACTGTTTACACAAGACTGCTTAACTTATCAGCTTTATGGTAACATCCTTCTAGAGCTTTTTTATACATGTATATAAGACAGCATGACGTGTACCAACCAGCTGCTATAGAGGTAGCTACTGTCACTGAAACCCCCAAGCTTTGGAAATAATTTTAGATGAAGTGTAAGGGGCTGTGAATGAGAAGGATCACTATGTGATTTTTAGCCTGGTTTCTAGTGCAATAAAAATGGAGTGAACAAGGTTTCTAGTCCTGCCATCATGATGGAAAAACTTGTAAAAAAGGCCTATTAAGTTGCTAGAGCTTTCTGGAAGGGGTTATAAACACTTGCTGTTGTTGATTGTCTGATTGATTCACAGGTGGTGACTGTCATTTGATTAATTTCTTCCAGGAGCTCATTTTCTTTTTATTTTGCCCTTGCTCATGCGATTTCTAAATATCTTAAATTCATAAACAAGTTTCTCTCTATGATAGAGTGGAAAGTTGCATTATTAATATATTAAAACAAAAAACCCACAACCCACCAAAATCTCCAGTGATGCTGACTTCCTTTGAATGTAGGAATACCAGACAACAAAAGTATTCAGAAGTTGCTTCTGGTACATATGTCTTTCCAGGAATGCTACTCATCATGCTGATATTTCTGATCTTTCTCCTGGAGCAGTTTACTGTTTAATTTGTTTTTTTTGTTTTTTTTTTTTTTTTTTATTCCTTATGTGTGTTTATTGCTGTTCCTCACAGAATCCCACTCTGTGCCTTAATAAATCAACATATGAGCGGGCTTGCAAAAAAGTTCAGAGATGTGAAATTCATCAAGGCTATCTCTACCACCTGCATTCCCAATTACCCCGATAAGAACCTGCCTACGATATTTGTCTACCTGGAGGGAGACATCAAAGCTCAGTTCATTGGGCCCTTAGTGTTTGGTGGCATGAACCTGACAAGGGATGGTGAGTGTCTGCATCTCCAGTCTTCCAAAGGAAAAGCAAGACTGCTTTGCTGGGAATGAGAGAAGCGAGGCTTAGGAGGAGTAGGGAGGTACTAAAAATCATATTAGATTTTGTTTTTCACCCTTATGGCTCAACTACATGTGATTAAGGCTATCTTGTAAAAGTGGTGAGTTGCTGATAGGCCAACATATAGATATTTATCTTACATGTGTGTAAGTATTCATGCCATGTGTTGGGTGAAACAAATTTTGCTGAATATATTAAAGGGTAAACAGTACCCACAGATTTTATTTGGGGCTCTTGTACATGAGCTGGCCTTGCCTGCAGTGAAATGATAATCTGCACTTGCTAACTGGTTCTTGCCTATTGCATTGTAGGGCTTCTTATTTCATTTTTAAGACAATGACATGTTTGTCTGCTGTTCCTGATTGAGACAGCTTAATTCAGTTATCACAGAAAGCTGCACACTGAAATTCTGCGCTGTACTGTATTTTTTGTCTTCCTTCCTTTTCCCCTGAGCCCAGGTGACTTCCACTGGAGATTAGAGAAAGTGTGACATTGTATTCATTATTCTGCAATGTCTGAAGGAAATTAGATTTGATGATAGGGTTGTCAGCAGGAGCAGGAGAAAGGTTTTAACTGAATGTGTTGTATTGACTTTCTACCACTTCTGGGAAGCAATCCAGTCCAATTTGGGCCTACTGCTGATGGTGAAGTCTCTCTTTACTGTCTTGTTAAGGAACTAATAATCAGTTTGTGATGTAGAGGCAAAGGGTGAATTCTGTTTAGAGGGTACATTCCTGAAAAATACCTATAATGCAGATGTGTAATTGAATTCCCACATTTTTTTGCCCCTCACTAAATTTATTCCCGGCCTCTTCTGATTGTGATGAACTCAGTATATGATGGAAAAAGCTGTAATGTATGAGCAGTATTCCTTCACTGGCAGTAGATGTGCAAACATGTCTTCTGCCCTTTTGTGGTTAGAAGGTAGAATTCACTTTCACTGCGATAGTTGCCTTTAAAGCTGCTGCCGTGTATCCGTCACTTCTTTTGCACTCCTGGTTAAAGGGAGCAGAGTGGCACTGGGGATGCCACTGGTGGGCTCCAGAGCAGTGCCCTCAGACCTGTGCCAGCACTAGGGACTGTGAAAGGAGGGCTCGGCTGGAGCAGGTGTGGGTGGCAGGACTGGAGCTGGGACCTGGGCATGGAAGAAGAAGGGGAGGAATAGAGCAGGGTCCTGGTTTGATGCTGGTGATGGTAGGGTGATAAGAGAAATCAGCTGGGGAATAAAAGAGTGGACTTCTTCCAGTTAGCTCCCCTTCATTCATTACTGTCTTGTTTTGCACTGCACAGAATTGGAGTGGAAGATTTCAGAGTCGGGTGCCATCAAGACAGACCTTGAGGAGAACCCCAGGAAGCAGATCCAGGACCAGCTCATGTCTTCAATCAGGGCATGTGTCCCAGCCAGAGGAGAGAGTGACTCAGAGGATGACTAAATCCTGTGACTGCATCACGATTTATACAGTACACTTGCAGGCAGTGTTCCCACCTCAAGCACTGGAGAAGATCATCAAGGCCTTGCTGAGCCCAAGAAGGGTAGCATTTCAAGACAGTCACTTATCTAGAAACTTCTAGAAAGTAAAAAGGCTTTGGTTTTCTAAAAAAAAAACTTATTTCAGCTTCATTTAAGATGCTAAAAGACATTTTGTATTATGAAGTCTGAGTAAATAATACTCAAAAGTTTTAAAATATAGACATGAGTAGAAACAGAGGTCTCTCGTTATTATTTTCTTAGTAGATGTCTGACTTATTTAAAAATGTGAAATATGAAGTGGCCTTAAGTACACTGCTTTTGACAAGCTTAAATTGTGGAGGTCAAATCTAAGTAGCTGATCTTAAATAACTGGTTATAGCACTTCGATGGGCTGTCTCTTAGCTTGTGGTGCATAGACCTCTGATAACCTGGACTTCATGGAAAGGTAGGGGAGGTGACCCATGATGTGGGTGCTGCTGAAAGTGGTGTGTGGCTCTTTGTAGAGGTGCTGGCAGGAGGGACGACACGAAGCTATGAGTTGGGACCTCAGACATCTTGAGAGAGGCCAGCATCTTGGTGATGGCCAGCATCTCCTGGGATATGCTGAGTGCAGAACCCCTCTTTCATTTAGCAGTAGTATTTTACCTTTCACAAGGACTGAACTTCCTGCACCATTTTATCTGATAACTGAAAGAAAGTTTAAGTGGTGGTGTTTAAGTGTGGAGGAGGAGTCTGTTGACTGACTTCTTCCACATCCTCAGAACTCTGATGTGTTACTACAGTAGTGTCATTGTCAGATGGGAGGGAAGGTAATGATTGAAGAACTTATGTCTTTCTTGACAAAAGCCTTTCAGCTTCTAGGTACAGTAATAATAATTGAGGCCTTAGAGGTGAATAAACTGAAATACCATCTTATAGATCAGCTGACACTTGGAGCTGCCTGATTATTTTGAGTTGGACTTGATACTGTCTTTTATCCTAAACTGCTTAATCTGTTGACATGTTGGAGGATGCCATGCTGAAAGGGACAGATGCAAAAATCATCACAAACCGGAGGAGCTCAATGTCCTGCCCAGCTGATGAGACCCATATGGAGCATCATTTCAAATGGTGTCTGTGCTTCTCAGTATTTGGCTGTGTGAAAACAGTTTCATGTAACCTTATTCTTTTTCCTGCCAATCATATTGCCCTACTCAAGGCCTTTTGTAGAAATTAGGTCTCTGCAGGAAATGGATAATGAGGTCTGTTTAACCTTTTGGCAGAGCAGAAGCTATGGAAACACATAGTTAAGGGGAATGAGCTTTAGCTTGAAAGGAAACTGTCTGCTAAATAGCAAACCAAAACAGCCAATTAATATACATTGCAGAATGGGGCAATATAATGAGTGAAAATAACTGGAGAGCGTGAACTCTCATTTGCCAAGGCTTGGGGCACTTTTGCTAAATGGACTATCAATATTTTTGCAGCCTGTCAACAGTTAGTGGTCAGATCAATGCTCACTTCTTATCCATGTGAGAAGGGTCTTTCTGATAGCTATCATGGGAGAGATCCTGTAAACAGTACTGAGGATTGTACAAGTTACTGTCCTGTGTACTGCTGTGAGAGCATCCTGACTTGTCCCGCACTGCAGTGGTGCCAGCAGATGGTGGGAGGGGGAAAAGTAGCCCTTAGCTATAGATGGGGGCAGATGATTTGTCATTAGTGGGCAGTCACTCTGGAGTGTTTTGTGTGAAATGTAAGTGCACAACTAGTTATAAAAAGAGTTTTCTTCATGGTCTGAAGTCTACTGCTTACCCAGATTATGTGAGGAGTCATTAGATTCATGGTGGGTTGCCCAAATCTGGATAAGTCACCAGTCGGATTTGCCCCCCCCCCCCCCCCCCATCTTCTTGCATTCACAATATGCACTCACAAAACCCTGTCCAATGTAAAGGCTAGTGTTCTGCATCAATTACACATGCAGAGGGAGAGTCAGGTGTTGTGCAAGCAGGGCAGGGCCATGGTTAAGCTGACATTTCTCCAGGTACTTAATCTGGTCACAGTCAGGGACCTGTACATAGGCAGAAGTGTCTACAACACTGTGACTGCATGAGGTGAAATGACGGAGTGTTCTTTGAATACCAGCGCTGTCCTGTACCTGTTTTGGTCAGGTCCTTCTTTCCCAGGACCCAGCTCAGTCTCTTCTGCCTCCTAATTGAAGCTGTCCTATCACCTCCCTTCCCAAATATGCTGAGGTGAGTATTTGGCTGGCCTTACTGTCCGGAGTAATTTAACTTAGATGAGAAAACTGAGTGTGTGCTTCCAGCTCTGCTGTATCAGTGCACAGGATAGACACATGATGCTAAGCCATAACTTAGCGTGACATCTGAACATTAGTATTTGTCTTAATAGAGTTCATGAAGAAAGTAGCTCTGATCTACAGCAATTCTCATGAAAGTTGAGGTGTAATTTTTATTCCTGTACTATAAACTCAAGTTCACAATAATTTGTCATCCTCTGGAAATCTAGGGAAGTTACCTTCTTCGCAGGCTGTATAGCAATGAGAAATGAGACTTCTAATAGAAACCTCATAACTTAGTTTGGAAGAGCTCTTGTTTTGTGAAGGGGGTAAAACCCCCCATCATTACATGAACCTTTTGCAGCATATTATGTCTAAAGAAACTTTTTTCTCTCTGAGATCAAAGGGGAACGCTTTCCCTTCTCTGTTCTTTTAAACCCATTGTTTGCTAAAACTAATATATTCCCTGTCAATTGTTTGGAAGGCAGTTGAACCCATTTTTCATTACAGCCCCTTATAAATCACTCCTCATTTCAATCTCATTTAGTTAATTCAGTCATCAAAGGATTGTAGGAGGCATAAAGTATTTTCTTGATGTGTTTAGCTCTTCACAGAACTGAAAAGAAGTATTGAACTTCTTAGGTCTCTCTACTTGCGGATGGCTCTTGTGATGCAGGGAATGGCTTCGTTCCCTCCTGTGGAAGGCAGAACCATTAAAAAATGAAAATCCAAGCAGCCAAAGACTCTCCAAGCTTGTGTGGGAGGCTGATGAATGATTTGACTTGTTTTCATATACTGTGTTAAAAATTTCATCTCTTGACGCTATGCCAAGTTTTTCATGACTTCACCAGGTTAATTTACCAAGCTGACTGAAGAAACTGAGGTCTGATAAAAAAATGTAACAGGTATTAATGGACAATTAATGAGATGAATGTAATTATGGATATTTGTAAGCCTCTGGTTCAATATGTCTACTATAAGAAGTTGTATTCCAGTATATGGAACAATTCAAACTAAAAGATGCTTCTTGTAAAGGCAAAAGTTACAGCATTTACTAGCAAAAGCAAGTCTTGGTTCTTCAGACAGTCTTTGCCTACCCCCACAATGACAATGACCCTTGTTATTGCATGTGTCATCCCGATCCCACTCCCCTCAATATCCATGGGAATACTTTAATTTACAAGGAGGGCAGCAGAGGCAGCTATTGAACTTTTTTTGCCTGATTGCAGTTCGTCCTTCTGAATTCGTACAGACTGTCTGAGGGTGTTGGGAAACTTCATTAATTATCTGTTCATATGCAGATGATATCTGTTATGTAAAGGTGAAAGTAAGGATGTCCTGGATATTCCAGACTATCACTTCCTGTGGTTTAGTTGTTGCTGGCTCCAGGTGATTAGAAGAGCAATTGTGAGGGCTGTCTCCATGGCAGACAAGCCTAGAAATAGACACTTACAAAGACTGATCTGTGCCACAGCATTAAGGCATTGACCATATTCTTCAATAAGACAGTGCTGTTGGTAGAAGGGGGCAAAGTTTGGTGGGATGTAGCAAAAACAGGAGAATATGCAAAATGTGGAATTGGGTTTTCTGTCTGGTTAACATTCCCAAACTCCTTCAGTTGAGGTGCATTCCCTCTGATTATGTGTGTCTAGCAAACTTAATAGTGCTGAGAAGTGCGATGTGAACCAGATCCTGTGGGGTGAACCAAGTCCAAATCAAAGGGGTGATCCTGGAAGAAGTTCATGAAGAAGTTTCTTGTCTTCTTACTTCCCCTGAGAAGAAAGGGAGTGGGAGAGCCCTTGAGACAGTGGAAGAGATGAAGGGCAGCAGGCAGAGGCAGGATAAAAGGAGCTCAGAAAGAGAAGTCTGACCATTGCTAGAGAGGAAGGGTAAAGGTGAGGAAGATAACAAAATAAAATTTGAGAGCTTGCATTAAGATGAAGATTTAGGGATATTTGGGATACACTAGGAGAAGGACTGTTCTTCTCAAAGAATGGGCTTCATGTGTTTAGCTGCAGACTGTGCACTGAGTGGATGACAGCATTAAATCAACAGACCAAGAGGAGAATTTTGGTGCAGACCCATGAAAACTTAATCCCTGACTTCAGCCTATTGGAAGAAAAAAAGCCAGGTAAACGTGGATGCTCTCATTCAAAGTGAAATGTTGGAGGGTAGACTGCAAGTAGGCACCACTAGCAGCAGGAATCCGGCAAGTTTTCAATAAGTAAAACTGATTGGTAAAAAAAAATATCATGTGCAATTCAAGCCAGGAAAAGATACTGCTGTATTATTTGCATACTAATAAGCTGTCCTTAGTGTTAGCTCAGAAAAAGCTATGAATCTTTCAGGTGAAAGGAGCTGTTTATATCGAGTCTTACAAGACACATTAAGTGCTAGTGGCATTGTGTCATTTGGCATATATTACAGATCCAGCCCAGTGGATAGGATAGGCTTTGTGTTTACAATAATATGTCAAATGGCACTTTCAATTTAACAGCACTATTACACTGTCATTTTCAAAGTTAGCTACTGCTCTGTGCATTTGTGTTCTGTTATAAAAGAGGTATCAGGGCAATTTTAAAAACAGCTCAGTAACGTTTCCTTTGCTGGCTTATTGGTAGCAGATATAGAAAAAGCAGAAAGAGAGAGAAAATATCTTTGTCTTCTTGCTGACTAGTTGCTGACACTTCAGCCTCTTACAACCTCAGTCTGCTCCTGGTGAGAAAATGGTTGCACCTCTGTAAAACACACAAACACCTGTTCTCCTCTTCTGGTGGTAGGATAACCAGCAAGCACGTGGACATCTTCCCAGCTAAAATACTGGCATGCTTCCATCAAATCCACACCAGCTATAACTGTCGCTCCAAGTCTGTGTGGAGCACATGGGATTTCCTTAAGGAGTTATCCAAGAAACCGGATCCTGCTGTATCCCCTGAGCTGTGCCTCATGCACCAAGTTCTGAAATGCAGATGTCCTGGAGATCTAGGCACTCAGCTGGATACAGGCATTACATTGCTTGAAAAGTGGGCTGAAGGAAAGTGAGTTTTCTGCAGTCTCAGCTTCCCTCTATAAAGTTCCCCTCAAAAGGCCAGGAAGTTTTCCCCTGGTGTAAAGGACCCCTTGGAATGAGGAACCTTTGTGCAGTGACACAGGAGTTGCATTTTCCCTGTGAGTGCTGGTGGATTTCACTCCATTACCAAGGGGAAGCATATGCAAAACAAAATGAGGATGAGATCCTGGCTGAGAGCAAGCAGCTGATGGGGTAATACTGGATGGGTGCTCAGGCCCATCAGGATCCAGGAAGTGCTTGGAATCAGTGTCTCACCCTCCAGCTTTGCTGGCAGCAAAACAAAAACTTAACCTGGAACAGAGCTTCCCACATGCAAGTGATGACAAAAACAGTATGGATGGAGGTGGCACAGTGTGGAAATCTTGAGAATGGTCTTTATCTCCTGGGGGATGGGGTGCCTCCCCTGCAGGAGGACTCCCAGGCTGCTGTGATATACATTGCTCTGTGTTTTAGAAAGGATATGGTCATGGATGAGGAATGGAAATGGGATCAGCTCTCCCTCTACAGCTGTGGCAACTCTTCCTAACATAAACAACGTGGCTTCTCTCAGTCTCATCTTCCTCAGCAGGAGAATTCATGTTTGTGTTTACTGACTATATATTGGTGTTGCATGAAGCACTGTGTGAGGGTAATTGCTACACTAAGGTAGTCATAGGTTTGTCTATTTGTCCACCTATATCAGATTTTTCTGCACAGGTGGTCTCTACTGTTGCTATACTATAATGCCAGCACCTGCAGATAGTCTGTGAGTAAATGCTGCTATTCCACTTAAAAAAACCCACCCTTTTGTACTTTTTCAGCTCTGAATTTCCATTATTTTATTGATTTTATTGAGATACAGCTGGCTTTCTTAATTAAATGTAGTGAATTAAGTGCTTTGCAAGATAAAAAGGAAAAATGTGCTAGCTCAGAAAGCAGTTCAGATTTTGTTATCACTGCTTGAGGACTGGAACAAGTTGATGTTATTTGGGGAGACTTTTCCATGCAAGGGTTTGAACTTCGCTTCAGGCATCATGGAATTTTCAAGAGAGGTAACTTCTGCAGTATCATCTCTCACAAGCCGGGCCCAAAGTAAACGCAATTGAGCACAAGATGGCAATGTTCTCCATGAAAAGGGCCTTTTCTTCCTTGCTTGCTGCAGTCTGTGTACTTTTAGGCATAGTGCTGGCTTCAGTGAAATATCAGTGGCAGCACTTGAACTGTTCAATTCTGCTGTGTGTGGGATTGAAGCCTCTGTGAATACACAGAGTGAGATATGCATGCCATCTGTATGTTCAAAATGAGTCTCACTGTATGTACGTGTAAACCTGTCCCATAGGTTTCTAACAGCTTCAGTGAATGCACCAGACAGCAGCTTCTTTTTAATGTATTCTCACCTGACTATTATTACACATAAACATGGTGTCCATAGTATTAACTTTGCAAGACTGTTCTTTGGGAAGAATAAATCTGCACCATGTTAGTCACAATAGCTGACTGTACACACATCTGGTTCACCCGTCACCACAGCTCCGGACATCTTGTCCACAAAAACATCGCATCTACATCAGTCCCCAGAGAGAACTTGGATTCAAATCCAGAAGACTGAGGAATAGGCTTAGCCTATCTGTAGCAAGGCAGTCCCATCTTAGTGCATGAGATACGTGAAAGTCTTCACAGGACTGAAGTGTGCCAGTTTCTTATTGCTGTTCCTGCCTGAGGTAAAATCATTTCCATGTCTTTCTCTAGGATTGTCTACATTTCTCTGGAGAAATGTCTGCATAAATAAATGCCTTTCACTGGGTGAGCTACATGGGTTATACATTAGGATTCACCTAATTTAGAGAGCAGAGAGAACCATGGACCAGGAGTGGACACCTCTAGACTAAGAAAGCTGTCTTGATTGAAGAATCCAAGGGCTAATATCTGTCAGAGATGTTAAAAAAGACCCAGAAACTTAAAAACATCAATAAAAGTTTGTATTGGATACTATTTTGGTTTGAAACAATATAGATAAATTGCAATTCAAATCGATTATGCAAATGTGTGAGAATTGCTTCACAGATCTTCAATTTTCTGAGCAGCCTTGGGCTGATCAAGTCCCTAGCTTGGCATTGCAGGTACCAGTCTGGGTGTGTGGCTGCCACCCTGGTGGAAAGACAGCCTGGGAAGAGGCATGAGAACCTCTTCCCAGTCCTTGCAGACATCTGCCCCCTAGGCAGGCACTACTGAAGAGCAGCAGCACTCAGTCTCCTGGGAAGAGGAGACATGCAAGGATGTCGCCACACAGCTTCGACCACTGCCTGTCCCACTGCAGCTCTGCTCCCTTGAGAAGCTGTGCAGAGGCACTGGAGAGGCCTTTTCAGGAGGGCAGCAAAACCTGCCATCTCCACTAGCAAAAACTAATTTCTAGACTTGGTGAGGGCACATCAAGGCACAGTTCTGTGTGTCACTCAGTAACTGGGAGTCAAGCAACCCCCACACGCATGAACAGTAGCGCATAATCATTTGAGGACCTTTTCAGTGTCTATCACTCATGAGCAGACTAGGAGGGATTTTAATCCTAATGTGAACCTTCGTATAGGGCTCTTGTTCCAACACTGCTACAGGTGGTGATCCAGCTTATCTTCATGGGTTCACCTTCCTCTGTTCTTCCTGAAGACACATTTGTGCATAATAGTATTGCTTTGAAACTTTGTCTGCAAAAGAAGAAAATACCCAGGCTGACCCCCATTTTTCCTGGCCAATAACCTCTCATCAAGTACGATGATGAGGACACAATAAAACCTGCACAGTTTGCAAGTCATAACTGGATTCTGGATGGACACACTAAGAAGTGGCCAAAGTGAACGAGCCTAGAACTTCTGGAGCACGGAGCACCCAATAGTAACCATAGTATGCATTAGTAATGAGAGTGACAGGATGGACATCTCTCCTTATAGTCAAGGAGGATGTGTGGTCTTTCAAATTTGAGCATCTAATGCTGTGCTTTGCAAAGCGGTAGTGTTGTTCTGTGAGATTTCAGGATTCTGTGTCTTGGTTGTTTTTTTATTGCTTGGAATGGGGATAGTCATTCAGAACAGAACAAAAAAAAAATTACCAAGCAATAAGTGAACTTCCTTGAGATGGACTGGCCGCTGGGCAGTTTGTCCTCTCTTTTACAGCCTTGCCCACGTGGAATTCTGCAGTTTAGGTTTATAAGATTAATTTCCTAATCTGCAGTAGGCACAATCCACAAAATATGCTGTTCACATGGAGCATTAGGGCTCTCCAAGGACACATGAAAGGCATGTGTGTGCACAGTGGGCCAGGAAATTTCTGGATTCATATACATGCGGTGCCCATATAAACCTGTGGCCATGGACAGAGCACCCAATACATCTCTATTCCTGTACGTGACTGACATTCTGTTATTAGAACCTCCATAGAGGTTTTCAAACCTTAAATAACCCCGCTGCATAATCACTCTGGGAGGTAATTAAGCTGCCTGGTTATCAACAGTAGAACTGAAATGTGGAGTTGGGATCTAGATTTTGGATAAGATATCCTTTTTTTTGCAGATCACATCACAAAACATTAATACAAGTGGTATGGAGCAGGATTTCTGCTCTTGTCTTAGTTCAGCATCAATACTTGAAGCAGATGTTTAGGAAGCTCCAATATCCCAGCCCTGTTCTCAGAACATCTTCCCATAAGGCAGAATCCCAAAGTATCTTGTTAGAAAAATGAACAGAACAGAATTTTTTAAAAAATCTAAACTGTGCCTGGATCATGGTAATCTGGAGAACATCACAGGTGTGTTTCTCAATGCAATGCTAGTGTCTCTCTTTGTATCGAGTTTTAGCGTAATCTGTGATGGACTGAACTTTTTTTTTTTTACCATGGCAACCTCACTATGGTGATTTCAGGGTTAGGGAGTTTTATATTTATCTTGACCAGCATGAAGAAGTCTGAGCCTCATTAACTGAGGAAGGTGGATGGATAGCATATGGAACACACCACACACAAGACGGCACTTCCCTTCCCAGGGCAACTGGGTCATTTGTATTATCTACACGATCTGTGAGGTTCCTTTAGGAAAGACTGAGTTGCTAACTGTTCTCTCTGTCCCAAGGGAAGACAATCCAGACAGATGGCTTCAGAGAAACCTTCCATCTTTAAGGGAAGATATCCTCCTGGAACAATAATTAATGCTGGTGGGATTTTTTTTTTCTTTCAGAAACTTGGAAAGAATTCAGTATCACCAGAGGGCATTAACACAGAGCATAGCAGAGGACAGAAGATAAAGAGAAGAAAAAATAGCTAGCACAAAGCAGTGATCTTATTAAAATGACATTGAAGAATTCTATTAGTGCTCTTTGCCCCCTCGCCTGCTGCCTTCGAAGATTCGAGGCAAAACACAAGTGCTTGTCAGTCAGACAAAGCCTACTAATAATCTCTGATAAAAGATGACATTCACACACTGCAGAGGGACACATGGGTCTCCAGGCTGACCACGTCAGGAGGCTGCTGGCAAAATAGCTGCATGTGGCTTTGGGTACCAGCACCCCGGGCTGCAGGGAAGGGGATGGTGGGGCAGACGCGGGTTTCGGCCACTCACCACCTGGAGGCTCAGCAGCTCTGCCTGTATGAGCAGGGATGAGCAGCAGTGATACCATGGCAGTTTTGTCTCTGCAGGGAAGGAGGCTGGTGTTATGTAGGCTTTATGTGAGGACCCTGGGGCACTGGGCAAGTGTTGTGAACTCTCTCACTACTGTCCTCCCAGCTGAAACACCTTCCCATGCTGCTATCCAAGGGTCTCTGGTAAAACCTCGTCCAAATTTAAGTAGCACTGTTTGAGCTTTGGATGTACTGACTCTTGATGAGAATCATTAGAAGCACACAAGAATAGGGGAAAAAAAAGCTAGATCCTGAGCTAGTATTTTCAAAAAAAGTAGCAACTACCTTGGTTGCACTGCTTCGTTTGATTCTGTGTGCTGTATCCCAGGGTTCTCCAAAACAGTGGTGACTCTTGGAGACGTGAAAACTGAGACTAAGGATTGCTGTCTACACAAGATCACTGGGCAAAGGCAAGACCTCATTCCCTACTAGCAGCTAAACCTTCTTATTTTAACTTCCCGAACTTTCTGAAATGTACTGCCAGTACATTTCAGCGAATATCTGTTTATGCAAGAGTATCTGGTGCACCATGCACAGGATTAAGAATGTATTCTTTTCTTAGACACATTCAAAGTAAGTTTTGATTTCTATTAATTTCTCTCTCTCCCAGTTTCTTTAGTAAGAAAGTCTACTTGGATCAGGATCAAAGGGATAGTTTATTGCTCTTTGTAGAAAAGTAGATTCTCTGGAAATTACTAAATGTAGCACAGAAAACTCATACACCATCTTGTCTGTTTTATTCAGCAGAGATAATGTCTCAGTTGGAGTACTTTGTGTAGCATTGGGCACTACATCCCAGAGAGATACAGACCAGCTGGAATGAATCCAGAAGTGAGCTGCAGGAAGGATCAGAGGGCTTGAAACCACGACCTACCAGAAAGAATTACGCCATTTGGATTGCTTTTCTTAAAGGAAAGAAGATTAAGGATGAGGGAAGGGAGAATGATAATATTCCTCAAATATGCAAAAGACTGCTGCTGAGAGAAGAGGAAAAATTTCTTCTCCCTTGTGAAAAGCAAAAGAAATAATAGGTTCATATTGCAGCAAGAATAACTTAAGTTAGGCATTATGAAAAAGCTTTCTAACAGGATGGAAAATGAAGTACTGGACAGGATCGTCTGAAGAGACATGCTACAGACCCCATCAGGAGTCTTTGAAACCAAATTAAGCAACTGTTCCTCTTGGGCAAAGGAAAGGAAGAGATGACCTTGGGAATTAAAGGCATTACTATGACATTTTAGAGGAAAGTAATTCATCTGTAAATTCACCTACTGGTAGAATGGCAAGTTGAAAAAGAAAGTAATAAAGTTTTTATTAATGCTTTTCTACATCTTATAAACTTTAAATATCATAGTTTCCTAAGATTTACAAAGCATATCAGTATTAGAACATTAGAAGGTAACACAAAAACAGCGGAATGCAAAGAGGAGATGTTTGTAGGTTTCAGTACTGGACTTCTCTTGGCAGCTCTGAGCCACTGACTTATCTAGAGGCACTTGGAGCAGTATTGCTCTCTGGAAAGCTCACCTCTTTCCAGATCTTCCAAGTGAGGAAGACAGATTTGCCCACTGCCTTCTTCAGGGAGCCTGGCACTGCCAAAGATGGTTCTGAGAGTATTATAAGGGCAATCCAGAAAGGAGAGTTACACCTGCTCTAAATGGTGGCTGAGCACTGAACTGGAATGTAAGAGGATGGAAGTGGAAAGAGACGATAAGAAGATTGCCAAGTTGGCCCCTGCAGCCGAAAACATGCTGGCAAGTGTCCCCTCTTGCTTCTCTGCTGCGACCTCTCAATCACCCTTGGTACAGCCCTTGTAATGCTCTGCCAAATAGGATTACACTCCAGCAGAGGGAGAATTTACACATTCCATAGGACTTGATGACATAGCAATTGATAAGGACACGCCACTGTATTAACTGGAAAAAATCCATATCTTTTAGGGGCTGGCTGGGTGAGAAAAGGGGAGTTACATCCCCCTGTTTGGTTAGTTTCAAGCCCAAGCAACCTTTGTTTGCGTGCAGGGAGAGTCTTCTTGCAAGCCTTGTGCTTGTTAGAATTTAATTGCTTGCTGATTATGCTGCTGGCACACTGGTGCAAATAGAGATGATCCCTCATTAATGCAGAAGCTTACATGAGGCCAGTTCCATGGAATAGTTGCAGTTGTGTCTAAACACTCTCTGCTCCAAGTTTCCTTAAACCAGACTGCCATTTTATTAATATATCTGAAAAGAAAAAAAACAAAACCAACAATAAGTCTGCCTGGTAACTGTTTCCTCACCCTCTAGATACTTTTAAAAGTAGGTCTTGTGAGTTTGTCTTAGAGGGTATTTGTGGCCTGGAACTGCACAGAAATGCTTTTGGAGATGCATCATCAGACAAGAGGTCAAGGGGCCAACAGCCGCTGTTAATTGCCTTGCAGCTAGACAGGAGTTGAGACGCTACCCTTCAGTCTCGCTCGGGTGGAAAGAGCATAGCACAGCTGCAAAGAGCTGTCAGGGAAGGAGAAAGCTACACCTACCTTTTGCTTTTTTAGCCTTCCGTGGAGAAAAAAAATAAAAAGAAAATGAAAAATTCCACTCACAGAAAGATACATGTGGATTTCTTCTCTTCTTCTTCTGAAGCCACAGACATCAGCCTTGTACAAGACGCGAGCTGCATGTTGAGACACCTTGTGATTATAAACTCTCCTTGGCAAAATTACTGAGGGTCAAAGAATCTGGGGGCTCGCGGGATCATGTGATTGGCAGGACAATTAGGTCCGGACTGTGTTCTTTCATTTCTGCTGGAAACTTGGTGTAATTACAGCTCCTGCCTCTGGCCTGTGTGATGCTGGAGGTCGGATGAGGTGATCAGAATACTCCCTCTGGCCGTAAAAATCTATTAACCTTGCTTTGCACCACGTATGGCTCAGGCATACAGAAATTCAATACCTGTCCACCATCTGAAAGCTCTCTTGTCAAGGAGGGAGAAATAGAAGTACTGAGGTGAGCAGGGTTTTTCTCCAGTTTTTCCACTGAAATTGCTGGAAAGAAGCTCCCAGGTGAGGGAAGCAGGGCTGGAGTTTGGAGGCTCTATGACAAGCCTCGGAAGGAGCAGGCTCCTCATCTGGGGTGCACAGCAGAAATGCTCGGCAAGTGATGGACAACTGAGGGAGATGTGGGCCATAGGGATCCCCATGCTCACTGAAGGTGTTGCTTTCCTTATTTAAAGGAGATGGAAAAGGAAAGTCCAGTGGAGGCTTGCTACCCTTTCTTATAAAAGGAAGGCTCTTGAGTACAGGAAAATAGGCTGCCCCAGAAACGGGCCAGAAAATCACCATACTCCAGAGACTGCAATCTTTATTTTTGCATATACAGGGCAGAGGGATTTTTTTTTTTTTGAGTGAGGATTCTACTTCTGTATCAGCTTTCTTAGGGGCTAGTTTTTGGAGAAAAGAGCTAGTGAGCGTTTCTAATTGATTTGGTAATCTGCCTTCCTGAGTGGGAGATTCATCTGCCTTAAGTTAGGTATCTAAAGGTAAAAGTGTTCAAGCCTGTGTCAGCCAGACTTTTACTCCCTTTGTAATTGTCAGAAAAAAGAGAAGAGATGGTGAAGGCAGGTCAGATTACTCACCTTCCAGAGATGCCCATTTCCCTGCATCATCTCTACAGGGAGCCTGGGGTGACCACTTCAGGCTCCAATACCTACCTTACAGGAATCCAAAGTTAGGTAAGGTAGCCAGCAGCCATCGGAGTAAAACTGCCACATTTTCACAGATGATATTAATGTCATTCTAGAAAAAAAATGCCACCTAATAATCAATCATTAGCTTAATTAGCTCCAAGCTATGAAGTTAGACAGTTCCAACTGGAGGCCAGATCCAGCCCGTGGGCTGATTCCATCTGGCTTAGCTGTGCTTCTACTGTGACTATGTGGTGGGATGGAAGGTGATGGGGAGCAGCTGTTAGCACCCTGGGTGAAGTCCAACAGTTCCTAATGCTTTCTACTGTGCTTAAGTGCAGCCAAACCCTCAGCTCAGGGAGGTGCTGTGTCCACATGGCTCATGAGATTAGTCTCCAAATGGGCATCTGGGCTCCAGGAACACAAAACAAAGCTTGGACCACCCTGTGAATTAAATCATTCTTCTTGGCTGGAAAGAGACTTAGGAAAGTAAACATCTTGAAGCTTGTATTGCACAGCCCTGTTTTCAAAAGTCCAGATTAAGTGCTTGGATGTGCAGCTTGTGCTGAGAGGTAGCATTTGTGCAGTTTGGGTCCTCGCAATTTCCTTTGGAGGAATTTTCACAAAGAAGACAGGACTTCATGTTTTCTGACATTTGCTTTAACTAAATGGCATTGTGAGGACTTTTACAGAATACCAATTAGACTTACAGGTTAGGGAGCTAGAGCAATGTACTTCATGTTGGATGAGGTCACTTCCCAGCAGGAAAAAAAATCAGAGCTATTCACAAACAGCCTATCCCAGAGCTGCAAATTTGATTTCTCCACTTTAGGTGGATGAGGGTTGTTAGCAGAAGTAGCATCTTTCCTTACATCCACTGATCCAGTTAGAAAAGAATAGACTAGCTGTTGGGCTGTGATCAAGATCTGAAACAGAACCTGGCAACCAGAAGGGCTTCTGCTCCCAGGGGCTCATCTGGGATTTCTTTTTTTTTTCCCCTCAACTACATCAGCCAGTCAAGGATGAAATATCACTTCACTATTAATGATTACTTACGTCTATCTCTGACAATCACAGATACTGCAACATTTCTCTTAATTCCTATCACTATTCAACAATTGCATGGCTTAAATCCCTCTTAAAATACCCTCCTGATGTTCTGTGCTTTTATGTTCGTAAACAGCTTTGTCTGTGTATATTTGACAGTGCTGCCTGTTAATACTAGGGCCGCTGGTGCCATGAGACAGGTTTGTGCTCTCAGGTCACCAGGGAAAACCCATCTGCCCTGTGGTGGCTCAGGGAGAGCTGGGTACTCCAATAGAATCATAGAATCAGATGGGTTGGAAAGGATCTCTGAGATCATCAAGTCCAATCCTTGATCCACTACCACCACAGCTACTAGACTGTGGCACTGAGTGCCACATGCAGTCTCTTCTTAAATACCTCCAGGGGCAGAGAATCCACCACCTCTCTGAGCAGCCCATTCCAATGCCTGATTACCCCCTCTGCAAAAAATTTCTTCCTAATATCTAACCTAAACCTCCCCTGGCAGAGCTTGAGACCGAGCCTGATAGCTGCCTGGGAAAAAGACCAACCCCCACCTGGCTACAACCTCCTTTCAGGTAGTTGTAGAGAGTGATGAGGTCTCCTCTGAGCCTTCTCTTCTCCAGGCTAAACAACCCCAGCTCCCTCAGCCTCTTCTCATGGGACTTATGTTCGAGTCCCTTCAGCAGCCTGGTTGCTCTTCTCTGGACCTGCTCCAGCACCTCAATATCCTTCCTGAACTGAGGGGCCCAGAACTGGACAC
>JAWWLV010000001.1:87134309-87145525 GCA_035041135.1 Platyrinchus mystaceus
GGGGTTGTTGTGGCCAAAGTGCAGGACCCGGCACTTGGCCTTGTTGAACCTCATCCCGTTGGAATCAGCCCAACTCTTCAGTCTGTCCAGGTCCCTCTGCAGAGCCCTCCTGCCTTCCAGCTGATCAACACTCCCCCCCAGCATGGTGTCATCTGCAAATTTACTAATAGTGGACTCAATCCCCTCATCTAAATCATCAATAAAGATATTAAACAGAACTGGACCCAACACTGATCCCTGGGGAACACCAGTAGTGACCGGCCACCAACTGGATCAGCACCGTTCACCACCACTCTCTGGGCCCGGCCCTCCAGCCAGTTTTTAACTCAGCACAGAGTGCCCCTGTCCAAGCCATGGGCTGCCAGCCTTTCCAGGAGTATATTGTGGGAGTCAGCGTCAAAGGCTTTGCTGAACATCCCAGTATGGCTCATAGGTGAGGTTTTCTGGAACCAAAGTGACCCCATATCTCAGAGAAACCTCTTCCTGTTATTTCTTTGTCTTGAGAAAGCTGTAGAGCACAGTGTACCCTGTTTTCTGAAGCTCCTTTCCTCCACAGCTGCCACACAGCAAGCACACTTGCCTGGTGGGGGATGGATGCTCACAGCAAAAAGTAGGAGGACAAGAGAGATTCCCTGAGGCAGGGCCAGGACTCGCTGAAAGACAGACACCACCACTTTGAGCTACCAGAAAGGAGAGACCATCTCCTGTAACTATTTTCTGAGTGAGACAGTGAAAACATGCATGAGGAGGAGCACACTGCAATGTTATAGCACACCTTTCCAGTGGTGTGGAGTATGAAAGACTCCCTTTTCATATGGCAGTAATACACAGTGTTTAACAAAATTATTATATAAAGTAAAACCAATGTAAATTGGAACTATTTACTCTCAATTTTTACTCATGTTACCTCTAATTCAGCAGACAGGGGTTTTTTGCTGTCTCTCTGTGGTATGAAACAAAGGGAATATCTCTAATAATGATACAGCCATACAGAACAGAATTTAGCCACCTATACAGCTTTAATCAGAACATCTTTCACTGCTCGAAAGGGGAATTTATCCAAGTAACAGCTTTTAAATTGACCACACTAGTGTTTCTGGGATAAGATCTCAGTCTTTTCTCAACATTTGTCTCCATCTGTCACATTAATCTTCCTCTGATTTGTCTCTTCTAAATGCCAGTTCACCAGGATCAGAGGCAGCCACAACATAGTCAGGAGGGCCTTGAGGTAGTGCAGCTCTTTCCTCATTACCTGATTTGGCACAAGTACCTGAGGCAACACTTATGTGGCAGCTGAGACCGATGCCCTGTGAGTCTCCCAATTAGTCTGTCCCTTGAACAGAAGAGGAGTGAAAAATGTCACTCTTCTTGATGGATATAGTCTTCTCGCAGATGATCTAAGTTACAGTCCTGTAAATCCTCACCAATCTGTATCACCACTCTCTTTAACATTTCTATTGCTCTACACCATAACCATGTAGGCAATGTTGGTGTTGCAAACAAAAGAGGATTGGGTACCAATGCCTTGTCCTAAAGCCAAGTGGCTTATTGGATACAGCTTCTATATAAATGTATAGTTCCCATGCTGAAAATCTACTTACCTTCAGTTCACACAAGAAGAGGGTAGCTGCTGTCTTTCCTAAATTTTAGTCCATTCAAGTAAATTGTTTGAAGAAGTTGCTCTACTCAGGTTGATATGAAGCATAGTGTATAGGTGTAGCATATAGCAGGAAAATTCTCATTGAACTCGTTATTGAAAGAGCAGTTTTCAGTGCTAGGAAGAATTCATCATCAATTAATGGTAGTGTTGTCTCAAAACAATATTTGGAAAGTACATACAGGCATATGCATGTGCATGCACGCACCACCTTGCTCATGACCTGCTCTTTCTTAAGTTCTCCGGACACTACATGTAAAGTGGAATCCATAATTCTTTAAATAACTCATTTCTTCCTCTTTCAATGAACTTACTGATGCTCTTTGAACTTCAAGGTAGAAAAATCAAAGGCAGTCACTGTGTCTCTTAGGAGTTCTTGACCTACTTTGCACTGATCAGTTCTCATCTCCTACACAAATGTAGAAACTGTGTCAGAAGGATTTACACAATAAGCTGTCAAGAATGTTTCTTCTTTTAACTTCATGCATTTCAAGGAAGGCAACCTGAATGGAATATGCACAAACTTTAGGTACAGTTGTAGGAAAAATGTCTGTGCCAACAGATAAGGTAAAAGATACCTCTGTGGGCTCAAGAGGCTACTTGAATGAGTTGTTTAGTATAATTCAGAAAAGTGTGCCTGAATTCTTTCATGTTGGCAGTGATATCAGAACTATTGCAGAGTGATTTTGTTGGCAGAGAAAGGGGAAATTTGAAAACTTGAGGGAGTGGGGTAAAACAAAATGTTTTCCCACTTGAAGGTAAAGTTCCACTAATCAATCATTGATCAATAGCATGACAGAAAGGCTCATAATAAAAAATAATGATACATTATGAACATTGGACTTCATATTTTTAAAATGTTGGCAAATAATCAAAGATCTGATTAGATACTGGTTAGACCACCTATCCCTCAACCTGTCTAATGCCCATTAATTAAATCAGCAGTCCAGGACACTGCTATGCAGAGCCTTTGAATTCTCCCCAAAACAACGAGGGAAAACATTCACAACCTTGTTCTGTCCCCTCTCCTCGCCCTCTCCCTGGGACTTCCTTAGCGATGGGGATTTCTCCCCTGGCAGGCTCTGAGGACCATATCAGGAAATGCAACACAATATGAAATGACAGAGCTTTGGCATGTTGAATAAACAACCTGGTGAAGAAGTGGCACCTTGCAAGAATCTGAAAGGTTTTGGTCACTGTCCTCAGGGGCTTTGTGGGTCAGCCTCATGTTGTGCACTCAGGCAGAAGTTGGTCACATCAGGTGGTGCTGGTCACTCCTATAAGGCTTGTACAGTTCCGGGATAAATCATACAACAAACAACATGTAGTCCATTTGTTGCTTGTAAATGCCCTTGCTTCTGGCAGCAAACATTTTACACGGATAGCAGTATAAGTGTATTGAATACTGCCATTAAGACACCACCAGCTTTTTTTGAATACAAAGGGTTTAGTTTTTGACATGCCCATTAACAGGTTCAGTATCTTTTTGTGCCATTATCTCTATGACCACGTATGTGCATATATACACGTGCACATGTGTGCCTTTTTACAAGCCTTTACTGTGGAAACTGAACGCTTGTATCTCTGTGTCTCAGTTAAGCACTTTGTGTGGACAAAAGCAAGGCAAACCTGCATCATTGTTGTAATGCCTCCAGTACAAGGGCAGCGCTTTTCTCAAACTGTATGGGAGAAACTCTGCCTGTAAGAGAAAAACTGATTTAAAGGATGTTGGATCCATCAGTGATAAGCAGCTTAAAGCTACAGTGGCACCATCATTGTCAGACAGTGAGCAGCACCAAATGCAGTGCTGATCTTGCATTGCTTCTTTAAATGAAGAGGGGCCAGTCGTGGGCATAGATGGATTTAGCTCCATGTGTTTCATGTGCCACATGGCCAATTGCCAGTGGGATTCTCTGAATAGCTTAGTTTAGCACCCCTGTACAGGAGTTGTCCCATGAGACCACCTGTGTTTGCTCTGCCCAGAGCTTGCAGCACCCTTGTTGCAGGCTGCATTCTCATGCTCTCCTCAGCCCCTCACCTCTTGTTCCCATAGCTGCTACCGGGGGTTGGTCTGGATCTCGCTGCTTTCTGCAGTGTTTTCCTCCAATTTAGACATGATGTGCAG
Organism: Platyrinchus mystaceus; assembly: GCA_035041135.1. NCBI lineage: Eukaryota > Metazoa > Chordata > Aves > Passeriformes > Tyrannidae > Platyrinchus > Platyrinchus mystaceus. The sequence continues at coordinate 87,138,092 of JAWWLV010000001.1, forward strand.
GGACAAGAGGGTCTATGCCATGCTTCCTGAGGCTGTTTGCAATGAGCTCCTGCAGAATGGTGGATCTGGACCCCCATGCTAGGAAAGGAGGTGTGTGACCCAGGCTGAGCTTCCTCCCAGCTGGTGTGATGCACTCTCTTGCTCTGCAGACGGTCTGCTCTGCCGCCTCCTGGAAAGACCACGATCTGCTTCTCTGGAAGAAAAATGGATGTGATAGGCAACTTCCATTTAAAGCCTACTTGTGGGAATGCATCTCATCATCATGATGTTCTAAATACAGATGGACATATTCCCATGCATGGAGATGCATGCATCACACCTGTGTATTATTCTGAGCACAGCTATTAAAATGAGGAGAGTTTGATAGATACTCAACACAACACATTAAATCTACAAACTGCTAGATCCACCTCCTCTCCATTTTGTGCATGTACCAGCAGTAACCAGGTAACAGTAAACTGATTTACATCCAGGGTGATTATCCGCAGTGATGTGCTCCATTAAATGGGCAGACGGTGGCTTACATTTCATAATCTGTAGTGACATATTGGAAATGAAAATGACAAAAATTATAGATAGCTCTTTGGGTGAAGATGTGAAAGAAAAGGCATGGAGGAGAGAGGCCCAAGGGCTTGCTTTTGCAAAATGCCAAGCCAGGCTGCGATGTGACGGCACAAAGGGTTATAATAAATGGAGTAACATCAGGCTGGTGACTGGTCACTAGTGGGGTTCCACAGGGCTCCATCTTAGGCCCAATGCTCTTCAGCGTCTCCATAAATGATTTGGACTCAGGAATCAAAGGGATACTAAGTAAGTTTGCCCATGATACTAAATTGAGAGGAGCTGTTGACACCCTTGAAGGCAGAGGGGCCCTGCAGAGAGACTTTGATAAATTAGAGGGCTGGGCAGTCACCAATCATGTGAAGTTCAACAAAGACAAATGCCAGATTCTGTACCTGGGATGGGGCATTCCTAAATGTTCGTACAGTTTGGGGAATCAGATGCTGGAAAGTAGTGCTTAAGAAAGGGACCTGGGGGTCCTGGTCAGTGGCAAGTGCCCTGGCAGCCAGGAGGGCCAACTGTGTCCTGGGGGGCATCAGGCAAAGCATCGCCAGCCAGTTGAGCGAGGGGACTGTCTGCTCTGCTCTGCACTGGTGTGGCCTCATCTTGAATATTGTGGCAGTTTTGGGTGCCACAACATAAGAAAGACATACAGCTATTAGAGAGGATCCAAAGGAGGGCTACAGAGATGGTGAAGGGTCTGGAAAGAAAGCCTTATGAGGAGTAGCTCAGGTCACTTGGTCTGTTCAGCTTGGAGAAGAGAAGACCGAGGGAAGACCTCATCGCAGTCTACAACTTCTTCATGAGGGGAAGAAGAGGGGCAGGCACTGATCTCTTCTCTGTGGTGACCAGTGACAGAACCTGAGGGAATGGGCTGAAGTTGTGTCAGGGGAGGTTTAGGTTCGATATTAAGAAAAAGTTCTTCACCCAGAGGGTGGTTGGGCACTGGAACAGACTCCCCAGGGAAGTGGTCACGTCACCAAGACTGACAGAGTTGAAGAAGCATTTGGACAATGCTCTCAGGTACATGGTGTGATACTAGGGTTTGTCCTTTGCAGGACAAGTTGAACTTTGATGATCCTTGTGGTCCCTTCCAACTCAGGATATTCTATGAATGCTCCCATTTCCACTCGAGGAGTGTGAAAGGAGGGCACTAAGCCCCTCAGAGGAGTGCAGGATGGAGCTACCATTTGGGAAAGTAAATATTCATTTCTCTACAAATATCATTTTCTGTTGCTCAAAGAACATTAAACCAAGTGCAAACTTTAAATTTGTTACTTTTCAAGTACTTTTCTATTTTTTATGAAGGAACATCATGAATGTGTGTATGCCAGTGTGTATTTGAGGATTTAGCTCAACATACACTTAGGTTGAAAAACAAACCATTACTGACCCCAAAGATTATGAAGGCAAGCAATGAAGACTGAGATGGATGGAACTAATAGAAATTGCTGAAAAGAATCTCAGATGCCTGAAATTTGTATTAGACTGAATTTATTTTTTTTAAATCATAAGGCACTTGAATAGAAATAAACACTCAAACTGGGTCAACTCACAGGTGTTCAACAATTCCATGTCTTTCTTTGATGACTGCTTCTTGGGTCACAGAGTTCTAATGCTGCACAGTTCAATAAATAAATAGGGCCATCAGGCCATCATTTGTGTCTCCATGTTCCTGAGGTCAGTTGTGGGCAGTCTGGGGTCTTTGGGTTTCTGGAAGAGCCATGACTGAATTCAGGGATGTCTGTAATATTGTTTTATTCAAAGTTAGCATCCTAAAAAAAGACTTAAATCAGTCACATGTCAAGACAGCCTATAAAATCAGAAACATAAAAATAAACCACTACAGACTTGCCTTAAAAGATAACTCCTAACTCAACAGCTCTGAAGTCTAATAAGTGCAATATAAACATCTTTTGAGCAAAACATACTGGTGAAAATAATGTTTATTGTGTTGCAAAAATCAATGCAATCTGCAGGGACTGAATCAAATAGCTGTACAGTCTACCCTGTGATTCATTTTGCTTTCATGAGTAAGGGATGCTAGGATGAAAAGGAATATGCATGTAGTTGGAATGGTTGGAATATACATGGTGAGAAAATATAATCACTTTTTTTTCAGCTTGGAGTCTGACAGTAAGGCATGTTTTTCATTGCTTTCATTAATGTATCAAAATGTTTCTGTCATGGGGTGAAAACCACTAATTCACGAAAATGCAGATTAGATGCCACAACCCCTAAACTAACAGAGAACCTTTTATTTAGGTATAATTATGAAATACTACCATCACCCAGTCTTTTGCTGGCACATAGAATTTGCTATCATCATTCACACATATATTTTTGTGTGCGTTAGGCTTGCAGCTCACGTTTTCAAAGTATTTGTGTCACTCTCTGAGCTCCTTTGCTTTAAAGTAAATATATAACTGCAGGAAAAAGATTGGCAGTGTCACCAGCAGCATCTCTTTACTCTAAAGTGGAGATGAGTCAAGCAGAAAATAAATTATAATCAAGTAATACCTATCTTACATGCAACTATCAGCCCCTTACTTGCCAGGACTGAGATAAGTAACATTAGTTGTTTGAGCTCGTGATATGGGAAGTGAGTTCACTGAGTACTGTAAGGCCAGTATTTGCCCCACGAGGTATGTTCATGCTAGGGATATGTCTATAGCAGGGGGCAAGCAAGTCCTGAGAGGGCTCTGAGCCTCCTTGGAGCTGCACTGAACATGTGGCCACTCTAGAGCACAGGGAAAGCAAGATTGCTTCTGCCTACAAAACACTGTGGGCATATTCTAGTCAATGTCTCCCAGCTCTTAAACAAATGAAGTACAAATGCATGGAGAAGACGGGATGCAAGGCTTATGGTCATGGCACTGCACTCAATTTGCACATTTTTCTGTGCAGCCTTGGGCTAGTCTTTCCTTTTACTATCTTTTTAACTCCCCTTCTGCAATAAAGATGCTGACATTTATAAGTACAAGGTTGGCTTTCTATACAGTCATGACAGGTTTGCGTCGGTAGGGTCTTGAGGGGCCATACAAGCATCAAGCCAGAGGGAGAGGGAGCAAACCAGAAAGGTTGACACGTTAAACCAAGTATTGCAATAACAGTGGTATTTGTTTAGGGTTTTTTTCTAACTAGAAGAATTTATAAAAGGACAGTAAAGCAATGGCAGTCAGCTTGTCACATCACAGCCCATTGCAGCCCTCCTTCTCTCCTGTGCTGTCACCGTGCACCCACTGAATGAATAGGCAAACCCAACTTCATTTCGGCTTCGGACAAGGACTGTCAGTCACATCTGACAACAAGCATTTGGTGCCCATTTTTAGCAAGATTTTAACAGATCAATCTTTATCTGGTGGTTCAAAGAAGCAGTTCCATCTGCGTGCAGTTCATACTTGCAAATGCTGTGCTTGATCTTTAAACGTATCATTGTTCTGAGTCACTGGCTGCTCCTGTTTTAATATAGGTGATCTGATTCACCAAAGTAAGTTAATAATATAACTGGGGAAAATTAAGTTCCTATTTCTATGAAAGCATAAATGTTATCTGAGATGGTGACATTTATGATTCATGGAAAAATATGATTTGTTTTATATGCGGTTGTTGAGCTGCCAAGGAGCTTTTTTTATTTCTAGCAATTTAAGCCTCTCTATAAAGTAGATGATTTAAGACAGGCAGAAGATGTCTTTTCCTCACTGATCCATTATGCCTGCCTTTTCCCTTTACTCTTGCTCTGCAGCAGGCGAAGAAGCAGCAATGGCTAGAAATCATCAGGTAAACATCCACAGCTCATTTTTCTTTGTAATATGAGGGAGGGAGAAGAAAACCTTATAAAACACAGAGCCATAAAGAAAAAAAAAAAAGGAACAGACGATTCTATCATGATGGATAACACTTACACAATTAAATAAAAATACACTTGCGATACCAAAGAGCAGAGCACATTTCATTTTTATCTGCAGTGTCAGTCTCCTAATGGTTTCTGTCACAAAACCTAACCAAAACAAATCTGTGAAGCAGACAAAGTCTCAGATTTCAGGGATGCAGAGTTCTGCCAGGTGGATCAGGAAAGTAGGTCAGTGGGTCATTAATGCAAACCTGACGGGAAATAAACCCCAACCTGCTGAAAAGGAGGAGGTTTAGCACAGTCGTCCATTTGATACACTCCCTGCATATAATTTTCTCTAAACAGGCATTGCAGTTCAAGCACTGCAAGTCAAAATGCAGATCTGAGGACATCTCAGAGACTGAAATACCTTCATCCCCTCATATTGTGTGCAAACCTCATAAATCATATTATATAGATGGTGGGGTTTTCACATTCAAAGAGCAACATATATGACAATTTCTGTGTGCCTGAATACACTGCAAATAATGTTCAGAACTTCTTACAGTCTTATTTCTATTACTGACCAAGTCACTTAACCCTTAAAATGTTTTTCGTCTTTCTATGTCCCCCTAAAAGCCTGGAGTATTTTTGACATTTCATTTTCCACAAAGACTTTATAGATACAACATCGGTAATTTCCTCTCGCAGCCTTGCACCTTTAGCTGCTTTGCAGCTTTCCCCTTATATACGGTGAGGAACATGTGGTGGGGAGGGAAAACGAGTCCCGTTCCCTTGGGTGTGGAGAGAGGATGCCATCCTGAGCTCCTCAGTACCCTGCAGGCACCCCCTCTGCGCCCCCTGCATCCCTGTCTGCTGCATGTCTGGTCCCTTTTCTCCCACCTGCCTTCTTCAGGCCACCCCAATGGAGACCCACCTGTACAGGCCTTTGCTTTCAGGCTTTCTGAATCTCTTTCCTTTTACTTAGTTTACCTTACTTGGTATAAAGGTGTGGGGTTTTTGTTGTTGAACAAATCTGGGCTTTTTACACATTCTTCGCTTCTGATCAAAGAATCAAGCATGGGTAGCTTTGGTTTGTGCGTTTTTTCACATTATTGACTTTATCAGAATTTCTTGTTTTGTACCATTTTAGTATGGCACTTAGTTTTTCCATGTTGCTTATATTTTTTTTTTGTTGCACCAGAATTTCATATTTCCTCTCACCTTAAAAAGCCCATTTGAGGTAAGTTAGAGCCAGTGGTTAAGAAATATGCTGCAGCTTGAAAATCCTTGGAAATCCTTCATGATACATTAATTCCCAGAAACATCTGACAAAAAAAAGGCCTTTGGTGGTTAGAGGCATTAAAAAAATACATGCAAGCAAGCACAGAAATTTGGAGCTAAGATTTCTTATTTATCATCCATACAATAATTTCCTTGCACTTGTTCAACTTTCTTTTTGGCTGGCATCATATCTTTTCTGGGCAACTTGAGAACCTGCATGCAGATATTGCATCATTTAAAAAAAAAAAAAAAAGAACTACAAGCCAGGCACATCTTATATGTTGTCCTGCCTAGTTTAGCTTAAACTTTTCTGAAATGACAAGTAAGATAATCAACCAAATGGTGCGTGCAGCAACAGCAGGTCACCGTGTACGTTAAAGCAGTGTAGCACATCTCTACTTAATACCAAGGTGGATCTGGGTGCCTACTAAGATCATGGACCTGAATATCTTGTCCTGGCCAGGACAGCTTGTGATCCTTTGAAGGGTCAAATAATTCACCTGACACAGACAGCAGGTCTCTAGCAGGAGAAGGAATGGAGGCCAAGCCTCCTGGTTCCCTGCGTCGTCCTTGCCGCTGGATTGATTAGCAGATAATTGCTTTTGTGTGTCTTGAATAGTGTATAGTAGACTAATGGATACCTACAGGTTGTAGATACTGATTTGAATCCAAATAATTTAAACAATTGCTTCTAATTATGATTTCACTCATTAACAGAAAATGGCTAATCCTTGTTTGCTTCTCGGTTTAAATTTATACTTCTAGAATATTTCCCCACACATAGGCCTGTACTCAATAATTGATGTGCATTTATATTTCTTTTTGCAAGACTAGAAGATAAACAAAATCCACATCAAATTATCTGTGTAGTTATTGGTTTACAAACATTTATTCAGATCCTTTATTTGTGAGGTACTTAATTTTGAAATGCCAGACAAAGCATCTCTTATTTATTAGATGATGCTTCCTTCTTACTTCAATTTAAATGAAAATGGAATTAATTAAAATATGTGAAATCAATGCTTTGTTATTGTTTGAATCCTCTCAGTAAAGCTAACTTAGATGCTCTTTATGTGTAGGACAAAGTGAATGTGCTAGAGCACTTTGATCAACTAAAGAGTTTTAATAAACAGAGAAGGTAACATTTCAGTTTGCCTAATTAAATTGATTATTTATGGTGACCTGCCTTTTGATTATCGTAGAACTAGTACTTTTTATCCTTTCACATTATCCTTTCACTCACTAGGGTTTTGTTTTTGTTTTTGTTTTTGTTTTTTTTTTTAAGTGAGTACTTGGCTTTCAATGTAAATAATCTAGTCCTTGACCAGAGATACTTGAAAAAAATGTAAATCAGAAAATGTTCCATTTGTACTTACAATAGAAAGTACCTCTGATTAAAAAAATATTTGTCACAGTAGCAAATCCCACTTCCAAGAGTTTTCTGAGTAACTTCACCTAGTTGTAGGATGTCTTTCTTTAAAACCATGACTGCAATCATATAGTTTGTTACTTTTACTGTAATTTATATTATTCTAATATGTGATAATGAACTTAGACTTTCCCTTATGTTGTCATATTTTACATTTTCGTTTTAAGCAACTATTGCTTTAAAGAGGAAAATTGGATTTAATTTCAACTGTAATATCCACATTTTTAATGAACAGAGTAACAGGCTTTAATCAGTGTGTGTGTGGCCAGTCTTCGCGAACGAAGATCTGGGAAAGGTCTTTTTACCTTTCAAGCCTGCGCAATGGATT
>JAWWLV010000001.1:87145625-87171842 GCA_035041135.1 Platyrinchus mystaceus
CCTCAGGACGTAGGTTTGTTTCGAGTGACCTTCTCTTAGATGGATGGCCTTAGGGGCTGACGAGCTCCATCTAACCCGGGGGATTTATCCCTGAAGCAGGACCAGGAATCGAACCTGCGACCTTGGCGCTGAGAGCGCAGCGTCTTAACCGCTAGACCACCAGGGGTCCCCAGGCTTTAATCAGTACAATAAGGTGAATACACCAAAAAAAAAAATTTAGCAACATTTTTTCACCATATATGTCAACTTATTTTATACAGTAATATCTTGAAAGTATAATTTTATTAATTACCTCTCTAAGAGTTGCAGGTGCTTCTGACATGTTCTATTGATGAAGGAACATACTACAAGTGCAGTCTAATTTCTACTCAAATACCGTGTTTAAGTCCTTGTGGAAATTGGATAAAAAAAAGAACTTCCTAGGTGTTTTGTTAAACTGAGGGCCAGAAGAGGGATGCCCAACAATTTAAAGAGATTAAGGATCATTCCAGAAAGTATAAGTATTTATTTGAAATCTCCAAGTAATATGAAAATAAAAGTCAGAAGAGCAGTCAAAAAAAAAAAATCTTTGTTTTAACTAATGGGTTACAGCGTAAAACAACGATGATGAAAGAGCCACGTACAATGAGGTCCTGCTATTGAAGTTGTCATCTTGGCTTTAGAGGTCATCCCAGGCTGCAGATGCCAATTCACTCTTTCAGTGCCATGCAAAGATAGGTAGGGCTGTGAGGGATTTTCCAGTGCCCAAGCTCCAGGTTGTCATCCTTCTCCCAGGTACCCACCCGAACTCCCTCCCCTATTGCTCCCCATTTAGGAACTCTTGCGGACAGATCCTCATAGGCTGAAATGGTCCTGTCTTGATGGAGCTACAGTGATTTACACCAGCTGAGTATCTGTCCTCAGCACACACCCTACTGGTGAGCCAGCAAATGTGGGTTATACAGCAGGAATTATCTTTGAAATGAAATTCTAAAACAATGCATTTAACATATGAAAGCCTGGGAATCCAAAATGAAAGTTTTTACATACTTGGCATTCATTTGTAAGTTGGCAGTGACAGCTTTCATCCTACAGAAAACATTTTTTATCTCATAAAAGTTGAAAATAGCTTTGTGCAATACCGGTGCCTCTTGCTAAGATGGGGCTTTTCATCCGTGACCTACTTTGCTTTCTGCACAATATACCTAATGAGTAATAATGACTTCGGAAAGGGCAGCGCTAGAGAAGTCATCGAAATAACGCCTTAAGATGCTGTCTGTGAAAACATCAAACAGAATATTTTTCATCAGGCAGAGTCTGGTTAAAGCACACATAAGTTTAAGACTTAAACACTCTGCGGCTGGGTGAAGGCTCTTTGCACCAGGCAGCTGTCGCGGCGTGGGGCCGGTGGTCGTGCTGTGCCATCGCGGCAGTGATGCTGTCAGTGCCCCGGGGTGCCGTGCAGCACACAGGCTTCCCTGAGAGCACCGTGGCACCCGCTGGCACAGCAGCGCAGGAACCTGTCCCGGCTCAGCTGCCTCGGGGGCAGCAGGGCGCCCGTGAGACTCTGCATCCTGCAGCCTTTCGGGCTGGGGAGAGACCTGGAGGGAGCGAGGACTGGGGCTGAGCAGGTGGGAGGCGGATTAGAGAGACACAGCAGACAAGGGTACAAAGCTCCATCCTCACTTGCAAAGCTGCTCTGTCTTTTACTGGCCAGTCGCTCATCGGCATGGCCCACTCCCCATTTAAATTTGCCCATCTGGTCTTCTGCAGTCCTCCTTTACCTGTCACCACTCTCCAGCTGAGAGCCAGAGCTATGTGACAGCCACCTCCCTCTTTCCTCTGCCATGCACAGGTCCCGCTTCTTCAGCCCTCGTTGGGTCCCTGGATTTCCTTTCCTTTGCAAACCCCCAGCCCACAAGCCACCCCTCCCACTTGTGAAGGATAAAGCTCTGCCCCTTCTCACCCTCCCTGTCCCATTTGTACTCCAGCATCCTAGATGATGTTTAGCTTCATTGCAGAAGTCTTGGTTAGACAAAGAAGGTAAAATATTACTTTTTTATAGTTATTGCTATTAAAATTCTCCTTTTTATACTGGAGTACTTTGATTTTAAAGGAGTGGAAAAGATATTTTTTTTTTCTTCTTGGGTGACTGAAACTTTGTTAGATTGCAAATATAATTTATTTTGTTCTTCTTAGGTGAGCTGAGAATACTCCTGACAGCAGGGGTATTCCTTGTGAAACTGTTTAGAAGGAAAAGGATTTTATATATCAAAAATGCATGCAAGTCTCCATTTCAAAAATCCACGCAAGCCACAACACTGTATCATTTTTCTTTCTTTCTGTCAGCAATCTTTGAGTTTTCACACCTGGCCAACTTTGAATTGTATTTTACTTCTTTGCCCGTGGAGCATAATCAGAAACCTGGGGATATTACATGAAAAGCACAAAATGCCTCCCTGAAAAATGAAGAGTAAATAAAGCAGGCCAAATGCCAAGCAGCTGAAAGGAGAGATGAGCTGCAGAAGGAAGATGAGTTGCAAGTTTGCTGCTGCAGGAGAGGAGAGGACACAGAGGGGAGTTGTGGCCTCCTCAGCCTTTGACCCTGCCTCGAGAAAGAGTTTCTCGCTTCAGGCGCAGCTCGAGATGAAGGTTGTTTTGGGGGATTCAACATACAGGTGATCTGCAGGTTAGACCTGGGAATAAATTCAATTCCATACGAGTTAGAATAAACCAGTCCTGAGGAAAACTGAAAGCCGTGAAAGCCACGTGTACAAGAGAATAACAGCTGACTTCCCTCACAATATGTCTAGTAGTATAAAGGAGTATTAATATGCTGATATTCTCAACGTTCGCAGTAGCTGCAAGGCCCCTTTATAATACTGACATGATCTGAAGGGGCGTTTGTTTAAGTGAAAACCATATCCAGTGCCTTAAGTAGGTCAAGTTCAAAGCCTAGTCAATATTTGAAAAATCCGTGTAAGTTAAAGATGCAATGAGAAAAATTAGCATGTGAGCCCACTAGAGCTTTTCTTCACAACTGCACTTTGCATGGGGAAAATGAGGACAGTACACAATGAATTGGTATTTGTGTCCCAAATACCCAACTCCTTCTCTAATTTTTCCATAAGAAAAAAACAGAAGTAATTCAGACACACTTTTTCTGAGCACTTACTTGATTGTCCTTTTTTCTAAATTGGGAAATGGAAACTTTGATTTCCCATCGTAACTTTGCCAGAAAAATCAAGAGCTAAAAGTGAGCTTTATTTAACTTAATTCCCAAACTTTTACCATACATCCTAATTACAGTATATTGCTGTAACTTGGAAAAGCTGGATACCAGATATACATACCACAAAATATAGATGATGGATGACAGGAGAAGCCTTTCAAACCAATAACTAAAGCTGTTTCTTCATTTACAAAAAGCTGAAAGGGAAGAATGATCTAAGTGATGTGGGGGATGGAAGGGCAGGGAAGGAAGGGAAGAAAGGAAGGACAGCTCATGCCAGCTCAGGCCGGTGACATTTAGGCATAGTTTCCCTTACGTTCCTCTTTAGCCAGTGCACTTCCAGAGAGCAGCTCAGAGCAGATGTTGTGAGTCATTTTTTGGCAGAGCCTCTGGATGAGCTACATTGATATTTCAGTTCAGATTAGGAGCGCACTTTAGGAGGGACTATCCCAATTGTCCCCACTTATAACACTGGTTTTCATGGCAGAGCAACTCTTGGCTTCCAAAGGAAACCAGACTGGGGGAGGCACTCCAGGAGGTCACTCAAAGTGCTACAGCCACAAGAGTACACAAGCTTGGCATATAGGACTGACCAGGTCTAGTCTGAAATAAAATATGTTAAATTTGGAGAAGTGGGCCTCAGCACTGACTGTTTTACTCTGTGGCTCCACAATACTTTTTACCATAGGTGCAACTTCTGCCTCTTGGCATGCAGAGAGCCTAAGGAGCACCTGTCTCAAGCAACTGAGTTTAACACCCAAAGGTAGCTGGTGTAAACATCCCTCAGTGCAACTTCCAGCTGCAGCTGTTCCGAAAACCGGCACCATCCATGCAATGCCTGCCAGGATGCTCTCAGAAGGACATGCTGTTGCAGGGACAAGTATCAGCAAGCTGAGATTGCCTGTGAACTCTGACATGTTCAGAAGGTGCATGATGAGCCACACTTTCCCACCTTGCTCACTATTTAAACTTTCCAATTTGATAAAAATTAATTTATTGAGTCAGTGCAAAAACTTGTTAGTCTCCTGATCATAGCAAGCATGTTTCTAGGATTCATCTGGGTGCAGAGCTCTTGCTGAGAGGGAGTAACCAAGGGCCTTTGTCAGGAAGGATTTCTGAAGCAGGTTCGAGATTTTCCATGTTAATTAATAGAGAGGAAGATGGAAAGGAAGCAAGATACTATGTGGAAAGACAGCATAGTTATTTATGGATGCTGGTTTGCAAAGCTATGCAAAATTTGGATTCTGTGAGACTAAATTACAAAATTCCCACTGCTGTTAGTGGGGCCAGAATCTGATCCTTGTGAGTCTGGGATTGTTAGCCCGGAGCTTTTCATCAGTATTTGATCCAAGTAAACCAGTAGACTGAAACCAGACCGAGGTAGAGTTCTGCATTTATGCCAACAGAGACTCAATAAGATGAACATCAAATTCAAACAATATTACAATATTTATTTATTTCAGATTTATTTTATTCTTACAAAAACTTAACAGGGCTTAGCTATGCATTTCTGTATTCAGTTGTAATTCTAGCTGCAACACCAACGCCATACATGAGTTTAGCCAAGAAAATGAACCAACCACAAATCATAACAGCAGTTTTCAGCTAACAGTCTTGGTTATGTCTCTAAAAATACTTCAGATACGAGACATGTTAAACAGTATTTTCTTAAGGTAAAGAGAAGAAAGAGAACATTACAGAGACACATGATTTTTCTTGTATTTCATATTAACTTTTAAAATATAAGGATTTTGTCAGTGCCGCAACATGAACAATGAGCTATAGTAAAAGCAAGGACATGGGTGACAGTCTTTATTTGAGTCTGAAACACATTTCCTTCTTTCCAAAGAAAAACATGGTGTCAGTACAGTTAAATAATTGTACTGTTTTGAAAAGTTCACTGTAGTTTTCCATACACAAATACACACAAGTGCTGTAAGAGAAGAAGTGAATACTAACAAATTGTCTTAGCTGCCTCATACTGATTCCTAGGCAACACTGATGTGCTTCAGTTTTACACTTCACTAAGGACAATGTGGCAAAACATTAAAAGCTATGCAAACATGGTTTCAGGATTTCATCTAGGAGATCCTTTTGAGAACTATCTCTTTTTCTTATCTAGTGCCCTCACAAGAGTAAATTTCTCATTACATTTCTGCCAACTGCAGAATTCCAGTCAAGTGAGAAGAAATAATGAGCAACATTACAGCGACCAGAGAAAAAAATATGTGAGAAATTCAAAGTATTTCCCACTACCCCTGCTTCATAAATAGGCACTTTCCAGGAAGAAGAGAGAAAAGGAAGCAAGGATATTACTTTGTCTACACCAACCCTGACCCCACAGCCAAGAGGCAGACACTTGTTCATATATACATCTGCCTGTTGCTTGTAAGCCACTCTGGGATGGTCATGGTAACATCATGTCTGTTCACTGCTTAATAAATGGAAAAGAGGGACTGAAGATAACAAGAATCCTTTGTTCTCATGCAAACATGAGAGTTTGAGTTGTCTGTCTCTTTCTTTGGAGGTGATAGTGTCCTGCCAGCAATCCTTACCTTTGGAGGGCCTATAAACCAGCTCTGAGAGCCATGGAGTGCAGGCAGGGTATCACCTCTTTATGCTATTTTCCCCAGCAGGTAAAACTTCTGCATTTATTTTTGCACTTAAAAGATCTCTGCAGATCAGTTGGTCTTCTCCATGTCAAAGGAGTATCCTATCTGCCTTCAGACATACACTCCCAGTGCCCCAGGCTGAAACACTTCTATGCCTTATCCATTTAGCCTCCAATACTTCGGATAAAGGCTGAATCAGACATGAATTTGAGACTGTTAAAGTTGTTTAAGTTAACCATAGAGTATAAGCATTGTGTACCTTTCATTGCAAAATTCTTTGATTCTTAGTGTCATTACTAAATAAGAATATTTGGCTTAGGTTTATTAAAAGCCCTTGGATCTGGAGAAACTTCCACATTTGGCTGAGTTTTTATCCTCAGGATGAAATCATAGAATAATTCAGGTTGGAAAAGACCTCTGTCCAACCAAAATGTGTTATCTCAGGGAGTTTTGACTAAAGAATGACCCAAGAAACCAGACAGATGATGACTTTCCTTGAGTTTGGACCAGTTCAGAGAAGGGCTGGAAGACAGGGAGCCTGAAAGGCACATTAAGCAGTTATCAGTTGGACTCAGATTGGCGAAGTCAGGTCAAATGCAACGGCTGCTGTATGATTTTGATTTCAAAACTCAGATGTGGGAAAAGAGGACATTAAAATAGAGTTGAATAGTCACATAAAAACCCAAATCAGGATGTTATTTTCTCTTAGCAGATGGTTTGTTTTTCACAATACTTCTTGCAGCCGGTTTGACAGTGTACCAGTGCAGAACTAATGCTGTCAGAGCCAACTACGTGTACTGCAGCATACAATAAAGTAAGGCACTACTGTGAGAAAGTTTGCCTCAAGGCTATATTTCTAATAGACATTAAGGCCATAAGATGGAAATAAAAATCTATGAAACAAGCATTGAAGAGATGCATTCACACAATGAAAAAAATTAAACTAAGGGAAACAGTTTTGGTGCAAGCAAGGGACAGAACCAAATATACTACACTGAATCCAGTTTCTGGTGATTGTTAGCTTTAGCTAGTAGTCTAAGTTAGCTCTGAAATCTTTCTGTGAGTCCATTTTTCTAAAGCCATCCGTTTCTTCCCTCTCCCTTGCATGGCAGAACTAAGATCTTCTTGATTTGCTCTTCCCTCCCTTCCCTTCTCACCCTTCCCCTCATGCCCATAGGATACCAGACTTCATTGCTTTGACTGCTTGCAGAATTGCTAGTTTATGGTGGTGACATTATGCTTTTGGGGTTATAGGACAAAGTCCCTGCCCCAAGGAGCTCCCAGAGTGTCGAAGCACAATGCAAGTAATCATGGGAGAGGGAAAGCCATGTGAATGTGCCCAAAGCATAAAGGAGAAGAGGAAAGCTCCCCAGGGCCCAGCAGAAGGGTTGTATATTGGTAGGACAGATGTTTATTTCTTCCCTCTTCTCTTCTTTCTCTCACATGCACACAAACATGTTCATTTAATGATTGCAGGCAAACACAAGCATAGGCTTTCTTGTAGGACCAAACAGAAAGAAAAGGCTGATTATGAGGATGCTATTGCTGTACCTTCAGCTATAGCGAAGGGAATACTGAGAGCTGCTGGAAAAATAAATTGCTTTTTTGCATCAAAGTTCTGTTATATTGAAAATGTCCCACTGTGCGAATTCCTCTGTGAAAAGAAAGCAAGAAGAACTGAATTTGGAATTAGTTCTGGTACAAACTGTAAAGAACTGAGGCTTTCCAGAATTCAAGTGCTGAGACGGATTGCGCAGTGAGAAGGATTACATTTAAAAAAAAAAAAAAAAGGCAAAAAAAGCCAAGAAACCCACTTTCAATCTAACACATTTCAATTACTGAAATTATTTAGTATTGGACCTTAATTTCTTTAAGCTTCTTACTTTGACAAGAAGTTACTGAACACAGAAAGATTTAGAGCATATGGAGTTCCTCCTGCAATGACTCTGTGTTCATTGGTATGTAATACAGGGAGGGAGATTTCCATGCTACCTTATCACTGGGAAATCCATTGTAAAAGAGGCATTTTTCAGACCTAACTCTCTGCAGCAGAAGTGAGATCAGCCTGTATGTACATATTTTGAGGCTGTAGTTAATGAGCAGAATTAATTGCATTAGTCTTGTAAAGGCCTCATCTTTCCCAACCTTGAATTCACACTTTAATGATATTTTATGATGTGAAGTCTTCTGATCTTGAATAGCACTGCACTTAAAAAAACCCCCTCCTATTATCACTCTCTCTGTCAGAGAATAACTAGATGCTCCAAACAATTTTGCCAGGGATAAAAAAATTGGGAAAGTGATGATAAAAATAAATTATCAGTATGGGTGTCACTTTACCTTCTTGATTAGGTCCCTGTAATGAAAGAGTTGTTGGGATTCTGTGCTCATACAAACCCATGCAACTTAACACTTCCTTAGGAAGCAGAGCCCAGTATAAACTGTACAGGTTCAAGAAGCAAGCCAGATAAGGAAAGTACTCATCCCTGGCTGGGTGCCCTGCTGTGAGGATCTTCCCTGTGGTGGCGGGCTGTGGCTGAACAGCAAGCTGACATCTGACTGGTGGGATCCACACTTAGTGTGAGCCTTTGTTCTGCCTATTCCGTCATCCTGCTCACAAGCAGACAGCAACACCACTGTGCTTAGCAGAAACAACTGGCATGGCAGATCCATCCTGATTGCTCACAGATTTCTGCCTAAGAGGAAGATGTTTGCTATTATTGTACAGTAATTCAGTCTTTTGAAATTCCAGTTCTTTGAGGGTAAAGTGCTTCCAGCTCAGATCGGAGCCCTGTCAGGTTGGGTGGGTATTAGACCACACTTCAGTGCAGTATTTGGAAAATCCAGCATGTGTACAGCTCTTTGTGCACAAGTGCTTTCCTATACCATGGTACTTTTGTGTGGCTCTCACATTCAAGGCAAGCTAAGCCCCAGAGCTCCAGGTGAAGCCCCAGAAGGAAAAGAAATTGGTGACAAGGCCACGCTGGATGAGGCCTTGAGCAACCTGTTCCAGTTGAGGGTGTCCCTGCTTGTGCAAGGAGGTTGTAACTAGGTGGTCTTCAAGTTCTCTTGCAACACAAACCATTCTGTGATTCTATGATTCTATGACAAAACAGAGCTCCTTGCTTTCCCTGGTGACATTACAGGACTGTTGAACATCTTTTTTTGTTCCAAGGAAAAGGTGTGCAGTCTTTTCAGCCAGCTGGCAATTCATTAGAGGATGGCTCCAGGTGGCAGCCCTCTGCCTCACGTCATGAGGAGAGAGAAGATGGTGCAGAGCAGTCATTCTGCCCACACCTCACCAAAGGATGGAAGAAGATGGCTGCAGAGAGCAGACTGCTGCCCCAGTATGACACCAAGTCATCTGCAAGCCACCCAGGAAGAGGAAGCGTGCAGATGGGAGTCCCAGCAGGCTCCTGTCCTCATGGCTGCCTAGTGCGCGCACTGCTTAGCAGGTCTCATCAGCCATCTTTAGGCTGAAGACAGGGAGGATCCCCTTAACCTTTTGCTTATTAGCTGCTAATTTGCTCTGTAAAAAGATATTTCAGGCTTGGGCTACAGCCAAGACAAAACACAATTTTCTGGACCTTATGATTTAAGATCAAGCATACTCAGAGCATAGAAGAACAGACGATGGTCAAGGATGTGGTGAAAGAAGAATGCTGGCAGAGAGCGAGGAAGAGAGTCCAACTGCAGCTTGGGCAAAAGCAAAAAGAAAAAGCACGGCAGGCTCCTGTCATCCAGGCCTGCAGAGCACCAGCAAGGAGAAGAGCATGTTTCACAGCTCTGAAAAACCGTGTCTTTTCTGCCTGGAAATATCAGTGCATCTCCTTGCTGCAGCACTGAGATCAATTCAGAGAGACATCCCAACATCTCACAGTATCGAAGATTTTTTTGAGATATTTTTGCTTTTTATGGGTTACTGGAGAAGTTAAAATCTTCACCTGAGCTCAAAACCGTCTGGAAACAGAGGGGGAAAAACAAGTGAGGTTCCAGCTGCATTTTTTTCTGTATCTGCAAAAATGTGTTCCAAGGAAAATGCAGATATGAGAAAAGTTTCGCTCACTATTGACAGTGGAAGCCTCTGAGGCATTTCAGGTGCTTTATCGCTTTCAATTAACTCAAACAGGGAAAGTTAACAATAAAACTGTGGTATGGAAATGCTAAAAGAGCCAATCTCCACATAAAAATGAGCAGGAGAGAAATCAACACAGCAAGGCACATGGGGAACTCACATAAGCTTGCTGTTCCTGTTGCAGTGCTTGTTCTAACCAGATGAGGATGAAACACAAACATGCCTTGAAACAGTAAACTGGAGAGCTGAAATTTATTTGTAATTTACTCACCTAAATCAGTAATCTTCATAAAGATGTCAAATGAACTTAGAGCATGCTGTTAAAAATGACTCAAGATACCAAAGGTGCCAATGGCAGCACTGGGTGCTCTGAGGTATCAGTGAACGCAAAGCTGTTGCCACCTACCTCTCTCTGCTGGCTTGATAGGGCTCTTGCATAATTCAGGAGTGCTTCACTATGCATGTAAAATAAAGTGGTGAATGAGGTGCCTCTGACAAATGAACAGAACTCTTCCCCAAAAGCAATACATTCAATATAGGAAGTAGGACATAGGGGTAGAAAACAATGTCTGCCTGTATTTATGGGACACATTAGCTGAAAACAGGTGCTGGTCTTTACTGGTTACCAACCAAAACCAGGTCCAGAATGTAGATAATATTTTTTTCCAGCACAAATGTAGGATTTGGAAATTGAATGCAAACCTGGAAGAAACAGGATAGCTGCAAATACACTCTCTAGAACAGTGTTCCCCACACTTTCAAATGTGCTCCATAAAAATTTGTATATTGTCCTTCCTGCCCACTTAGAAACAATCCTGGAGAACCTTGAAGGAACACTTTGCCCCAGTCCAGGGTGTTGGTTGACAGCCAGCTGAACACAAGCCAGCAGTGTGCTCAGGTGGCCAAGAAGGCCAATGGCATCCTGGCTTTTATCAGGAATAGTGTGTCAGCAGGACTAGGACAGTGACTGTCCCCCTGTACTCGGTACTGGTGAGGCCAGACGTCAAGTACTGTGTCCAGTTTTGCACCCCTCACTGCAAGAAGGACATCGAGGTGCTGGAACATGTCCAGCGAAGGGCAATGGAGCTGGTGAAGGGTCTAGAAAACATGTCTTATGAGGAGCGGCTGAAGGATCTGGATTTAGTCTGGAGAAAAGGAGGCTCAGGGGGGACTTTACTGCTCTCTAAAACTACCTGAGAGGAGGTTGTAATGAGGTGAGGATTGGCTTCTTCTACCATGCCTCGAGTGAAAGGACAAGAGGAAATGGCCTTAAGCTGAGCCAAGGGAGGTTCAGGTTAGAAATTAGGAAAAAGCTTCTCATTGAAAGAGTGGTTAGGCATTGGAATAAATTGCCCAGGGAGGTGGTGCAATCACTGTTTCTGGAAGTGTTCAAGAGTTGCCTGTATGTGGCACTTGGGGATACAGTTTAGCGGTGATTATGGTGGTGCTGGGTTGACAGTTGAACTAGATGATCTTAAAGTCCTCTTGCAGCCTTGATGATTATGTGACTTGTGACTCACCTGGAACAGTCTGTTCCTGAAGGATTGCACCCTGTGAAAAGGACCCACACTGGAGCAGTTTGTGAAGACTTTTTTCGCAGAAGCTCATGGAGGACTGTCTCCTGTGGGAGACATCCCACACTGGAGCAGGGGAAGAGTGTGAGGACTCCTCCACCTGAGAAGAACAGAGCATCAGAGACAATATGTAGTGAACTGACTGTAAACACCATTCTCTGCTCCACTGCGCCACTGACGGGAAGGAGGCAGACAATTCCAGACAAAAGTTAACCCTGGAAAGATGGGAGGGTGGGGGGAAGATGTTTTTAAGATTTGCTTTTATTTCTCATTATCCTATTCTTATTTACTTAGTAGTAAATATAATTAATTTTTCCCCAAGCTTTGCCTGTGACAGTAATTAGGGAGTGATCTGCCCCTGTTCCTATTGACCCACAAGCCTCTCATTATATTTTCTCTCCTGTGTCCAGCTGAGGAGAGGGAGATACAGAATGGCCTTGGTGAGTACCTGGCATCTAGCCACGGTCAACCCACCACAACTCTCTTATTTGGCATGGGAGCAGATGGGTGAAACAAAATCTGGAGTGGAACCAAAGGCTCTGGTCCCTCTTCTCCCCAGAACTGGTGTCGTCAGCACCGCTGTTCCGGACATACTGGCACAAGTCAGAAGCCTGTTTGTGCTTTCAGATCCTTGAAAATCTTTACAATAGTATTCATTTCTTGTAGGTTTCCTGATAAGATAAAATACCAAGGACAAGTCAACAGCAAAGCATGAACTATTTTATTTCTCCCCACTTTCTATTACTAAAAGAGCATGAGAAACACTTGAGGGCAGTTTGCAGAGTGCATCTACCATCCAATATGACAAGTAGGTTAATTGGAATGAAGGAAATGTGACCCTTGACTACAACTGCCCCTTAAGGGTATTGAGTTTAATGTTGTTGTTATTGTGTTCTGCAACATTGTGAGGCAAAACACAGTGATGGGCTCTTCTCAAGCACAGGAGCTGTTCTTAACAAATGGAGCTGCACCGAGTGACTTGGATTAAATTTGACTAAATCTTGCCTCAAGAAATCTTTCCCTAGAAAATCCTGTAGCACTCACAAATATTTTAGGAGTGACAATGTCGGGTGTCCAGCTCAGCGGAAAAGCACATGGGCTATAAGGTTGCAATATGATATGCATCTTGCAAGCAGGAGAATGTGCAGATCACCTGCCATTTCTGTTGCTGGCTGTGCGTGCACAGGAATCAGCTCAGTGCCATTGTGTGAATGAGGAGGGGGAAAAACAGTTGTCTTTGTTTCCTTCTTTTCTATTTTTTCAAAGAGGGGGAAGGCATTGCAAGAAAATATGTGCAAATTAATGTTAAAGAATGGTGATTTTTCTGAATGTTCTGCTCTGTTGAATGCAAGATAGTCTCTATGGAAATTCAGACAGTAAGAGCTGGGGCTATACACATTCAAATTTGAGTTGACCTCCTTACAGTTTGGTGTTAAAAGCTGTTACTAATATGGCTACAGCTTATTTTTGTAAACTGACCCATAAGTTTCTATGGGATTGTTCCAGGGAATCAGATTTTGAAGAAGGAACTGAGTTGTACTCACAGCACTGGGATTTCCTCCATGCCTAACTGGGAGCATGTGGAAATGCTGGCAGGAATGGGGCAGATTTTACTTCCTGGCTGATGTCTCCTCCTTCCCTCCCCTCTTGCCCCCATGCAGCACCAGACAGAGGAGGTCTGCACTGACAGAGGACAATGGTGGGTGGTGGGATCCTGCTGTTTTTGCCTCAAGACCTGACCAAAATTGACTCGATCATGTCACTGAGGCCTGTCTGTTCTTGGATGCGCCTGGAAGGCCACTGGGAACCAGGTCCCAGCTCTCCTGCCTGGAAATATTTTCCTGAGGCAAAGGGTCCGGGTAAAGGCACAGCTGTGGACAGAATGGTCACCT
Source organism: Platyrinchus mystaceus (assembly GCA_035041135.1). Taxonomy (NCBI): domain Eukaryota; kingdom Metazoa; phylum Chordata; class Aves; order Passeriformes; family Tyrannidae; genus Platyrinchus; species Platyrinchus mystaceus. The sequence continues at coordinate 87,158,990 of JAWWLV010000001.1, forward strand.
GCAAGGCTATGATACTCCCAGGGAAAGCCCGAAGTGTGGGAAACGGTAAGAAAGGCAGTGTTGGAAAGTAGAATAGAGAAAAACCTGGTCCTGAAGTCGGCTGGGATGTGTATACCAGCTAGATCTGGAAGTGCTAGCAGGATTTTTTTCTAGGCAAAGGCTATTTTTAGTTGGGGGGATGTGAAAGGTAGTAGGGTGTGAAATAAAGATATAAGGTCTCAAGAGTAGGCTGTAGGCAAAGCTGAAAAATATGTTGCAAATAGAAATCAATCTGCCCTGTCCATTTTTTTTATATATTGTACCTGCTATAGTAACCTTTAACTGAAACTGGGAAAAAAATTGATCATCCCTGCATGGGAAGTACCAGGAAAAAGAGGCAGAAAGGAATTCTCTCTGAAATAAGCATAAAGACTTGGGAGCTGAACTTCAAAAGGGAAACATTATCCTTGCTCCCTCTCTTTTTCCTAAAACACAATTAACCCAAAACACACGTTCTTACACATCCATTCACATATTAGGTGTATTTCACCTTATATAGAATTTATTGCATAGCTTCAGTTGTATATGTGTCACTGACTTCACTGGGAGCAGAATTGGTACCTTGCCTTGTACTACCTGAAAAATAAGCAATAAACCCATAAATGTTCCATAGAGCTAAATCTGTTCTCTGGCAGCAAAGAAAAGTTTCAAAACTCTTCAAAAGATGAATTATTAAATAAGATGAAAGTATTTTTCCAACTGTGGTAGAGGTTGACCTGTTAACCGGTGAACAATGATTTGAATATTTTGAATTATCTGAACATTTTTTACATCTTCTTTGTATTTCTTTGGGATTCATAAGTCACTGTGCTGAAGGGTGCAATTGCAGGGGAATATTAGAAAAAGCACCAAGGGCACCCAGACATTTATTGCCTCTTGGGATCTTCTCAGAGATGCCTGCCTTACATCTATGTAGATGGAGGGAAACAGACCAGGGGTGGTTGGTTTTGACACCTCCGTAGAAGACACTGAGTTTAAAAGCACAGTCCAATAAGCTGTTCCTATTGTTGGTGTGGGTTACCTGTTTAGCCCTGCTATAGTTGTTTATTGCTCCTTTCCTGGCTACTGGTCACCCCTGAGGTGCACCAGCTCAGCTCAGCTGGTGCGGCTTTGCCAGGTCACTCTCTGCATGAGTGATCTGTTGAATGATTTCTTTTGCCTTTATGAGGAACAAAACCTTAAAAACTCCAGAGCTGTTAAACCTGAGGGTTAATGAGATCAGAGGAATGATTAAACCAGAAGAATTAATTTGGCAGCAATACTGGACAGTGACTGGAGTAAAATAATGACCGAATTTGGATTGACAGTCCTCCACTCAGTTTGTCTGTCCTACACATTGTGGATACTACTTCTAAAATAGTTCTTGAACCAGTTTCTGCATGTGCCTTAGCATTGGTTTGTAAATACATTTCTGGGAGTTTAATACCTTGCTGTTCCAAAAACTGGGGGTTTTTTTGTTTGTTTGTTTGATATTTGCGGCATACCGAGTGACTGGGGGAAAAAAAAAGAGCAAAATAAACTGACTTTTTGCTGGTACGTGAAGAAAGCAAAGGAAAAGGAAAGAAAAGTTATTGTTCTTAGATAGACCTGGAAGTTATAGCATTGCACAGATAAAGAAATACTTGGAAACACATTAGCACTATGATATTCCAGCTGGGACATGGAAATAACTTGTCTTGTTGGTGCTCATTTTCAGACAACAGAAATGAAATCATGTCTCCAGCATGGAAAGGTCAGCCAACAAGATTTTGTTAAATTCATCAAACTATGCTCCCCACTGAGTAGCTATCACTGGTGTGCACTAAAGTAACATAGGGGCTGATGGCGTTTTCACCCAAACAGTACAATGTGGCCAAAATAGAAGCTGAAAAAAAATGCATTGATCTTTTTATTTCCTTTATACTGAAAAGTAGGATTCCCTGGATGAAACTTAGCACATGTCTTTCTTTCCTCCCCCATCTTTTATCTGGCAAAATAACACTTAATAGCTTTAGAAAGAAACCACTGTTCCAGCCAGCATCACCTGGCAGTAACAAGATGCAAGAAAGTTCTCCAGGTTTTGAGTTCAATATTTTTACTGAGCAATAAAAGTCAATTTGACTGTTCTCCCGAAACCAAGAAGAAAAAAATCATTCCGTAGAAAATTGTGTAAGGAGATCCTCACACATTTTGAAACTGGTTCAAAGCTGCAACCATAATTGTCGCAGCATCCACAGATTAGATGACATTTACAACAGTTTTTAATTAAATTTACTTAATTTAGATATTTATCATTCAGAATCCATTGGCACACTTTCTTCCATCTTTTTTAAAGGTTAAATGAGCAATATGTGTAATGAGGTCTTTAAGGGAATACAAATTGTGTCAGCATCAAATTATCACGAAAGCCAGTACTGCACTGGAGGATTTGTCAGACACTGGCAGAGGGGAAGGTGCCTCCTGCTCACTCTGCTGACACCAGAGTGCAGTGTATGACCTTCACACCGGCAGCTCCTGCCCAGGTTGAAGCCTGTGGTGTGATCACAGCAGAGAGTTATCTGGCTACAGGATATGTTCACAGCTCCAGCCTCTCATGAATGCTACTCTTATGGCTGCTTCCAGAGGTCTTAAATAGATTGTGAGGTAGCAGCTGAGGAATATTTTCTTAAAGATTCATCAGGAGGCACTGAGCTGGGACAAGACCTTCTGAAGTGTGGCAAAGGGGCAGGAATGAAAAAGTAGTGCAAGCACAGCTGGGAGACCCTTTGCATCTCTGGAATAGCTGAAATGCTTTGCTGAAGTTGGATTTGGGGTGAGGAGAGCAAGGAAAACAATGTCTCTCTTCATCCCCAAGATGAACACCCATGCCCTTCTTCCTTTACATTAGAGGTGCACTCTCCATCTTCATCAACTGTGCTATTCAGCATAGCACTATTGCACCTTTTAAAAAATCTATGGTGAAGCATGTTTTGGAAAGAACATTATCACAAGCCAGCACAAAGCAGAATGAAATGCACTATGAAAAGGGCAATTACAGTGAAACTACATATGAGAGTTGCAGATGGACGCAATATGTAGTTGAATGACTAACAAGGAAACACAGTAGATGGCCTCCTAACAGCACATGGACCATATGGTATAGCAAAACTTGGGGAATCATTCTCATCAACGTGGCAGTTTTATAAACGCCAAGGTAAAAAAAAACACATAAGCTCTTTTGAAAATCCCAGTGAGTATCTCATCTCAAACTGACAGATCTCTTCAAAGCTAGCCTTATGGCCTCAGATAATTCAGTGCTGAATATGGTGAGAATAAGATAGGACAGAAGAGAAGACTCCAGTGGAAGTCCACACAAGATGGTAGAACTCTCTTAAATTCAGCATCACTGAATTCACTAAATCCGGCATTAGCACTGATTAGATGTTGGTCAAGTTATCCTCACATTAGTTTTTACTTCTTCAAACAATTTGGTGGTAATACATTGCATCTAGTAACACAGAATACTCAATTACCCTACATGCTAGAAATAACCAGCCCTGATTCTTTCTGTCCAACAGTGTATTGCAATTGTGCAGGAATGGCCTTCAGCATAGGTAATTCATATTTAAATGTACCAGTTTTTACAAACAAATACTCAGATAAACTGTGCTGTCAGATACTGGGAAAAATGGAACTGAACATGGGGGAATTAGTGGCAAAGAATGACTGGGAAAAAGGAGCTCAGTGGTGAACTTCCTTTTGTATTACCCAATCAGCATTATTACTTTAGTTGTTGTTGTTATTTAATATCAGCTGGTGGTTGATCAACTGGTGGTTTATCCGTGTCCTCCAGCACAGAATATCTAAAGGGATGCTTGGTTGCCCATCTGATTCAGATGCCTCTACTAGGACTTGCAAGATAATTACTTTGGGTCCTAACCATATGTCTGCCAGTCTTTGAGTGTTGCTGTCTGATGGTGGAGTTCTCAGGTTGGTATCTTCTTATTAAAAATTGTGATTAAAAGATAAAAACTGTATCCCTGTGATGGGTTCAGCAATGGTACCAAGCTTTCAGACTTTGCTCAGTTTGTCAGTTGTCTTTGGCAGTGTCAAAACCACTGCTCCGAAGTCTGAGGTCCTGAGCTCATCGTGCATGTCTTATTTGATCTTGATTATTTTAAACAATCTGACAAATACTGGGAATTGGAAACATGACATTTATTATTTTGCAGAATGAAGGATTTTATGTTCTAGCGTGTTTTTGGCAAAATGGAGTAAGGATTTAGCAGACAGCTCTTAAGCAATATGCTAACTTTTTTCTTTCTGTCCAAACCGTAAGCTATATGACAGCTGCCTTTCTAATGAGAAAAATGCAGTAATCATTACTTACATGTAGTGGTTGGCAACAGTTGTTTGAAATTCTGGTGAGCATAACTCTCTAATCTGTTTTCCTTGCAGTAGTTTACATACAGTTTCTAAAGTTTGCATTGTTAGTCATACCTATATTTAGAACTTTCATTAGTGATGACTCAAGAGAAGTAGAAAAAAATAAAGAAAAAAGCTATGACTGTAAAGCTCAGTAGTGATGAGAAAAAAATGATACCCTGAATTTTACTCGGTGGCAACGTGTGTCTTGAATTCAAATTGGAATTAATTTAGGCAGTCAAAAATGTTTTTAAAATAGTTGACAGCGCAGAGAAACTAATTTATAAGCTGATTTTTATACACTGACTTTTGCTTTAATTGCTGTAAGTGCTTTATTTCCCCGATTAAAAAGATGGTAGGGGTAGCTTAAGGCAAATGTATTCAGCTATTTATTTAAAGAGCTCTGATTGAATTTGCCAGGTAGAAGGGGCAGATGGTATGTTGGTTGAACTTTCCATCAGAGAAGGGATAGTAAGTCACAGAATCATAGAATGAAATCATAGAAAGGTTGGGAAAGACCTCCCAGATCATATTGAGTCAGGTTGCAGGCAACATGGCATGGCCAGGGTTGGTTGGCATGAGCTCCAGCTCCTTGAGTGAAATTAATTGCCCCCTACAGCAAACTGACTGTGCTCATTTTTGCCTTCCCTTGCTGGTCCTATGGTGTGATGGTCTCCCTGCAGTCACAGTGGCTCCCCTGTGAAGAGCTGTGACCCTCAAAAATAAGTAAAACATCGATGGCTTCAGAAAAAGTTGCAAAGATCTCTCTTACAGCCTCACTGTCTTCATGTAGCCACCTGTGGTATTTCATATTAATAAAGTGTACAGAGTAGGCTTTTGTGCAGAAACAACCCAAATTTTAAGAGAACAAAAAAATTACTTTGAAAAGATGGGAACAGGCAAGGAGAAGAAAGAAAAATACTTTGAAAAATATTGCGTTTTCTTCATCTGTATCTTAGGAACATCATAGGTAATTGTAGTTAGTATGTGGATTATATAAGACATTTGGGCTAAATCTGCCCTCATCTTTGTTACAGTGCTGCCCTTTAACTTATTCTGTGAAGGTGAAAATGCAAAGTTTTGACCAATTTCCTAAAAAAGAGTTCTCCAATTTCTACATTATTCTGAGGGCAAGATACTGCCCAGAATTACTTCAGCAGTTGGATACTACAAGGTCACTCCTAGACATATTTCACAAGAAAAGATTAATTTATAGTTGGTGTAAATTAGTGCAGCTTCAGTGAAGTCAATTGAATTACTCTTGTTCAGTTCAGGTCTTGTAGTCAGATTGCCTCTGGAATATGAAGTATATCTTGTCTACTATCAGCTGAGAAGCTAATTTAATCTTTCTAAGTGATAAAGAAGAGGGGCCAAGCCTTCCTTCCAAAAAGTAAGAAAAATGAATATGCATTTTAGAGAAACACTGAGGAAAATTTAAATGAAAGTCTTGCAGAAAGTGTCATGTCACTGATATAAGGAAAAAAGGCATCTACTTAGAGAGTTGATACCCCAGGGACGCATAAGAGGGGCTGGAAGTGGTGGCCAGCTGTAGGGCAGGAATATCTGGCACTGGGCTGCAGTCACAGAGAAGAGATGAAAGAGGGGCCACTGACTCCTCTCTGGACAGAGAACTTCCAACAGTGGGAAGGGGGAGCTCAGCAGATTGCTATCGTGATTCTTAATGTGCTGGCACACAATAGTGCAAGATCCATTTACCTTGTTTTGACCCAGGAAAATATTTTTAGAAAGACGTGCTCCCAGCCTCATTGGTGATTTGCTCATGCAGCTAGGACAGTTTTCAACCACTTTTCTCATAGCTGAGGATGCTGAGTGGACTTGCAAAAATACACGGTTTGGGTGAGGTGTTTGAAAATTAGCCTCTGCAGGTAAGTTACTTTACTGAAATATCTCTGTAGTATGTTTATCAAAGCATCTGTAGATAGAAAAAGTCATTATACCCACTTACCCATCAAGAAATTCAGCTGATTAAAGTGGGACTAAAAGGTTACATATGTGTGTGCACACAAAGCCAGACTCACATGGACGGTGCATAGCTGGAAAATTCCAGCTTTGGATGTATTTTGATATTCCAATAGAAAAATTATCATTCTGGGGCACATGAATACTTCCCAGAATATTTTCCTGATCAGCTCAGATTTCCCAAGTATTAGGCTTTAGTATAATATCAGAGTTACTCATCAAGTGTTCTTTGGGAGGGCTGTGTGGCAATATCATAGAAGGAAAATATTTTCCCTCACATTAAAAATAACAGTGTTGTATGGAGATTATTAATTACTTCTGAATTTTTAACATTTATTTCCCTGAGACAGATGACTGGAAAATGAAATACCTCCTCATTATACTTTATTATGTAACTTCGGGGGAAAAAAAAAGAGCATTTGCCTGTATTTTGAAAAGGCTTTGAGACTACCAAAGTATGCTGCCTTTTCCAGGAAAGGGTACACAAAATAAAAAATCAAAGAGAAGAAGATGCTAGAAACTATTTCCTACATCTAGCCCATCTGCAGGAAGCACAGAGTGGGCCAAAGTGGTTTTCTGTTTTTTCATGAAGATAAATCTTGTTATTGTTAATTAAAATCAAATGCCTGTGTTTTGATATGATACATTGCCATTTAACAAAGGAAGGAGTTTATTGAAATCTGCTCCCAAAGAAATAATTCTGAGCATGAATTTAATGCCAATATCAAAGTTGCTTCAGAATGCTTATGGTCAGAAGTATTTATTTCTTGTGAAGATGCTGTAGGGTGTTGCCAATGTTGATGAATTTCAGATTTTGATTTTGAGATCTAAGCACTGACTAATAAAATAGATAACAGCTGTCCGTGTAAGTATGCAGACTACCATTGCCATTCATTTCTTCAATGTGGAAGTATTTTCCCAGTAAGTTTCAAAAAATCTCCTTAAAATACAGTTCTACAGAGAAAAAACATTACTTTCATGCTGACATTCTGGGGTTTCTGCCATCACAATGACAAGTAGCTCAAATGTGCTCTGTTTACTGGCAGAAGAACAATGTTTCTAACTGCCAGCCTGGACGGGGAGGAAGCTGGTGACAGTGGGAGGATTCCTTGGCCATCCCTGGGGTCAGTGGCACATGTGACAGCTGTAAAATGTACTTTTGCCCCAGCATAAAGCAAGGAAAAAAGAATTCTCCACTCATTTTCTGGCAACTTCTCAGATTTCTGCCTTTGTATTTCTGTTCTATGCTGTTTCCATGCAACACAGGATTCAACAACCTGGCAAGTTGTTGCTATCAAAAAAACAACCCGTTTTTCTGCAAAGCTACTGGGTCATCATCTTTTGCTCAGCTATCAGTGACTAGCTATGTTTTTTCACAGACATTAAGAAAGAGATCGTTCTTTTGAAGGATCTTTTTCTCATTTAGTAATTTTTAAAAAAAATCTTCTTTGTATTAAGCTCTATTTCCAATTGACATCACCTGATTTAACCACACACCATGTGCCAAAATGTCACCTTACACTGCCCTGCTAAAATAAAGAGGGTGAAAACACAAACCTACCCTGCTGAGATTGTCTGAGTGTATCCTTCTCAATAAGATGAAGACCACCATCAAAGCAAACCATGCAAAACACCAGCAGTGCTACCCCTGATAGACTTGCAGAGTCCATTTAAGTCTCCAATTGACACGACCACCTCAGAGTACACATCAATATGTGACAGGATACTAAAAATGGACTTAATAGCCAGAAGTCTAAAGTGCCTTTCAGGAAAAAAAAAAAAAAAAAAGACACAAAAAATCCCAGGCTGGTTCCTAGATAACCTAGGCAGCATCCAGAAAGCTAGCTGCTTCATGTACCCTAGTGATACATTCTTGATAGCTAATTATCTTCTTCAATTTCCTGCCTTCCTAGTGTTCAAAAGCATTCCACTTTGGTCTAAGAGCATGACATTTACATATACAGTACCATCTCCTTGCTGTGTAGTTAGTGGTGACAAATTTTACAGTACCACCTAGTACCTCTGCTCACACACAGTACCTCAGGCTCATATCTCCTGCAGCATCACCTATTTTTATATTAGAAACTTCTTGTATATTTCTGTTGACAATCTTTGAGGCACAGCCAGGTCACAAAGATTAATCTGATCATTTGATTTTCATGATTGTCTCCTGATAAGCAGCTTTTCCCCCACCTTCTGCAAGCGTAGTTATTGCCCAGCCCTGCCCTTAATTCATCACATCAAATTTGATCTCTTTTATCAAACTTTGACAGGTTGAGGGTAAAGTCACAAGTGAGCTCTGCCTTGCTGAACATCAGCTAAGCTTAGGGACAGCAGCTGAGATGAAGAACAGACAGTCTGCCTTGAAATTAGTTCCAGAGGCAGTCCATGGCCACAGGAAGACATCTCGTGCTACAAGGAGAGATGCTCACATTAGCTCCTGAACCCCTTGTCATGGCACCGGTGAATGGATGATGAGAAAAAACAAATGCAACCTCCTGCTCTCTAAAAAGAGAAAGTCCTCATCTTTCTCTTTCCACCTCCCTGATTCAGAGCCTAAAGGGATGCTGCTTCCAATACCACCTTGCTGTGCTGTGCCTTCAAAGTGCCACTGAACCCTCACTCTGGTGACAAAAGAAGAAATTGCCAGCAGGGATTATAGCACAGACAGCAGTGGCCACAAACAACCTAATTTTCCCCAGAGGCAGGCTCTGTATGCTTTTTGTTGTTCAGAGCCATGTGCAAGGAACTGGATATTTGCAAATAAAAGGAGATTAGGACAGGACATTAATCCAGCATCTGCTGCTCATTCATGCTGTCCCCTGAAAGAGAGCCCAGATACAACATTTAAATCATAACACTCAGTTCTGAGCTGCTGGCAAATAAAATCATCTTCTTAGAAGATGGTAATTAACAGACACACAAAGTTGTGATATTACTTTTCATACCAACTAAGCCTTAAGACAGCCATAAAACATGATGTTGTTAAGGAAACAAAGCAAGATTCCCTTTGGGGAAGGGCAGCTTCCCCTCAGCTGTGCCTACCCGTGCACCAAGCCCCAGCAGATAAGATACAGTACGGTCAGGAACAGGGTGGAAGCAGAAATGGTAACAGCTTGTCCAGAAACCCTTGTTCTCAGAAAGGCCTAAATTCTTGAAGCCTACCAAAATAGCACAACAGACCTATTGTTCCCAGAGTTGGATGGCAAAGACTTCTGCTACCCTTGGGAATCATTTCTGCTGTTGGAGGGAAGGGCACAGCTACAAATGGCATCCACAGCTTTTACAAAAAGCTCTGCTCTGGGCACCACAACACGAGAGAGTCAAGGGCATCAACCCAGCAAGCTCACTCCTACTCTACTTTTTGTTTTCTTCATATCCACAGTAACTATGCAGCTGTCAGCGCTGCTTTTCTGAGAGAGAGACCCACAAAAAAAAAGAAAAAAAAGAGAAAAAAAATAAATTAAGCTGGGGGAAAAACATCTAGTTCAGAAACACAGATGAAAAGCATTTCATCTCTGCATATTGTCTGTCTTTCTACCAGCAGCTCCTTTTCACAGAGGATTTTGCCTGACAGAGCTGATAGGAGCTCACCGCTGCTCAGATTTTGGGTTTGATACCTTTCAGATGTAGCTGGCACATTTGGCGTTCAAAGGCATCATACACGTGGCACCACCTGCATCTTATGCCTTGGGAATCAAGAGCACGTTTCACATTACAAACACTGGCTGTCTACCACTGCCATCTGATGCTTTCTATTCAGCACTTTTTCAGCTTAATTTCATTTACTTTAAGATGGAAAAAGATGGTTCATTAGAGGTACTTCCCACAGCCTACTTAAAACAGTGATGAGCTGACACACATTTTCATAGATATCATTGCTTTACCTCAAGTTGCAAGGCTTTAGCAGACAGCAACAGCTAGCCTGGTAAACAGCTGCCTTACAGTGCCACGTGGGTCCCTATTCACAGCACCTCTGCAACCTGGAGTATTTCACCTTCCTAGTGCAGGAGGATCCTGTGCTCAGCAAACCAAACCTTCTGGCTAGTGGCATTCATTTCAGTTACATACTGGAAAAAAACCCCAATTTGCTCTTCAGGTGAAAATTCAAATCAAATGTCAGATGAAAGACCTGGACAGTTAGGAAAGACATTCAGGTAGTACATCAGAGGAAACACTTCTGAGTAATTTATGGAAGACATATGAAGAGGTTTTAAGAACCTAAGTTTCAAATATGTGGATAAGCCCATAGCTGGTGTCAGTCAGTCCCATCACACCACACCAACTAGGACAAGGGCACACAGACCCAGCCTAATGGGGTGACTCCAGCTGGTGACATGCAGTGGGGAGACATGCATGACAGCCGTGAGAGAAACTTGGGAGCAGGGATGGTGTGAATGAGTGCCCCCTTTGCTGTGTCTCACAGTTTCATATGTGACAGACCCCTCAAGCCCAGGCTGTGAGGTGTCATGCCACTACCTGCACCAGTAGGGTTGGAACTAAATGATCTTTAAGGTCCCTTTCAATTCAAACTATTCTAAGAAACACCCACTCAGGAGCCATTTTGGCCCATTATCATTCAGCCCCAGTCCTCCTCTGTGACATTCATAGTCATAGCACCCAGCAGCTTCAGCCTCCACAGCCCAGCCACAATCTGCCTTTCAGGAGACAGACACTTTTTCCTTTTCCTTGGATCTACCCCACAGCTGAAAAACCCTTTAATTCTCATTTGGAACAGTAAAACAGCCTAAATGCCTTATGAGATGAAACAGGGACCTGGATATCAGCATTCAGAGAAGAACAGGTATCTACAGCAGAGCACATCTCTCATACATGCAAAGACTGCAAGGAGGTAGGTAGGTTTGCTCCAGGCTGGTACGGCCGCCCCCTCCAAGATGACTACTGAGTTGGCTGCAACTCCGGGAGAAGCTGTCCTCATGACACACCACCACTTCCCACCTCCCTCTTTCAGTGCTGTGAAACCAGCCCAAGCATCACTCAACACAAGCAACCTTTTGGCATCCAACTGGCATTAAACCCACCCTTGTGTTGTCCTGCCATTAGTTTAAATCAGTGTTACAGCCAGTTCTCCGATCAATGAAATACAGAAACATGATTGCAGGAAGGAATTAGCATCTGTAATCCCATGATTACATAAATCCCTTTGGTCAATCAGTTATTAATGGCTGTTATATTTATTGGGGTTTATAGCAGGCCTACAAACCTGAGCCATTAGAAGTAGGCACCAAAAAAGACACTGTAAAAAAGCTATTTGATTACTGACTCCTCACAGTAAGTGCTGACAGAATACAAATTTGGCTCGCTCTCCCTCCTGTTAGCAAGCCTGCTAATGAGCTTGCCAATTAAGAGCCAATCTGAAGACCTTGGAGGGGAAGCTGTCAAGAACATGAACTCCCATGCCTCTGAGGAGCAGCTGCAGGACTCGTGTCGAGGGCCACCTTCAGCATTTCTTGCTGACGCCACCCGCTGATGCCTTTATCTCCCACAACTCATTCCTCTCACCCAGGAAACACAAACACTTGTCACACATGCATATTATGGCTTCTAAGGCACAGACATCAGAAACAAACACTAAAGAGTAAAGCTAAAGAGTAATAAAAACTCCCTTGCTCCTTATCATTGCAGAGGCTTTACTAAGTCAAATGGTAGTACTACTGTGAACGTAACAAAGCTTTAAAGTAATAATAAAAGAAAAAAGTTGCTAATTACAATTATCATAATATCTATTAAATTATTCTGGGATACATTTTGTATTTTTGCACACGTGTGTTTCTATTTAATGAGCCAAGGCAAGAGAATTTAGGCTCCTAACTCCCTTTGGATATCTTTGTTCATATTCTTCCCCTCATTAGCAATTAACTTAATGCAGTTTATGAAAGGAAAGGAAAAAAGCATAAATCCTACACCAGTCCAAAATCTCTGGAAACAAAACTTCATGACTTACAGCGTGTCCAGCTGTGGGGACACAAACAATCCACTTCAGCCACAGCATGTGCCACCCCACAACTGCACAGGGTATAAGCATGCAAGGGCTGTGAGCATCTCACAGCTCAGCCAAATCTTTCTGTTTCCATTACACCCATTTGACTACCTTGGCCCACCATTTAAGCAGCCAATTTCATTTCAGAACCACTCAACGCTGTACTTCGTTCTATTCTTCTTCCTGCCCAGTCATTGAGTGGGTAACTAACAGCGGGATTTCCAACAGAGAACTGTAACCAACACACTTCACCACTGGAGTGACTGCTCTCATCCAAGGGACTGTCAGGAAGTGAACAGGAGCTGGACTCCTGGTCCAGGTTTTCTTCTGGATTTACCTGTCCCCCATTTAATTCATGACACCACACAATAAATAAGTAAGTAAGTGGCCAGTCTTCGCGAACGAAGATCTGGGAAAGGTGTTTTTACCTTTCAAGCCTGCGCAATGGAT
>JAWWLV010000001.1:87171942-87198982 GCA_035041135.1 Platyrinchus mystaceus
GATACTAAAAATGGAATTAATAGCCAGAAGTCTAAATTGCCTTTCAGTAAAAAAAAAAAAAAAAAAGACACAAAAAATAGTCTCCCAAGAGACAGAAAAACTCATCACACCTCAAGAGGAATTAAATATTTAAAGAGGCTGTGTGGGCTCCTGAGTGTCTGCTCCTCCTGAGGATGACTCTAGGACTAGACCTTCTTTTCTCTTTGAAAAAGGAGAAATTAAAACACAACTTGACAACAAAGTCAAAGCATGGGATGCCTCAGCATTGCCTCCTGCCCCTCAAGCATTCCCCACAGCCTGTTGTGCAGCCCCCCTTGCAGCACTGTGCTGGATGCCAGGCAGGGCGGTGGGGTGGGCTGGAGGCACAGGAGGGGTGGCAGTGGCCAGGGCCACCACGCAGAGCTACACAGCAGACACGCTGGCTCACAGGGCCCTGCATGCCAGCCATCTCAGCAGACAGGTACTCACTAGTGGTGCCTTCTCTCCTGCCATCAAGAGTGGGATTTAGCAGGGCATTGCAGAAGGGAAGTGTGAGGGTTAGGCACTGGCCACGAATGCGTGCACAAATTTCATCCTCTGTTTCCCAGCTCTGGGGTCCCCAACATAAGAAGGACATGTATCTGTTGAAGTGAGCCCAGAGAAGGGTCACAAAGATGATCAGAAGGCTGGAGCACCTCTCCCATGAAGAAAAGGCTGAGAAAGTTGGGATTGTTCAGCCTGAAGAAGAGAAGGCTCTGAGGAAAGCTTACAGGACCTTCCAGTATGTAAAGGGAGCAAGAGAGCTGGAGAGGGACTTTTACAAGAGCACACAGTGACAGGAAAAGAGGGAACACCTTTAAACTGAAAGAGGGCAGGTTTAGATTGGATAGCAGGAAGAAATTCTTTACTGTGAAGGTGGTGAGGCACTGTAACAGGTTGCCCAGAGAAGCTGTGGACTCCCCATCCCTGGAAGTGTTCAAGGTCAGGTTGGATGGGGCTTTGAGCAACTTGGTCTAGTGGAAGGTGTCCCTGCCCATGGCAGGGGATTTGGAACTTGATGTCTATAAGTTTCCTTCCAACCCAAACCATTCTGTATTTCTGTGATTCTAACACATGCAGTCAGCAGGGAAGCTGTGGGGTAGGAGACCCAGAAACAGCACTGCTGGGCACCATTACAACAGCTCTACAGCTGCTTTCCATTAACCGTGTCAGATATAAGTTGGCAAGCAGGTGGATGAGAAACTGGGACTTATATGTTAGCCAGCTCCAGCATTCAACTACCCTGTGTTGCAATTAGCATTTCTCTTTAAAATCCTTCCAGGCTCTGCTGGGGCAGAGGGCAAGCGACTGTACTGCAGCTGCTGGGGTGGTTTTGGCATGTGTCACGTCCCAGAGATGAGGTTTGTGGGACACTCCCTTAAAAATCCTTGTGTTTTTTTTTAACGCAACAGAGCTGACATTTCAAACCACAAAAGAAAGGCTCTGCTGCCATGGCTCACACACTGCCACGACCCTCCTCAGTGCATTTAGGCTGCCGTTATTCACTTGCACTCTGAGACAGGGTGCACGTCTGAGTGCATAATCTTTACTCAGTGCCTTGTACAGCTGAATCAAACTGCAATCATGTCTTCCCACTGCGTCTCCACAGGTTGATAGCCCCAGACCTTGATTTCTAATGCAATGAGGCATTGCTAATTAGGATGACTTTCTTCTCTTTAGCTTAATAAAAATATGCTTCATCCACAAATGGCATTGAAAGAAGTTCAGTTCAAGGGAGGAGGAGAGAATTTCCAAACTGGATTTTAGTATCCTTAGTGGAAAAAACCCAAACCAGAACAAAACCAACAATGAAAAGATTATATAAAATCCAGGTAATTAAAAAATGCAAATTAAAATATTTTGAAGGGTGTTAATTTCTTATGGATTTGAAGCCTCTTAAGTAAACCAAGAGGATAGTATCTCCCATTCTTCCAAACTGCTATCCATTTGGCATGTGTTGCCACAAATCCAGGACTGGGCTAATTAAAATTGCTTCGTTGCTAACAACAGTGCATCTTCCTTCACTAAAGAGTTCAAACTGCAGCCTTTCTCTTGATCTACTGTGAGATTTTTTAATCTCTAAATTAGAAGAAAAGCATATGCCCTTTTAATGCCTATAAGAATTTGAGCTCGTTAATGCAAAAAAAAAAAAAGTAGAATTTCTATTATAGCTGTTCTTTAATTATGGAACAGCATGTGACAGAAGACTCTTTACTCACAACTGTGTCCTCAATTCTATTACACATTTTAGCAGAGAATGCATGTAAAAGAAAAACAGCAATAGACTGTGGAAATTGTCCAGAGCCCTGCTCTCAAAGGGAAAAGATGCCAATGGTATTTTTGTACTGCTACTCCTCAGCAGCCTCTTTGCACTTTCCTCCGGGTTACATGCACAGCATGACTCACTGCCTGATGGTTTCATTGAAACAGAAAAATATAGACACAGTAATGATTACATTCAATCATAAACTACAATCAATACAGCAGAGTTTAAATGTACTGTGCCCTAACAAGCAAGTACAGGGTCCCCTCCGCCCCACACCATGCTATTCCCTGAAGAAATGATTTTTCATTTCTAAAAGATAACAGTTGTTCCAAGTGTTCTAGCAGATGTAGTTGAGTCTCTCAGAATGAAATATGTAGGTCAGAGCAGGAGGCATTCATTGTTTTCTTTGATGTACCTTCATGTCAGCCCTTCTTTGGATAGAAAAGCCACTTCACAATACTTACTGACTGCCTGGCGGGAGTCTCACTGGAGACAGCAGTCCCCCACCCCCTAAGTTCATCTGGGGGCACTGGGTGACCAGGGGTACAGTGTTCAGACCATAGATTCTGTGGCCTTTTATTTATGGACACCAGGATATAAATCTCAAATTAGTCCTCAAGTGAAGGCAATTATCTCAAAGAAATCTTTCCTTGTGTACATCATACCACCAGTGCAGGGTCTGGCAAATGCAGTGGCTCTGACGAGAAACAGGTCCCAGGAGATCCAGGCGAGACTGAAAGTAGGATGGGGTGGAAAAAGGATGAGGGGAACATAGCCAGGTCAGGATGCAGGGAGTCTCTCCAGGAAAAGAAATAAACATGACTTTTGGCCTCTAGAGACACCACGTGTCCCTGTGCTAATCACAGTTCCCTGAGGGAAATAGCCTGTCTTCAGTGCCAGTAAAAATCTGTTTTGGTGTTAAGTATTACTTGCTCTTTCGCAGTATCTTCAAAGAAGAAGGGTCCAAAGGATTCACTTCTGCCCCACAGTTCCAACAGTCACCAGCACTATTGTATCTTCCACCACAGGTCAGGGATCATTCCAGCACCCATCCCAGCAAACTCAAATTCCCATTTTCTTAATAACCACGCTGTATTAGGAGCTAACAAAAAAAAAATGTTTTCCCTTTTCCTCTTAGCAGTGATCACTGCCTGAATATGAAAAATAACTCCCAGAAGGCCAGTATAAAATGAAATCATGCCAACGAACCCTAAATAAAGGTTGCAATTCCAACATGTCTTCTGTAATGTTTGGGATGAGCAGTAAGGAACAGCAGAATAAATCAAACCCCTAGAGTTTCATAACAAATATCAGGCTAAAAGTGGTATCATCTCACTTAAGTCATTCATACTTTTTTTTTTCCCCTAAATCTCAGAGATGTTGGATTCTATGCCACTCACATTAGAGCCGGAAAAGGATGAGTGCAAGGCATAGTGCAACTTTCTAAAAAACAGCCCCCTTTTTCTTTTTTTGTCATAAATCCATGTTCTTAGTTTCATTTGACTGCCTGTCTCCCTTTCTTCCTCTCTCTCCCCCCCCACCCCCTGTTTCCTCCTCCCACTCGTTAGTCTGTTCAGCACCTTCAGTGAGTCACACAGAGCAGGCTGACAAGTGAAGTCAAGTTCGACTTCATACAGAGTTCCTGCACAGCCCTTCTGCTGTGTGGTTTAGTGGGCACTACTCTGGCTCCTTCTACCTCCTCTGAACCTGGACTGGGCTGGACCTTCACTTCCGAGGACACACATTTGGGGCCATGAGTCCTCTGCTGCACCTGAAAATCTGAGTTGTAGGCATTTCTGTCAGTCAAACAGCTCACAGAGGAGACTGCAGGTGAAAATCTGGAATTTACACCCCTTGCAAAAAGGCTGCAAGCCTGAAACTTAAATTATGTCATGCTAATTTAAGCTGAAGGAAGGAGTAGTCTCAGTATTGGCTAACTCCATCTCCTGTCTCTCCCCACCACTGAATATGTCACCCTTAAAATTTCTAAAATGGATCTTGCCTTCTCACATGAAGCATCAGCAGAGGCAACAATATTTAGGTCACGATAGCTTACTGTACAACAATTCCTGAAGCAAGGACTGAGAGCTATATTCTCTGACCCCATTTCAGCAACATCTATAAGCATGTGTCTAACCTTAAACACACAGCAGTTTTACTAGTTAAATAGCACTTTCCTCAACCAGATTTTACTGTGTGATGCGGCTGCTGTACTTTTACTGTCTGGTTGATATTGTGTGATGTCTCAGCAATAGATGCCTGGCCCCAGGAGAGACCCTGTTACCAGTTTGACAGATACCAAATTGCCCAGTTTGGTAATGAGGCACTTGATCCTGTATGTGGGGAGAGTGACTGGGGAGGAAGGGCTCTCTGGAAATCTTTGTTAAGGGCAGAGTTGCTGAGACACTAGTGAAGATCTAAAGACCTACAGCTTGTGGGCCTGATTCTTGACTGATAACACCCTTGGCCTTGCAGAACCTGGACCATGCAGTCCCTGAAAGTTCTTCTACCTGAAAGGCACTGACAAGACCTGGCGTTTTCACGTGCCTCTGAGCAGCACAGTTGTGAGCTTGTGCTCATGAGAAACCTGGGACTTTATGCCTTTTCCTGCCTGAGAAGCTGGTGGGGTGAGTTAAACTTGTATACAAGGACTGGGCTTTGAAGGCACAGCTGCTCTCCATCATTATGCATCTTCTAGGTGCTGGGGAAGTGCAATTGCCTATGGCTCTCAGCTGGGAAGTTCTTGCTCTTTCCACCCTTCATACTTTTGTCATGCAACAGTTACCAGGAAAAATCAGAAATAATCTTGGGAGTGAGTCTGAGACCTTCTTTCTGTCCCCCTTTTAATATAGCAGCCCTTACACAGGAGTCACCCAGCAGAGCATTTTCCTACTTGTTTGTTCTGTTTCCTCTTTAGCCTGGTAAGCTTGCGTAGCTGGAGTTGGTGGATTCAAGCCTTTTTCCTGGGGAAAATTTGTTACCTGGTACTATCTCTGGATGTTTATGCAGATGGTGTCCCTCACTGCTGCAGCTCTTCATGTTGCACTCTGTGCATGTGCCATGGGCTCAGGTACCAGTGGGACCCCTTGGGTGCCAGCTGATATCCTATCTTCAGCAACAGAGCCAGGTCACAGTGGTGGGCACAAAATATCCACAGAGGTCCTGGGCCAGCCAGGAGATGCCTGCTGGGATTTGGAGGTTTTCTGAACAGGTGCCGGAATAGTGTCTCAGTCCCAACACAGATGGTAAGGAAGTGGCTTGGATCTCGCCATTAGCAGTCAACTCTTAAACAAATCCAGCTCTGTTTCTGCTGTTGCAGAAATGGTAGTAAAACCTTATTGTACTTTTAGAATTTTTACAAGTCCAACTATTAACAAGGCTTAGAAAACTCTTAAACATACTCCATTTTCTGAAGCCTGGAAAAAGCCTGGTTTGTTACAAGGAGAAGAATTTTTTAAGTCTGGGATTGATTACTGCTTGCTCTTTTATGTATATTTAAGTATTAGGTCAGTTCTGAAAGATGCATAAATTACTGAAACCAAACTGTTGAGTTAGTAAGAATGATATTTTCAAACTCTTATGGTTCCATTTTAAGTTCCCATGATATTAATACCAGCAGAATAACTTACTGCAACTGCATTTGGGGCTAAAGTATGTTAAAATAGGTCAAGCAGCAGTGAAGGCAGTTATTTTGACTGAACTGGGGTTAACAAGATGCATGTAACAAATGCCTCAGGAGAACAATCACATGCACTCGCTGCACATGATACCACAGCAGGATACCCATAGCTTCAGGTTCCAGCTAAATGGCATCATGGTGTGCTCTTTCGGGCAAGAAAATAGTTTTACAATTGTTTGAATATGATCCCCTCAGTTTACGTGATGTAACCTGACAGTTTAAAGGGTCCCATAAGTACATTTTCACTGAAGCCAATGCGACTTCTACATACTCAACTAAACTGTTTTTAACATAAAGCAGAGGGAGAGCAAAGAAGTAATTAATGAAAGAGCTGATACCTTCTGAGACTTCTGGCATGACAGCATGCCCAGCTGCCTTTCCCCTTGTTTCTGAATAAGAAAGAAGTCAGGAGGCAGAAATTAGCCTGAGGTATTAAAATTGGACTGAAGCTGAAGTAGAGCATCTGAACATCCTTGGGCTTTTAGGTAAAAGAGAAGAAATACACTTCCAGAGTTACCCTTCTTTGTAAAAGCAACAACAAAGCAAAACAAACAAACAAAAAAAAAACAACTAAGGAGTTTTGCCCTTAATTTTTTTGATTTTTCAGCAGTTCTATACATCACTTATGGAACAATATGTAATGTTTGTCTCTCCTGCATTGCCTCTCCTTGCCTTGCCTCGCCTTCTTTTCTCTTCCCATCCCTCTTTTTCCTTTTTAATTTCTTTTCAAAAAGCCTCTATTATGAATTACTGCACTTGCCTTTTGAACACATCCATCACAGTTGTATATTAGGGAGCAAATACCTTACAGTGAAAAAATGACCCAGAGGAAAACCTATAGACATATTGATTGAGCTCTTGCCATGCACCTGCGCCCAAATCCTTACACACACACTTTGTGCATAAGCAAATGCTGCACCTGATATGCCAGATCCATGTTGCTTTTCAGAAATACAGAATATACAGCATAGTAAATATTGGAATATTTATGAATATGTGCTGGAATTTGCTTATTCAAGAGCACAGGATATTTTCTGTAAAGCTACTTGATCATATTGAGTGCTGAAAATGTTATAAAATTTCCAGTCATTACAGCTGTGTACATTTTATGACGGGTTTTGAATTTATTATTTACCTGAGCAGACAGAAAAAATGAGACAGGGAGGGAACAAAAATGTGCTATAGGAAAACCACATGAAGAAACTGATTATGTAAAAAAATAAACTTCCTACTGTAACAAACCCACTCTTTTAGTCAATTTTCTTCACTGAAAGTTTCTAAAGTATTTTCACATCTGGCTGGGCTGTACTTAAGACAATGTAGAGAAAGTGCTAAAGAGTCATTGATGAATAGTCATCCCACCTCCAACTTCAGATGATACAAAGAACTTCCAAAATACAGCACCACTATACTCCAATTGGAAATGCTGATTTCACAAAACCAATAATGTTCTCTAGGGTTGCATTAGTTTTTCAAATCTGTTTAGAGATGATAACTAATTTATTTTTCTCTCAATGCTTGGCAATGATACAGGAAGTTCAATTTCAGTACTATTTTGACTTTTAATTCAAAACAGAACATATTGAAATGCTTTGATTATTTGTAATATATCAGATTATTTGTAAAAATTACTCACTGTCAATATTTAATCTTGTCCTAACTGAAAGCTACATCTAAGTGGGATAGATGGATACATTTGTAAGAGAACACCCTGTATTATTGTCCTGCACAAAAAATGAGGAAATTCCCATTTTTCCTTCATTTATGAGGCATGTAGACCTCTCAGTATTTCAGACAAGAGGGGAACTCCAGGTTTTGGACACAGGAAATTCAGGGGGCTTACTGTCTGCTACAGCTTTGATTAATTTTATTGCTGAAATTGGTTTGGAATGAAGGTTTCAATATTGTCTTTCCACTTCAGTAATTGGGTCTATCAGAAAAACCTTTTTCTTTCTGTTTAGAAACTATTTTAGTCTGCCTTTGACAAACCGAACTGGATTCACCTACCTTGAGACACATTTCCCTTTACCATAAATGAAATGTGCAAATTATCTATGATAATTAGATTTGACCCAGTTACTGGATTTGGGAACATCCTTCTATCTTGCCTGGAGCTGAATATCCCTACAGAAAGGAAATCTCGTGGTTAAGATAGGGTATAATCAGGGTTAAAAACCTTTCATCAGAGACACAAAAAAAGATGTAAATGAACTAGCACTATTGCACTGCCTGACAGTGTCTGTTATTTTTTTTTCTGTGCAGTGAATTATTCGTTGCTAACGATTTAGAGTTCCTGGCTTATCTACAAGATGACAGCTCCTCTCCCCTCCTGCCAGGTACACACCCTACCACAACAAGAACACTCGTGACAAATAGTGATGTCACATCCTTAAACTTATTTAATAAGTATCAGCTATGAATCAAATGCTTCAACTAATCCTTCCTCATCCATCTTACAACTTCAATAAGTCGTGGGGTATCAATGTCTGAGCATTACCACCTTTGCTTGGAGATAAGCCCTATGTACACAGCAGTGTAACAACACCTGATAGGAAACACATGCCCGAGAAAACCCCCGTAGCAAGATTACATTGTGCTAAGAAATTCCGTTTGTTGGCTGGCTGGCTCTAGAAATGTTATTTATCCCTTTTTTGCTCCCAAGTTAAAATGCTGGGGCTTATCTGCTCGGAGCATAATCTTGTACCAAAGAAGCAAGACATTTAGATTCTGTTGAACTCCTTGTGAGTTGCCATCATGTTCTTAGCACAGACTTCAGGATTAGCTGACATCTGCTCCCTGAACTTGTTTTTTTGGCCGCTTTCTGGTCAATAGAGGAAAGAAGTGAAACATTTCTATGCAACACTGAGTAAGGAATAAAATGCATTTTCTTTTGGTGATGTATTCTCTTGGAGTTGCTGCAAAATGAGAGGATTCTGTCCAAAGCTTGCAACAGTAATGGCTATGAGTATAAATTCCTGGTTAGAGACATCCTTGTGATAAAATACAAAGATAAATAAAATATAAATATCAATAAAAATGGTAGAATCATAGAATATCCTGAGTGGAAACAGACCCACAAGGATCATCAAGTCCAGCTCCTGCTCCTGCACAGGACAACCCCAAGTATCACACCATGTGCCCAAAAGTGTTGTCCAAACAGTTCTTGAATTCTGTCATGCTTGGTGCTGTGACCACTTCCCTGGGGAGCCTGTTCTAGTGCCCAACCACCCTCTGGGTGAAGAATCTTTTCCTGATATACAGCCTAAATCTCCCCTGAAACAGCTTCATGATGTTCCCTCTGATTCTGCCACTGGTCACCAGAGATCAGTGTCTGCCCCTCAACTTCCCCTCATGAGGAAGTTGTAACTGCAATGACTTCTCCCCTCAGAGGTTGAACAAACAAAGTGACCTGAGCTGCTCCTCATAAGGCTTCTCCTCTAGACCCTTCACCATTTTCATGGCCCTCCTCTGGACACTCTCTAACATTTTTATGTCTTTTTCATATTGTGATACCCAAGACTGCATACAGTGCTCGAGATGAGGCCTCTCCAGTGCAGAGCAGAGTGGAACAATCCCTTCCCTCGACCGGCTGGCGATGTTTTGCCTGATGCCCCCCCGGACAGAGTTGGCCCTCCTGGCTGCCAGAGCACTGATTGCCCAGTCCTCTAATTTGTCCAGGTCTCTCCGCAGGACCTCTCTGCCTTCGAGGGTGTAAACAGCTCCTCCCAATTTAGTATCATGGGCAAACTTACTTAGTATCCCTTTGAGTCTTGCGTCCAAGTCGTTTATGAAGCTGTTGAAGAGAATGGGCCAAGGATGAAGCCCTGCAGAATCCCACTAGTGACCAGTAACCAGTTTGATATTACCCTCTTTACTATAACCCTTTGCGTTCGATTGGTGAGCCAGTTGAGCCAACTCCTGCTCAATCGCCAGCCTCCAGGGGTAAAAATGTGGTTTTCTCAAGAGTTTGTACCAAATGTCTGTACTCTGAAATACCCACCCTGGCAAACCCTTTCTGATGTGGACTGAACCTGACCCTAGAACAGACTAAAGCTAGTAAGTGTCTACCCACTTATATGATTTTACAATGAGAATGAGAAAGTGAAATAACTTATATGAATTCGAAAGGCAGTGGTTAGCCTGAAGGAAGGAAAAAAAGAAGCATGTGGTGAAGCAACTCCTCGTGGCTGGGAGAACGGAATGGGTGTTGAGAAGCTGAGACCATCCCATTTGTTCAGCCACCTTTAACACCAGAAGCTTTGCATTTGTATACTCTCAAAAGCATCTTTTCTGGTTAAAACTCCATTTTGAGGCTATTGAAGTAAATAAACCTCTCAGAACTTTTGCATTTATGATTTACGAGGGCAGTTAAGCCCTTGTAATAACTAAAGGATGAATGAGAGAATCTGAAAAGAGGCAGGACCAATGAACTAAGTTTATGATTAATTGGCAGAAAGCTCCTAGAGCCTAATTCCACATCTGAAGTAATGTGCCACTTGACCTAGGGCAAGCTTTTTACCTTATTAAACTTCCTTTCATCTGCTGACAAAATTTGTAAGACTAAGTATGCCAGGGAGTGAGGACACGTTCAAATCTATTTATAAAATATTTTGAAAATCAAGACCACATTTTATGCATATAATATAAATACTTCAGTTCTTTAGACAGTATTTCAAGAATCATAAATTTGATATGACTAAATCAGTCATGGTACCACACTACTATGAATTAGGCCAAGATGGCAGCTTGGAAGTTCTTTTTGGTTACCTGACATCTTTACAATCAAATGAAAATACCACAAGCTGATTCATTTACCATCTGGAAGGATTAATGCAGGAACAGCGATGTCAATATGTATTAAATCAGAGTTTAAATTTGAGTTTGTAGGGTCTGAAAACTCTGTTATCACTGCTTCTATTCCTGGTTTTAGGAAGCTGGAAAAATCTAGATTAATTAACCAGACTTTTCCCTTTAAAACTTCCTTTGGGGATAGATTCTTGGAAATTAAGTAAATGGAGCAAGATTGCTGGAGACACGTGTTTATTCCATGAGCAATTAGACTGCAAGCCACACATGAGACTGACTTCCAAGCTAGCCAGGGCTTGTCTTGGGGACTCCTGCTTTTCCCTAATCTCCCAGAGCAGAAACCAGCCCATACTGGTGACAAGCAATGCCACCCAGGTGCTGATTAATAGTGTTAGAGTCAGCACCACCTCACTTGTAGCCAGCTGTCTGAAATGCTCGGGCTGCTCTCCTGAACTGCCAGCTGGTGCAAGAGATAACCCAGGCCCCAGGATGAAGCAATAACTCAAGCCCCTCTCCCACTGATACCCTCATGTTGAATGCGATTGCTTGGACTTTTCAGCTTCTGGTTTTTTCCTTCTGTGAAATAATCAAAGCACCTCAACACACTGAATATTGGTGTTGTTTTGTATTTATTTCCCCAACCATTTTGAACACCTCAAAGATAGTATTTCTAGGATAGAAATATCCCTCTCTGGGATAGAGAGGGCATGTGACTGCTGGGAAAGAATAGTCAGTAGAAATATTAGTCCTCACCTTACAAAGGATCATACCTTTCACTCTGTCCCTCCTGCAAGGCTCAGCTCCTGCTGTGACCCTCCCTCCAATCCTCTTCTCCCCTCTCTCCCTGACAATGGTCATTTAGCAGTGTACTCCTCCATCTTTGAGACCTTCTTGGTGAAGTCTCACTCCACTGACTTTCCAGGTATGATAAAAAATGGGTTCTGCTTAAAACCTAGAGAAGAAAAATATTAAACAAAAGATTATTTACTTTTTCATTCAATGTGATTAAAAAAACCCCAAACTCATAGAAAACATCCAGCAGTCAATTGCATAAAAGCACTTGTCAGTGCCTTGAATGTTTTTGAAACCCACAACCAACAAAACCCTCTTTGGTCTTAAACTCCTATTACTAGTAGAGGAAAAACGATCAGTTACATAATCTTTATTCTACTATTTAGCAGATACTAAATATAGTGCAGTTACTCCAAACAATACAACACATCAAAATATGAGAAACAGTGCTGAAGAGGAGAATGCAGCCACTCTAGATAGATGCATTTCTTTGTATTATGTTCCTCAGGAAGAGCATCAAATATTTTTCTGAGTGACCTAATTTTCTTTGTCTGATCAAATGTGCCAGATGCTTCCTTATTCAGAGTTACAATTCCAAGTGAAAAACTGTTTTCTGGCAGCCACTTGAAATCTCATCTTCAGTTTTCTGTTAGGGATTATTATACAACCATTGCCTGGGCAGACTGAAAGCATATGTTAACTGGGATGACATTATCTTTGCTATTTCAAAGTTCCCCAAAGATGTGCGGGCACAGTTACAATCTGAGGTATAAGCTGACCTCCCTGGTACATACAAAGTGCCACCCAAACTTGGCACTGACCAAGTTGCAACAGCTCAGCATCAGGCCCCGGAACAAGCCAGCAATCAAGCAGTGTCCGTGAGTCTCCCTCAGTCCCTGGATCCCTTAGCTATTGGCACACACTGCCCCAGACCCACCTCCCTGCACTCACTGCTGAGGGCACTTACCCACACATATCTTTGTTTAACTAAAGGTGTCAATTTGAATCACTATAGCCAAATGAATAGAAATGTGGATGTTCAATAAGCACTTAAACACTTCAGCCTCCTTGGCTAAGTTGATTAGAAATTGATTTAAGATAAAAGAAATTGAGTTGCTTTTAAACTACATAACCAACACATTCCTGTAAGAAAATCAGTAACAGGTTGAACATTGACAAAGCCATCATGGAAATGGAAATTAGGTTCCCAAGCCATTTAGATTGTAGTTTCTTTAAATTACTTTGATGTAACAACTATTAGTAGTATCTACTATTTCGACAAAACTAAGCGTATCAAAATCCTATCTCGTTTTGCAAATTCTATGTCCAAATATAACTTAACATACTTATTTTTTTCCTTTTTGATTTAAATTAGCACTTACATACAGCTCAGGGAGTCCCACAGAATTTTAAACATGTAATATTAAAATAAATAATTCTGTGAGATAATGCATTCTGCAATATTCATAGCTGAGATTGCTCATTTTCTTCTAGACAGTCTGTAATTTTACTGTAACATCATCATGCCCCAGACTATAGCATGATTTCTTAACACATTGCTACGGGCAAGTTGACCTATTCATGCCCCAAAAGATGAGAAAAACCTAGCTAAAATAGCAGCAACCTGGGGCAGATACCCCAGGTGAGGCAGAATTGGCCAGGACCTAAGAGATGGACAAGATGCTAAGAAGCAGTGGTAGTGCTGACTTCAACAAACTCTATCCCAGGGCAGAAACAGTCATTGATTTTAATTCCTAGAAGCACATTAGAAGAGTTTATTAATAACTTTTTTCCCAGTCTGTCAGGTGTAATGGGAAAGCCCTAATAAATGCTTCCCAACTGTTAAGTCACCATTCTGCTCTCCCAAATTCCTTGCTGGTGGAGGCAACTGGATCCCTCTTCTCCCCTCAAAGCTATCACCTGCTCAGAATTATAGAATCACAGAATATGCTGAGTTGGAAGGGACTGACAAGGACCATCGAGACCAACCCTTAGCCCTGCACAGGATCATTCCCAAGAGTCACACCATGTGCCTGAGAGAATTGCCCAAATGCTTCTTGAAATCTGTCAGGCTTGGTGCCGTGACCACTTCTCTGGGGAGCCTGTTCCAGTGCCCAACCACCCTCTGGGTGAAGAACCTTTTCCTAAACCTCCCCTGACACAACTTCAGCCCATTCCCTTCGGTTCTGTCACTGGTCACCACAGAGAAGAGATCAATGTCTGCCCCTCTTCTTCCCCTCATGAGGAAGTTGTAACTGCAATGAGGTCTCCCCTCAGTTTCCTCCGACCAAGTGACCTGAGCTGCTCCTCATAAGGCTTCTCCTCTAGACCCTTCACCATTTTCATGGCCCTCCTCTGGACACTCTCTAACATTTTTATGTCTTTCTTATATTGTGATGCCCCAGACTCCTCACAGTACTCAAGGTGAGGCCATACCTCCCTCGACCAGCTGGCACTGCTTTGCCTGATGCCCCTCAGGACATGGTTGACCCTCCTGACTGCCAGGGCACTGCTGACTCATATTCAACTTGCCATCCACCAGGACCCCCAATCCCTTTCCACAGTGCTGCTCTCCAGTCTCTCATTATTTTAGGAATCAGAGTTGGTAAGAGGCTTTCAGAGCTCTGGGACAGCATTTCTGGCATTATTGTTAAACATTCTGTATGAAATAGTTATGGCAGACTGGGGAAGAGTGGGTCAGGGGTTGCAAATCTTGCCGTCAGTACTAAGGCCTTGCTCCTGTTCCCAGTGAAGGGAAGGGGACATCTCCCGAGGCACATCGGAGAAAATATATGAGTTGACACTTTAAAAATTAAGCCTCCTGAAACTGCTGTGTCGATTATTATCCCAGAGACAGCTTAAGTGATTTGCCTACAGTCACACAGTGAATTGGGGTTGAGCCAGGAATAGAAGATAGGACTCCCAGCTTCTGTTCTTGTTCTTTTACCAACTAGGCACATCCCTGGATGTACAGTATAATCCACATGGGGACGAAAATCCAAAATCAAAATTTATCTCCCTTCCTAACACAGCTGTAGACAGCTCTGCAGCACAGACACAGAGGAAAATCTTAATGCCCTGGCTAAGCAGTGTAACCCACTGATTCCAAAGGAATTGGTCACCTGATGCATTTTGTCTTCACAATACCAAATAGCTCAAATCCCTACAACATCAATGGCCATCAGGAGAAGAGGAGACTGCTTGGTAGCCAGAATTAAGTGTCTGAGATTAGTGCTTTGAACAATTTTAGCTAAACCTATTATATAAAATTAAAGTTGTGTGTTACTAATGCTTCACTTGTTAATGTGCAAAGGCAAATAACTTTGCTGGAGCTCTCAGTATCACCTGGCTATGCAGGGAGGAGAGGTTAAATACAGAACAGACCATACTTGTAAGAAGATTAATACATACAACAGGGATAGTAGCAGACTTCTGCTGGGTCTAATCTGGCATCTGACCAGGACAGAGAGAGAAGGAAACTTTAAGCCAGTTAAAGTACTGGATTATTGATGACAAAGGATTCACAGCTGATAGGGGAGCTGGAAAGAGCAGGTAGTAGGGATGAAATGCAGGGCAGAGCACATAGCAAAAAGGAGGTAGAAGATACTGTATTTTACAGGGACACTTTAACAAATATGAAAGAATATTTTGTGGGTAGGATTACAAAGATATGAACTTTCCAAGACTACAGAATTGGGGTGAACAAGGACAGAAGAAACCCAATATATCCTAGTTTCATCTCTAAAATTTTATATTAAACATCGTGGAAAAAAAATCACACCAAACTACTGTCTAGGGATCTGAATGTGGACAAATAAATGATTTGAGAAGACTCACTGCAAGACCTCCTTGACTTGCTTTGCGCAGGTAAACACTGGATGGAGAGTAACATTACAAATCACTAATAACTACAGAAAGTCTATCTAGGACTTCCATGTAGATAATGTCATCTTGGGTAACAGGCAGCTGAAGTGGGCTAGGGTGGCATAGGCCCTCTGCAGCACAGCTGGCTAATCACAATAACATTTGACAGGTGCTTTTTAATGACTGATAATTTGAAAGAAAATTACTTTGTAAAGTTCTGGACCAGTGTTTAAGAGGAACAGTTGGGAGTAGCTTTCTTTTTTTTGTATGCTTAGTTGTTTCTGAAGGAGGATACTTCAAGCACCTAGCATGGTATGGAGAAGATTATTCTAGGAAGTATTGAAAAACACCTGAAAGACAACACTGTCATGGGTCACAGCCAGCACGGCTTCATGAGAGGACAGTCCTGCTTATCAAACCTGATTTCCTTCTATGACAAGGTAACCTGCCTAGTTGATCAAGGGAAGACAGTAATGTAATCTTTTTGGATTTCAGTAAAGCTTTCAATACTGTGTCTCACAGGATCCTTCTGAACAAAATGTCTATCACACTGCTGGATACACATATCATGTGGTGGGTGAGCAATTGGCTCATGGGTCGAGCACAGAGGGTAATAGTGAATGGGGTGACATAAGACTGGTGACCTGTCACTAATGGGGTTCCACAGGGCTCCCTCTTAGGCTCTGTGCTCTTCAACATCTTCATAAATGACTTGGATGCAGGACTTGAAGGGATACTAAGCAAGTTTGCAGATGACACAAAACTGGGAGAAGCTGTTGACTCCTTGAAGGCAGGGAGGCCCTGCAGAGAGACCTTGACAAATTAGAGGACTGGACAATCACTAACCATATGAAGTTTAACAAAGACAGAGCCATTGTAATGGTTTTCTTTCCACTACTTTCAGCATTAATTCTTCTTTCTTGTTATGCCAGTAGATGTGTAAATCTGCTGCAAGTACTTTCTTATCTTTGGTTTCAGTGATTGCATGACTTAACTGTGGTGCAAGAAAATTGGAATTTTTTTTTCCCAGTGTTTCTGTGTGCCTGAAATCCTAAACTTTCAGAAGTGCCTAGTGATGAGCTGCAGCTTTATTGGGATAGGGACTGAAGTTTTCATGTTCTTTATTTGTGAAGAGCTATTCTGCACATCCATTATTCTGAAAATCCACTGTGTCCAAGGGGAAGTATAGGGAAAACTAATCAGTTATGAATATCCAGCACATGGAAGACTCCTTCCAAACATTTTCACCAGGTGGACCACATTCAAAGCAAGATATGTGACAGACCATCTCCTCTCATAAGGACCCTCCTTCTAGTTGTAATAGCATAGGATCCCTTTGGCAACTACAATGAAGTCTCTACTTTCATGGGTAAATGTTATTAGGAAAGTATTTGGTTTCTCTTACTGAAGGCAATGGAGGGAGTAAGATCATGGGACAGCGCAACTCTGTGCGGTTCACAGCAGCGGCCTGTAGGGACGCTGCTCGGAAGTTGCGCTTCCGAGCACCTGGAGCAGGACAGACATCAACCAAGTCAATGGGAAAGCAGTCATTCAGATTTTAAGGTTTGAGTTAGATCCCGTGCTTGAACAATGACAACTTGTATTTAGGCAGTTTGCTATATCACAGTACAGTGTCTCAAAATTTCTGCTCACTTTTAAAGCCTATGTATAGTACATATGGTCTTGTCACAGCTGACACCTTTTTTAGAGTTTGCTGCATGAGAGCACTCTTGCTGATGAATACAGCTGTTTATAGGACTGGCTTACTTCTGAATATTTTGGAGGAGGAAAGTAAAATGTCAATTGTTTTTCAATGAACCATCCCCATCCCCATTTTTTGAGTAATTCTTCTATCAGAGACTTTTTAATTTTAAAATAGTCATTAGAAATGTGGTGTAACTAACCATTCTTCTGAAGTCTTGTAGACTATGAAAAAACTCCAACATTACAGCTAAAAGCCTTGGCTCAGGAAAGCATCCTTCATTAGGACATTAACACATGCCAACTCCAGCAGGTCCCAGATCAAAGGCAGAAAAGATGAAATGATTTGTCACACACTGACTTGCAATGAGTAACAAGAGTCACCAAGCCCATCTCCTTGCTCCAAGACAGTCCCAGTGAGTCCTCTGTCAATCCTGCCAGAAACAGGTTGAGCCTGTTGGTACAGACTCCAATATGCTGGTGTCCCAGAGACATGCCTTGTAAGCAATTCAATCCCCTTCTGCTAACAGAGGTGTGCAGGACTTGTCTGCAAAAACACCTGCTCTAGCCATTGGAAGAATTCTAGTTTCAATTGCTATTAAAAAGGAAGAAAAATACCGCAGCTTATCATGGTGCTAAACAATTTAGGCACACACTCCTCTCTTGTTGCACAGAAGTACTGTTAGCAGCAGCAAACATAGCATGCGCATTGCAGAAAGAGGTGAGCTAGGCCAAATTCTGCCCTCAGAGGCGTGTGCACACAATTTCCAATGACATCCGTGGGAATTGGGCATGTGGATTGAGGGCACAATCTGGTTCTTTATTTTCAGCTGCTCTATTATGATCATGACATGCTAATTTCTAATTCCTTTAGCAAAAATAACACAGGAAGGCTTAAATATTAATGTTGCCAAATGTCAGAAACACCTCTGCAGTATACTCTTGAGCAAATTCATGAAAACACATTTCAGGAACCACAGCCATGCTCATTATTGGAACCTGACATCCTCAATCAGTTAAAATTCTCCTTATCTTCATTGGGGTTTTGCCAAGCTAAGAACTGAATAAGAGCTGATGGATTTAGCTCCATGGTAGCTGATTTGGACATGGGTCTCCTGACAGCCATGGTCACAGCTTCTCACTTAGAGGGATAGATGCAGAAACATAGATGTCATCTTGGGTTTGCCAGATAATTCACATAGGCTTACCATCTCCTCAAAAAAATGGGAACCAAAGTCAAACAAACACAAACTGATCGGTAAAAAGAAAAGTGCAGGTGGAGATTCACTAGAGGAAGGGAAAAAAATGGAGATTAGTCCCTCACCAATCCCCAGGACCACGGTCCTTGCCTCTGCTCACATTCACAGGGAAATAAAGGACATACTGGAGTCAGCTAAGAGGAAAGTTGGAAACCACCACAGCTGCAAATGTGTCCTGTGGGTCTGCCTTTGGCAAGGAACCAGCTGTCGGGCAAGGCCCTGACACCTGCCAGCATTGTGGAGGTCCAGTCTTTCCTAAGGAGACATCCAGCAGCGTGTGTCTGCCTGGGCCTCCAGCAGCAGGGTTAATTGTGCTAAACCAGCTACTTTTCCAAGCCAGCTGCAAGTGGCCATTCAGGTCTGTGGGTGGGGAAAGGGCAAAATGATGTGCCTGAACCTGATACATTTCTGCATGGAGTTACTCAGCTGGCACAAGCTCCCCATCCCAGCACAGGACCAGAGGAAAGAGGGAAAAAAAAAAGCAGCATCTTCTTCCAAGGGGAGCCGAGGTGGGTTGCACAGGCTGCCCCATCATATGGTAGTTGAGTGGTGAATTAACATCTGCTTCACCTTTTGCTTTGCACACTGTGGAGAGAGGGCAATAAACCAGTGGTGTCAGGGAAGGCACACAGGGTGTGAAAAAGAGGGATACCTGGAAAACACTTGGGCACTGGACTCCTGTGTCTGTACATTGTTCTGAGTCTCTTGAGTCCCACCTGTGAGCTGCCCTTCACCTGGGCACTCAGCAGGGCAGTGACAGCACAGCTGAGGGGGCCATCGATTGCCCACTGCCCACATCCCCCAGCACCGGCACTGGCTCCAGCGTGTCCTCGTTTCGCTCTCAGTGTTTCCTTTCATAATGGCAGGGAGCTGCTGGCGGCTGAGTGTGTCTGGAGGCCGGCTGGGGCGGCAGGAGTCCTGCGCCTTCGGCATCGTGCCTGCACAGGCACCCCGAGCCTGCCATCGTCCTCCAGAAATGCACAGCCTGTCACAACTCGTTGCTTAATGCTAAACTACCCATTATAAATAAACATGGTCCTAATAATAGTTTGCCTGACCTGACTCACTGTAGGAAACAGCCTCAGAAATAAAAGAAGATGACTTTCAAACAGAAGAGTTATAATTTTACATAAATAAAAAATGAAAAGGGCAGCACAGGACAGGCATGGCGGAAACCGTATCACAGAGAGCCTAAGTTGCAATCCCAGGGTGTTAATGGACTTGCCTGGCTGCTAAATCTGACAGTCTCGCCCTATAAATTTACTGGAGTTGTACAGATGGATGTGGAGAAATACTACTTGAATTGTCAGATAACTGTTAGTCACCCAGATTAAAAACAAATTCCATTGACATTATGTCATACCTTGGGAGCCCAAAACAGATATTGATGTTTTCATCTTGTTGCAGGGAGGAGGGAGATGGGAGTGAGTGAAGTAAGAAATCAAAATCACCCAGATAGAGTAAGGCTTTTGGCTTTGTTTGAAAAATGACACCACAGCACAGTGCACTTAGCTGAGAATGAGAGATACCACAGTCCAGCCTATCTCGCTCACAAATGAAGGCAGTGTTATAAAAAAGCCCAGAGCTTCTAAGGCCTGTACAGAATTATAAGTTTAAGTGTAGGAACCAGATTCACTCAGTGGATGTTGCAAGATCTCTCAAAATCTCCTGACACTAGTGGGATGTGTGGTGGGCTGAGCTCCACACATCCAGGGAAGGACGAGGTGGTTTTGCTCACCTTTTGGGGACAAAGCAGAAGGAGATGCAATCAGTATGTGGAGCATCAGTATGTGGAGCAGGAGGAGCAGGAGAGATTTGGATTTGCTCAATCTTCAGGAGAGACAGCTTCAAGGGAACCTAACAGCCTGCCAGCATCTAGGACGGGCCACCAAAAAGCCAGAACCAAGCACTTCACAGCATGACAAGGCAGGAGGATGAGAAACAATCACAGAACCATAGAATTGTTTAGGTTGGAGAAGACCCTTTAGATCATTGAGTCCAACAATTAACACACCACTGACAAGTCCACTACTAAACCATGTCTGCAAACATCTTTTAAATACCTCCAGGCATGGTGACTCAACCACTTCCCTGGGCAACCTGTTCCAATGCTTGAAAATCCTTTTCAAAGAAAAATTTTTTTCTCATATCCAATTTAAACTTCCCCAGGCCATTTCCTCTTATGCTGATGCTTGTTACTTGGGAGAAGAGACCAATCCTCACCGCACTACAAGCTCCTTTCAAGTAGTTGTAGAGAGCAATCCGGTTCTCCTTGAGCCTCGTTTTTTATGTCTAAACAACCCCAGCTCTTTCAGCTGCTCCTCATATGACTTGTACTCCAGACCCTTCACAAGCTTCATTGCCCTTCTCTGGACACACTCCAGAACCTCAGTGTCCTTCTTGAAGTGAGGGGCTCAAAACTGAATACAGGATTCCAGGTGAGGCCTCACTAGTGCAGAGTACAGGGGGATTATCCCTGCCCTGGTCCTGTTGGCCACACTATTCATGATACAAGCCAGGATTCCATTGGCCTTCTTGCCCACCTGGGCACACTGCTGGCTCGTGTTCTGCTGGCTCTTGACCAGTACCCCCAGGTCCTTTTCCACTGAGCAGCTTTCCAGCCACTCTGCCCCAAGCCTGTAGCACTGCATGGGGTTGTTGTGATTCAAATGAAGGCCAAGTGGACCAACAACAGGCATAAGTTGAAAAAAGAAATGTTTGTATTGGATATAAGGAGAAGGTTTTGCTCGTAAGGACAGCCAGGCAGTGGACCTGGTTGCTCCAAAAGGCTCTGCTTTTAACTTGTTCGAAGTTTTTTGAAAAAAATTCAGAAGCAGCCTTGTCTAACCTCAAAGCTGCCCCTGCTTTGAGCAGGAGGTTGGACTGGAGACCTCCTGAGGTCCCTTCCAACCTGAATTGTCCTATTATTCCTGTGATAAATTTACACACTGTTTCTGCTCTGTTGACCTCCA
The DNA here is from genome assembly GCA_035041135.1 of Platyrinchus mystaceus. Taxonomy (NCBI): domain Eukaryota; kingdom Metazoa; phylum Chordata; class Aves; order Passeriformes; family Tyrannidae; genus Platyrinchus; species Platyrinchus mystaceus. The sequence continues at coordinate 87,193,300 of JAWWLV010000001.1, forward strand.
CGGTGAGTATGAGGTTTTACATCCACTGAGGATCTGGTGTTAAGTTTGTAGGTAACTGTCTCAGAATTGACAATAAAAGGGTTATGTTTTGCATGAATTATTAAGTGGTATGAAGAGGTCCTGAAAGGCCTCTAACAGTGATAAACCAATAAAATATACTGGACACAACTTGAGGCAAGAAGAGATTTGAAAGGCTCTTATCTTTGGTCAATGTTATGTGTATGTACAGAGCTATGTCTTTGATACTGTCTTTTGGTTCCTCGATGCAGAACCTTACTAATATTCTTGCTGCACAGCATGACTAGTTGTGTGCTTTTAATTTCCTAAGTTTATAAAAGAGTCAAAAGAGGAAGACTGAAATTCCATCCTGGGACATCATATTGATTACAACATGGTTCGTCACCGTAGTTTGAACCGATACTCCACACGGACGCTCATCATTTGAGATGGTAAAGAAAAAGATAGCGGGAGTGACCTGTCATCCAAACCAGGCCTTCATTTGCAGATTCACTATATCTTTGAGGAAAGAATGACTTGTTGTTATCCTATTACCTGAAATCACACTTAACCCAAACCAGGTTAAAATAAAAGGCAAATATAGTGGATTCATAGCATCCACAACAGGCAACACAGTTATAAATGTATATAGAATAGGCAAAGGATGAAATTAAATGGAAAATTCTGGGCCTATATTGGGTAAACATCCTTGAGTTACCAAACCTGGCAATTTCCATAAGGGCTCCAGGCATTGTGCTCGGCACTGCCAGGTGTGTCTTCTGTGAGACCCCCAAAGGATCTCACTCGGGGTGCACAGCTTGCCTGAGGGAACTCCACCAGAGAGCAGTTCCAAGTGCCTGTCTTCCCTGTTCTCCCCTCAAAACACCTCTCCTTCACAATCAGCTCACCTCTCTTCCATAATCATATTAACTTGTGTTCAGGCTTTCCCTTTGAGCTCTTCAAGGAGTCCAGACTGGTTCCATCTGTTATCATGCAGCTCACACTATTTATTCTTTTACCAGAAGATATTCTGGCCGGTCTCTGAGATAGAGTAACAAGCCTTTTGCCCTTAGATATGAAAATGCCTCTGTGCTGGATGAGAATCACCTCCTTTATTTAACTAGTCAGTGAACAACTCTGTTTCAGCAGAGTCCCCTCCCTGGCTGGCCACTTGGCACTTCTCTGGCCCTTATAGCCTGTAGCACTGTACAGGAGCACACGACACAAGCCTCCAGATCAGGTAGCTGCATACAGCTCACTTCAGGCTCTTGCCTGAGATCAGACACAAACAGTAGTTAATCTTGTTGGAACACTGACAGGTTTCTCCGTGTTAGGCTGTGATGACTATGGTGTGATGTGGGGTTTGATTCCCTCAGTAGGCTCCGCCAGTGCTGGGGAAGGGTGACAAGAATACACAAAGTCTCTGAGCTGAGAAGAGAACAGCAAAGGCTTTTCTCGAGGTGGAATTCAGGTGGCTGTCTCATACTATCAAGCAGTCAAGAGACAGCCAAAAATACAAAGGCTGGCAGGCAGGTCCAAACCAGGAGAATACAATAGGATTGAAAATAGAATAACTTGTTAAATAATTGAACAGTTCTATTAAATTGGGTGGGGAAAATGTTGCAAACAGTTGTCTTTCTTGTTGCCAAGGACAGTAGTTCTCATTTTCTTTTAGGGCACAAGGCAAATATCAGTGAAAACACTATAACATACCATGTACAACTTCAGCTACAATGCAAAATCCAACAGATTCAGAACTGTTATGGTTCACAAATGTGTGTAGCTGAAATGCCTACCTACACCATGACAACTGCTTTTTCAGGCTAATTCTCTGCCTCATTTTTGTCTTGGCTTCTTATTGAAAATGGAATGAAAATATAAAGGCAGGCAGCCTACCTTGCCAGATAGCCTTAACTAATTAACACAGTGAACAAAGCAATTTTGCTTTGCTTTCTTCTCAATCTGCAGCATCCCCCAAAAGGCTCTGCATTTCTGCAACTAATCGATCCTCAAGAAGTTTGGCATCCATTAGTCCCTTTGAAGTCTTACAGAGATCCAGGCAAATATCATACAATAAATGTGGCAACAGAATTCACTCTTACACATCTGTGCATGTCATATATTTCATCTTTTTTACAGGATCCAGCCTGAAACCCTCTGCTTTGTCAATGGGTGTGAGTATTCTGCCATCAGCAGTACTGGGAGGACATCACAGTCATCACACTCAACTTGGGATGTCTGAAAGATCTAAGATGGAGCTAGTCACGCAGAGCTTATTTTTATAATCATTGCTGAGACACTGTCACTCCCCTGGGGCAGTTTGACTGACCTTGCATCAGACCCCAATGAGAGGATGAGTGCCCTCTGCAGGTGCTTGCCTCTGTCCTTTGACTATAAAGGGAGTTTGGGTGACTTAAGACAAACTTAGATGTTTGACTTTCAGGTGCCTGAGTTACAACAGATGTATCCTGCCTAGACAAGGTACAGTTGGAGTGAAATATATAAAGTATGTCAGAAGCTTAATAAAGTTTAATGCATTTACAAATGTGGAGCTTAAAAAGCTGCAATGATATGTGTCTCCCTGCCCCAGTAGCAATTTATCTTGAGGTAACACAAGTCTTTCTTTTCCAGGTTTACATACCTTGTCATTCCATATTCAGGAGAGAACATGTTTGGTTTCTTTCATACAAGGAAAAAAATTATGAAAAATAAGCAGATTTTTCCTTGTAGCTGAAGTACAATGGATTTTTTTGAAAGAAAATGCCTGACAGCTGGAAAATTCACCTTCTCTCCAGGAATTTCAAGGATCTCATTCTATTTGAGACAGAGATTGCTTGGTCAACTCAGGGAATAATGCAGTATATTTTTTACTGTACCATTGATAAAAATATTAACTGTCACATCATACATTCTAAATGCTGACTGTAATGATAAATAAATATTGCCTGAGGGGCACAGGTAAGGCCTTGGGATATGATGAAATATTTTAAGTAAAAATTGAGGACAAATGTTAATAAAATCCAAATTGCTATTTTTTGTGTACCTCTGGCAATATGCTATCCAACTGTAGCTGAAGAAAATATAAATTTATTTTTATTAAACTGCATGATTTTTAAATATGAGTGTTGTAAATCATATTTGAAGAACTCTCCAGCAGGAAAATTTCAAGCTGTTCTAGGGAATTTTTAAATTATGTCATTTTTAAGCCGGAAAATAACATGATTTTGTAACAGGCCACATGAGCCTGGTTCAGCCACAGGAGAAATGGAGGCACTAGATGTGTAAGTAAATGCAGTGCAGCAGATGTGCAGGTGCTGACCATGGGTAGCTTTAGGCAGAAGCAATGCTCAGCATGTGGCAATGTGATAGAGAAAGGAGCAAGGCAGTGCAGGGATGGAGAGAGGTGACATCGTGCCACCAACACCCTCCCACCACCAAAAGCTGCCCCCTCCATGTCTGGCTTCACCTTCTGGACTGAAAGGTCCTCTTCCCTGTTCAAGGTTGGCTGGTGTTTGCATCCCTTCCATGCATCCTTGGATTAGTTACTTTAATATATATCCCTGTAGCATTTACAAAGTATGTACTAGGTGGTCTGCAGAAATAACAGTGGAGTTACTGGAAAGAATTTTAAATTCTCCCAGGACTTTAAATCCAGGCTTACAATCAGAGTTTGATGAAACAGAAGTTCTACAACAACCAGCCAGAGATCTAGCATTCCCCACAACTCAGAAATCATTAATTCAACCAAGAATGAAGACAGCACCATCTTTTTCATTATCCCCTAATTTAATTGTCACAGATTAAAGCCCAGCAAATCTGGGCACAGATTCCTGTTGTCAGACTTCAAAGAGAGCTCCTGAAGTCTTCTGCCAGAATCAATGATCATCGCTATATCCTTTTCTCACACAGCATCTGTATCTTCTATAACGTTAATGAACATTATTTTGCATGCTTCTAAGCAGACTAAAAAACACACCCTTGAATCGCGTTTCCCATGCGAGGGGAAAAATGAACCTTTCTGCATTTGTTATTCTCCTCTAACAAGGATTAAACCACAGTGTGGATATTAACAAGTGACTTGCAGTTGTCTGCCTCTCACTTTAGTTCAGTCCTCAGGAATATTGAAGATGAAATTTCTCCCCTGAAATCACAACATGGTATATAGATTAAATGTTTCAGAGCTGTTCTTATAACAAATAATCAAGCTGTCGAGATTACTTGCTATGCACACTTGCAGACCTCTTAAGTCACTGTTGCCAAGGAGTAATTTTCTTTAAAGTCCATTTTATGAAAAACAAAAATAGTAGGTTTCAAGGAACTTGGTGTGAATGATACACAATCATTTCACATCAATTTGCCTACTCTATGAGCTTTTTTTCAACATGCACCCTAATTGTTAATTACTAAGAGAATTAAGCTCCAGAGATGATTTAAGGTAGAAAATACCTGACAGAATTTCTGATGGATCTATAATTGATGATAACCTTGCTTCTTGAAGTATGTCCATTTTTGTTCTCATAACCACACAATAGCGAAAAGTCAATTGCTACCATATTATCATTGTCAAACAGAGTCACAGAGATGATTTTCCGGTGTGCATATGCGTGTGCGAGTCAGTATCAGGGAAGTACAAGATAAATTAATATCTTGCTTCTTTACTGCTCTGTTTATATTTCCCCCAGTACTACAGCAAAACTCATGCATCTTTATTCCTTTTCCATCCACTATGACTTTATTTATGGGGTGGCCCATTTACCACAATGCAAAATGCTCAAGCCTGGCTGTAAGCAGATGCTGCAAACTAAGAGATGGGGTGCATTTGACAGGATGTTATATACCTGTTTCCAAGTAACCAACTTTCAAACTAGCACTGGCTAGTTAAAGGACCCAATCATTCAACGTGAACCAACCAAAAAGATCTATTGGATGCAGGTGAGATTTTTCTCACAAAGTAGGGAGAACAGAATTATAACAACTAATACAGAGAAACATAACACCTGGTGTCAGCTATTCTCATGAGATCACTGTCTTTTTAGTCTCCAAACACCAAAATAATCAAATCGCACTTCTTCAGCAATCAGCCCTCAGAAGGCAGGAAAACTGTCCAGAAACTGGTCTAGTGGGTGGCATCCCTGTCCATGGCAGGGGGAAGCAAGGGGGAAATGATGATCGTTAAGGTCCCTTTCAACCCAAACCAATCTATGATCATCTTTTGGAGAGCAGGAAGGCTCTGCAGAGGGATCTGGACAGGCTAGATAAATGGGCTAAGACTAATAGCCTGAGATTCAACAAGACCAAGTAGCAGGTCCTGCACTTGTGTCATAATAACCCCATGCAGTGCTAGAGACTGGAGAAGTGGCTGGAAAGCTGCCCAGTGGAAAAGGACTTGGAGATGCTGGTCAACAGCAGCTGAACACAAGCCAGCAGTGTGCTCAGGTGGCCAAGAAGGCCGATGGCATCCTGGCTTTTATCAAGAATAGTGTGTCAGCAGGACTAGGGCAGTGACTGTCCCCCGTACTCGGTACTGGTGAGGCCAGACATCAAGTACTGTGTCCAGTTTTGCACCCCTCACTGCAAGAAGGACATCGAGGTGCTGGAACATGTCCAGTGAAGGGCAATGGAGCTGGTGAAGGGTCTAGAAAACATGTCTTATGAGGAGCAGCTGAGGGATCTGGGGTTGTTTAGT
>JAWWLV010000001.1:87199041-87214817 GCA_035041135.1 Platyrinchus mystaceus
GAAGGGCAATGGAGCTGGTGAAGGGTCTAGAAAACATGTCTTATGAGGAGCAGCTGAGGGATCTGGGGTTGTTTAGTCTGGAGAAAAGGAGGCTCCTGACAGGAGGTTGTAGCCAGGTGGGGGTCAGCCTCTTCTCCCAGGCAACCAGCAATAGAACAAGAGGACCTAGATCCAAGCTGTGCCAGGGGAAGTTCAGGCTTGGAAATCAGGAGGAATTTCTTCACAGAAGGAGCTGTTAGGGCTGCCCAGGGAGATGGTGGAGTCACCATCCATGGAGATGTTCAAGAAATGACGGGACGTAGCATTTAGTGCCATGGTCTAGTTGACAAGCTGGTGATCAGTCAAAAGTTGGACTCGGAGGACTTTTCCAACCTAAATGATTCTGTGATGATTCTATTATTCTATAAAACTTTTTTAATTTTCCAGGAGAACATCTATAGCAGCAGCAATGAAACTGGAGGAAATCAGTCACCAGGCTCCCATCGGAACAGAGATTTTTGGGAAAACTTGTTCCTCGGGAAGAAATCAGATCAAAGAAATCAGACAATCTGCTCTCTGAGTCTACCAGTGTCAGTTTGCCTTTGTAGTGTGGTCAAATGACAACTGAGGTCAGATGGCAGAGGAGGCATCCCTGACATTTCTCTGGGAGGGACAGTTCTGGTATTAGGACATGCTGTTTTCCTTCAGAACTTGCTGAAAGCTGCAAAGATCTGTGATTTAAACAGTTTCAAGAGTTGATTTTTTCCTGTTTCATACTCTTTGGTTTGGTATAGAAGAAGGGACTTGGGACCAAACTGTAATTTACGTTTCATTTGCTTTCCCAGAAGGGTTCTCTACCTGCTGGTTTATGGCTTCTTAACAACTTGTTTGCAAGGCACAGGATGTTGTTAAAGTTCAGCTGACCCATGACTTTGTCATAGACTTAGAGAGGTGCTGCCAGGGAGACAGGGCTGTTGGGAGCTTAATTCATCATTAACTCAACAAGCAGAGTACCACAGACCACTGCAGGCACTGGGAATCTAGAATGATGCATAAAGGGCAGCAAATATAGACAAGCATATTTCAAAAGGGATTTAAAGCACATACAGACAATGGGAATGTCTGCAGTGAAATGGGAAATGTTCCTATACAAGGAACAGAAACCCTTAAAGTTACCATCTAAGATAAACACCCATGCTGTGGAGTTAAAGAGAGTTTCGCTATGGTGGATATTTCCATAGTGGTCTGTTATGTGGATGTTTATATTTCTCAGGTTCAGTTTACCATCAGCCTGACCCCTTGTCATTTTTACATATGAACTAGAAATATTGTACAGATTTCATACACTCCCAACAGAAGTAGTCATTAAGTTCAGGATCCATCTTTAGTTCTCATTCTTCCTCAGGTGTTCATGGTTCTGCAAGACATAGGTGAAAAAAAATAGCAAACTCATAATGATATTGCAAATGTAAATTAAAAATGCTTACAGTTGAACAGAATATTTAAAAGTGTTAAAAAAGTTCAATAATGTTAAAAAAAGAAACAAGTTTTCCCAGTGTCTCAGCTTCTAATGTCCACCTAAAAATTTTTACCCTGACCTACTTTTTCTACAAATAAATATAGTCACTTGCATTTTATCACCAAAATAGACATATTCAGAGATGACAGTAAGTCTGAGTATGATTCAGTTAGATCAGGCAGTCAGTCAAAGCCATGGGAAACCAGCTATTCACTAGAAATACTCACAAATCTGCTTGATAAGGTGAAAAACACAAATAACCCACCCCTGGTAACCCACAGCAGGTGAACAAGAGCTCTGTCCTCACCTCTCAATTATCACAATTAAAATACTTGTCTGTAGTAAAAAAAAATGTTTCTAAAATGAAGAGACTCCTGAGAGAGGATCCTTTTCAGCCAATTCTGAAGGAAAAAAAAAAAAACAACCAAGAAAAATTACAGATCTTTTTTTCCAAAATATTTCATACTTTCTCACTGCAGTCTGTGGAGACTGTGTGAGACCAAGCATCTTGTTACCTGAAACTCAGTATTCAGCCCTATGAAAGAGTACATCATAAGAGCTGCCTCATTCCTTGCCTCAGCACAGTTTATTAGCAAATACTATTTTCAAACACAGGTATGAGTGTTGCACGTACTTAGGGCTGATGAACTACAAGGTTCTTGGGGAAAAGAAATAAATATATAAAAAAGACTGGCACAGGATGGAGCCATTGCATGGGGTGTCTCAGGAAAGGAACTGTGGGTACTCCAGGAACTGTTTTCTCTCCATGGTGCCCTGGTTTTCCTTCCCAGACTTCTACTTCATTGTTAACTGTCCCCTTTACAGCTCAGACGAGTGGATGTAGGGGTGGAGACGATTCCCTATCCACTGATTCTGGGATGTGCCTGACAACACTTGATATCTGTTAGTTTATGCAAATATAATAGGGAGGAAATGACCTAACCTAGTGCTATCAGAGGAAACTGATCTTTTTTCAGAAGGGAGGCAGAAAAAAGCTTTCCTTTCTGGATAACCACTGCTGTTAGTAAGGAGATGAAAACCATTTTAGCAAACCTTTATCTCTGTATTAGCTATTTCCTTTTTCCTGTTGCAAACACAAGTGGAATCTCAGGGTCATGGTGATCACCAAGGAAACAACTTCCTTGAAAAGAGAAGATGCAGATTTACAGAGCGAGTGTGGTTTGGCTTAAGGGCTAGAACAGTGGCTGCCAGACCTACATTGGATGATGTTAAAAACCCACCTTCAATGTCTTTTCTGGAATCTTTAGGTAGTCTTCATAAGGAGCTGTAGTTATTATCTAGGTCTGGAATTTAACAAAGTCACACATCACAGCCCAAGGTGCTGGAGGCAGTGAGTCCTGCTCCCTGGGAACTGACAATCTCCTCTCTCCTACCCAGCACTGCCTGCCGACCGATGTGGGAGACGGAGTGACTACAAGGCTATGAGGTGAAGTTGATGTCCAATGTTGGCTGCTAAAAGGTGGTGAAGATGGAGGGAATTCACGTCACCAAAAACTTTTGCACTCCTTTTCCTGTTGCACATCTTTGAAGAGACTTGCGTTTTGAAGTTGAGTCAACTTGGTGGTCTCAGAGCCCATTGCTCAGAGCAAGAGCAGTCATGAGCACCGGAGAGCTAGAGTGGCCTTCTTTTTTGGAGTTCTTTCTGACCCAGAAAGATGAGCAATTTCTGCTGCAGCATATCCCAATGAGCATACCGTGCTTCCTTAAATCTGTTGTTCTGGGTAGAATCCTGTGGGAAGAATATGCAAGTTCTGTAGTTTCAGCTCTGCAGTTTTATTACAGCTATGTCAAAATGCTGTGGTGCCAATTCTCTTCCATTTTTGCTAATTGTTAGAGGAAATATCTTAATTGTGTAGAAGAACGTGCAAGTGTAACATATGACTTATTATCGAGAACCCAATTTTTTTATGCACTGTAAAATTCCATCTGTCCTGTCATCTGGAGTTGGCTACTTCTCTTTTAACACAGAAACACAGATCAAGAATAATAAGTTTTAAATATCCAGTGTATTAACCAAAGCAGGGACCGATTTTATTTAACAGAAAGTGTTGGAATAGCAGACTCATTGCTCATACTCCCCATGGTATTAATGAGGCTACTGTGTAGGACTTCCTGTTCCTGACATCAGGTAACTTACTTAATTCACAAATTTGTGAAACTGTGGTCCATTCTTAGGGGTTGTGTAAGGAGATAGGACTGCAGGACCTTTACTGCCTTTGGAGAGAAAATGGCTTGTTTTTCCCTACCCACTGCAGATAACGCAAGGGCGTTTGCATGTCAGACTGCTCTAGCATACACTGGCAGAAATTGTTTCCACCAGCTCAAGGTTTCTGACCTAATAAGCACTGTGACTTTATGGCACTTGGAAAGAGTGCTTTGCACAGAGCCAGTCTGTCCTCTGCTTGCTGGCAGGTCATGCCAGGTCTGCAGTGCTCCTCCCTCAGCACTCCTCACTTCCCACAGCCAGAGCACAGACCTGGCCCATAGTCTGGTGGATTAAAGACAGCCAGTCTCAGTGACTTCTAAGGTTGCGTTTTTAGCAACATAAACTCACTTATCACATGCAGAGTTTGATCAGTCAATAAGTGTTAAAATGACTTAGATGAGCAAAGGAGCAAAGTGTATGCTGGATAATTTAGGCTGTGACTCAGCAAACCCCCATAAATTTGCTCATGTCTGTTCACAGTTGAGGCCTAAAGACAAGCATGTGCTTAAATGCTGCCCTGAACAGCTGGATTCTTAGAGGAGAGGAGGAGAGGGGAGGGGAGGGGAGAAAGGAGAAAGGAGAAAGGAGAAAGGAGAAGGAGAAAGGAGAAATGAGAAGAAAGGACAAAGGAAAAGGTAGAAGAAAGGAGAAAGGAGGGAAAAGGAAAAAGAAAAAAAAGGAAAAAGAAAAAAAAGGAAAAAGGAAAACTTATCATTGAAAACTCGACCTCTCCTTTCCAGCAACCCTGTGGTGTGGTGATGAGTGTGAGATAGAGGCAGCAACACCCACAGAAGACAAGCAGGATGATAACAACCCTTGAAGAAATACAAAACACTTCACTTGTTAATTTTTTACATATTATGTAAATCTCTGGAATAAAGCAATAGCATTAAACAACAATCTCTTCTCTTGTTCCCCCCAGCCTGTGTAGTTTGGGTGTGAGTCTCCCACTGGAGGCACCCGGAGACCTTCTGTTGAGGCAGAAAAACCCATGTAGGTTAGGAATTCTGCTGTCTTGATCATTGAACATCCTTATGCTGCAAAAATAAAAATGAGTGTGAGTGTCGGATACAGTCCATGAACTTTTCCCACTGCACAGAATGCATGACCAGGGCTACTTTAGGCAGGCATGGGGAGGGGGCAGAGGGGATGTCTTGATTTTGGATCCTGCCAGTGCTACTACGCTCACATAGGACAGCTCTGGGCATGCTTGGCAGCAGTGATGGGGGCTGTGAGAGGTAAAAATTACAGAGGTAGGTGATCCAGTCAGCTATGTGTGCCCCTGTATAATAAAACTATATACAGAACGACAAGCTATCAAGACAGAAGTGATGCAGGTGGTATAAATATTTTTTCCTTGAAGACCAAATATAAAGGATAAATATTTGAAAATGGGCAAGGATAAGTGCATCAATTTTCCCTTTAATGAAGTTAAGATGCATTGTGCACAAGGGATGTGAATTCCCAGGCAGATCCAAAAAGAAAATAGTATGAGGTCCCACCTACTATCAGGTAATTCACTTCAATGCACTTCTGCTCCTTGAGACAGTTTCTCCCTGACTGGGAACTACCTGGTGACCAGATATGTGGATTGCATCCTCTCATTTTGCACCAAAAGACATAGGAAGGACCTCCTAAAGAAGGAAAAGAGGAAAGAATCATGAACCTCCATTAGGATCCAAACTCCTTGCTCTGATGAGCAGTGGAGCTTCCCAGGACTAGCCACCCACTTGAATTTAAAAACATTAGAATCAAACCGTCTCAAAATAAGTGGCAATGATATTATTGCCACAAAACAACACAGTGAGGATTTGCAGTGATAAAAGAAAGGCAAAGAGAACTCAGAAAGACTGTATAAATAACTGTGTGGGTGCAATGAAGCCATGCATGCAGGCAGTTCCTGCTGCACTGTTGGCCAAATCAGTCGCGGCTGCCCCTGGGTTAAGAGCAGCTGGGATCTGTAATCCAGTGTTAACTCTCACAGTCTCTCCCCGCCGGGGTCAGCTGAGGACTGCAGCTGCTGGGGAATCACAGAAGGGATCACCAGGGTAATTCTTCCTTCCTCCTCTCCTTGTTTGCTCTGGCTGGCGGTGTGCAGAGCACAGGCAGGTCTGCAATTCTGCATGATTCCAGCTCTGTTCAGCGGTGCCTGTTTGGGGAAATTAACCCAGGAATGGGAAGTATGGAGGAAATGAAACCAAGCTTTGAAGTGCTCCAGAAGTCCTTGCCTAGGTGCAAAAACAGTGACCTGCCACAATCCCTTCCTTTCCCTGCTGTGAGCTTAGCAAGAGCAGGCTGTTCCCTCAGCTGAACTGACACCATTCTGTCAGGTTTGGGGCTGTTTGATGATCTACACTAGTGTCCTTAGGATGTGCCTAAAGACTGCTCTTTGCTTGTGACTCAGAGGAAGAAGTATGCATTTGAGGGACTATAATGTTCTTGGTATTAAATCTGGGTTATTTTTGATGGAGTGAAATGCTTGCTATAAATTTGAGCAGAAATTGGATTTGACCGATTGGTTCACACCACAAACACAAGTATGTGGAAATTCCCAAATGCAGCAGCATCCCTACAGAGGGAAATATAAGCAGTAAAGAAGCAAAACCCCAAAATGCAGTTTCCTAATTTTAAGGCAAGCTCAGTAGTAGCCCTGATATAAGAGTTGGTTGTAATAGTTTTTTTTCCCCTTATTGAGAAAGCCCTTGAGCATTGTAGTGCCAAATCCCATCTTTCACCCTAGAGGAGCCAATCAGCCCTTATACAACTAACCTAATGGAGAGGGCAAGTTTGCAGTACAGAATCTGCCTTGACTCGTGTGATATGCTTTTATGTTTTCTTCTTTCTGCCGATACTGCTGTGCTGCACAGAATGAAAGAGGCAATTTAATATGGCGTTAAGCCGTGCGCTGCCTGCAGAGCCTGTAGGGATGGTTTCATAGGGGTGCTTTTGTGGCAGTGAGCCAAAATTAAGGCAAAATGTTATGCTGCAGCATGGATCTTGCCTGGTACCTGCCCTCCAGCTGCCTCTTGCAGGGTGAATCTGCTGGAATTGCACAGGTGAGGGGAGATGGTGCTTTCTCTGATGTGCTGGAATAAATTTTCTAGTGTTATTTTCCCAGTCTGCCCTTTCTCCCTTCCAAAAAGAATCAGCAAGCACCAGAGCTGCAGCATGCAGCAACTTGCTCAGCTACCAGGAGTGGTTTTCCCACAGACTCAGGACTGTAGGCAACACTTTCATTTTGAGGAAAAACTGATGTGCTTCAGTTTTAGGGAGACATTGGCACTGGCTGCCCAGCTCGACTCTTTGTGGAGTGATGATCCAGCTATGCTTCGAAAGAGGAAAAGCACAAATGCTTCACCAATATTGGGCCTGCTCTGTGTGTTTCAGTTTTTTACCTTCCCATGGCTGTCCCAAGTCTCACCTTGGGTAAGTTGCCTTTTTTTTGCAACAGGAAAACGTATCAGGTATGACTATCAAAACAAAGCATGATTTTTGAGTTTTGCCTGCAGGAAGATGAGTGATGTTGCTGCAACGCATGGTATGAATGCTATGTGAAATGCCTGTTAAAATAGAGATGTTTGCGTAAAATAAAGCAAAAGGTTTTCCATGGGGGTTGGAAAAATCCTCCCAAAGAAAGCACGGCACTGCACTAACACTGCTGCCTCCAAACCATTCTTTTCTGGGCCACTCATTGTGCTGAGCACCTCAGACTCAGAACCCAAGCTGCCACTAGGGTTAGGGTTAGCATTAGGGTTCAGAGGACCCCACAGCCAACAGCTCTAGGGCACTGGGGCTGAAAAAGGCATGCCAAAGGGAGTACAGTACTATATCAAACATTGCTATGTCCACATCACTTCCAATCTGGGCCATTCATGGTGCTGGGGACTTCAGCCACAGGCCCAAGCTGCCACTAGGGTTAGGGTTAGGGATCAGAGAACCACAAAGCCTATACCTCTAGGGATACTGGAGCTGATCTTACTTGCAAAAAAATATCCCCTGAGTTACAAACACTGGGTACATATAATCTGTAAAATGAGGGAAAAAGTCAAATGTTCACACAAGCTTATTTTCTACAGCAGATTTTTGGCTTGTTCACTGTCCTGAGTATTAAAGAGCACCTCCGTGTTTCTGAATGTTATCAACAACTACTGTTTCCTTGACAAAAGCATGAGAGGGAAATAAATCTTATAAAGAGATTGCTAGGCAGCTGTTTGCCAATGGCTAAATGCTTGCATGAGTTACACGGTATTATCTCTATGTTTGTGCAGCTCAACACTTGACTAGAAATCGGGAATTCTCCAGACCACCTGGCTGCCAAGCAAAATTTGGTGTATTTATCAGCATTGGATTCCTTTCTAAATGAGTTACAAACCCCAAATCCTTCTGCATCAGTGCAGAAAAAGACTGGGGTTCCTTAACTGTTAATATACATATACTTTTCTGTATAATAAATGAATATATTCTATTTGGTAGAAAACTGCATGCCTACCATGGAAGGCTGCTACACAGTTTCTGCTGTCATGGAGCAGATCTTCCCTCCTACTCTCCAGGAAACACATAGATACAAGTATAATAGGGTTTAAGTGATTTTCTTGGTAGCACTTAAGAAAAATGCTGGCATAGCTTTGGCAATGCCAGCAGTCCAGCAGCCAATTGAATGGGAGCAGTGCAAGAGTAAATGCGATTGTGCTGCCCTGCTGCGGCGTCGCACAAAGGCAGGGACACAGCAGAGTGCTCAGCCCACCGCTGATGGCCACAACGAGGCAGCCCTGCTAACACCAGGGCTGCTAACAGCAGATCAGCCCCACCGCGCGGTGTGGAGCGCAGCCGTGCCTGCAGGGGACAGCCAGGCCAGCAGCAGCTGCAGTCCCACCGTTTCCTCGCTCAGCATCACTTTCGACCCGTGTGAGGTGAATGTGTTTGTCAGACTGCAGCCGGAGATGCTACACGGCAGATGATGGCCTGGAGCTCAGCTTCTCCATCCCTCCACACTGACCTAAACCTGCTCTGCTGCCGGTGTGCCCCATCCCTCACACCAGCACCAGTGGTCAGGCAGCTGGCAGGGTCCTCCCTGCACACAAGCTCACCCTGCTTATTGTGCAGCCGCCTGTCACTGGTGAGGGGCCCCAGAGAGAGTGCGCAATCAGAAAGCATAATGGTTGCTTTCACACCTTTGTGTGTGGTCCTGAAATTGCCCCTATTAAATGATAGCTGCCACTCTCATGGTAAATCCAACTATGGCTGTGGGAGGTCTGAGTCTACAACGGCAGATGGGGATGGTCTGAAGCTCCACCTCCAGTGAATTTAAAGAGCACACCATACAAACCTCTATTAAAAAGGGATTAGAGTGGAATTGACCCTGTCTTGGGATAGAAGTGAGACTAGATGTCTCTTCCAGACATGGCTTCTATGCTGGCATCCACCAGAATGTTCCCATAGATAGGCAATAGATCACTGTACAAACAGCTGCTTTGTGTTACTGTTTCCTTAAAAGCAGAGCTGCAAGAGAAGACTTAAACAAAGCAGATTTGGGTTAATCAAATGAAGCTATGCCAGTCTCATGCTTGACATATGCATGCACTCAGGCATGACTCACCCTTCAAACAATGATTCATCATTAGTTTTTCTTGTGGGTTTCTATGTCTTTTGTCCCTCCTTGTCTCCTGCCATCAGCTCACAAGTGCATTGATGATTAAAACAACATTAAAATTAGACTTTTAATTGGGACCTGCTCTGCAGCACACGTGGCAAAGGCTGGAGAGGTCGCATGCCTTTTGTTCTGATGAGAGGGAAGTAGACTGTGGGTGATGTTTTTGAATGGGAGAAGGAGGGAAGGAAAGAGGCTGAGGCAACTGTAAAAGTGTTGATTCTGGAAGGACAATGTTGCCAAGCAATGTGATCATACATTTGGTTACTGCATAAGGAGCTGCAGCAGTTTGGTGAGCTTGGGAGGAGTGATTAAAACCCACACAACCTGCATAAAGGCATTGTACATTTTTCATTACATTTTCTTTGCATTAGTACAAGTTTAAAGAGCTGAGTTGCGCAGCTGACCTCCAGCCCCACAGTCCAGTCCAGCGCTCAGCAAGGACATCCCAGGCTGTTTTCCGAGGACATTTTCTGCAGGGCAGGAAAGGACACTGCTTAGAGCAGGGCTTTGTCTTTTCCTTTTGGGGTTGGGCACTCTCTCCCCCACAGGAGCAAAGATTCTGCAATTTCTTCTCACCGGGACTTTCCCCATCACATGCCCTTGCCCATCTCTTGTAAGTGTGTGTGTGTGTGTGTGTGTGTGTGTGTGTGTGTGTCTGTGTGTCTGTGCGTGCATGTGTGTGTGCGTGCACGTGTGTGAGTCACACCTTCTGCACACATGGTGCTCAGATCATGCCAGGTAAGACAACATTGGGTAGCTTGAAGTGCTTGGCTTGTTCATTCCCCTGCACAGCACAGTGTACAGTTCTGATGCTGTACCTGCAATGGATGAGCAAGGAGTCTTCCAGGAAGCTGTCTGGAAGTTGTGCTGGGAAAAAGCAGCTCTTCCACGCCACCTTATCACTTGAAAAAGAAACTACCCTCTGCCAAATTGTTAAGTAATCCTCCACATTCTATACAGTCGTAGTAAACAGAATAGATTACTATATCTCCTAATAGTGGAGATATGAAATAAAACTATTTTCTTTTTAGACAGACCCTGCAGCTCAGCATTTTAACCACTTGTCATTTGAGAAGTGAAATTTGGCCAGAAGACTGATGGTCTCCACAAGAAAAGAAAATAAAAGTTTCTTATTATTTCAAACACCCAGGTCTGTTTGTGTAAGCAGAGGGTAAGAGTTTACAGTGGATTACAGGTCATCACTTGTAATGGCATTTGCTCTCAAACGGTCACCAGCTTTATTATCTGTACCCATTAAAAGCGGATTTGAACAGCAATGCCAGACTGTACATATGTTTCATTTCATACTCTACAGTTCTAAAGAGAGAAATGAGCTCAGCAATATTTTTTTAAATCCAACTTCTACGTTTAGTAATATTTTAAAACTATGTTACATGCCCTGTTGCCTTTTGTTCCCCCTGCTTTCTTTTTTCCCTTTATTTTCTTTTGCTATTACAGTTTATGTCTCTGCTTTTGTGTGTCAAGCCTGTAATGTATTTCTTCAGATTTCAGTACTTTCCCCCCTTAGAATCAGCCTGCTCTCACCTCTCTTTCTTGGCAAGGAAGTCTTCTCTTTCTGATTGTGGCTTTCTTTAGCTCCTTGTTCCCTATTTCTTTCCTATTTAATACATTGCTAAGATTTTCTTTTTCTTCCCTTTGTTAGATGTCTCTCTTAAGTTAGTGCTCCTCTTCACTTTCCCATCTCAGCTCCCTCATTTACCTGCTTTTTCAAATGCTCAGGGCTTCTCCCCTTTGTTCTCTGCTTTCCATCCCTTCCACTCTTCACCTCTCCTTGTTCTTTCCTCACCACAGTCTCTCCCTCTTCTCATCCTCTTGTGCCTTCAGCATTGCACACACATTTTTGCCCATTTCTCTACATTTTTTCCCCTCAAGGAGATGATTAAAGCCTGAGCACACCTTTTCTGTCTCCCCAAGGGTTGTTGGGGAATTTCTCCCTGTTTCCAGAAGACTCAAAAAAAGGAATGTCAGGAGAGCTGGTGTGATCTTGCTTTTATTTCCAGGACCCTGGGGGAGGATAAAACCTCATGAGTTACTGAGAAAGTTTCTTCTCTAGGTTTGTGGTCTGTAAGGATGAGTGTGGCCACAAGCTTCTTTGGGATTGCTGCATAGCCTCAGAAAGTGTCCCTTTCCACCTGCCAGACAGGGATACAGCCCTGGCCCTCTCCTCCACACTTCCCAGATGGAGAGGTCATGTGGTAGGACATAACAGGGACAGTAATTCCACCATTTGCTTTGTGACTTTTTGTTCAAAGGACCCTCCCATCCCCTCGGCATGGGCAAGAAGCAAAGCTGTCCTTCAACCCTGGGGAGGCAGAGACCAGGAAGGGGTTGGACCCCTTCCTCATGTGCCACCTCCAGGTGACTGTTGATGCCCCAGGTTTGTCACCTGAGGAGACCCCAGTTTGCTTTGTGTTTCTGTAACTGAGGTTTCAAACTAAAACCAGCAAGTGTCTGGGTGGCAAGGTCCTGGGATATAGACTCCTGCTGTTTGTGCAACATCACAAACACTCAGGATGTAAGCAGGGTTTGGAAACATTTCTGTGACAATAGTGAGTAGTAATAAACACATCGCACTGAAAAAAGGCACAGGGTTCTGCAGAAGGGTCTCATCGTACTTTGCGCTCCCTGTGAACTGCTGCTTGGGAGGGCATTCCCATTTAGCCAAGGCATATAAGTAAAGGTTGAGCAATTACTGCAGGACTGAGCCAAGTGTGCCATGAAATTTAATTAAGGTCAACAGGCTCTGGTGTCTGGTGGGGCCTGAGGAGAGCCTTTTTGCTGCCTTTGCAAACCGGGCTGTCATTATCGGTGTCCCAGGGCAAGCAGCCCATTTAAAGTCACTGGAAATGCTCCTGTCCCCTCAGTGGCTTTCTGTCAGGCCTAGTGTGAATATTACAAATTAAGCAGATACATGCAAAAAGATTCCCTGCAGACTCCTAATTAGCCTTCACACAGTGGCATTTCTCACTGGCAGTTCTGCTAGTTGTGGTGGCAGTACCCATGTAGGGGTAGGGGATGCCAAAAATGGCTTTTGGCAGGGATCCTCTGCCAATATGGTGGCATGGCAATTGGGGGACACCAAGCAATTGGGTGCCAGCAACCACAACACCACTGTGGGCTTCATGGCAATGCAGCATGATGGGCAGTGACAGACCATCATCCCCACCCTCAAAAAAAATCACTTTGGTGCTGCCCCTGGGAGCAGATCCCACAGGAGGGACAGGAGTGGTGTGGGGGACTGGGCTGTCCTATACCTGCAATATTCTTTCTTCACAGGCAGAGCTGCAGTCACAGCTCCCAGAGCCACTGGTTCTGCCTATGGAGGGGCAGGATCTCCTCACTCAGCTCCCCCTTTGCTGTGCCCACCGCCCCCTTTCAGATTAGGTATGGTGGGCAGCTGGACCAACTCTGCAAACAGTACCATGGAGGTGAGTAAACTGCGAGACAGGTCAGAGCACTGAAGGAGAAAAGCCAGGTTCTTCTGAGTCTTTTTAACTTACAGGATCAATATTTGTGTAATATTCATGTCATAGGACTAAATATTTGCTATAGGATTAAGTATTTCTGTGCTGCTCTAGTGACTTCACTAGCCTTCAGTGCCTGAGGCTGCTGGTAATGAGCTGGAGTCACATACCAAACTGAATTGTTATTACTAACACGTTTAGATGCAGCCTCATACCTGATGAATGACACCTGCTGTGAAAAATGAGTGATGCTATTTTTGGAAGGTATTTATCTGGTGTTTAGAGGGTAGCTTTAGACGTATGCAATTCAAATGCATTTCTTTAGGTAGGATAATGATCCTTACATTATAATATCCAATGAAAGTATGTCTACAAGTACATGTTCTCTATGTGCTGTATGTGCACGAAATGTGTATCCTAGATACCTAATGGCAATGACAGATCTGAGCTGTAAATAAATTGATAAGTCTAATGTGCATTACTGGGCCCAGATTGCTAAAATTAGTAGGAACTTAGTCTGGAAATGAGTGCAAGATTGGATCAAACACAGTAAAGACAAACATTATTATTTCATTTTTGGAGATTAAAGCAATATTACAGATTTAAACTTGGATGACATTTTGTACACCAATTGGAAAATCACATTACAGATTTGCCAAGGCACTTATCGCTTAAAACTGCCTTATGGAAAAGTTCTTGATACTTCTTTTGAAAACTGCAGGTACATTCCCCCTCTCTCTCCCTCCTTGTTCAACTGCCCTTGCTTCTTCTAATCATGCTCCAAAAGTAAAACAAAACAAACTGAAAAAATATTTACACGTAATGTTTACACAAGTAGAGTTTTTTCACTTTTCCTGACTTACAGGTGAAAGCGGGAGTTGATAGAGGGCACAGGTGTGTTTCCACAGTTGTCTTGCTTGATCCCTATTGATACAGACATTATCTGGACAGTGTTTAGGGTGGGCTTGAAGTGGGATTATAAATGTGGATTTTATAATTTCTTTTCTCTTGAGATGCTGTTTGTTCCCAGTAGTGTCACTTGGACATTCAAAACAAAGCAGTGAAAAACTCTTCCTCTCTTTCTCCTAGTAAAAAAAAACCCCAACATTTCCAAATGGCCAAATTTGGATTGTCCCAAGGTTTTATAACAGGCACGTGCATCTCTGTCGCAGAAAATATCAACAGTGCTGCCATCAATGGTGCTCTGCTCAAGGACGGACCCAGGAAAGAAATTAGAGCTGCAGTGTTCAATAAGCACTATCAGGACTGCAGGTTGGCAGGTCTATTAATAAAATATAGACCAAACCCAAAGACTAGCATGGTTCTGAAACCTGCATTTACTGTTTTCTGTCTTTGTCCTGTTGTGGCTCAAAAGCATGTTATTTCCTGGGCAGGTACATGTGCACTAGGCTGCCTCCTAGGAGGAGCTGGAGCTGTGACAAGCCAGGTCTGGATAAAGTACTTGTGCTCCTCTCTCCCTCTGACACTGGGAACACCAGAGCGCCGCCACTGGGGACAGGAGGGAGGCACCCACACCTTGGCTCATGGTTCTACAAGAGTGGTTCCCTGCCTTTCTGACTAGAGATGCCTCTTAGCTGCAGTCCTGAGAGCAGGCAGACTCCCTCTGCCCATAAGGCAGTGTACAGGAGCATGCTTAGATCATCTGCTTGAGCCCAAGGTACTCACATCTTAATCTAATTAAAACCTGTATTTCTGTGTTTGCAGACCATGGGTTTGTTCCCAGTATCTTACTTGGCAGCCCACTTCACATGGTTTGGAGCTGTTCATAGGCTGACATTCATCAGCATGTTTTTGAGACGCACATAGTACCCCTGAAAATGTGCATTAATTTTTTTTCCCTCCAAAAGACAGCTATACTCTTATTCCCAGGGTTTTGTTCATCAGCATAGCTCAACACAATCACTTTTCTCTTCTTAATCAGCAAATTGCTTAACAGCAAATAAAAAATTGTTTTCCCCCATTTTATTTCACAATTTCTTCTTCTTACCTTCCAAACTAAATAACTTGCTTCATAAAACTCTTTTTCACAGTACCATAATAGCCTATTACAGGATCTCAGACTACTCTAAACAGCCTTAGGTGCTTAACACATATATTCTTTAAACAGTGTAATTTTACTCCTCACAGTGGGAGGCAGACATCATTCATAAAGTTCCTATTTCCTCAGGAGATCAGCACTAACTAATGCTCTGCACAATTAAGCATTTTAATTTAATTGTATATGTAAGATGTTGAACCAGGATTTTTTTCCAGACCAGGCCATGCTTTGAAAAAATGTAAGAAAGGCAGGTGCTTCAGCAAGCTAATTTCTTTAAAATGGTTAATTTCCCCATCCCACTCAAAATTTGTCATATAACATAACATGTCCCAAAAAAACGGGTTCAGTGAAAAGCCATGATTCACTGATAGATTGGACATATTCACAGAGCCAGGAGCCATGTGGGATAAACAGGTCTTTTATGCCAGCACCCAGAATGTGAGATCCAGAGCTTTAATTCAGAGATGATGAAGAGTCTGTATTCTACAGGAGATTGAGCTGTCTGTAATTTAAGATGTGTTTCTGGGTACTAATTTCTCATGCTCATCTATCAGTTTTCCAGCCTTCCTCTCAGTAATATGCACTCAAATTTTCAGTCTATATTCCTGTTAACTATTGAAATTATCTCTTGTAAGTACTGCTCAGTAGATCTATTAAATTCATTAAAAGTATTTACTGTAAAATTCACGTGAAATTTGTCTGGTTAATTTCTCTAGTTTGCTTTAAGTAATGTGTGAATAATAAAACAGTGGAAATAGTCTATCTTATCCTTATTTTATCAATGAATAGCACATTTACCTACTAAAATTACCTAAAATAAGTAGATCTTCCTCAGCACCTGAACCAAGACATGTACA
>JAWWLV010000001.1:87215026-87229096 GCA_035041135.1 Platyrinchus mystaceus
ATCTATAACGCTGCTGCTTCTTTTGAGCACACACGCAGGATCACTCTCGAGGAGAAAAGACAACGCAGAAAGAATCACGTCTTGCCGATCTCACCCAGGGAGTCTTTCTGCTGTGCATTTTGCAAACAGACTTGTCTATCTCGCACTGGCCTTTTTAGCCATCAGCGCGCTTGTAGCAAGTGTGGGTAGAGCCCTTCCCAAATCTTTGTTCGTGAAGCCCAGCCATGATGATGATGAGATATTTTATATTCATTAGGGTGTCTTTCTACAGTAAGCTCTTGCTTATGTTCCTAGAACTGATTATCATACGAACTGGTGTCTCTTCAAACATTTGCAGCTATTATAAACAACATTTGTTCTGGCAGAGGCCAACCACAATAGACATCTGTAAAATCTGAAAAGTGATGGAGAAGGCGAGTGGGGAAAGGCAGTTCACTATTTCACCTGATGCAAGAACAAGAGGGCACTGAGAAACATATCTGAAGAAACATATCTGAGAAACATATCTGAAGAAAACCAATGGAATGCTGATTTCACACAGAGCATATTTAAATTGTGGAGCTTACTGCCACAACAGTAAGTCCTGAATTTTTGTTCTGAAGAAGTGCACGTTGAGGCGTTCCAAGACAGGAGCAGATTCCAAAAGGGTTCGAATGACTTTGTGGAGGACAGAGCCAACAGGGACACTACAAAAAGTTGTC
Organism: Platyrinchus mystaceus; assembly: GCA_035041135.1. NCBI lineage: Eukaryota > Metazoa > Chordata > Aves > Passeriformes > Tyrannidae > Platyrinchus > Platyrinchus mystaceus. The sequence goes on from JAWWLV010000001.1 coordinate 87,215,728, forward strand.
TGGATGCATTCTCCAGTGTACAAAGTGTCCAAGTGATTGTTGATCACTGAAGTTGTGATGGCAGAGAAGGGAAAGGGTCACTCTTTTTTGGACTGTCTCCTGATTGTCTGCATTAAAAACTGTGTGAGGCTGGATGAATCTTTACTGTCATCTAGTTCAGCCTCCATGGCAGGTGTTAGTGGCCATCAGCACTCCTATTTAAAGATGGCTGGTTTTGAATGGTGCATTCAAGTATTATTTCAGACATTTAATTTTAATTCTCAGGAATATGAAAGTTCAAATACATTTCATCTATATAAAACATGAGGCAATTTATTCTGTTTTCAGACCTGTCACTTCAATGTTCAGTCTTGACAATATGAGAAGTTCTGCTCTGAAGTAACGCATGTAGAACTGAAGGCCACTCACCTGCCCAGATCAGTCTAACCTAATAAGCCTTATAGAGAAGGATTTAGCTGCTGATAGGGATGCCTAAATTTAGTTGAATGCAATACAGATATCTCTACGTGAGCTAAATGTCTAGGGTTCCATTAAAGCCAATGGAAATTAAGTCAATAGGGAATGGAGTTAAGACAATTCATGTTGTTGGAAGTTAAACTCCATTATTTGCTTAACTGAACTATCCCTGGCTCCACTGACTACAGTCTTTAGATCTCCAGTGCCTAGTGCAGAAGTTTAGACACCAGCTGACATGCAGACACCTAAATTTCGATTAATTGAATGGGGAGCTGCACTCATTCATAATTTCACTTAAAAACTATAGAGTTATAAATAATTAGTCTATGCTGGATGGATTTGGTATTTTTAGGAGTCTCAGATCCCCCCACACCAGCCCATAGCTCTTCCTTCTGTGAAAGGAATGACTGCTGATTGCTTCAGGAGAGCTCAGTGCTTTAAGATGTATACAGATCATTGTATTTCCTTTGTAACATCAGCTAGGACCTCAGGTTAAACTAGTCCTTCTTGGTACAGAGAGGGACTGTACCTTGACATTAGGAAGCCTGACTGGTAGTTGACAACCAAGTGAGCTCCTGAGGTTGCACATAAGTCTTTTTTCTCACTGAAGAAGATTTTTTAAATCCTGGATACTGACTCTGTGAAAGAAGATACACTATGGCTGTGTCTACACAAACAGCTTGCAATTTCCAGATGTTTTGGAGTCACTGTCTGAAAGTCTCTGAGGCTGATTAAAACTTGAGTCCTGGCATTGACATCTGGCTCTGAGGGGGCATGAGTGCAGCATGGGCATGAGGGGATTGGAGTGCTAGTGGTACCATTTGAATGGAGAACTCAGTCAGGATCCAAGGCTCAGACTTCAGTGCTTCCTCGCTGTGCTCTGTTCATACGACACTCAGCCTCTGCAGCCAAGCTTGTGTGAACAAACTAATCCACCAGCACATGATAATGCGTATCATCACATACATGAGAACTGAAAACAAACTTCAGTACATCCATGAGGATACAGCCTAGCTGATTTTGATTATTAAAGCAAAAAGTAAACACAAAGCAGCACCAGCATGTGTTTCTCCATGAATACTATTAAAGGATCAGTTTAGCTCATTGTGCTCTGCCCCATCACACAGGAATGTTTCTGAATGCCACATCCTTCTTCAGCAGCCAAAGATCAAGAGAGAGAGGCCGTGTGTAATTTGGCTGTGCCCCATTTATCTCTACCTGGCAACGACTTTGTCATGCTGGCTTCATGCTGCATGTTCTGTACCTCATCCCCAGCATCATATCTTTGCATTTATAGCTGAGAACTTAACAACACTGATCTTCTGAAGGGAGTTAATGTTGCTTCATTCCCTTCCCCTAAACCACAAAGAATCATGTCATCTTTTGACTCAGGCCCCATGTGCCCATCTTTAAGTTACAGCACAGTTTATATTTCTATTCCCCTTCTCTTGACAAGTGTTTGTTGATGCTGATCTAATGATCAGAAAGAGATGGGGGGAGAATCTGAGAGGTGGGAAGGTGAAGCGACTTTCCAGAGGCAATAAGGCAGCTCACTGAACTTCAGATTTACACTAAAGTCTCCACAGTCTCAGCAAAGTGGTCATATCACCAGGTTGCACCTGCAAGTCTTAGTCCAAGCCTCCCACCAGACCTCTGCGGATCTCATCCCAGCTTCTTGTCCTCTCCTTTTCTCAATGCCCCCACGTTTGCCAATGTCCTGTTCACCTTCACTTCATGCCTCGCCAATATACTGTCAATACCCTTCTCTCTACCTGCCTTTCCAACACTCTCCTTCTTTGCCGGGCAGAAATGAGTGGCTCCATGCCATCTTTCCATGTCAGTCTCATATTGTTGGAATTGTACAACACACTCAGATTTCTGTTTGAATAGCAAACTGTTACTCAGCTTCCACTGTGAATAGTGGCTGCCTGGGGCAGGCGTGCTCACAGAAAAGATCTTTGCTCTCTATCTTTCTAAAAAAAATAATCAAAGAAAGGCAAAAGTCAAAAGCTCATCATGCCCCAAAGAAATGTCTGTATCTCTGTGGAAGACTTCCAAGTATATAAGCCAAGCTAGACTGGTAAGGGTAGGAAATTTGCAGATCAAAGGTTTTGAAAATATGAAGCTCTGTTTGTGTGATGCAGACCAGAGCTGTTTGCTCTTCTCAGAAGCAGGGAACAGGCCAGCACACTCCTGCCAATACTGCATTAACATCAGCTTTTGAAAGCTGAATGCCACTGCTGATTGTTGCAAGAAGACCTAGAGCAGGGCTTATTTTAATTGAAATGAAGCTTTCAGACCATTTCACTCACTTTCATAAAGAGCTGGAGATACTTAGGCACAACTTTGAAAAGGCATTTTAAGTCATGGGTTCATTATTTGTACCCAATGACACTTGGCTTGAGGTTGTCAGACTAATCCCAGGGGGTAGCAGGAGGTACAGGGCAGCGCTGCAGGAGGAAGTGGAAAAGCTGAGGGTGGGCATCAGCTGGGGGCTTTGGTGGTTTTGGTGGTTTGCTTGGTGGAACCAAGTGGAAAACAGGTACTGGTTACCCTGGAAGGAGAAAACATTGGACTGAAACTTGGGTCATCACTGCTGGTTTTCTATAGTGCCATATCTGTCTGACTTAGTAGTACCAGCAGAGACTAGATTAAATTTTAAGACTTACAGTAATATACTAGTAAGGATTGTGAAACGAAAAAGGAACTGGGTAATTATGATATTTACAACAGCTTTCAAGTAAGGCAAACATCTGACTACATATTTAAGGGCAAGGAGGATATTTTTAAATAAACTGGCTTCCTTCCTGCAAGTAATAGATTGCAATAGCAAGTGGCAGAAGGATTCATCTATTTCAGTTGTTTTCATGGTTTCATTGGGTTTAGCTCTAACAAAAATATTTAAAAGAAGGGAGTACATTCTATTGCAGGGAAATTGTCAAGAGGGTCTCTTTGTATTATTCGATTCTATCCTGTTATACTTTTATTTTCACAAGTTTAGAACATTTTGAAACATTACCTTTTGCAGTTCAAGTTTTCTCTGGTTGATCATCCTCCCCTGCCAAGCATGGCTGGTTTTTGTGTACATAACTTAAATATAGCCCCTCCAGAAATCTTGGAAGTTACAGTGAATAAGTACACATTTTCTTTTTATCAATATTCTATCCATTCTTTTCTTTCAATAGAGCTAAAGCTGTAGATAAATTAGGACAAATTTCTCTTATTTTGGGTTGGATTCAGGAGGGTTATCTAAACAAAAAAGGTGAATGGAAAGAACTGTTCTTGAGCTCATGTAACTGAACTGTACTATGCATCTCAGAAGGTCTTAAAGACACAAGAGCCACTGCACCTGTCATCAATTATTAGGGAAAGAAATCAAGAAAGCCATCACGCACCTATACAGATTTAGTGTGTGTGCACTTGGATTGCCTGTTAAATACTGCATGCAGTCCCGGTCCTCATCTTAAAGGAAACATAGTGGAAAACATTCAGAGAAGAGCCACAGGGATGATCAAAACCATGGAGCTGTTTCCATACTAGATTTCTTCAACTTGGGAAAGCGATGACTGAGATGGAATATGGCATATATCTATAAAATCACAAATAGCATAAAGAGGGTTGAGAGAAACTGATTGTTCTCCTTCTTTTCCAATCTAGACATGAAAAGGTACCAAATAATGCCAGCAGGTTCAAAACGAGCAAAAGCAGATGGCTCTTCATAAAATGTATAGTTAAGCTGCGGGGTTCGCTGCAGGAAGATGTTGCCTGTGGTGGTTACATGGCCATACAGGGAGCTGCTGAGCATAAGCTACTGACAGCTGAGAAAGCACTCCAGGGGAGCACATGCTTGTGCTATTCACTTCCTCAGACTTCTCTTTCTGGCCACAGTTAGAGACAGCATACTTTGGTCTGGCCCTGCATTTCTGTTCTTAATTTCATAATTGCTTCCTAATAAAACCACATGAGTCCCTTCCTTTGCCCCAGATACATCCCCAAACTCAGGTAGCAATGGAACTGTCATGGCAGATATGTCTGTCTCTTAAGAAGTGCTGAAGTAAATGACTTACTGAAATACATGCTGCAAATCTAATCTGCAAACTGCGTTGGCATCAAGAACAGGAAAAGATGATAAGAGTGTCAAGAATGAAGGAGTTATTCAGTTATTTTAGGGTCTTGCACAACTGGGACTACAACAACACAGCCTGTGAAACTCTTATTTTTAAAAGAAAAAGTGTTTTTCCATGTGAAGTGACAGCCATTGCACTATAGATGATGGACTGCTGTCGTCTTCAATCCAGCCTGGCAGAAATATATGCTTGACCATTGTTAGCATTAGGAAGGCTGAGACTCACTCCTCACCCAAATCACAAAGGTGCAAACTTCCCCTTGTAGACATACTTCCCACACAGAGCCTATGAATAGCTCTTTGGGAAATATTTTGCTCCATTTAGCATTTTATTAAAAGCATTGTGTAAAATGAATTCTCCATTACTCTGCACTGTTCATCTGCATGTAATACCAGTGGTAATTGATTTGCTGATGGTGCATGGACTGTTAATGTAAAACGTCTGCAGAAGACTTAAAGGTGAAATCTATTTTCACTGCAGAAAGCCTATATAATCTGGTTTTACGCAGGAGAAGTACACCTTAAAGGAAGCAGAGGGCAATGCATTTCCTGCAGTTCCTGCATCCCTGTTACTGCTCCAACCTGTGGCTGCAGAGGTGGCAGCATCAGCTGAAACTGGTGATTAAACACCTTTTACTCAATATTAAATTGCTAACCCAATTTGCAACATCAGCTCCATTAAATACATATTTTTGCACTTAAGCTGCGTGTTTGCATCCACATACGCTACTGTGTATTTTTCTGTGCACCCACCACTTTCATTCCCTGCAAACCCGGCCTATTCCAGTGACATGTCGATTGTCGATCGTGGCCATTCTTCGCGAATGAAGATCTGGGAAATGTCTTTTTACCTTTCAAGCCTGCGCAATGGCGTAGGTTTGTTTAGAGTGACCTTCTCTTGGATGGATGGCCTTAGGGGCTGACGAGCTCCATCTACCTGGGGGACCCTGAAGCAGGACCGAGAATCGAATCTGTGACCTTGGCGCTGAGAGCGCAGCATCTTAACCGCTAGGCCACCAGGGGTCCCCTCCAGGGACATGTAAAGGGAGGACATCAGCTGCCTCCCTGGGCTCATGTCTGTGTGTAGTCAGTACCCCCATGTCAAGATCAGGCCCTGCAAGGTGAAACAACTCTCCTTCTCTGCAAACAGAGCTGAGGGCAAATATTGCCTACAATATCGGCTGATGCCGGAACACTGCAATTACTTCTGAAATCTAACCTAATTACAGTTGCTGAAGAATTTTTCTCCATTCTCTTTGGCTCATTTACAGTTCTTCCACTTTCTCCTTTATCTCTCTTTTCTTTGACTCAACATTTACCTTTTTAACCCTTTCTCTTCCCCTGCTTTCTTCCCTCCTGCGATGCTCTGTGCAAGCGGAATATCACAGCCTCTGCTAGGAGCTGCACCTGTGTACAGCCTGCCCTTGTGACAGAAGCCAAACTCACCTTCAAAGTTCTTACAGCCAGAGCTCTGACTTTGCAAAAGCAACAGAATACCTCACCTCATTTAGCATTAGTGAAATTGTTTTCAAGGGTTTTGTTTTTATTCGATGCTCTCCCAGGGCAGTAACAATGAAATCGGAACCACGTTTGCATCGATATTAGGGCAAAGAGCTGACAGCCACAAAAGAGCACAGCAGTCCATGAAGTAGCACATTTTCATTGACAACACAGCAAGGAAATAATCTAGCTCAAAGCAAAAAAAGTGTTTGGAACTTTTTTTTTTTAACTGTATGACTGTGCTCAAACTAAGAGTTTAAAACAGCAAGGTAAATTGTTTTTAAATGCATTATTTAACTTAGTAGTGGTTTTTTTGTTGTTACCAGGAATTTAGTATCTGTTTGGACAGGGATGAGCACATGGCAGAACACTCCTAGGGCCTCATTGACATCTAGTGCCTATGGACTGCTGCAGTATAAAAAAGATTGAAAGACACAATGAAGAGATGAATCTGATAACAGCAGATAAATTCAGACTTCCACACTGTCTTGATATTTATTTGCTTTGGAAATCATACATGGCAGAGTTGAATATGTGTGAACAGATCCACATACCCCTGAGTTTGAAGGGGGGGGGTGTATATTTTTGTTATTTATTTAATTTTCACATTTAAATTCTCCATATTTCTACTAGCAAGTGTTATGAGTAATAATGGCATCATGAGCTTAAGGCAGGTGCAAGAGTAGAATGTTGCACAGAATCAAAGCAAGCTGAGAAGAATTTGAAAGAGCAAGTGCGTGGTGGTGAGTAGTGTAACTCCAAAGATGTGAGCAAGAAGGGAGAGCAAACAGTAAAGAATTTGGAAAATTGTGTAATCCTAGCAGTGATGATGAACTCCAGGCCTAACCCATCTCCTGCTGAAGTCAGTGGAGAGGTGGTCAGGCTGTCTCTTGTAAGGAGAGACCCAATGGTTCACTACACCTTCCTGCTGCTCATCAAGAGCTTCTGGAAGACGTAGAAGGTCTCTGTGAAACCTGCCAGGATTTAAAATATTTGTGCAGATCCGTAGGGATATGTACCATAGGGATATATGCCAAAAAAGTACTGCCACAGTGCAATAGTAACGTAAAATATAAAATGTAATAACAATTAGTAGTAGACTTTTTTCTCAGTAAAGGTAGAGACAAAGATGCTGCATTTGCAGTCAGACTTCTCCCAGCTGTTCTTAATTCAGTTGTGGCACTACAACCCCTTATTATCTTCCGTTTCAGTGGGACTTCCAGAGAAAAAATAGCAGATCCCTTGCTCCTGGGTTTGAGTTTGAGCTTCATTTTCTTGAACAGCTCGCAAATCTGAACAAGCTCTATCAGCCTTATTTCGGATCAGAGCCTTTTTCCCAGGTACAGACACGCCATAGTTCCTTACTCCTATTAAGCAGCGCAGCCCCACTGAAACTGGATTTTGCCATGAGATGTATTCCCATCCTGCTGCGAGTGAACGAAAGGTCTTGTGTGAGTCAAGAGGCGCACTGGCACAAAGACCACTGTCAGCCAGAGGATAAGTGGATCATCTCTTTCCCACATGAGAAGAAATTATTTCCACAGCCTTGAGCTTTGGCTGGTCACACTGACACACACACATACAGTACGCTCCATGGCAATTGAGGGCATACATACAGCTCATGCTGCAGAAGTTTTACTTCCCAGAAAAGCTGTAAATCCTCAGCCACGAGATTGCAAAGCAGCAAGCTTTAGGGCTTTCTGGGCACCCAGCAGCAATTTCAGCCCTTCCAGACATTAAGTCTATTCCATGTTTGGTAACTAATATTTCAACCCACGCCTTCTTCCTCTCCACTCTGTGCATTAACCACTTAAAGGAAACCTACAAACACTTTTTTGAATAAGTTGGGAAAGTCAAGCCCTCAGGTAGGTTGTATGCCTGGCTAAGTGCTTCCACGAAAACCCTGGCAGTGGAATTTTTTTTTCTTCAAATCAAATCAGACTAAAGCAAGTTCAAATCAGCAAATTGGCTCTTCTCTTGTAATAAACATGCAGAAAAACAAGGAGTATGGTTTTCTAGGTGAAGAGATCCTGAAGACCCTAAGCCATCCTACTCCATTGCTTGTGGCAGCACCAGTAGAATGCATCTAAAATCCCTTTCATTGTGGCATCTCTCTGCCTTCCCCTGATTTGGAGGCTGTGCTGCTGGTTGATAAGTATGCACTACCTCTCCCTCCCTGAGGGAACTGCAAGCCACAAAATGAAAAGTAATGCTGATCCCCAGAAGATCGCTCCTCTCTGCAGAAATTTCTGACAAAATTGGTTACAGAAATGTGTTACCCAAAGAAGGACATCCTCACATCTGTCCTTATTCTCCCATGCCCGCCTGCGCCAGCCAGCAGACACAGCTGGTGTGACTCCTGCAACTAACATGCAACTACATTTATTTGTCATTTATTTGTCTCTGTTGTTCTCGCTTTCAACGTGGAAGGTAGTAAAACAACTGGCGCAAGGTCTGTCCTACCCCTTAATTAATATTAATCAAAGTAATTCCTGTCTCCTTCTTACTTTCTTGAAAACTAAAGAGAACAGTTTCATATTCAGCACCATTTGATCGGCCCTTTGAGGGTCCTTTATTTTTTTCCATCATGCTTATGTCTCCCACAGATCCATCCCTGACTTTTGCCACTGTTGCCATTTATGTTGATTAGAGGATGACTATTTGGGGGAACCCTTTTTACTTTGACAAAAATGCTAATCCAAATGTAGGGTTCACATTTAAATTAAGGGCTGCAAATGGCACCTTATTTCCCCACAACATGTATTGGTGTCCACTAAATGTTAAAAGCATTTGTATAGCACAGGTAATCATAAAATCATCACAAAATGTTTTGGGTTAGGAAGGACCTGAAAGACCATCTAGCTCCAGCCCCTCTGCCATGGGCAGGGACACCTTCCACTAGACCAGGTTATCAAAGCCCAATCCAACCTGCCTTGTACACTTCCAGGGATGGGGCACCCACAGCTTCTCTGGGCAACCTGTTCCAGTCCCTCACCACCCTCACAGTAAACAATTTCACCTAATATCTAATCTAAACCTACTCTCAAAGTAGGTTTAAAGCCATTACCCCTTGTCCTATCACTACCCTTGTAAATAGTTCCTCTCCAGCTCTCCTGTTGTATGCCCTTTTTAGGTACTTGGAAGGCCTGTGCTACCAGGTTGTAGTGGCCAGGCTCTGGCAGCAAGGCATTGGCTCTGGAGCCAAAGGACATCCAAGGTAGCTCCTTGGCCAAGGGTTACATCTCGTGGCAGTGGTGGCACCTCATAATATAAATCCCTGGAAGCAAGAGAAAGCAAACCAGCAGAGTTATGTGTCGTATGTCTGGGTTGAACTCACACTCAACTCCATATCCCTCCCATGGTCTTGCCACAGCGGAGCAGCAGGGTCCCTGGGGAGCCACTGTCCTCTCCCACTCCTCCCCTTGGTCCTTCGCCCTGGGAGACACCTAGCCTGTGGTTCATGGCCTATTGAAAACCCTGCTGTGTCATTTCTGGGCCACAAAGGCTGGCCAGCCTATTCTAGTTGAAACAAAAGGGATTGTGGCTTTGGATCACAGGCTCCTGGTGTCTGAAAAGTTGCTTACTAATATTTCATTATTCTAAAAAGATTTAATTCTTTAAAACTGAACACTGGGCTCCTTGCCTAATGTTCTTACATGTAGCATCTAGCATAACCCTTTGGTTAATATCCAAACCAAATTTAGTATTGACAGTATTTGGTAATTTTCCATGTGTCACCGGACTGAGAGAAAGGCTGTGTGTTTTGAATGGCTGGTATTTCACAACGGGATTCAGGTATGGGCTGGATAAAGCCTGCCTCACCCTCAGCCGCTCTGCTCTTTGTTAGCCTAATTAAAGTTTACAGCAGTAACCTAGGGAATGAATTAAGAAACAAACCTCAACCAGTCTCACTTGTTCACTTGTGCAATGGAGTCCTTTGAAATTCACAGCGAAAATGTTAAAACACGGTAGAGATGTAATTTTGTAAATGCACCCCTGTGTCTCTCTGATTGCCTTTTTCAATGTGGTATTTTCCTCCAGGTACTTGGTTTCCCAGCTTCTGAAAGTGCAGGGTTGGATTCGACGCAGGATTTTGGTAGGCTTTCAAAAGGACTGGAATATAAAATCATGTAGTGTATGTAATCATGGGAAGTTCCTTTTCTCTAACCTTACAAGGCTTGAAGATTTTATGTTATACTTTATTGTGCAACACAAGAAAAGTACCTCAGGAACAGAAATGTCTTTTATTCCATTCCCCATGTATCTGATGCTTTATTCCCTCAGGCACTACTTGTTTGCCAAAGGATTGTTTAACCACTGTTTGACAATTTCCAAATGGGAAAAAATGCTGGGTTTCATCCAAAGGAAGGGAGGAGCTTTGCAAAGTTTTGTATTTAATCTTGGTTGAAAGTAAACAACTTTACCCTTTCAACATTAGTCATGCCTGTTGTATAAAGTATGGTGTAAAAGTGCTCAGCACTTTTAAGGAGCACTTTTAAAGGAGCGCAACATTTATCAGTAACTTTGTAGCTATTAACATTTGCATAGGAGATTGAATTGGATCAAAAACCTGTCTGGATGTGGTGTATGGGGGCGCTGGACATCACAGCGGGATAACTGGGTGAGCTGGGTGGTGGGGTTAGTGGAAGAAGCAGCACAGCTCCTCGCTGGAGCCAGGTGGGCTCGAGCAACCATCAGTCCACACAGCGCCCACACATGCACACTCGGTGTGGGCAGAGGTCTCTGCTGGCGGGTATTGTGCAAGGATTCTTTTTTGAAAAAAAGCAGGATGCACCGGGGGAGATGGGGAAACAGCCCCTTGCCCACCACACAAATTTTGCTGGCACATGTATGGCTGTGCAGTCAGGCCTTTTTGTGAGGACAGAGCTTGCACCAGCTACGGCAACAAATCCCTCCTCTGAGCAAAAAAACCACAACTGTTCTGAAAACAAATACTGTATCTCGGGGTGAGACCCCTTCTGCGGATGGAAGAGGTGCTTGCCAGCAGCGCCAGCAAGCCCGGGGTGCAGAGGCGGTACGAGGGCGATAGGAGGCAGGGGGCAATCGCCGGCGGGGTCGGGGTGAGGAGTCCGGGGCTTCCGCCGGCGGGAGGCGCGGGGAGAGCAGCGGGCATCGCCCGAGCCATGGCCCCGCTCCCCGGCTATTGCTGCCCTCCTTGGGGAGGAAGAGAAACGCCGGACCCCACTGGAACCGCCGCCAGAAGCCGGCAGGCGTGCCCGTCGAGCGGAGAGCAAGGCTCCGATCACCAGCTTCTCCCCGACTCCAGCACACCGCCTTCTCTCTAACTGGCCACTTTGCAGGAGGATTATTAAGAAAAAAAAAGGCAAATTAGAGAATAAAAAGAATGACCTACTTTGAAACAAGAAAAAAAATAGCGCTCTCTGTCAAGGTTTTGCTCCAATTGCCTGTGCGGTGTTGCATAACCAGATCGGGAGCTCCTGCCTGTGCCCGGCGAGGCCGGGAACCTGCCCCGGGGCAGCGCGGTGCGGTGCCCCGCTCCGTCCCGGCTCCCGCCGCCGGGGCAGCGGGCACGGACAGGGCGCAGGGTCACCCCCCGGGCCGGGGCCGAGCAGGGGGACCGTGCCCAGCCCGCCGAGCGGAGCCGCGCTGGGGTCCCTACGGATCGCCCCGGGAGCCGGCGGCCAGGCACCTGAACGCTTGCCCTGCCCGGCGGGGCCGGCGGCACCGCGGGGGCTCCCGGGCTCAGGTGCCGGAGCGGCCGCCGGTGCAGTACGGGGATGTCGCTGCAGACACATTTAAACGTGGGCACGCCGGGGCTTGCTCGCGGCGGCGGTGTGGAACCATCCCTGATGCGGGGCTGCCTTTTTGGTTGAGGCTTTTATTTTTTTCCCTGCTTCCCCTTTCGTTCTCTTTCCAGCTTCTCCTTTTCTTGGATCCTCGCCTGTCTCCTCCCACAGAACGAAAGAGAGAGAAAAAAAAAGGTCACGTATGTTTGGAAAAATATGTAGGTCAGTGGAACATTCCCTGCACTTGTGCACAGGGAGCCGGGGCGGGAGAGCTCCTCCGCAGCCCTTTCGCTACCCACCGCCACAGCCCGAGCCTCCCGGAGCCCACTGCGGGGAGGGGTCCCTTTCCCCCTCCCTGACCCATTTTGAGCACCAGCCTCGGGTTTGGTCTCCCCCCCCGTCCACCCCCACCCCCCCGCTCCTGGCCGGAGAAGGCGAGCGAGCGGCGAAGGGAGCCGGCGCCGGCGATCGCTGCCGCCGGGGCCGCGGCTGCGCCCATGGGCGCGGGACGCGGGGCGCGTCCCCGCAGCGCCGCCGGCTGAGGGCGCGGGGCGGTGGCCCGGCGGCGGGGGGCAGGCGAGGGGAGGCGGCGGCGGGAGGCGATGAAGGGTCGGCGAAGAGGATGCCCCCACCTCGCCCCCCGGGCTCCAACTTCGCGGAGAACTATCGGCCCCGCAGCCCCCGCCCCCGCCCTGCCTCTCCCGGCCGCGCGTCCAACTTAATGCCCCAGCGGGAGCCCCAGCCAGCAGCCCCCCCGCCCCCCGGCCTCCGCCTCCCCCCCCAGCAGCCCGGGTTCCCGGCGGCCTCCCGGTGCCGGCGGAGCCCCTGGCCCCGGCGCGCGTGGGTCCCGCGGCGCCCGGGGCGGCGGCAGCGCGGCATGCGGCGGCCCCGCGCACCATGAGACACGGCACCGGCACCGGCACCGGCGGCAGGCAGGAGGCGGGCAGCGTCCCCGGTTCCTCGTCGGCGAGGAAGAGTTTGCCGGCTTCCGAGGCCGGCCTCCTGCGCGGCTGGAGCAGGGGCGGCCGCTGCCGCAGCGGCACCGGCAGGCACCGGAAAAGCGGCGGCATCCAGCTCGGCGGCACCGGCACCAGCACCGTCGGCGGTTCCCGCGCCCAGGTGGCCACCGCGGACAGCAGCAGCAGCAGCAGCGGCGGCGGCGGCTGGGGCTTCCCCGCCGCGCTCCCGCAGCACCGGCACCTCAGGTAACGGCGGCCCTGTGGCCCCGACCCTCCCTCCGCCCCGCGGGGCGCCCACCCGCGACACCCGCCCCGGGCACCCACGCGGGATGCTCGCCCACGCGTGACCCCCCGCGGCGGCGGCCGGGGTCAGCTCCCCTCCGCTCCACGCACCGTAGGGGTGACGGACGCGCCCGGTGGTGCGGGGTGGCATCGCCTCTGCCGCGGGAAAGTTTACGTGGGGAGCACAGTATGTGTGCCGTGTCTGTCCCGGCCGGGCTGGGAGGTCCGGCCGGCTGGGCCCTTCCTTTCGGAAAAATAACTTGGCGCGCGGGGGGGGG
>JAWWLV010000001.1:87229106-87277752 GCA_035041135.1 Platyrinchus mystaceus
GCAAAAAAAAGTGGCCCCCGTCCCCCCCCCCCCCCCCCCAGCTGTCCTCCCCGTCTCGTCTTGGTGTTGTTGGAGGTTTCTGGACTTCGAGGGTTCATATAGTCTAGAGTGGAACAGGGTCTGCGATGCGATCTGGCACTGTTTGGTCAAAGAAAACTTCCAGTAAGACCAGTGAGGTTTTTGATGGGCAAAGGCTCCTGGTGGGAGCAGAGGTTGTGTCATGTACTGGGAGAGCCTTGATGCTGCAGCAGCCCTGAGCTGGGCTCGCGCATGTTTCCTTCCGTGTATGGAACGGGGTAAACGTTAAATCCACGGCTGAACGGCAACACTGGAGTCACACAGAGTTGTGCTGTGGTGTTTTCCTTTATGGTCACTAGCCTGATTCGTCAATTAACAAGCACGCTCATCCAGAAACTTTGCTCCATAGTCCTTAACTGTCTACAGGATGGCAGCTTACTTTCACTCAAGTGACTCAGAAATAATTAGTGGTTATAAGCGTTACAGCCAGCAGAGGAACTTGGATCTTTTCATGGCGCTAAATCTCCAGAAGAGCTGTAGGGATCCCTCAGGTGGGCACAGCTAACCTGAGCATTCAGTTCAACAAGTGGCTGCCTCTTGAAGTGGAAAATTATCTCTCTCTTACTCTGGTGTGAGATGTTAATCCACCAAACTGTGGTTTTAGTTTTTTTCCTGGTACTAAATAATTAGTGTTCCCAGTGCCCAGGCGTAGCCAGCTCATCTGCTGATACCTATCTGATTCTGAGAGCTGTCAGCTGGTTGAGGACCCAATCCTGCATACATTTCTGTAGATGAATATGGATACATAGTTGCTCTGCAGAGATGGCCTGGAAGCAGGAATATTTGGAGAAGGTAATTGTCAAGCTGTGCACTGTCTCACTGAACATGTGAAAATGGAAGGCTTTCCTGAAGCAGGTATGTGACAGCAGTGTGACTCCCCAAGCTGAAAGCACTTCTGTGCCCTGCTCCAAAGCCTGGAGACAGTAGGCTTGCCTAAAATTTCTTTCCCACACTAATGAAGGTGTTGCCTTGCATATGTGCAGGGTTGAACCCACAGACTATACTTTGCAGAATTATGATTTTTGCCCAAATATCTACCCTGGAGCATGCTAGAGCATTTGAAGGAGTTGTTATTTTATCATAGGCAGGAATGTTGTCTACTGTTAAAATTACCTAGTGCTTTCTAGTACAATGCTCTGCTATCAGGTGCTTATGCATTTGCTAAGCTTAAACCTAGGCTGACATTTTACAAGTTGAGTGCCTGCTGAAGACAGACTGTCTTTGGGAAGTTTCAGATGAAATGGTTCAGCTATTTCTGAGAAGATGGTTAGAGGGAAGTGTATTCTTTGGCCATATATCTGTGAAGATAGTTTAGGTATACATCATCCTGCATTAGGATACCTTGATGTTTTCTGTGAATCTACGTTTTTTGGCTGTGTTGAGAAATGCTTTCATTGACACAGTTGAATTCTTGTGGCTTTGTGTTTTGGAGCAGGGAAAAGATACTTGGCTTGAGATCATTCTTGTAATGGGGGTGTGTCTTATGTTGAGCCTCTAGAAGCTTCCAGAGTTTTTCTTAGTTTTAATTTTGTCACAATGCTCAGGTTGCGTGCCCCTGGTAGAGGGATTGTTGAGGGCTTGACGATTACACTCACTGAAAATGCTTTCAGCATAAGGCATGCTGAACACCCCAGTGTTGTTAGGAGCTGATAAACTGCTTGTCTTCCTGGAAAGGATGAGAGCACTCCAGTTGGTGGCTGAAGGGCTGAGTGGACTTTTCCCCACAGTTATTCTTCCCAGACGTTGCTGCTACAGTCAACACCATAAGGAGGGAGCATGGAAGACTGTGTCTTTCGTGGCAGATGTGCCAGTGATGCCGAGGCAGGATGGGCAAGGAAATTGCTTAGTTCGCATGCATGGTGACAAGAAATTGTGGGACTAGAACTGAGAAGTATTGATGATGGAGACATGAAGAAATTGAAGAGCAGAGACTTGAATTAAGACAAAGGATTTGGTGGGGTCATATATGACAAAGCTTGGGAACAAGGTACAAGGAACTGTGGATAGAGGCGGTAAACCCAGACCAAATGAAGCAATGGTGGGAAGAAAAAAGCTGAGACTTGTAGTGTACAGGGATAGGAGATCTGAGCAAAAGCAGTGGTTTCCAGTCTTTCAGTGATTGGGGTGTGGTACTACTGCCTTTTTATCTTTCTCATCTTCCTCTCCACACTGCCTGCTGTGTTTTTCAGCCCCTGCCTCTGCTTTGCCCCTCTCCTGGATTGGTAAATGTGATACTGATAGAAAAAACTGTTAAATATACATCTTACGTGCATTTAATTGCTTTTCTTTCTGTCTTGGATGAATTTAAGGAACTTCCATTTGTGTTTATAGTTTTGTTTTCAGGCTCTTAGGGCAGAGGCACTTGGGTTGCAGATTTTATAGAGAGATCATTATCTGTATAAAGTAATTTTTCTAGATTTGGCTTAACTTTTTGTTGATCATTGATCTTATTCAGACTTGTTATTGAAAAAATAGACTGAGCCATGCAAATATTTGTATTTTAGCTAGTTTAATTCAGTCAGAAATCAGCATCGTCTGATAGAATAATTTTATGAGTCTGACTACTGAAGTTTGAAAAGGAAACATCATGTAATAGCATTTAAACAGAATGCACAGAGAGTGGTGGATTTGTTTATGTAGTGGTGCTTCTGGTATTGCACAGTTTTTTGGGAGGGACTAAAGCCATTACTATTTATTGTGACTTGCTGTGGGCCACACAATATATATGACAGTATATTGCCAGCTGAATTCAGAAATACAAGAGTTGCAGGCAGAAAAGGCAAGGGGGTGAAAAGGGATGTGGTCATATAGGCTCATGCTCTGAATAAGGAGCTGAGAAACTGCAGATGTTGTTCATGCTCCGCTCCTTGCATTTATCTTGTGGTGGCTCAGGGATGTTGGCAGATTAGACTGAGGGATATGGGGGCACAGCTTTCTTGGCCTTGTACACATAAATTCGATGTACATTTTGAGGATAGAGGGATAAGTACGTTTTTTATGCTTCTCTTCCTGTGTCTGTTCCCCCTGAAGGCAAACCATGAAGCACAGCTCAGTCCAGCCAAAATGTTTTTAATTACACTTTGGTAAAGACATTTCTGTTCCTTTATCTAAGGACCATGGCAGAAATCAGCATTTCTTGCATGCTGCCAGATTTGGGAGGAATAGTTTTAGGCATCCCCAGTGCTAAGTGTTTTAATCCTGCTTCAATCTGAAAATTCACCTCTGACTTCAGAAGAATAAAACTCTCACAAAAGTTAGGTCACTGGTGAGGTATGACCTTTGTCACTAGAAAATAGTATTGCCACACACTTTCCCCAGTATTCTGTCAGTGCCTGCCAGCTCTTCCTTGTCCTCTCCTTTGCCTACAAGCTTTCTGAGGCAATGCCATCTCTTTCTTCTGTGTCTGTGCGGTAGGTAGCATGGCTAAAGCTCCGAGAAACTCCAAAATTGACCACGTTAAGTGGTGGGAACAGGGTGGTTATCTAACCTTCTCCTGCTTGGGCAAACAGCTAGTCTGCTACTGGCCTGATTATGACAGAAGGTGTTTTTCATCTGTTTTATCACTGTTCTTAGGGAACAAAGTGAAACAATGATGTGGGAAAAAATCTAGAGGATGTGTTTGTATGTTTGAGATCAGAATGGAAATTTGTAAGTTTAGGTATGAAACCTCTGTCATTCCAAAACCTGCAAGAAGTGCTGGCATGACAGAGCATCATGTACTGGAACATTTCAGTCACCCTTTCTCTTTAAATATCTTCATATGAGATAAATGTACTATGCATGTCAGGTTGAAAATTAATGGAAAAAATGTATCACAGAAATTATTTGCTACAGGTTATGGTAGGTTCTGAAGCTTTGATAAAGTCTTCCATGGACAACTCAGAAAAAAAAAATCAATGCAATGTGCAAATGTGAATTAAAAAAACAAAGGGAAATAGGACATTAAGATTATTTCTAAAGAATGGAAAATAATAAAAAAGAATCCTCATTATTTCACTGTAGAAGCTGTGGTGTGCCCTCATCTTCAGTATCTTGGGCTGTCGATTCCCCCACCTCAAAGATGTATAATGGTGAGGGAGGAGGTTCAGAGGGATGTAGCAAAGGTGATCAGAGGAACAGAGTGGCTCCTTTCTGAGGACTGACAATGCTGATAAAGTGATGAAACAGAAATCTGTAAAATTAAGCAAAGCATGGAGAAGGCAAACTGGCAATTACTGATCATGGCAACAGCAGCAGAAGGCATTGGGTGCAGGAATAAAAACAGAGGGAGATGGCTCTTCACATGGCGTGGTCAGACTGCTGAACTGCTCACCACAGGATGTGGATGCTGAGAGGTTACATCAGCTAATGAGGTGACTGGATGAGTTCATGGAAGAGAAATCCATCAAGGGCTATTAAACTGAAAACCACTGCCTCTAGCTTAGGAAGTTTTGAGCTGCACATTCTTACATTCTTAGAATGAGTAAGTATGCTGAAATAATATCACCATTGGTTTGCCTTGTTCTTCTAACACATTTCTCTGCACTTGTGTCTGGCCATGGCTTGGGAGAGGGTGCTAAGCCAGGTGGTCTCCCAGTGTCTGCTCTGCAAAATGAAGTGGTCAAGCATCTGCCCCGCCTCGGCTCCCGAGGCCAAAAGGCTCCTGGTGGTTTGTACCTTCACTGTTCAGGGCTGGCTCCGTTATGACACATCAGCCATGGAACAGGCTAGTGTGAGAAGCTAGGTGAAGTACTCCAAAGCAGAGCAAAGGTTGAGCCAGAACTGAATGTTGAAAATTGCAATGAGGTCTCCTCTCAACCTCCTCTTCCCCCTCCCAACCCTTCACTATGCTCATGGCCCTTCTTTGGACACTCTCTAATAGCTTAATTATAATCTGAGACTAATTATGGTCTTTCTTATATTGTGGCTCCCACTGCGCACAGTATTCAAGGTGAGGCCGCACCAGTGCGGAGCAGAGCAGGACAACCCCCTCACTCAACTGGCTGGACATGGTTGGCCCTCCTGGCTGCCAGGGCACTGCTGACTCATATTTAACTTGCCATCGACCAGGACCCCCAGGTTCTGTTCTGCAGCGCTTCTGTCCAGCCTCTCATTCCCTAGTCTGTACACACAACCAGGGCTGCCCTGTCCTAGATGCAGAATCCAGCACTTGGCCTTTGTTAAATTTCATATGGTTGGCGATTGCCTATGCCAGGCTAAGAGATGGACTTGATGATCCTTGTGGGTCTCTTCCAACTTGGGATATTCTATGATTCTGTGATTCTGTGTACCCCAAAAAGCAGAGTACAGCTCTCAAGCGCACTCCCTGGTGTCCTATTACATAGCTGTGCAGTCATGGCGAGAATAGACAGCCTTATCTTCTTGGGTTCAAGTAGGTTCAGAAAGCAGTTCATTCAGAGAAGCAATCCCACCAAAAGGCATTGAATACTGAGATACAATGCCTGGCTGAAGAAGTCTCCGCTGGGAGACTGTAATTGCTACATGCCTGCCCCGCTGACGCAGGCTTACCCAGCCCTCACTGCTGCCTGGTGTCAGGGAGAGAGGATTTGGGCCAAGGCGGTCATCTTCCTTGACATGGTGTTGCTGTGGCTACAGTTTTATCTCTCTGTCCAAGACCAGGCTTTGAAATTCTGAACTGAGAATTAGATGGTTGGAAATTAAATTTCTTCAGCTATCCACTGCTTTTAAGCACTATGGTTAAAACAAAAATGTTGTGTTGACTGCTGTTTACTAAACCAGACAATTTGCTTAATCATCTGAAAGGCAGATTTTGAAGCCATGGATTGCATTTACCATGGCTGTGCTAAGCCAGAGACTGTGTATTGCTGTTCACTTAAGCAATGGTCAAAGCACAGTGTATTCAAACACAGCTCATGCTGATCATATTTGCTGGCTTTTGGATGAGATCTATTGCTATTAAAACACCAGCACCAATCTCAAACTCAGCAATGTCCTAAGCCATTCTGATCGTTTCTTCAAATTTCCAGATGCTAACTGATACAGAAACTCCAGTGCAGCAGTTAATGGAGCTCACAACTGCCTAGTTGTATATTTTTGGGCTACCTTATGTAATAAAATGGCAGGCCCTTGCACTGTCTGCGCAAACAAGGTTGCATAAGCAGCCTGGGGAAACAACTGGAGCTCCAAGAGCCCTCCTGAATCCTGCACGTCTTGTTTGCTTTCATTTAACATTATTTAATAAGCAATATTAACCTTTTCCCCTCCTTCCCCTCGAGTTATCTAGGACCAGTTATGCTGATTTAATTTCATGCACAGACCTCACTTTTTAGAGAAGTCATCAAACTTTTCAGTCAATTGAGCAGCCTGATGTCTGGGTAGCCTTGAATTTTCTGTAATCAGCACTCAATTTAGTTAAAAATAAAAATACATTAAAAACAAAGCCTTGAACAGGAAAGTACTTGTTTTTCACTCTCAATTCTAATTTGATAACCATTCTTAAAGTTCATCACTATGGTTTGTTCTTACATGGGATAAACAATTTATTATTCAAGCAGCTTTGGGTTTTTTTCCTTTAAAAATAGACAATACCATTCAACCAGTGGGAAGAAAACCAGCTCAAGAAGATTGTAATCAACTTTAACAGGCTTACAGATCACAATGAATATCTTAAAGTATAACTTTAGCTCTGCGAACAATAATAAGTTTGATTATTTATTATCCGTTTATCATTGATGTGGAGACCAGACTTTTTCTGTCGATTCCTCTGTTAGGTGTGTCAAATTTTTAAACTGCAGAACAATTTTAATAAGGCAGCTCCCACCTGTAATCTCTAAATCAACAGGTGGATGTAACCGTGCAAAACCTAAGAATTAACGATTATCTGATTGAGTCAGCTGCTGAATAAATCTGACTTTGAGCATGTCCTGGACTTATTGGTTTGGGTGGGACACCTCTCATTAATACTTCATGGAGAATTGACATATATCCCATATCATGGGTTAGAATGGTATGCTTGCAAAATGTAGCCAGTAATAAATACTGTGTCCAGTGTGATCAGCTGGAGATGGTATATTTTTCAGTTGTTCCTGGGTTTCACCCAAAATATCTACCCTAGTGTTTTTATTGGTAATTTTCTGAATTTTACTTGTGATATTTTTCTGTTCCTGATTTTGACATCTAAAACAGTAAAAGGTTTTAAATTCGAGACTCTGCATTAGACATATCCACATTCCAGTGAGGGTTCCTTTAATTTATGATTTATAAAGGGCAAAACACCTTATGATTTTTACATGGACCATTAAGACCACTACTTGATCCCCATCCTGTTCATCAGATAAACCTGGAGTTGTTTTGATTTGTTTTATCTTTGGCTACCAAATAAGAATATTTTATTCTCCAATATATTTATTTTATACTTTATTTTCATTGTATTAAAGACAGTTTCACATAAACAGCCTAATCAAACAATAGTTTTGTTAAGAAGCTGGGTGCATTTCCAACAGTTTCAGCAAGAGCAAAACTAATGAAAAATAAATAGGTCATTCATAGTCACTCTTGTATTTATATTTTTTTATGAGAAGGACTGAGGAATCTTGCTTGTTTATGGGCTGTCACTGAAACCAATGAAAACTTTTCTGGAATAATTCTGGGCCTTTAATTTGATTGTTTGTAGGGTGACACAAGTCAGTTTTTCATCTTTTTCTTTCTTTCCAGCACAAAGGCCCCTTGTCAGCTGATGCACACTGATGTAACTCAGCTTATTGTAGCAATTGCATTTATACTGCCTGGCCTCTAATATTCATGTTTCTTCAAAAGTGTGTTGTCTTTTTTGAACAACAGAATATCTTGCTAGATCTTGCTGTTATTCAGGTATAAGAAATAAAGCTGCATTTGGTGCCTATCCTGCTGTCCTCATTAAGGCAAAACTCCCACTGAAATCAAGGAGAGTTTGCCTGACAAAGAATTACTGACTTGAGTTTCTCAGAGGTCTAAATTTTCTCTGTCACTTTTTGGGTTTGTGGTTTGTTGGTTTTTAGGTGTTTGTTGTTGGGGGTTTTTTTCTAATTCAATTTTTTTTAACCTCACCTTGTTTTCTCTCCTTTTATATTTCTGGTTTTAAATCCTTAGCTTCCTTCAATAGAATCTTTTTTCTTTTTATTTCAGTCAGGTCTTAGGACCTTCTGCTTCCTACCTTGCCCTCTCTCTTCCTTTCTTCTCTCCTCTTACTGGCTCATAATGTCTTTCAGTTATTCTTCTGTTATCCTCACCTTCACTGACTACAAAACTGTAAAAGTTGATATACATCATGCATGTTTCCAGGAATTTAATTTATCTTATTTAGACCCTTTATATGTACAGGTGCTTATGTGAAGGTACTTGCCTTAGGGCAAAGCAGCACTTTGTAAGATTGGTGATACAGGCAGAGATTTATTTGCTCGATATTCCTCTTCTTCTTGGTAGAATCTTAGAATTTCCTCTGAAGTATTGATGCAGGGTTTCAGCAGTAAATTAAGTTTTGAACTGATAAAATAAATATTTTGCATAGTATTGCAGTCAGAAAAAAATACGGATTTTGAAGTCAGTGTAAAATTGGTTTTGTTGAGGGTGACAAAACTGAAAATCTCCAGAGAAATGGGTTTTATTTGTAATTCTTCTACTGTGCAATGTTATGAGCTTAGACCACATACATAATGCTTTTTTGTGCATCACTTCTCTGATCCGTAAACTAGGGCAGCTTTGCAGAGTATTGCAGCATATGATCAATTCTGGGTGCCATTCATAACTAGGTATCAGAGGGGGGCACAAAGAGGGTGCTCTGGGCTGCTAAATATACCATGAACAGAAAGAGGAGTTACAGTGATGGCTTTTGTGGGCGTTGATCCATCTCTGTGGTTAGATTACATCAGGCAGTACCTTGTTGCTGCAGGCACTTTGCTTCCAGCTGTGCAACACCTGATGGCGTTGGAGCTTTCCCTGGATGTCCTCGCTCCGTTGGTGTCCTGCACAATGGCTCAGTTCACCCCTGCTACCTCTTAATTGTTTGCATTTTTCAAATGGAAAGCTTTCTGAGAGTGCCGAGTATTGTTATTTTTGTGTAAGTCTGACTGAAATTTGTGCTCTTTTTCAGAAGATCTAATTCATGCTTGTTAAATAAATAGTAGGTGTATGGCTTCTTAATGTATAGTGTATAATTTCAAACTAAAGCCATCAGCTTACTGTTTCTCAGCATCTGGATCCCTGCAGACATACTTTTTAAAGTAAAAGACGTAACTCTAAACTTGCTTATTCTCCCTTAAACAAGAAAATACATTTTCTCTTCTTGTAATGGTTACAAATAATTTTTCACAGTGTCCAATTGCATGTTACTCTGACAAACCTAAAATGAACAAAAACTGCAGGCTATATATACAGAGTAATGACAGTTAAAGAAGCATTTCTTCTTTAATGCAATTTCTGTTTGATTTTCTCAAAACTCTCCTCTTCTAAAGACCCATTTAAACCACATCTGAACAATAGATTTATTGTTGTTGACTGAATGAGAAATGTGATAAAGATAGATTTTCTATTTCCATTAAAAATAGATTATTTTTCTGTGGACTGAAGGATATAAGTTCAGTTTTTAACTTTAAATTTCACATTTCATTTGGCCAGTCTATAATATATATATTTTCAAAGTCCTAATTGGCATTAGACTTGTCATATTTCGCTGCATATTTTTTCTCTTCATATATTTTCTCAGTGTGAAACTATTAGGGGGTCATTGCACTGGTTAATGAAAGAGGGCTGACTTTTTTTGTAAGTTGTGAGTATTTAAATATTTTTCTATGCAAATTTTCCCTTTTTGAGGAAAAAAGCTTAAAGAGACATCTTAAAAAAATTCTTTAGAGGTGTTGAAACGTGCAGGTTACATTCATTCAAAATCTATGATATCCAGTGGTGGGAGGTGATGACACATTTCAAATTTGCTCCTGTATAATTGAGGGGGGATTCTATGTAGGACGTGTAAGCATAAAAATTGGATATGTCTCTTCACGATACTGCTGGTTTTGCCACTGAATTCTTCAGTAGTTTTCTTAGAGTGTATAATCAGTTACGCTTGTGCTGATTTAATCAATTATACTTGTGCACAAACAAACACAAACAAAACCCAGCTAATTTCAGACTGTCTTTGAAACATCAGAACTAGAGATTTCACTTACAATGAAAGATGTATTATTTTCAGGCCTTTAGAATGATTTTAAAAATGGCAAAGATATATTTGGGAACTCTCATACTTTTGGGTACCAGCAGCTGTGTGTCCTTATGCAAAAGTGGATTTGGCTGAAAGACCAATTCATAAATATTGTATCTGAAGATTGCAGCAAGCTTTCATATTTGCAAGAGATAATGTAAAATGTGCAACATTTTTTTCTTCACTCCAAGAAGTTTGAGCTTAAACAGCTTTATCTCCCAAATCTAATGAATGATAGCCAACGAACAAAAGTATCCATGGCGTCTTGAATCACAGGCACTGGAGACCATTCTGTCTGTGGAAGCAGAAAGGTCAGCTTGCTGTGGTGAGTCTGAACACTCTCCTGTGCACTGCCAGGCTGTGAAATGGCTTGGAGCCAGGAGACGTCAATAAATAACTTCTTGACACTGGCACTCCATGACTTCCCATCTCGCAGTCTATGAGTTTCCAAGCAAGCAACACAGCCTGCTCCTAGCTGTATTGCTTGGAGAAACCAAGTGGGAGTTGGAGGAACCTCTCATTTCTCTGTTAGAAAAAAATATTTTTTTCCTTTATTTAGCCCTCCTCCACCTTGATCTGCTGTTTGGGGAAGTGAGGGCTGTAGCTGGGGAGGTAAGACTTTTCTTTGATCTGATGGTTCCTTTTGTTCTGGGCTGCTCTCCAGGAAAAACTTTTCCCCCCTTGGGGACACAGCATTTTTCATGATAGAGGCTCTGCAAACAGGAGCGCTGCTGAAGATCCTGAGTTTGCCTGACGTGCGCTTGACATTTTAGCACAGACTCAGTAGAGCAGCTTTATTCAGGTAAACAATTAGGCACATGCTTTTCTTTATATTTCATATGAGTTTCTTTCCTGAATATGGAAAGACTTAAGCACATATTTAGAGGCTGAATAGGTTTCCAGTCTGACTCATGTATAGAGTGAGGATGGGTTGGAAGGAAAGGGAGCAGTCATCATGGTAGCACAGCAGCTGTGAAGTGGGATGTACCGTCTGAAAATCAACATGCTACAAAGGGGCCTTGTTCTTCTGGGAGGCAGCTTTTTGTCTATATAGTCTCAAGAAGAGGAGCAGGCCTGGACTTTTTACTTTCATCCACCCATTCGTTCTCCTGTTTCTCCTTATTTTGAGTTACTCTGCAAATGGCTTGAATGATCTGAAGTAGGTTTATAATTAAGGCTCTGTGGCCTCATGTTTGGCAGTTTTAAGATTCACCCATCTGGCACCCCAAAAAGAGGACAGCGTTCTTTTACAGAATACTTTTGGCTATCTGACAGTAAGTGAAGGTGGTGCTGTCTGCTAAGTCCTCTTGAGGATTTCTCACATCGCATCAGCCACGGAAGTTTCTGAAATTATTAAAAGTATTTGTCCGCAGCGAACACATACACAAACCTTTTGGCTCCTTCAAGCTACTTCATTCATGCAAAATGTTGGTTCACAGTTTTATGTGCAAAACTTAAACTAATTCAGGCACTGATGTGACCTTTTTTGCCTCTTTTGAGTTTCTGAATTGTGAATCTAAATGTTTTGCAAAACAGAGAAGGAAAGAGAAAGGCACTGCAGAGCGAGCTCAGGAATGCTTCTGCAGGAAGGTCATTTTGGTGAGCCAGGTCTTGCCTGTGCTTAAAGGTCTTTGCTGACAAGAGCACATGTAAAGGCATGGTGGTAACTTTCTCTAACAGGTGTGTGTTGTGTGCGGTTGCTTTACTGGCAGAACTAAACTGTTTCCCTGAACAGAATAGGCCATCCCAGCAAAAAGACTTCTGAGGGCTGTCTTGTAGAGTTGGCAGAAAGATGTTTCCAACACAGGGTTCATTGAAGGTTTTTCCACATTCCCTACTGACAGTGTCACCCAAAATTTGAAATACAGACTACACCTAAATAGAATACAGATGATGGGTTCCAGAACTTCATCTGATGAATAGCCTTAATTGTTGCATTGCTTCTTGCACTTTGACCAGGAGCGTGACCACTGTGGAAGTCTTGTGTTTTTCAGGTATTATAAAATAGGAAGTTCTCACTTCAGGCTAGCATTTTTTTCTGCCTTATATTCTGGAGTTAATAACTTTTCGGGTGTTTCTCCATAGTCTTGTTTCCCAGGTAGTCTACAGGTTTCTTTTGGAGAAGTTTGTTTGATGTGAAACGCCTCTCACTCTGCCAAAGCATGGCACCTCTTGCGAGACAACTGTCTTAAATAACAAAGCAATAACTGGGGAGTCGGGAGATGTTCCTGGCATGAGCTCAGGCAGCACTGCCCACACAGTGTATTCTTCCATTTAAGACTGTTTCCTCATCTCATCCTCAAATCTTACCCAGTTTTGCTAATGCCATAGTTGCAAGACTGCTTTAGTGCACTGTATTGGGTTTGTGTGGCATGGTTCTGGTAAGAATGGGGGTTATAGGAGTGGCTTCTCTGAGAAGCTGCCAGAAGCTTCCCCCATGTCTGACAGAGCCGATGCCAGCCAGCTCCAGGACGGACCTGCTGCCGGCCAAGACTGAGCCCATCAGCAATAGTAGTAATGACTCTGGGATAACACATTTAAGAAGGTAAAAAAAGTTATAGGCCAAAATAATTGTGGCCAGAGAAGAGTGAAAATAAATGAGAGAAAGAATTATGCAAACACCAAGGTCAGTGGAGAAAGAGGAGGAGAAAGGGCTCCAGGCACCCAAGCTAAGATTCCTCTGCAGCCTTTGGTGAAAACTGTGGTGAGGCAGCTGGGCCCCTGCAGCCCATGGAGGTCATTAGGGGAGTAGATATTCACCTGCATCCTGTGGAAGACCCCACGCAGGAGCAGATGGATGCCCAAGAGAGGCTGTGACCCCGTGGGAAACCTGCACTGGAGCAGGCTTCTGGCAGGACTTGTGACCCTACAGGGTACCTACGCTTGGAGCAGTGTGATCCTGAAGGACTTCACTTTGTGGAAAAAGAATCTATGCTGGAGTGGTTTGTGAAGAACTGCAGCCCATGGAAAGGCTCACATTAGAGTCCTCCACAGACTGTCTCCTGTGGAAGGCACCCATGCTGGAGCAAGGCAAGGACTCCTCTCCCTGCAGAGGAAGCAGTGGAAGAAACGTGATGAACTGACCACAACCCCCATTCCCTGTCTCCTTGCGCCACTGGTGGGTACAAGGTAGAGAATTTGGAATAAAGTTTAGCCCAGGAAGAAGGGAGGAGCATGGGAAAGGTGTTTTTAAGATTTGTTTATTAGTATCCTACTCTGATTTGATTACCAGTAAGTTCAGTTAATTTCCACAAGTTCAGTCTGTTTTGCCTGTGACAGCAAATGGGGAGTAATCTCTCCTCACTCTGTACTCATGAGCCTTTTGTTACATTTTCTCTCCCCTGTTTAGCTGAGGAGGGGATTGATAGAGTGGCTTTGGTGGGCATCTGGCATCCAGGTCAAACCACCATATCCATGTAAGTCTTTGCTGCTGGTGCAAAGCATGATTTTGCCTTAATCCCAATTCTGGACACTCATCAATATGCCAGAGCAGGAAGATGATTGCTGAAATTTAACCTTTTCTTTGTGTGGATGGGTTAATTTTCAGCTGTTGCATTTTCCTAAGGTCGTTTATTGTGCATTACATAGGTTGCAGGGGTGAGAGGGAGTTGGAGGAAAACAGGATCTCCTTTGGAACCAGTGTGGGTTTAAGCCACTTTACAGTGACTGCTGAACTTTTTACATTTCTGGGTGAGAAGTGGGACTGGGGTTTTTCTTGAGGGGAACTGGTGAGTGAAGAAATAGAAGCAAGGCTGAGAGTGACTGAAGGAAGTTGTACAGGTCAGGCAAGGAGATAGTGTGTGGGGTGAAAAATGGGCCAGCAGGAGAGGGAATGCCAAGAGCAGGTGGAGTCAGAAATGATGACCAGTAGGAGAAGGAACATGGACAGTATATGAGGAGCAGGGGAGACAAGCAAATTTGAGCTGTAACCCATGGCAATGAGGAAAAAGAAGATATGGAAAGAAGCTCCTAGTACAAGCTTGGATAAGGAGGGGCTGATGTGGACAACTGGAAAAAGAGGGTGTCATGAAGGGAGTGGGCATGGAGCTGAGCCTGGAACAGGTTGATTAGGATGGCAACATGGGAGAAAGAGAATGGAGGAGAAGCCAAGCAGGACTTCAGGCTGTAAAAAGTCTGAAAGTGGGGTTGGAAAACGGGATGATGCTCAGAGTTTCTTGGGAAGTAGCTGGGACTTGTAAAGCCAGAAATAGAGGTGAGGACATTCTCATCTGAAGTGTGGAACTGGAGTGAGGAGTCTGAGGTACAGAAAGACGCATCAAGCTGGAGGTCCAGGGGGACAGGCAGGGACAGCTGGCTTGTGAGCATCTGGGAGGGCATTCTGGTGCTTGCAAACTTGGTGCTCCTCTGCCTCAAAGCCCAGCAGGAGAGCATCTTATCCCTACCTCTCACTGCTGCCCATTGTCCCTGCCTAGAGTGGGACTCTGTGACCACTCCAGCTGACACGGCTTGTTAGCTGAAGTGACTGGAAGGCTGTTGATATTTTGGAGATGTCACAACAATGCTAAGTAGTGAGGTTTTCTGTTTTTTGAAATATCTAGCAAAGTCACACACAGAGGCTGCATTAAATGCTAACTGCTATGGATAAAATGTTGAGCACTCAAAAATGAGGAAATAGTATGATTAAGTCTGCCTGTGTAATTTTGATTTACTCACTTCCTGCATATTTGTTATTATTCCAATACTTAATGGATTAGTGCTCACACTAGGATCAGATGCAACCACTTCTGTGCCAGCAATGCCTAGCTTATCCTGGCCCAAACTAATTCTGTAATGAAAACATTACTCTCCATGTAGTAGGGTAAAAGCTTCAGTTTTATTAAACATTGGCAAAGCCAGGAAGATTTTAAATAGGGACATCCTTGTTGCAAGAAGCCCACATACCTGCAAAGCAAAGACTATCTTTTCTCAGGAGTGTATCTTCTCTACTTCTTAAATCTTTTGGCTGAAAACAGGAATAATTAACATTTCCAGGCAGACACCAGACTGCAGAATTTCAGCCCAAGTGCTTTGATCATGGAAATGTTCTGTGTAACTAAGAAAGGTTCTTGAAACTGGAAAACCAAGCAAGGCTTCCTGGCAGGTGCTGTCCCGAGACCACTCTCTAGGAAAGGCAAGAGCAGAGGGAGCTCCTGATGAGGTTAGCTCTGAGTAAAATCCATATTTCCTGCAAACTTCCTTGTTTGTTTTCATGTGTTTCTGCTGCTATGACATTTGTTCTGGTAGGATTAAATCTGCTTTTTGAGATTTTAAATTAAAAATTCTATCTGGTTTAAATAGATTATGAAATAATTTTTTTTACTAATAGCTACTCATTTTTATGACTACTTCAGTGGTAAAATTTTCATTTTAAAGAACTGTGCACCATTTTTATATCTTAGAAAATACCTGTTGTATATACTACATAAAGCTCCAACTGTTCTTTCTGATACAAATTATTTCAAAATTGTCAGTATGTAAACAAACTCTTGAGATCAAACAGACTTTCTAACTAGTTTTTTGATCTTCTAATTACATCTTTTAGAAACAGATTGACAAGCATTAATGAAATTTTTAATGTATATTTATCATTTACTCTCTCTACAAAACCTTGTGCAAAAGGGCTTTCATTGTCGCTTTCGATATTCCTTAAGCTAAAGAAACACAGACTTTAAGAGTCTTGCTGTAATCTTGCTTGCTGAGCTGGAATTGCATGTGCTGTTTTGTCTTATATCTTTGATTCAACAAGCTATTAACACTTGTGCTTAAGTTTGAAGTTATATTTATTGTTGAAGTGACTTGATTACTCTCATGCATCAATGTCTTCAGGAGAGTAATAGGTCTTGTTCCTATCGCATATTTTTATGCTTCAGTCCTATAAGTATGGAAAATAGCATCCTTTAGTTGTGAGCTGTTTAAGAAGAAAGCTTTACACGTTTCTCTTCTGCTGTGCAAGGCTGGAAAGCTCTGGAAAGTAGAATAATATAAACAGTAACAATAAAAGCCTTTGTGGTGTCCATACGTCACATCCTGTCAGATTGATGCATTAGCTTGCCAGATTACGAGCTTCAGTCAGCAAAAAGCAAGGCAAAGTGGTGAATAAAAGTTTGACCTGGTTTTCCATATAATTAAAATAGTCAGTAGATTTAAACTGATGGAAGGCAGGGGACTTGGCTGAAACAGCAGGCAGAAATTGAAAGCAAATATAAGTTACCTGTTAGATAGCTCTTCAGAAGAGAGTCATTCTTTCATTTATCCTGGTGTATGGAGACCAAAAGCTCCCCCGTGGACTTTTGAGGGATCCAGTTAACATCTGAAGTCCATCTATTACAGCTACAGTAAATACGTTGTTGTCATAGTAATGCAGTGCTCAAAGTCTGAGAGAAAAACTCCAGCATTTCTTTGGTGCATAGCATGAGATGAAAGGAAGACTTGACAAGAAATAAAATCGATTATTTTATTTTTGTTTTGATAGGTATTTAGTTTAAGTTGGTTTTGCAACCTAGAATCATAGAATCACAGAACGTTTTGGGTTGAAAGGGACCTTAAAGATCATCTAGTGCCAACCTCTTTGTCATGGGCAGAGACACCTTCCACTAGACCAGGCTGAGCAATGCCCATCCAGCCTGGCCTTCAACAGTTCCAGGGACAGGGCAGCCACAATTTCTCTGGACAATCTGTTCCAGGTCTGGGGGCGTTTGGGACCCCTTCTTCCTCATCTTCATCTTCTTCACAGCACGTACAGTCCTTGGAGTTCCTCCAGAGTTCTGGGCTTGAAGGTCACTGTGTCTGTGTGATACCTTCTGGTCCAGGCCTTAAGGTGTTTTTCTACAATTCTGCCTTGAAAAGAAGATTAAACACGCTAAGGAAATTTCAGAGGGATTGATATGAAATGGGATAGTAGGGTTGGGTATGTGTAAACAATATGCTACAGGGTAAGGGATATAATACAGCTACATTAAAATGTACATTCACTTCAGTAAAGCTGAAGTCCTGTCAGCTTTCTACATCAGAAAATAAAAGAAAAAAGGAAAGGATGGCTGTGTTTTTTGCCAAATTACAGAATTGAGCCAGCTCACACGAGGAGCTCGGACCAGCAGTAAGGATGAGCGGCACAGGAAAAGCAGGATGATTGACCTCCTCTGTTTGGTGGCTGTAAGCCACTTGGCTGGCCCACTCTTCATGGCCTTGAGCGTTCAAGATACAGAGCCTGAACTGCTTGTTCACCAAGCAGGCAAAATCCATATTCCCAAGGAAGTGCAGGGTAGAAGAGAGGCTTGAAACCCTACCTTCCTCTGCTACTTTAGTGCCTTACTGTGAGCTGTGCTTAGGGCCATCTCTAAGACAGGAATATAAAGTCTCACTCCCTTATGGATTTATGCAACAAGTCTTTCGCTCTGGGTTGTGACTTCTAGAGAAAATTACCCACCTCAGATTACTTTTCAGAGAATTGTCTCCTTTGCCAACATGCTCACAGTGTGTTTCTAGCCTCAGTCTCATATTCCTTGCTCACAGTGAATACCTCATTATTCCAAAGCAGTGTCCTTCACTTCAGTGGTGTAGCCTAATGGGGTATACTCATGCATGGCCATAAATCCTAAAAGATCAAGCTGTAGAAACTTAGTCCTAGTGAAAGGGGATGACTCACCTGATGAAGTGCTCACTAGTCAAAGCAAAAGTGGCACAAAGGAAACCTTAAGTGTTAAAATAATCTTTTGTCAACAGGGACTGATTCTGACCTCCTTAGTCACAGTGATTGCATTTTACAAGTAGACCCAAGGAATGAACTGAATCTATGTGCACAGTATTAAAGTAAGTAACTCTCCTAGGAGAAAGGGCGCTGACTTCCAACTCTAGGTCATCAAACTTGTCTTAAACTCTCAGTCCATTTTGTTGATGTGTCACGGTTAATGTTCTGTGACCGCTCTTTAATACAAAAGAAAAGAGCTTAATTTGAGAGTGCCCTCCTGGCATGTTATAAATTTCATCAGTATTTACAGGACCATTGAAATTACAATTAGAAAAAAAGATGTGAAATGTCACAGGGCGTGGTAATGATCAAATGCTGAACACTCCTAGCTTATTTCCTGGACACTGGAGTAGGCCAGCAGCCCATTGCCCAGGATCCTGAGATGAAGGCATGAATATGGAGGGAAAGGCAAACACAAGGGGAAATTCAAAGGAAAAAGTGCAAAAAGGAAAATAATAAATGAAAATGTCACTTCCAAAGTGCTTGATTGTCTGAACAGAATCAATGAGAATGTGGAAACCACAAGGGTGGTCTCCATGCAGGATTGAGACTGTATTTTTTAAACACAAGCATTATAAAAAATTGAGTGCATGTGAGCCATCATTCATAAAATCTGTATAAACACTGTGACAACTACTCTGGAGCCATCCATTGATTTTTAAGAAAATCCTTGCCAAAAAACGACTGGTGACCTTAATATTATTTTATTCAATAGTTACTGTGTCAAAAAACAATTTAACTTTGCTGACCTAAATAATGAGAAAATGCTTGTCTTGAGGATATTACTGCCTCATGCAGTTTTCAACCTAAACAAACTAAATAGAAAAGTAATTTTGTCTGAGTAAGGACTTTATGATATGCCCCAGAGAACTTAAAACTCCAGGAAAGGAAACAGAAAAATCTAGAAAATTGAAGAAAAAAAGCACTACAATCTAATAGCATGTTTAAAGCATATACTTATTTTGGAACATGGCCCCAACATCTTTCCTTACTAGGTTTTTAAAATGTACAAGTAAGTACTAGATGATGCACATTATTCAATCACAATGCAAAGATCAATAAACATATCTGCAAAACTTTCATTTTTCCTGGACTCTAGCCTGGATATGAAAAAAAAATTAGAATAGGACAAGGAAATGAAAGTATTAAATGCACTTTTTTACCTCCAAATAGACTGTAAATCATCCTACATAGTTTTCATCAGTCTTAAGGCAGCACTTAGCTGTACAGAATATCAAGTATCTAAGGAAAGACCACCACTTCTGAGATGCACTCACTGTTCTCATTTGTAGTTTATACTGTAAATATACAGCAGTAGAATGCTAATGCTCTTTGATTAGGTTTTTAAAACACAAGAAAAGTCAAAGGGACATGCTCAGTTTAAGAGCCTGATAATTTTTGAAGAGTGAACTCAAAATGATTTCAGAGACTTCCTTACTCCTGAGTCCCCCACCTTGTGCTTTTGCAGTTCTGGTCCTGAGTGTTTAATGCATTATTTTTGTCTGATAGGGACATCTAAGCAGAGGACAAGCTAAATGCCAGGCCATATGTGTGAAAGAATAATAAAATAATGGATTTTTGTAAAAACAAATGAAGGGTTTTTTAAACAAGACAAAGTTTTCTATCTTTTCCTTCAGATCATAGAATCATAGAGTGGTTTCAGCTCGAATGGACCTTCAGGATCATCTAGTTCCAACCCCCCACCATGAGCAGGGACACCTTCCACTGGACCAGGCTGCTCAAAGCACCACCCAAGTTGACCTTGAACACTTCCAGGGATGGGGTATCCACAGCTTCTCTGGGAAACCTGTACCAGTGCCTAACCACCCTCACAGTAAAGAGTTTCTTTTGAATATCAAATCTAAACCTACCTTCTTTCAGTTTAAAGCCATTCCTGTTTGTCCCATCACTTCATGCCCTTGTGAAAAGTCCCACCCTCTTGTCGCTGGAAGGTGCATAAGGTCTCCCTGGAGCCTTTTCTTCTCCAGACTGAACAACCCCAACTCTCTAAACCTCCATCTCTCTGATCATCTTCATGTCCTCCTCTCGACTCACTCCATCAGGTCCATCCTTCTTATACTGGGGGCTCCAGGCCTTGACACAGTACTACCCTCTGGTGGGATTTCACCAAAGTGTAGTAGAAGGACAGACCTGCTGATCAATCACCTGATGATTGTCCTGGTACAGTTCTGGAGGGGAAGACTTGCTAGCCCAGGTGAAGAGTCTGAGGCCTGAAAGAGGAAAGAAGAGGAATTTGATTCGTTTAGAAAGGCAATGAAAAGTGCATGTGAACAGGAGTAATGGGGTCTTCTGAGATCCTGGGGAACTAGAGAAAGGAAGAAGGGGGTTGGCCTGAACCTTTACTGTTAGCTGGCACATCTCAAGCAAAAAGTATTTGTTTGCTTTTGATAACTCTCTTAAAATAAGGTTACTTGTGTTCTAAGAGTTCCTGTTACTCTGCAAAGGCGATTCTGACAATTCCCATGGCTGCCAGCATCTGTATGGTAAAGACCTGACATTAGGTGAGATGAATGACAATCCAGATTGTGATTAAGAAAAGTTATAAAAGTTAGGTGCTACTACCTCTACCCTACCGCTTTGCTAATCCTTACAGGATTCAGTCCTTGCAACCTGGCTGGTTTGGGTATTGATATAGCAATGATTTTCTTGGGGAAATAAGAATTATTTGGTCACGTTGTCTTTGTGTCTGTGGTGTTGTGTGCAGACCTGTCTGTCTGTCTGTCTTTTGAACCTGCTGGCCAGTTTGTCAAGTTTGAGAGAAAGTTAAAGATCTCAAAATTGCTGAATTTCTTCAACTTTTGTGCCAATAGATACCTGTTTCTGCAGACACCAGATAACCTACACAAGAGCTTTCTGACAGAAGCCAGTAGGGAATCAGCTGGTATTGGTTTCACCACTCACAAAATTTCTTTTAGTATCTGCAAATGCTTCCTTTTGAATCTGGACGCAGTGGAGGATTAAATGGCTCACACCTGAAGTGAGTTGGTTTTGGTTTTAAAAAGTAAACATTTTAAAAAGAAAAAGCAACCAATAAAGGAGAAAAGTAGGAACTGTTCATAAGTAGGGAAAGGTGGATGGGCTAAGGGCCGAGTTTCTTGAATTCATTGTGGTAGCAGTTTTGACATGAGGTATTGTAGTAGTGGTTGTTCTGGAGAGGTTTTTGTGCAGTGAGTGCACACTTTGTCTCCTCTGGACACAAAAAGAGAAATCACAAGGGAGAGAGAAATGCTGTATTATTTTCATAGGTCTAATAGATGATGTGAAAAAGCGAATTGTCAAGGAAAACAAGAATCACTCTGAACACAGCATTTAGACCAGCTCTTGGCTAATTGCTATTCTAGAGATGTAAAAAATAAAAAAGCTAGAAGACATGGTGCTGCTGATTACATCAGTAGGAACCAGTAGTCTAAGCACTCTCACAAAGCCAGCTGGCTCCTCTTTGAAATTTCTGAGGCCAGCCTTGCCTGTGGCACGTGAGCTCTGTGCAACAGGAGAGAAAAGCGATCGCCATGGAAAGCAAGGGGATAAAGAAACTGCCCATTGAGCGCTGAGCTTGCTGCTTACAGAGCTGCTGAAAAATATCACAAGTTTTATCTGGAAGGTCTGAGGTCCTCTTCATCATGAATTTGTAATTTTTCTCCTCCTCCGCTCCTTAACATTTCAGAGCAAGCAGGAGCTGGCTACTCTGCTTGCCCTAGATGAGTCACTCCTCCAGATAAGCCTGACTGACTTCAAAACTGAAGTTACTCTGCATCAAGTTGAGAGAGAAAAAAGCAGACTGCAAATGTGGAAATGCTCCTGCCAAATTCCAGTCCCCGTCACATAAAGTAATGCTATTTCATGTGTGAGGTGATGTGCTGTTTTGAACTGTCTTCAGCTGATTATAAAACAAAAATGATGTTGTAATTGTCACACAAAGGCTCTTGACGTAGCAGGGGAGAAGACTTCAATCTGTCACAACCTGTTCTTTTTGAGGGAGAAAAGGTGACTGAGAAAGTGTTATTTGGCACAGAACAGTGAATCAGAAGCAGAAATATAGTCTTCCTTTATTTTTTTGGATGCGTTTACACTTGCTAATATGCCACTCGGTACTCTTAAAAATTCAGATATTCGTTCCTACCTGGCAGCACACTGAGAATCTACTTTCTTAGGAATGTGCCAGAAAAATACAGCTTCTTCAAAACCAGAAGTTTCAGTCAAATGTACAGTACAACAGTTAAAACAGAGAATGTTTCACTGACCTGCAGACAGGCTGCTCTCTGTTTCGGATGTCTTGGCTGGGGAATTCCTGCACAGCCCCAAGGCAGGAAGATTGCCTTTGTGCTTTCCCATCTTTACACTTCTGAAAGTATCCAGCTCAGTTCTAGAAAACTTGTTAGTGTGGAGACAGAGCCCAAGCAATTATAAAGGTGGCTGTTAAGACCCTCACACTTTGGTTGGAGCACCTACTTTATCATAAGGGAGGCTGAGGGGAGTGGGGGAATGTCAGTGTAGGACCAACAGGGAACCTCTCTCCATAGGAGCCTCCTGAAGCGGAGCAGAACTGCTTTATAGCAGTGCAGTCAGGCAGCCACCTTACTATAAAGAATATGAGCCAAGGCTTTTTCAAAGGAATTCTCCAATCAGTCAAAAACTGCCAAAAAACATTTACTTGATATTTTTGTGGAGAAGGGAGAAAAAGGTTCTGTGTAAAAACGCTGAAAAACTCCTCAATATTCTGATAAGCTTAGCCATATCCAGATAACAGTCTACCATCCTGGAACAGAACAACTTGCAGGACATAGTAGTAAATCTAGCTCTTCAGTCCTTGCTCTTCTGACTATGGGCACTGGTTGGTGTGCTAAATGGCCCCCACCCAGCTGATACTGTAATACCCTCACCATGCATGTCTCACAGCACCCATCAGTGAACATAACCCCCTGGACCCAAATGGTAATGGTAAGATAGATCCAAGTCAGTAAGGAATGCCATGCTCAAAGCTACTCTCAGGCATTTACTCAGCGTAGGTCAGCTGCTTCTGCTTGGCCTTGAGGTAGAGAAAATTAATATTAACATTCAGGTTATTGTTAGCAGTCACAGGGGCAGGAGAATTCAGTTTATTACTACAAGAGATCACTGGGATCACTTCAATACTAGATGATGAGAGGAAAGCCTGGGTTTATTGCCAGCTGGAGTCCAGCTCTCAGAGCTGTAGCTGCAGAGGCTGACAGCCAGCTGTGGAGGAAAGGAGGAGATACTGGGCAACTATTACGCAGTGTTAGAGATAAGAGATATGGTTACGTTTTAGATGTGGAAATACTGAACAAGGAGAAATATTGCTGGACTGCACGAGACCAGAAAGCTGGTAAGAAGTGACAGCTGACAGGACCAAATGCTCTAAGTTAAATTTTGGCCCCATGAGGGTTCATGCATGACAGGTGAGGAAGCCTGGGGGGTATACATTAAGTGGGGCTTTGGGGATGGGCTGTTGAGTTTGCTGCTGGATCCTGCAAGATCTGTGGGGGGAGCAGCAGGTAAGTCAAGAGTCAAACAGCTTAAACTTACTTTTTTAACTGTCAGGACCTGTCTCAAGTGATAAAGATAGTTAGGCTTAGGGTGGTGATTGCAGTTAAAATCAGGCAAGAGTGAGCTGCTCAGTCTTCTAGGACAGCTATCAGGAACTGTTGGGCTGTAGTGAGGGCTTGGAACCTCTGCTGAGAGGCAGATGCTTTGCGAAGTTTTACTGGCTTCATTTTGGTTGGGCTTAGGGGAAAGAGGATCTGAAAAGTTTAATTTTTGGATTGTCTAAGGCACAGGGAGGTATGATGGCAGACAGTTCCCCCAAGGAGTTTACGGAAGATGAGTTTTCTTTTGGGGTTAGGAGGGACTGCAGAAGCCACAATTCAGAGCCACAGTTAATCCTCAGTCATTGGCTCATTCTTCTCCAGGCCTTGTCCCAGCCCTGCAGAGCCAGGGAGATCGGAAACTCTCTCAATCTCATCTCTAAACCCAACTGGCACATCAAAAGAATTTCACATGCCTTTTCTCACAGAACAAATAAGTAACTGCTCTTCAGCCCCCACATCAGGTGCCCTCATCCAGCCACACTAAACTTGCTGGGTCAATGCAGTTAACACTCCTGAAACCAATGCTGCCCAGTACCTTATCCTTTAAATCTAGTTCTAACACTAACCCTCATTCTTTGCTATACTCTAGCAGCCCATATCTGAGTTATATACAAGCCAGTTGCTCTGCTGGCATTTGTGCCCAGTCCATCTCAGGGGGGCTCTTACACTTTCTAACGTTGCTCAAAGTCATTCCCACTGCAACATGGACCCAAGACAAGAAAGGGTTTGCCCCAGCATCTGTGATGTTCCAGCCAGAGGTTTTGTTTATAGTGTAACTGAGACAACGGCAGAAGACAGGCAAGAACCCTAAAAAGCTTTGCTAATGAGCACATCACATATAAACATAACAAAGCATACAAAGCTGTAAGCTGCTTGATTTCTCAGATCACTGATGATCCTGCTTTCTCAATTATGCAGAAGGAACAGGTCACTGACCAGACACTGTTCTTTGCAGCAGCAGAGACAGGGTCACAAGAAATGGGTCCTCTTTAAGCTTTCTTCATGTGGGCCTGCTGCCTTTAAAGGTCTTATTTCCAAGCTACCTGCATGTGACTCCTTGTTGGCTTCTACACGCACACAGCCGGTGCATGATAGGCCTCGGCAGAATGTGTATGTTTGGCAAGACCATGAAGCCATACTTACATTCAGGTCACTTTGTCCTGGTTTTATATCAAAGCTTTTCATATCAACAGCAGTTTCATTTCAGTAAGCTAATAATAGCTGTCAAAAAATTTGATGTATCAGCATAAAGGCTTCCCATGGCTGAAAATCAAATTTGGAAGTTTATGATGCACAAGGTTGGAGCAATGAGGAAGCTGACGTGTTAGCCTAGGCTAAGGCACAGCCTTGCATTTGCACAGGGAAGCCTGTGGCAAGGTTCTGATGTTGTCTTTAGCTGGATCATCAGTTCAACCCCATGAGATCCAGTAATTCTTTGGGTCCAAACTTTAGTTCCACTCCAAGCCATTAAAACCCCAGACTAACATAAACTAAAGTACATTATTCCTACCCAGCCCTACAGCTGGTCATGCTTTACTGCATTTATGCTCTTTTGAGCTTTTGTTAGCTTTGGCCTTCACAGCAATAGCACCTACTTTTTGTCTCCATCAGTCCTTAGCCCCAACCTCAGCTCTAGCCAGACCAGTGAGAGACTTGAGCAAGTCAAATCTCCAGAATTAATAAATATCAACATAGATCAAAACACAGCCTTGCAGTCTGAAGGAGCCAGCCAGAAATACTCAGCTCCAGCTTTTCCAGAGCCAGACACCAGCTGATGCCATTCCTAAACCTGTATTAGTGGCCATGCAGAACAGCCTGTGCTGTCTTTGAGCTATTAACCCCTAAGGCAGAACGATGCTTTGGGAAGCAGCTCAGCAGCAGAAACAAGCTTTGTTATGGTATCAGACTTGTCCTTTGAAAATGCCAGTGTGAGGTGCGTTTTAGTTTTCCTTTTAAACTATAGCCCAAGCACAGGCCCTGAACAGTGTTATTTTCTGGTTTTCTTTATGCAGAAGTACAGCAGTAACTGCACATACAAGTGAAAAAATATTTGTAGATAAAAATTGCTTTTTTCAATGCCTCATTGTAAAATGGACACCTCAAAAAACAGGCATCTGTGTCATGCTATTGTTGCTATTTTGGCACTGCTTTTGAGAAAGCTGTAGTGCAGTTAGTTTAGTCAAGGTCATGAGAGCAGTTCCACTAGGATGATGCACATTTTCCTGGGTGAATAATCATAGTACTTATGATTATCTCCAAGCTATGTTTTCACAATAGAGTGGAATCAATGTATTTGATTCCAGTTCACATACATTCATTTTACTTAACAGTGAAAACTGATATTACCAGCTTTGATAAGCACTTAATTCCTTCTAGACATTTCATTTAATGCCTTTCAGCCTGATGGAGTTAAATTAGCAGAACTAACTACTTAAGAGTACTGAGAAAGAAAGTAAAACATTTTTGAGATTAGATATTTAAGACAGGTTTACGCATTAGCATATTAAATCCATACAGTGCAGGTGTTAAAGAGGGCTTCAGTTACTCCCTAATTAGAAGCAAACCTTTGATAAATGCAACGTGTGTATCTCAAGACATGGGCTTCCCTGTGGATGGGAGAACAGCATTGCTGTGCAGCTGCACACAACACTGCCACTATGTATTTTAAACAGTCATGTGATATCACTTCTTTAGAGAAGGTGGCATTTTCAGTGTAAGTGGTAATATAAAGGTATTATTTTCCTCAGTTTGTTTAAGAGTAGTATTCAGAGCTGCAGTGCTGCTTTCACTTGGCAGGACCATGTTCTTGCCAGAAACCTGGGATCGAGCATTCACAGGTCTCCAGTGATGCCAGGGAGGTAAAGTGTGAAGCAGCACCACTATATGGCTTTATCTTGGCTCCCTTACGGGAAATTACAGATCTCTTGGCACCTTGGCATCTCCTACCACTTTGAGGGAGAAGGCCCACAAAAGCTTTCTAATGGAAGGGCATGAACCACCATCCCTTGCTGGTCTGACAGAATGGGAAACCTGTGTGGGCAGTTCATGTCATGCCCGCATCATCTACTGGATCAGAGTCTCAAGGTGATAATCACCCAGTGTGGAAGGGAGAAGCAATAGGTCATTTCAGAGCTTTTATTGTGAAAAACACCTGTGGACACTGCCTGCAAGTAGCTTATGAGTTAATGTGCAGATGAGACACTTCTAATAAGAAATTCTGGAATATATAAGTATCTTCCTAGTAGTTACTTTTTACTGAAAAGGTCTGAAAATCTGGATTATTACAGTAAAGAGAAGATGTATTCCAGTTTGCCATATAACCAGTGTCCCAAGTGTGGTTTTTTTCATTAAAACATGACATTTTTCATATAGAAAATGCTATCACCTGTTTGGCAGTCTTCTCCTTAATTCTTATTTCGTAAATAACACTTGACACTCACCTGTAAATGTGCGAGGCCTAGATATGTGAGGATCTGGAAATAGTTACTGACTTTCAATAAAAACATTCATCTCTACTCTCCCTTCCCTCCTCCTCTTTT
The DNA here is from genome assembly GCA_035041135.1 of Platyrinchus mystaceus. Lineage (NCBI taxonomy): Eukaryota > Metazoa > Chordata > Aves > Passeriformes > Tyrannidae > Platyrinchus > Platyrinchus mystaceus. Next base: position 87,256,290 of record JAWWLV010000001.1, read on the forward strand.
TTTCTTTCCCCCCAATACAAAATAGGAAAGACAAGATTGGAAAACTTGGAAAAAGCTTGAATTGAATGTGTTTGAGAAATATCGTTTGTCAGAATAAGCAGAGAAATGCAATGTTTAAAATAAGTGCTGAAATGTCACCCTTCTCAATATTTTCTGTATAATAAAATATTTCCAGTTCAGTTACTATGAAGTCACTATACTGTGTTAGCTATGTCATGCACATGGATTTTTAATGTTTATTTTTTAAACATTTCTTCTAGGGATGTGAGTTTGTGCTGTATGGCTTTGTGCATCACAGCCTTAAGTCTGCTTACATCGCACCTCTGAATCTTATGAAACCCTCTTGTTAATGGCTCAGTAATAGTGGTACTCTGAATTTCCGTCTTCCTCGTTATTTACTTAGTAATTTTACTGCTTGAGAGATATGTCAACTGGCAAGAAATGTCAATAAGCACTTTGCGTGCATTACATCTCTGTCTTTTATATTGAGCATTTTTGGTGGCTTTCACAAGCCAGGATTTTTTTCCTTTTTCTCAGAGATAAATCTGGCAGAAGTCCATATGTGCTAACAAAATTTGGCGTGATCGAGTTTTTATTCATAAAGAAGTAAATAAAAATTAGTTCTAAAGTGAAACGGCGGATATTTCAGTTTCCCCCAATGGGAAAAACAAAAAAAAAAAAAAAAGGCAAAATTTGTTACATTTTATATTTACAGGCATTAAAATAACATTTAAATCTCTGGTTAGGCTACACTATTAGCAGAAGTCAGTGAGATATCCTTGACTGAGGACCACAGGTGTAAAGTAAGTATGAAATTAGGGAGGAAAGTTTGTGAACACAGTGTTGCTTCTGTCTTTCACTTGTTTACTCCTCCTTATACCGAGAGCCAAAAAAATGAGGGTAAGGAAGGTCAGAGGGAGGAAATGGAGAAAGTGAGTCTCAGGGTTTCTTTAGCTTTCTCTACTGCTCCAGAAAAAGCTTTTGCAATTCGAAGAGCACACATTCAGGCAAGGAGGCAGACCACCAGTTGCCCAAGCTCATTTCTCAGCTCTAAAAGGTGCTGCCGTAGGTGTGTGTGCCATCATGTAGCTGTCTTCATTTTAGTAATGTCAGTGTGAAAGTTCCTATATGGGAGCAAAGGCCAACCTCTTTGTGTGCATGTGAAGAGCTGGATGGTGACAGTAAGGCTGGACTTAGCTGGTGTGGGAGTGCTCATTTGGACTGAGCAGTGGTGGCAGCCATGGTGGATAGAGAAGAGGTAAATCAAATGCTTCTGGAAACATTTTGGCCAATTGTTCAAGATAACATTATTTCTTTAAAAAAAACCCCAAACATACAGAAGACCTTTGCGTTTCTGTGACTTGAGTTAGGTGTTAATACAACACTGTGTTCCTGTAAGTGTGTATCTCTGCTATCCTACAGAAACAAAATTAATGTATTTGAGCTCTTTGTTGCGTTCTCTCTTTCCTAACATGTCTGTTGATATTAATTCTCCCTAATCTTCTAAAGTGTGATGAATGCACGTTAGCACTGCATAGCAAGCTAAGGAAAATTTAGGGGTAAAGGGAGAATAATTGCTTCTGTGGTCCCTTTGTCCTGCAGGAACCCGAAATTAAACAAGTGTAAAATCCAGGGGAGGTGTGGGGAAGTGGTACAATGTCAAAGTTTCCTATTCTTTCTTGAGCTTTTTTACTCTTCTTCTCTTTCTGTTAAGAACAAGTCGTCTCTCAGATTTGTTTCTTTCTGAAAAGAATCACATCTGCATTTAATTGTAGCTAAGGAGCATCCGCCTTGGCTTAATCAGAGGATCTTAGAGTAATTCAAATTTTGCTTGGTCTCTGGTGCACAGAACACCTGTTTCAAATAGGCTTTTACCCCAGAGACAGAGATCCAGAAGGAACCAAGGCAATGCTGCTTCTGCCCTGGCTTTGTTCTCTTCCTGTGCCCTTGGTAGCTGGCACAGGAGCCACAGGCTGCTCTGAAATCCAGGGGCTTCCTTGCTCACCCTGCTATGACACAGCCTTGTGATGGCAAGCAGGAGCAACATCTCCATAAGGTCCACACTCATGAATCACAGGCCTCTGAAAGCAGGACAGGCAAAGGGGGCTCTCTCTCTCTCTCTCTCTCTGTTTTTTGCTGTATTCCTGAAAACTTCACATTCCTCCAAAATGGGACAAAATACCTCATAATTCTGCAGCTCTCATGAGGTTGCATGTTCCAATGATGGCATTTGCCACCCATGACAGAGAAGATACAGGCAAGGGATGCAGTGCTTGGATTAGCTATTGCAGCAACCAGAGTGCTGAGGTTGCTTGTGCATGCTTACATAATGACAATGTTGAGGATAGTGGAGAAGAATCCCCCAGGAACAGAGCATGAACGTTAATTATAGGGGGGAAAATATATTATTAACATCAGACAGCACACTACAGGAGATCCCAGTGTGACTATTAAAGGAAATTAATTACCACCTCTCTTTACCTTTCAGATCAACGCTTCTTTATAATGAGAATAATTTCTTCATTGTTACCACTAGTATTATCAACTGTAAGAGAATAATTTTTCCTGGTATTCCATTCACTGCTATTGTGCATCTGTATGTTTTGAAAATAAATACTTCCAATGGATGCCTTGCATTCCCTTCAAGGGGAAGTTCCTCAGACTAGGCGCAGGCTCTGTAAAACAGAGATATGCTAAAATACTCATTCCTTTGCACTAATAAATGTGAAATAGCATTTTCTGTTTAAAATAATTTTCCATGTAACCCACTCTTCTAAAATAGAGCAATTAAGGAGATCCTCATTTTTAGACTTCACAATCACAGTTTCCATATCCCAGTGTATTTTCCAAATATGTACTGCATGCACTCACATGAGAAATTTTTGCTGGTAAAGTCAGAATTGAGGTCAAAACTGGACTAAAAGAAAGCTCATTACAACTTTAACATCTGTAATCCACCCTGAGGAGAGAAATGAATGCACCGAGGAGGCTATGGATGCATTGTTTCCATTGTACTCTTGATTAACTTATAATTCACAAGTGAGGGAGTGTGAAGGAGACTACTGACTGATGGAAGGTCACCAATTCCAAGAGGAAATAAATGATATATAGGCATCCCATTCATCACTTTATTTGTGTAACAGCTTTTGGGATTCTGTCTCTCTAGAGTAAAGTCCATTTAAAATCTTTTAATATTTTTGCAAAGGCAAGTCTTGGGAGGTTGTGTAATCTTAGTAACAAAAGAACCGTATATAAAATCCACATCATCCGAGGGCAGCCAGTGACTTTTTCCTTGAAGAGGGTGCTAATTCCCCAAATTCTTCATGATTGTCCTTGGATAGAGGCCAGTAATTATCATGATTCTGTCATTCTTGTATGAAGATCTGCCATCACCCTATTATTTCTAGTGTAATAAGAATCCTAAGCTTTGCTGTAAGGTTCACCTTTGCATTACAAGCAATGGCTTCTTCTTGGAAAATCCTTTATTACAGCCACGGATCTAATTACTGTCAGGTTCCCAGATTCTGGTATGCAGTGAAGATAGGGCATCCGTTGCTCCCTTTCTTTGTAGAAAAGCAGATAGCCACATACCTGCAAACATGCATCAAGCTCCAGAACCACTCTCTTACTTTACCACACTGAAATGGAAGCAGTGAAACAGTAGCCAGTCTAAGCCGGGAAGCGGTAGGAAGAAATCAACATACTCCCCTTGTAAAGGCTGTGGAGAGTTTGATTTAAAAAAGAGTCAAAACTAGGAAGTGGTTGGTAATACAGACACCAGGACCAGATGGAAAAAAGCCCTCTGCATATATCCCTATTTGTACTTCTGCTAAGTAATACCATGGCAACAGGGCAGCCAGGTATGAATGAAATGGCACTTTATTTTCTTCTACAGTTTATTGCAGAAATAATAAATACTGTGCTGCCCAGAGTCAAATTGATGTATGTGATCTTCTATGTTTTTGGTGGCTAATAAGATTGCTTTGGAGCAGGTCAATGCACATTCACACTTTCAATTGCTTGGGACAAAAGCAAACTAAGTGTACCATGAAAAATGTCATCACATAACATGGCATCCAAAAGATGATGTATGTCTTTATTGTGATATTTTTATTATGCCTCAGAGAAAACCCATTTTAATGCACAGCTACAAAAAGAACCACAGTTCTTAGGGCAAAAAAAAGACACACTAAACAGTGTGGACTATCATTTTCTGTCACATAAACTGGCAGAACTGCAAAAATGCATGAGATGGGATATAAGCTGCATCTTTCTGAGTGTTTTGGGTTTGGTTTTTTTTTTTTTCAGTGGTAAATTTGAGTTGAATGAAGTCCTAATGCTGGATTTTTTAATAATGCCTGCTTGGAAAGACTGAATTATTAGAGAAAGAAACAAGGGAAAGCTATGTCATGTCTGCAGAATGAGTGTGGAGAAATCAAGACACAATATTAAAACAATTTCTTAAACTGCAGAGATTTTCTTTGTTCATCCTGCTACACAACAAATATGACACTCAGTATGACAAAAAAATATTTTCAGCCAAATTTTTTCTCTGTGACTCCTACAGCATGCAGTGTGACTGGAGCTGTGCTGAGCGGGCAGACTCCTCACCCAAACCATGACTCCACATTAGCAGGAAACTGCTTTATAAAGAAAGCAGCTGCTGTGCTTGGTCATTACAGCTCCACTTCAGTGACTCTGTGTGTAGTGCTGGATCGCAGTTCCAGGTCAGTTTTACAGAGCTTTAGCTCCACACATTTCTAAGGTCTTACTGTCGTTTCTCACCCATGTGAGAACAGAGCCTGGTCTAGTTAACCATTCCAGCTGACATGCTGGAGGATACCAGTAGGGAAGTGGTATTTCCCCCATACCACACCTGGATGGGGCAATGCTGCCAGAGGAGATGGGATACAGCAGGTGTCTTTGAATGCATGTTAAGAGCAACAGGTCAAAGATTTGGTTTGTGGTGATTAGGTTTTGAGAGAGAAGGAGAAGCAGCCTGTCTTCTGAAACATGACACAAATCTTCAGTCTTTATTTGAACATCTCTTTGGGATGACAACCTGTGATCCTTCTTTCTGTTTTTTAGCATTGGGTTTTTTCCTTCCTATGGTTTCCACATGACAGCATCTGCTTCATTCTGTAGTTTAATTCCTCGGGAGTAGACTAGAGAAGCAAAAGTGCCTGCATCTGTGAAAAGGATAATAGAAGAGAAGGGGTCAGAGAACCTCTGTTTCCCAGGGAGCTTTTTTTATGTACCTCACCACTGACTCAAAGGTACATTGCAATCCATGGCATAATCAGGGCAATTCCTAGCAGCACCTGGATTTTCTTTCAAGGTTTCTTAACCAAGCTTTGCCCAGTTTGTTGTTGCTTATCTGTACAATTGAAAATCATCCTAGCAGCCAGGGTATTCGAATGCAACACAAAATAGTTGGAAGCTAGCTATGAATTTAGAAGCTGTGCTAGCTGTTCAGAGATTTATTAACTTTTTTTTTTTTCTGGGTAATGGGCAAGTTAGAACCTTTCAATATTTCAGAAAGAGAGCAGAAAATACCCCTGACGACAGGCTGCCTAAGCTCTGATCCTGTATCTGAAGTCCAGTATCAATGTTTCTTCTCAAGAGCAAAGTAATTCATTCAGCTAAAAGAGAGTGAGGTTGACTTTGAAAATTAAAATCAATGCTTTAATTCAATACACATACAATTACCAGCTGTCAAATGGCATGTAATGCACTTTTACTCAAAAAAACAACAGCACAAAAGACCAGAAAGGAGGCTTTGACAAATGTTAGGATTCTCATAATGATTTTTTTGTGTGTGTTTTTGAAAGCAAGACTGCAAAATTAAGTGCTGTAGATGATAGGGCATTATGCAGAGGGCGTAAAAGGACCAATGGTGTTTTTCAGAACACATATCACTGCTCTCTGTAATGCTCTGGTGTCACAAATGTATGGTGATTAGCTATTTATCAGCATGAAAGCACATCATAAAACATTCTACATATCATTGAGTTTCTATTAGTCTGTGTCACTGTGAAGATTAATACATTAAGTCAGTCCACACAACTTCATGAAATACCTTCCTTGGCCAAGATTTTTGTTGGGTTTGGCAAATGGAGGATGAAACGCTGATGAAATGGGAACATTTACTTTTGTTGATTAGTCTGTGGAATAACACATTTCTTTATTCACTTGGGGTAATAAGAAAGCCCCAGTACACTGCTGTCAGCTTCCGAAATACCTCACCTTCCTGTTCTACTACTGCAGCCCTCCTTAGACTGTATTTTGGGCCATGGCTTAAACTTGTATTGAACCCCTCCAGATCTTTATGCCATGTGAAGGCATGCTAAAGACCAGCACTGCATATTAAGGTCAGTATTTTCAGTTTTGGATGTCAAGGGATCAGCACTTAAGTCTATATTTACCCATCTGACTAACTCCTCTTTCAAGCATCCACATGTCCTTCAATTCCAGTGATTTATCACTACCTGTGTTTCTACTTGTAGTTCTCCAGAGCTCCACTGAGTCTAAGGATTCCCTGAAAATCCTATTTTATCTAAAAGATAACCAATGTAATTACTGTTTCTGAAAACAAAGAAAGAAACAAATCAACCGTAACGTTGCAAAAGGGGAATTGTTTGAAATCACGTAAGACCTCTGAAAATCCATCCACATAATAAGACCCCATCACTAGTTTAAAACCCTGTGTTTGAAAATGTTGCCCCACTCAGAAATACATGTTTTGGAATTAGATGAATGATGAATCCAAGGGAAATATGACCTTCTCCAGTTAGAAAGTGACTGATGACACCCATCCCCAGTTTAGGGGGGAAGGTGGAAGTTCATTTAGATTGATTTATTAATGTTTTGTCCGAAGTCAGTAAGATACTTGATAATTAATGGCACAGATATACGAGTTCAGCTGAAATCTTTCATAAATTAAAAGTATTTAATTTAATAGTAATTTAGAGGATTTCACAAAGTGCCAGAGCAAGATAACTGCATTTGCAGAGGAAGCAAGATTGAGAGAACTGTCTCCTGGACTGATGCAAGTAATGTATCTTTATAGCCATGCGGGTCAGAATTCAGTACGAGTATTACTATCCTTCACATCAGTATTTCCATGAAGAGAAGAGAAAGAAAATATATCAGGAAAACTGTTCTCTCACATTTTACTCCTCGCTCTTTAGCTGCCTAAAAATTTACTGCATGCTTCACAGTATAGTTTAAGACTTCCCATTATTTCAGGATAATGCCAGTTTTAAAATAGCTTAGAATAAGACAGTGGACCAACTGAAGCACAGTTGCAATGGTGTTGCAGTTAATTCCTATAAAATATTTCTGAGTGGTAAAGAGATGAGAGCAAATCTAAGGAATGCCAGCTTTTTAATGCCTTTCAGTTCCAGCTTCCTGCGACTAACAGTAGGTTAAACCCTTTTGGATACCCAAGCAATGGCAGTCAGATGCCAGTTCCTCATGGCCAACACGTACATTAGGCTTTAGCCTAATGTAGCAGCACTCACATGCTTCCAGATATCCAGCTCCAACACACAGGACACTATTTAAGGCAGTGCAGAGCCTCTGACTCAGGCACTGGATCCAGTACAACAGAGGGGAGTGGGAATGGTGTATGCTTGTGCAGGAGGAAGGCAGCAGAGTGCCGTGATCCCCAGGGTGGTTTCACTTGAGAGGAGAAAGTTTCGGCCCAGAGTGCCATGGACAGGGGAAGAAGGACAGGGAGAGGCTATTGCTGCCTGAGGGACAGAAAGCCTATAACTGGGTCCCCAAAATGTACATCTTAGCCCTATCAGCTTCCAGGAGTTGGACCAAGATAGCTTTTTTCAAAAAAACAGGTCAGTTGGACATTAATGGAGCATCATTGAAAAGGGGGGGTGACATAGACAGACCCCACTGTGCACTGCAGAAGTGCTTTTTATATTTTCTATGCAATTTTCCCAGGTAGTAACTTTTTTAGGTAAAATGGAGCATTTTGCTTAGGAAAGGTAAGTTTTATTTCTTCCTACCCCATGTCCTTGAGAGTGAGGTGGTTAGAAACAGCAAGGTGATAATTTTCAAAGAGAGAGCTAAAGGGCTGGGGCTGAGATTTGGATGAGGATCTCCCTTTTTTTCTCATGCCCATTTGAAAAAGCCCTACTCTGCTGTGGGGGATTTGAGCAACTCCCTGCTGCAGATTTTAGGACTGGAACATGTTCAATCGTGGTCAGAGAGGATAAAGTGTGCTTAACTCTCTGCTCTTTAGGTGTTTTACATTGGCACAGGCTGAAAGGTTTAGAGTTCTGAAGTTTACACATTCACAAAGTCTTGGTGTTCCGATTTAACATTATGTACTTTTTTCACTTCAAGTAGGAAACAATAGGAACAAGCAGAATAGTTTTCTCAGGAAAAATAGATACTCAGCCTTTTGAAGTATCTAAAGGCTGAGAGGGGAAAAAAATCACCCACAGGGAACCTAATATTCTTGTATTTAAAAGCAAAAATCTCTGGATGCCAATGCCCCCAAAATAATGTGGCAGTAGGATGAGGTATAAATTTTTCAAAGTGAAGTGCCATGACATCAAATTTTATACTACCTTTGGCACAGTTTCTATAAATTAATGTCTTTTCTGTGGACACTAAATTTGGTACAGTTTCTATAGCCACCCCTGAGATTGCTTTAAACCCACTGAACAAGGAGCAGCAATAGCATTTCTGCAACCAAATATCCCAGTCCATCCAGTGACAACAGAATTTTTCCTACAGTCCCCAAAACTGCATTTGGGATCCCTCTTTTTGTGTGGATATTAGAAACAGGGTATGAGGCTTTCCTTTTTCTCCTTGTCTCAACCCATAGCCCTGCAATTTACCTCTCCCAGCTGCTTCACATGAGGCTGTGAGCCAGAGGACCCGACCCGACCCCAGTCTCAACTCTCTGCTAATTGCTTCTCTTTCTTTCCTCTTTCTCTTTTTCCTTTCCCCTGCCTAAATTGAGCTGCCCTACACAAGCTTTTTTTAGTGACACTGGGTAAATATGTAAACTAGCAGACCTACGGTGAGCTGCATTGATGCTTAGCTACTTGTCTACAGCCAGATTAGATAATACTTAAAAAGCTGCAGGCACAGTAATGTCTACAGAATAGATAGGATGTAAAGTACCTTACTTTCTGCAGGATGGTTAATCCATATTTTTTAGATTAATTTCAAAATTCATGGTGCATTGAGGATTCAAGTCCTGTTTTTCCATATGTGGTGCTCCAGTAATGGCCATGGCACTCTGAAATAAAATGTGATTCAGCATGAGTTGAGGTCTAGAATTATGTCAGGTTTCTTCCTCTCCTAGTTTGTACACTGGTAATTATGAAAGATGGGTAACAGTGTGCCACAACTGATGCCCTTTGGGACACAGACACACACTTAGTGTGCGTGTATGAATATTTGACACAGATGGCAAATAAAATAGCAAGTCAACTTGACATTCTGACAGCAAATTTTCTTTCAAGTGGAAAGAAAAAATGCACATTCAGAATGGAAAGCAGCACCCATCACAACCAAAAGGTGCTTTCCTACCAATATCATTTGGCACAGAAGAGAGATTATTTTGCAGTTCTAACTCGTGCAGTACATAAGCACAGGGTGAATCAGCACATCAGTATTTCACTGTGGTTTTCAGACTGTCTCTATTCCTTTTCAAACTTAATATCTGGCAGAGGCATAATTTCATCTTTCGCTATGGGGCTTTTAATGACTTCTCTGTTTCTAAAATGCCGCAGTTGAGTGAATATGCTAAAATCTCAGTGCACTTTACACTCTGTGGACTGTATCCTTCATTTAGCCCATGTTCAAGAGGACATTAGCCTGAGACTTCTTAAAACCTCTGCTTCATTTCTGTCAATAGGGAGAGTTTAATGTACAATATGAAATATAAAGATGTTGGTGTATGAATAAAAAAATATAAACAAAAGCAGTTATAGTTCTCTCATTCCCCCATTTCATCAGTTTAAAACTGTCTTTATGCTAATCAGAGACAGATCACTGGAATGCACTATGGATTAAAAAATGGAGTTTTTCAATTTATTTCCTTGTGTGTCATCCTTAGGAGGATATCTGAATTCTGGAGCAAGATCAGTTCTCATTGATTTGAAATAATCAGATCCCAGACCAACTGTATATTGATATTAATTATTTCAGACCCTGCATTTAAATTGAATGTACAGCTTACACTGTAAACTTGTGTTCTTCAGGATCCCCCTTTTCAAGTGACAGCTATCTAAAGGGATGGGTGGATTGGGGTTTATACCCAGAGGACCCAGGGAGAGCAAGGCTAGCTGCCTTGCAAGCTCGCCATGCAGCACCGCCCCACACGTCATGTAAGACAGCAGTGTTTCACCACAAAAATAGAACATCTATCAATTACGGTTGAGGAGGCAAAACCTCCCTGTAAAATTCAGACAAAATCCCCTGAGAATGTTGAAGCCAATAGCAGAAAAAGGGACAGGAGATGCAGTAAGAACTGACGAATTAGAGAATTTCCCATGCGGGAAAGTGATATTGCCCCTTAAAGCTGGCCTACGGGAGAATGATTATGCGGAGATTTTTCTTGCTTTGGTACTGGTTTTGAGTTTGTTTCTCCTTGTCTTACTTTTTAGTCATGCTGACTCATAACAGTAACCATTACCTAAAATAAAGAATAGGAAATGCTATAGGCTCCATACAGTAGATGTTTGAACTTTCATCTCATAACATTTTGTTTTTCAAATCACTGTATTCCCAGTAGCACAGCAAAAATCATTTGCTTTAATGCAATTGCTAATAATGATGATATCAACACAAACCTCTGTTTGTTCATGTGTTAAGCTCATTGAATAAAGAAGCTTATCATTTATCTGTGTAGAAGCTTTTAATTAGTTTTCTGAATTTACTCCAGAGATTAATGGGCAGATGATATTCAATATATGCTTTATTGTTTTAATTTCTTTATTGAGATATCTGAATTTGTATGCTCTTCCGTCTTTGATCCTTTACTCTCTCCCTCGCTCTCTCTCTCTTGCTTGCTTTCTTTCTCTCTCTCTCTGTTAGTAACTGTAAAATATTTGGCTGCAAACAGACTCATAAAAAAAATTCCACTAGGCCATTGCATCTGGGTGGTGGTGGGTGATTTATAATGTAGGACACAGCAGCAAATTCCACTCTATCATGGATTATAAACTGTACTCAGAAAACAACATTTATACTGGTGTCACTTGCTGGCACTTTTCAAGATTTCCAGTAGTCATTTGGGGAGGTGCCTTTTCCTGCTCAGATGGGATTAATAGTTTGTAAACTCAGGCATTTCTTTTTTATTGAGATTTCTTTTGACCTTTTTCCCCAGATGCCACCTTTTCACCTGGCCCTAGCCATCAACCACTGTTGGCCATCACAGCATGGCTCCTGCCACCTCTCCAGACTCTTGCTCGCCCATGGACTGCTCTAGTATGGCAGAGCCATCCTGTACAGCTACCTGGTCTCCTCCATCTGACAGGTCTCTGTTTCATGTGGGTCTCATCCTCTGCCTATTCGCGAGGTCACGTGGTCTTGTTGAAGTCCACATGGGGACCCAGAATGGATGAAGCTAAGCCCTTGGGTTGTTTAGGGAAAGAACTTTTAAATCTGTACTTCCAAGGGAGTACTGGTGTCACTGACTTCCCTGATGGCAGCTAATATCCACAGGCAACTGCCATCCTGGTGCAGGCACTGTGCCCTCTGGTTGCCAAGAAGGGAAATTGAGCCCAAGCTGCTGCATTCATCTTTGCTCTTCTTAATTTCCTGTGTCTTGGGAGAAGGCGCACCTTCAAAGTGCAGTAAAAGGGAATGGAAACCCTAAGTAAACAGTGTGTCATTTTTATTAAAAATAGTGCCCTGTGTAAATAAAAAGTTCAACATTATGGTTTTGTTGGCCCAGTAGGAGAAGGATTAAAAATGCTCATTAATGGGATTTAAAAGTAGGAGTTCAGTTATATTAGCTACAAAAATATAATTATCATAATTAAGATTGCAAAGCACTAACGAAGCTCTTTAATAATTATCCTTTTTCCTTAGAGATTCATTTTGTAAAACCTGATTTGAATTTTACATCACGCTGGAGGAACTTTGTCATTATAAAAATGGGAACCACTGGTAGCATGGAGGGGATGAGAACAGCGGTACTTTGCACATTGGTGGGGATGTGCCACAGTTCCACAGCTGGAGCATGGCTCACTCTGAGACAGGAAGAACTCAAGGGCAGGAACATTCGAGATGGGACAAAACACAGGTGCAGCCTTGGTCTGATGCTGTCGCTGAACTCTTGGCATGTTTATGGACTCGGAGAGGGCAACTGGAGAATATTCATCCCCAAAGTGTCATGCAACCAGCCGGGTTGGGTGTCTCTAACCTTACTATGTCTTTAGCCTTAGTGATGCCCAGGCAGACCCTGACCTGACTGCAAGTCTCCTGCCTTGCTCTGGTCAGAAATGACCTTAAAACTCCATAGGCTACATTACATTCAAGGGAGACAGAAAAGCCATACAAGCAATAGTCTGTATGGTTACAGGCTTGCATGGTCCCTTCTGAGAAGAGAGAAACGGCAAGTTCTCAGAATTAAATGACAACAAATTGTCCATTTAAAAATATCTCCCCCAAACAGCTTTTCATGATTCATCTCCCCAGATGATTAATATTTAGTTCTGCTGACAGGGATATGATAGTTACTATAGAGCAGAAAATTTAGTGCAGTGTGTGAGTTATAAGCAGATATGTTATCAAGCTGTTAACACAAAAGTGATGGGATTATTGGTGTTGATATCTGTATTTATTTCTGTAATACTGTATAGGGATTTTTTTTTCCTGCACAGCAGCAGATTTAGGCCACAGCTTTGCCTCTTGCACAGGACAGGGAAGCTGTTGCCTCTTGCAGTCTATCTGCAGGGACGTTTTCTCCCACGACTCTCACCTTCAGCCCCCGTCAATGGCAGAGTAGCTGAGCACACGTGGATGTCACCATGCTGTGATGGTCATGAGGATGAGGAAGGCCAAGGAGAGCACTCACTGCCTGGTTCAAGTAGTGATCTGCTCCTTGGAGCTTGGCACTCCAGTTATTGGTGGTTAAAGAATCAAACAAATCCCACATGGTCAGGGAGAAGGCAAGGGCTCTAGAGAGGACAGTCCTTCACCCTAAATCCTGTTTAATGGAGAGGGAGAAGCCACATCAGGATAGGAGCCCAAAACTAGACGGAAATTGTGCTTCATGTTTAGTTTCTGCTTTCCTGCTGAAATCTTCACATAAACGTGTAGCCTCTTATTTCAGCGTCTTATGTATGGAGAGGATGATCACAGCTGGTGTAAAATTGTGACAGTTAATTGACTACTACTGTCAGAAATTTAGAATTTCTTTCTGGAGCAAAGATTTCTGCTGTTAGCAAAATTACTCCCAGACCCAGAGCTTTTAAAAAAAGAGTAATTTGGTTATTTGAGAGCCATCCATAAACACTTAACAAACAAACAAGTGGGGGGAATGAGACCAGCCTATGTCAGTTCCTGGACATCTTGCTTTACGTTCCAGTACCACCACAACCTGTTTAATTGTATGGAAAGAATTAAAATGATCTTGTCAAGACTATTGCTGCCAGAAAACAAAGAGAACGACTGACAACAGTCCCATTGAAAAAGACTGATTTTTTGCTTATGTTGATGATTCCCTGGTAGTTCATGCCAAACAAAATAACAATCCTGTGTTTTTGACAAATAAATCCTTATAGTATTATACTTGCATATTCTGCCAGTTTTCCTGTATCAGCTGAACATTTGACCATCAGAAGGTTGTAGGTCAGATGTTATATTTTTCTACTTATTTAAACATTTGCAGAAGCACATTAACAGATTCTTACAACTGAGAATACTTTATAACTGAGACCCTTTTCAAGGCAAGATTTCAGAGCTAATAATTGCAAAATAATCTGTGCAGCTCTACCTCCACATTTAGACCTGGATTTTGCAAAGATACACATACATGAGGGACTTTTTATAGCAGCATAGAGTTAAGCACATGTTAAAGTCTTTGTAGATTCAGGACTTCTGATACTATGAGGATTAAAGTTTTATAAATACCTAAAACAGATTAAGAACATGAGAAGTAGAGAGAGAAGAAAAACAGGTTTAACAGTCAAGGGCTGTTCTCATGAGAGGCATTTTTCTTCCTTTTTTTTTTTTTTTGCTAATTCTGTCATAAAGTGAATATTTTTTAAAATCAATATCTAAAAGTGGCATGACAAACACCTGACATCCAGACAATATTAAGATGTGTGTCTCACATTTTTTTTTTCCTAGAGAGCAAGTTTATAAAGTAGGAGGGATGTCAGTGTAGGGGAGACAGTGCACAACCTATTTCTAGCATAGAGACAAAAGGCGTAACAAAATAGAACAAATACATTTTGGAACTAATTCAGGGTCACTGATTTGTTTCGGATGTTCCCAGTGGTAGCCAACTCAGTAGATCCAGAATCACAGTATAGTTCAGGCTGGAAAGGACTTCAGAGGTTTCTAGTACAACATCCTGCTCAAAGCAGGGCCAGCTTTGAGGTTAGACCAGGCTGCTCAGGGTTTTGCCAAGTCAGGTCTTGAAAGCCTGCAAGGATGGGGATGGCCCAGCCCCTCCAGACAGCCTGCTCCACTGCTTTGCTGTCCTCATGGAGAAAAGTTTCTCCCTCCTCTTTAAACTTATGCCCATTATTTCTGACTCTCCCATCTTGTACCACCATGAGAAGTCCAGCTCTGTTTCCTCATTGACCCCTTCTAGGCAATGAGGGGACCTTTAGGTGTCCCCAAAGCCATTTCTTGTCCAAACTAAACCGTCCCAGCTTCACCAGCTCCTTCTTATGAGGCAAGTTCTCCAGCCTCCACGACACTGCAGAGCTTTCTCCTTTAATCTCTTTCTTCTGTCCTAGAAAGCCCCAAACCAGTCACATTACCCTGCATGTGGTATAACAAGTGCTGAGTCAAGGAACGTATTCCCTTCCCTTGATCAGGGTCTGTTCCTCTCCGTGCAGCCAGGGTCCTGTTGGCTATCCTTGTCACCAAGGCACACCACTGGCTCATGTACAGCATGCTGCTTGCTGCCTGCCAGGACTCCCAGGGCCTTCCCTGCTACCTGGTCAGTCCATCCCTAGTGCGCATCAGAGTGCAAGGCTCTTCATTCCCAGGTGCAGGACTTGGTAGTTGTCCCCACTGAATTTCATGAGGATTCGTGTCTGTCCTTTACTCCAGCCTTAGTCTCCCCTATGATGACAGCCTTGCCTTTGAACATGAAGCCAGGGTGAATGATATCCCCTGCTCTCTCCCCATCCACAGATCCTGTCATTTCATCATGGCAGGCAGTCAGGTTACTCTTGGTAAATCCACGCTGGCTGTTTCTGATCACCTTATTCTCCATGTTCCCAGAGATGTGCTCCAACAGGACTTGCTCCGTGATTTGTTAGGGACTAAAGTGAGGCTGGCTGGCCTGTTGCTCACCACATCACCCTTATGGCCTTTTTTTTCTTTTTGAAGGCCAGCATTTGACTTTCTCCAGACATCAGGGACCTCCCCCATCTCCACAGCCTCTCAAAGATGAGAGAGATCAGCCTAGCAAGGACATCAGCAAGTCCCCCAGCACCCAGGGAGGCAGGTAGTCAATCCCCATTGACTTGTATGGGTCAATTTCCCTCAAGTTTCCTCAGGTTCCCTGAGTTGATCCTCACCTGTTGCTGCTGCTTCTGCTTCTCTCTGCCCCTGCCTCCCAACACAGAGGTCTGGGAGACCTTGCTGGTGAAGACTGCTGCAAAGAAGGCATCAGTGCCTCAGCCTTCTCTGTTTTTCTATCACTAATTTACCTCCCCACACGCCGCCAGTACTTCAGCAGTCCCACACTGTCCTTGTTCAACCTTTTCCTACTGAAGCAGAAGCTCTTCTTGTTGCCCTTGACATGCCTTGCAGGTGTCAACTTTAGGTGAGCTTTGGCTTTCCTGCCACCATCTCTACATACCCTGTACAGTCAATACAGAAAGACAATACCTCCGCCGGGTGATTTACCATCCCTTGCCACTTTGCTTATGCATAAGCTTTGACAAATGTTTGGCTGTGCACAAACTAGTAATAACTAAGTGTTTAGCTGCCCTGTGCCTCAGTTTTGTTGACAAATGTCAGGTGATGTCATGCAGGGACGCAGGGGTCTGAGCCACCTTGTGTGCCCCATGACAAGCCCAGATGCTTCATCTCCATGGCTCATACAGAAGGCATGAGGTCTGCCAGCAGACCACTGCAGTCACATCCTCCTCTGTTCATCACACGCAGAGATGTTACCAAACTGACCTACTTTCCCCATCCGCCCACAGAAGGCTAATCCTGTTTAGCATTGCTGGAAGGGGACAGGCACGCGGAGAAGGGCTCTGAGTTATACAGATGGCAGTCTTTGCTGATTAATGTTAGTTTAATTTGTTTGCCTTTCTGTTTCCAGCCGTGAGAGGGGAGAGCAGAGCAGCAGTTGAACTCGGGGATTCACTTAACCTGTTCACTGAAGTCTGAATGGCTTTAGTCATTCAGTAGTAATAATAGCAATAAGGAAGATAATGAGCACTCATACACTGATCTTCATCAGAGATCCCAAGCACTGCACAAACTTTACACATCGCTTACAAGAGAGATAAAAAGAGGCCTCTACTTAGCCTGGTCACTCTCCAGCATGGCACTGCTGTCAGCCGTCTCACTCCTGACTTAAACTGATGTGAACTACACCACTTCTACAGAGGGATTGCATTCTGCACACCCCAAAATTCAGCCAGCACCAGAGGGAAGCTGAGGGTGGAAGCTGTCTAATAGCACAGGCCATAGGTGCAAGGTTTCTTACATGCAGAAAATAATACCTCTTCCCATTAAACAGAAATACTGTAAAGAATAAAATCAGAATATGCTCTGAGCCTGTACTTCTATTGATCATAATCTTGTAATACTCAGCTCCATTACCTGTGAGAATCTTCCTGTCATCCCCAGTTCAGAAGACTGGAGCATTAATTTATGTCAAATTCCATTATTTTCATTGTCTGCATGTGGATTATTTTTAATGTCTGTTTTGCTTTAAGCCTCTTACCACCTAAAGATTCATTGTACACATATGTGCAAAACATGGAGCAGTCCTTGAGGTTCATGAAGTCCAGTATTTTCTCAAAAAGTTTTCTTCTTTTCTTTTTGGGAAGCCTCTAAACAACTTCTTACTTAGTGTAAACAAAATGTAGTAACCTACTAAATGCAGAAAGACTATACTACACACTGACAGGCCAGAATAGGTAAGTCTAAAGGCATATAGGTAACTTTAAAGCTGGACACTTACATTGCTACTGGATTTTTCCTTTACTCCTAAACCCAGTAATTCCCATAACAATCTCAGCATTACATGACCCATGGTAACTTCAGGCTGCCATTTCCCCCCTGAAAAGTCATATAAATTTCTGAAATAACAATGTTTATAATCCGGAAAGTGATTTTTCACTATCTTTTCTGAAGTTTTCTTAAGGCTACTCTGTTTACATTTTGATAAGTCAATTTTTATTGAAATGGGTGGGAATACACTGTACTATGGACTCCAACATGTTCTTGTAACAGTTGGTTGGTTTAGATCTGAAAAAAAAGAATGGAGGTGTGCAGTTCAGTTTGATATGTCTGTGAATCTGTTGATTTATTCTGATTTGTGTTTATACAAATTCTTCTGCTGTGTATTCATGCTATAGCCTTCATGGTGGGATATCCAAGTGCTTCATCCACATCACAGAAACTTGGAACAAGGCATTTAAAATGGTCAGCTGGTCACTTCTTGCCTGTCACCATATGACCTTTCCTACTGCTTCCCATGTGCTAATCTTTTTCTTTGCCTCCCAACAAGGCTTGGAAGGGAAATACTTGACTTGCTAATGTGGTTCATTTCAGAGAAATGAGATGAAGCGGGTAGAGCTGCTAGCCACAGAGGTGCTTCCCAGCGTGGAACACCCATGGGACACTACCACTGACCAACAGCAGAGCCCATCAGACCTTCTTCATCATGCCCAGGCAGAGGACCTGGCAGTGGTGCTAGCACAGTGACCGAGCCACACTGTCCCCTACGCTAGTGTATGTCCAGAAACTGTGCCCCTGGCTCATGTCCAGAGCCTGTACTCCCTTTTGTTGGTGCCTTCTTACTATGTCTTGGAACCTATTCACTATGCACAGGATGCCGTGCATGGCTTCATCTGGCCTTTAACTCCTGAACCCCACCAAACATACCCGTGTGTCTCCTTTATAATGCTGAGCTTTTCGCTGGCCTTGTTCCTCCCCTTCGAAGAGGTGACAGGAGTAGCTCCCTGTTGAGGCAGCATTCAAGCAGCGCTGAGCAGAGATGGGCTCTGGAGACTGACCAATGTGTCTGGAAGGTACAGGAGCATGTCTGCCCTACACCTTGTTGCTCTTTTCCTTCAAGGGTAACACTTGTTGCGAAGCTCAGAAGGTAATTCAAGGTGTTTCATCCCAGTTTTTCACCCCAGTTTTCCGTACAACCCTTGCCCATCCTCTGTCTTTGAGAGGATTGTTCTCCAAGAGCAATATTATCATCTTCACTTGGGATGGTTGTCTTGTGCCAGTATCCTAAGTGATCTAAGGGTGAGGTTTGAGATCTAAAGCTCAGGTATATCTGTGGGGTGGGAAGCAGCAGCTTCCCAGGGTATGGTGGGAAGCCCCCCTCTCCCCAGGGCTGAGCCTACCCTGTACAGCATAAGTGGTTGAATACCCGAGCAGGCCTGTGGTGTGATGGAGGCAAACACCCCACCATGCCAGAGAGGGAAGGGGAGAAAAAGCCCATTTTTTTTGTTTGGGCTGCCTGACATAAGGGCCAGAGGAGCACAAGCACTGTGATTCATTTCTCACCAGGCTTCCCCAGGCACATCCCAGGACCTCTGAAAGAAATTTACATCTCTGATTTAATTCAGCTGAGTTAAACAAGTGATTAAAAATTCTTGTTAAATATCAGGCTGATTTGTAGGAACAAATATATATATATATATAGTGTATATATATATATATATATAGCTGGCCTTGTGGCAAGTTAGTGGGAAATCAACAGCTGATTACCTATACTTGAGTGTGTATAGCATATCTTTATGAGCAGTAGGACAGAAAGGAGAGAAACTAACCTCATCAGCACAGAAGAGTAGTAGTTTAGCTCACTGAAACAAATATTTCTAGCACAGGATAAGGTGATCAGTGCTAGATGAATTTTTATAGTGCAAGCCCTGTGTCCACTGTGAATAGACTGTATCAAAATAAACATGTGCAACCTTTCTTCTGAAGCAAGCTGGTACTTTACCTGAACTACTTCTTTACCAAGCAACTATTCATTGTATGAATGAATGTGGTGGGGATGTTTGTGCTGTAATTCTCCATCTGATAACTAAGCCAGGGGTACATGGTTAAGAGTTTGAGCCAGTCTTTTGTTTCCAGAATGCC
The DNA here is from genome assembly GCA_035041135.1 of Platyrinchus mystaceus. Taxonomy (NCBI): domain Eukaryota; kingdom Metazoa; phylum Chordata; class Aves; order Passeriformes; family Tyrannidae; genus Platyrinchus; species Platyrinchus mystaceus. The sequence goes on from JAWWLV010000001.1 coordinate 87,275,802, forward strand.
ACTGTTCCCCACTTGTGGGTATGCATCTTTCTGTGTGTTTGTCTGAGTACTCCCCTGATGGGAGTATGTGACCTTTCTCCTCCTTTTTCCAGGTGGTTTCCATCTTTTTAAGCTATCATCTCCGCTTGACGATAACAATGATATAACGAAGCTCCAATATAGTGTCACTGTTAAATACTCTGTCAGCAGGAGTTGCATCATGTGATGTTGTTACCCATAGGTTTCCAAATTGTCTTTATTAGCATGAAAGGATCCTTCAAATTTTGAGAAATCCTTGGGCCGCTTGTTTTTTTTATGTCACCTCTCTGAAGGGGAGCTATGGCAAAGAGCCATGGTGTTTACTGCCTGCCTCCATCATTGCAGTGAACTGGGATTTCCTCCTAAACCAGGCACTGAGAGGGATGAGAGTGTGGATTTCTGGTTTGCAATTGGGGACCTTCCCAGCTGAGGGACTAGGAGGATAACATAAAGAAAGCAGGTTGCACTAAACACATATTTAAGCTCTATGCCATGGGTTTCTCCATCAAGGTGTAAGCCAGCATGTGGTGGGGCTCAGGAGAGGGATGGCAATATCGGTTTGCAGCACTAGTATACTCTGATGTGTCTATTGTATTGAGAACAGTTTTAATCTCATATAGTACGTATGTACTGGCAAACCCTGCTAGCAATGCTTACGATGCTGTGGAAATTTTGCCATGTGAGCAAACAGAAGCAAAATGACAATTAGAAATTGTCTCACACTAGCAACAGCACAGCAGGTCCAGAATTTCATGTCAGTCAGTGAGAAACCTTGTTTAATGGAAGCTGGCCATGAGTTGCTTTACAGATCTAGCCAAATCCTTGGCAGAACAGACCACTTAGATCTGTTGTTCTCTCTCAAGAGTAGAGGTTTCCTGGCAGTGTAATTTCTTGATGGTTTACAGGGTACAGCTGTAGGAAGCTCCTTTCCATTAGGTATGTTGTGCTTCTCCTAAACAGCCACAGCTGAGTAACACTGGTGCTGACTGCCTCGCCCACTCCCATCCTTCCTCACAGCCACTCAGAGCTCTTGTCCCCATATTTCTGCTTTCTGTTGGGAAACCAGAGGAGGCTGCAGTGTAGCAGAGGAAGACCTTTAGGGATTCAGGGCGAGCAACTTCTTTTGCTGGCACTGGCCCATTTTGCTTGTAATACCCTAGATTCAATGGGGTGCATGCTACAGGGCATTTTGTGCTGTGCTGTGACGGTGGTGAGGCACTGAAACAGGTTGCCCAGGGAGGTTGTGGATGTCGCAGCCCTGGCAGTGTTCAAGGCCAGATTGGTAAGGCCTTGAGCAACCTGGTCTAGTGGGAGGTGTACCCCTCTACCCCATTGGAACTAGGGGATCTTTAAGGTCCCTTCCTTTAAAGAAGGGGCCTTCACATTCTATGATTTTGAGCAAAGGTTTAGCAATGAAAGACTGCAAAATCCTAAATGCTTACCCTTGCCATATTAATGATGCCTTCTGTATTCTTGAATAGTCTATGTGAACATTGTGGTTGCAATAAGTGATCAAATAACAACAAAACCCACTGAATATTGTCACTACGTTTTAGCCTGAATTAGTTGAAAACACACTTGTTGGGATAGTAGTCGTTACAGAACTGAACAAATAAACACCTAAAGTATTTGTTAAACACTGATAAATAAAATTTAGCTGGGCCTATAAATTTTCCTGTTCCAAAATATGGATTATGATATGTCTGACTGGGCTGTTTTTCAAGTCCAAACAAATTTTTAAAAATTAAATTTAAAAAAAAAAATCTAAAAACTACATGGTATTATATATTATTTTGTTCATATAACAGAATTCAGCAACTTAAATTTGGCAGTTATTTTTGAAAAACCCAGTCCTTGGGCCTTAATATTTCCTCTTTATGCTTGTCCATCAATGAGTTGAATGCCATGAAGTAGTAGCTTTATCCTCCAGTCA
>JAWWLV010000001.1:87277852-87317096 GCA_035041135.1 Platyrinchus mystaceus
TCTGTATTCTTGAATAGTCTATGTGAACATTGTGGTTGCAATAAGTGATCAAATAACAACAAAACCCACTGAATATTTTCACTACATTTTAGCCTGAATTAGTTGAAAACACACTTGTTGGGATAGTAGTCGTTACAGAACTGAACAAATAAACAGCTAAAGTATTTGTTAAACACTGATAAATGAAATTTAGCTGGGCCTATAAATTTTCCTGTTCCAAAATATGAATTATGATATGGCTGACTGGGCTGTTCTGCAAGTCCAAACAAATTTTTAAAAATTAAATTAAAAAAAAATCTAAAAACTACATGGTATTGTATATTATTTTGTTCATATAATAGAATTCAGCAACTTAAATTTGGCAGTTATTTTTGAAAAACCCAGTCCTTGGGCCTTCATATTTCCTCTTTATGCTTGTCCGTCAATGAGCTGAATGCCATGAAGTAGTAGCTTTATCCTCCAGTCAGTGACCCCCGGCTTTAATTCCTCATAACTCACTGGATAAAAAGTTACAGGGTAGTTTTGTTTTCTTAGCTAACTCTTGAGTAACAACCAGGTAGAATATTGCTGTAAGAGAGCTAGTAGCAGAAGGAAGGAATTTATCCACTGTTCTTACTATCAATAAGTTTTCACTCCTGTTTTTTCATAAAATGTTCTTTAAACAGGCAAATTTATCTGTGACTCATATGTGGAAAATAACATGGGCTAAAATAAAGCCTAGCAATTAACTTCCCTCCTCCCCCCTCCAATTTTATTCATGTCTTACATGTTGAGGACTCATTAAATGAGAAACATTGATTGCTGAAAAGGAGCATTATCATTGCCTGTCATTACGCCGCTGCTTTGAAAATGACGCTTTGACAATATCCAGGGTTTGTACCAGCATTTTGCTGCTGTTACAGGAAGTATTTTTGTGGGATGCAGCACCATGTGGCTTTTGTACCTAACACGGGTGCCTGAGAGGCTGCAGCAGCACAGGGCTTCTTTCTCAGCCTGAAGTGGTTACAGCTGAAGCATCGCTTTTTTCATAAGGCCATGGAGCAAAGGAGGGTGGGCAGTGAACTGGTGACAAGTGTTTCTGAGACACTCAGCCTTCAGCGGGACCACTCTTGTATTTTTCCCTTTGCCTTGCCTATAGAAATTTACTTAATTTACCATTTTTTACTCTATGGCTCTATGGACCTACCTTGTTCTCAGAGTACTTTCTCTTTACAGCTCAAACTTGTAGAGCAATTGGACTACAGAACTGACCGCAGTTCACCACATTTTGGTGATTAGCAAAAGGAGTGATGGAGAGGACACTGCTTGGCACGCAGTCTGACTGGGCTGCAAGAGCCCAGAGGCTTTTTCACACTGTGGCTTACGCAGTGGGATTTGTGAGGAGACTTTGAATTTTGGGTGTAATTCTGTAGAGTTACTACCATCCCCTTTGGCTTTGGGAAAGGGCCCACAGAGGAGGACAAAGAGCCTCCCAGTAGGAAGATCTGCCTGGGAACTCAAAGGCATCAGTGATGCTGACTCTTACACTGGAGATTGTGTTTGGGGAAATATGCGAGCACTGAAAATGCCTTTTCAATTTGGACAGACCCCAGGGTTCATTCAGCCTACACGTTTGCAGAGAGTAACCTCCATATGAAAAAATCCCAAATAAGTGGCTGTTTTTGTACTGTGCTGATGCACCGTGTGGTGCCTGGGAGCCTTGATCCCTGACTAAAGCCCCTAAGGCTAGTGTAATGCTCAGGAATAACATTACCCACAATGGATGTTTCCTAAAATCAGGGACTGTGGCATAAAGCACTGCTGACACATTTATCTGACCTGGATATCATCACCCTGTTATTAAAATGAAATAGAGCGACTGTGAGATTAACCTGCAAGTAGAGCTAACAAAATGACAATTCATAATGATTCTCACATTCCTTCAACAGAAAAAACTGCTTAGACAATCTAATGGATGAAGATGAGAAAGACAGAGCAAAAAGGTGAGCACCTTTTTTTTTATAATTCTCTGTGATGAGCTTTATACTATTTGTTGCTGCAGAAGCTGTTTAATCCATAATCAATTAATCAAAGAGAGAGAGTAAAATACAGTCAAGCACAACTTGAAAAACTGCCATCTCACAGACTCCTACTCTTGGCTGCCCTGTAAGAAGAAAATAATGTAGCAGTGTTTCCTGTGGAAAATTTAAAAAAGCCAAGGCATTGATCGTTTTCTTCACATTACTGCAGAACATCAGAACTGAAGCACCAACAACGTACTCCTGCCGTACATCATCTGAGCTTTCCGAGTGTACAAAAATATGTGTTGGTTTTGGGTTTTTTTAATACATTTTGCAAAAGAAAAAGAACTGAAAGAATGTGGGGGTTTTTCCCCTATTAGGACGGTCCTTTATTCATCAGTGCCTATCTCACAGTAATGAAAACACCCAGAAGTTACCTTCAAAGCAGAGAAAGACCATGAAAAGTCAGCCCTAAACTGGCACAAACCTATATTCACACATACCCTGCACTCAGTCGAGTCCTGGTTGGCGGGAATTTATTGTAAACCCTTTGTGGGGAGAGAAAAGGGGTGTTTCAAGGCAGAAGACCTGTGGCAGTAAAACTCTTAGTAACTGTCAGAGCTGACCAGCATCTGCAGTAAAGTGGTTTGGAAGCATTCGAGGTTATCAATGCTGCAGCCTGCAGTTTAATTACTTTAGAGAGGGCCGTGGGTTGCCCACATTTTTCCCCTTGGTTCCCTCTAATGAGAGTATTTCCAGTCCAGGCACAAGCAGTTGATCCAGTTTCATCTCTTTTGATTCCTTCTCCGCTTCTTTCCCTCCCTGCAGCTTTTTCTCACCAATATAGGTCAGCACGGGCTGCAGCCAAGCTCAGCTGTTCCCCTTTGCTCCCATTCGGAGAGGGTGCAGAAGGGAGCCCGCCTTGCAGCACCGCTTCACCTGCTTAAGGCCTGATTATCTTCACAATATTTGTGTGATAATAGTTTAATAAAAAAAAATTTATTAAACAAATAAATATATGAAAAAAGTAGGATAACACATGTCCTCACTATCAGTGATTGTCGTCACCATCTGGTATAGTTTTTATACTGTTTGTTCCCAGAGGGAAATTTTTGCCCTACCTTGGGGCAGGCCTCTATCAGGGCGCATAAAAAAAAAAAAAGATAACTTTGAAAATGAAGAAAGGCAATTGCTTCTTTAAATGGTAATATAAGTACACTTAGCTTTTTAGAAATAAAGATAGATTTGAAATCAAGTTTGAAATCATGAGAGTCTTCCTGAAGGTCTAAAGTTAATACATTGTGCTAAAACCATTCAGATTCATTTAAAAGCTACAGGTTTTTTTCCAAAGCTCTAAAGAAAGTCAAACTCTGGAGAAGCCATTTGATGAGCATTTTGCTGCCATGTGTTGAAAACTGAGGACTCTCCCACCTGTCCCATGCCATAGGAGAAATGCTTTCTTTGTTTTCTTCTATTCAGTGTAAGGGCTGGGTGTCTCAGTGCTGAGAAACACGAGAGAGGATAAAAAAAGCCAAGAAAATTGTTCTCTCATTTTCTGTTAAAAGTAGGTGAGACTGGAAATTTCTGGATCTACGTCTATGGGGGTGGACTCAAGCCAGGAGCTGGGTTTCTCAGGTTAGAAAGACACAGACACACCATTTATATCTGCTGCAATGTATTAGGCGCATACGGTTTGTGTTATACAGACATGAAGAGAGGATCCATCCTCTCCTGAGAAGAGGCACTTGCACTCCCGCCCTTGTGCCAACTGTTTAGTATTTGGCCAAGATATATAGCTCTTCTTTTAGGACACTGGTTAAATTGAGCCCTGTTCTGCATCATCTGACTCCCTAAGGCAGAGCTCCCCTCCAAAGACCTGAGAACTAAAATGTGGGTATGATGGCACCACACTCGGGAGCACTGAAGACCTATGTGAGGTCTTCTGAGCTTCTGGAGATCAGAAACCATAATTTCATTTTCAGTTCTTTGATGCTAGATGAGGTTTATTTTATTTTATGGATTTATTAATTCTAAACAAAGAGCGTGCTTTGTGCACTTTTTTCTCTATTTGCTTTTCTTTCGGTTTGCTTTAATAGTAAATAATTTTAAATACTTTTTTTGCAATTCAGTTGAATTCCAAATTCCAACCAAAACCAGCTTGAAGTGAACCATGAGAAAGTGCTTAATCATGAAGACTACCACCTGCCATTTTCCACTGAAATAAAAAGTAAATTTAAGAATCTGAATGAAGGTATGTGGTACGGTTACTTGCATTAATGCGTATATGACATACTACATTGGACAGAAAAAAGAAATACAAAATTTAATGTACAGTCACATTTCATTATAAATCAGCAAAATGTAGTGGCTCCTAGTCAGTCAGTATCAGTCTCTCTTTAAGAGATCAAGTAGCAAATATGAAAGAGAACAAAAATGGCTGTTTATAAGACATGTTAAATTGGTGATTTTGATAATTCTGAATTCAGGCTGTCCTCTATTTCCTTTAGCTGTATTACTGAAAGTCCTGATTTTATTCATACTGTGGCTCCTTCTTCCTCTTGAATATGCTGTAATCTTTTTGGAGTAGCAAGGAGGAAGGAAAACTGGGACAAATAGTATGGAATTAAGACAGAGGTTGTTTGGGCTTACTGTAATTGTATGCCCTAGCAGTGAAGTAAGCAAGTCTAGGAAATAATCTTCAAAGGGAAGTGGTGAAAATGGTCTTATTTAATACATTTATAACTATACTAAACAAAGTATTTTCAACTGTGCAGGGATAGTTATCTTCTTTTCCCCAATTTTTATATTTTTTTTTCCTTTTCAAAATTTTACTGTAATCATTGATTCAGATCTTGGTAGAGTTATTTCCGCTAGAGAAGTTTTTATATTTCCTTTGTGAATAAAATGTCAAGCCTTAAAAATAGATACTTTATATTTCTGTCAAGGCTTTTTTTTTTTTTTTTAAAGGAACACTTTCCCTATCGACAGTTGGTGGTTTATTTTATTTTCAGGGAAATCTGGACTCTTTAAGCTTAAAATGAACTGGGGATTGAATTATGAGGAAATAAAATGTTGATATTCTTAACGTCCCCTTGAACTGTAGAGAAATAGGATAAGACTAGAGCTTTTCACATCTTGTTCTGACAGCCTTTTGCACTGTAATAAGAACAGGCTGAAATCAGTCAGGCAGTATCCACCCAATCTCTTGTGTTCAAAGCTGTAAAATAATCAAGCTTTGGCTTCTATCCAGTGTATCTCCAAGTGTGTTCAGGGTTGAGAGCAAGACAAACAAAAATTACCCTTCTGTCAGTAGTAACATCCAGAAGCCTCTGTAGTGATTTCTCTGCAGAAAATGTTTATTGCCATCCCAGTCCTTGGAGGGGATGTAGATGCTGAGCTAAATTCTGCTCTGATTTTCAGCAGTGTGCATCCAGAGCTGCTTATGAGGCACAGCAGAGTTAGCTGGGACTGAAAAATTCAGAGAATCAGCCTCTTGGCTTTTCTGTCCTGTCTACATGTAACCAGATTTTTAGATCTTTACATAATTGACAAGGTAAATCTTGTCTGCTTGAGAACCTTTCAGAAAAACAAACAAACCTTCTGGGTTATATTTATTTCTATTTTCACATGGCCAGAGAAGTCCAGGTGATAACCTCCAAGTCAAACTGTTGTCATACTCATGGGAACAATTCAGAAAACGCTTGTGTATAGAGTGACATGTAATTAAAAAAACCTCCTAACTGTACATGCTGAAAAGATTATCAACAGCCTTAATGACAAGTATCATGATGGTGTCAAAACACCCCAAATGAAATCAGATCCTTTTTTTCTGTGAGTTCTTCAAATGCAGAAGTAGAAGCAAGCTCTCTTTGAGGAGACTGTGGGGTAAACAGACAAGACTGGTGAAGAAAGCTGTAGAGTCTTTGTTGTACACCTAAAGACTCAGGGCACCATGGCATTAAGTGATTTTCCTAGTGGCATACAGAGATTAAAGGCAAGCACTTCTGGCACTTCTGAGCCCCCAAGTCTGGGAAGACATCCAAGCCTCAGCTCTCTGGTCCTTGCTGGGATGAGCCATGCTGATGCCCTCTCTCCTACTTGCCCATGTGACCTTGGAAAAGAGAATGAACAAGGTGGCATATGAACTAGATGGGAGCTGCAGGAACTTCTATTCAGGTCCCTGATCTTAATGACTGGAAGACAACAACCTGATCCTTCTCTGTCAGCCTCTGTCAGGAGGTAGGCAGAGCATCTGTGACCAAAGTGGGAGGTCCCTCTAGGTGAATCCAGCTCCAGTGCAACAGCTGCAGGACTGGGGTCCCTCTCTTTGGTTACGACTGCACAGATAGCTATGATCCAGTCCCCAGTCTTCTTTATGGCCAATTTTACTGTTGTCACAGTATTCCTATTTCTTCTCATTCTGAGTGCCTCTTCAGAGGCTGCATGAACTTTCAAGATCCTACATATATCTAGGAGATGGGCAGAGCTCCTTCAACTGCAGGCTCAGTGCTAATCTGACAAGCTCAACCAGAGTGTCCAGAGGCAGCACAGAAGGGCGAGCAGAGCCTCCATCTCCCCAGTGGATACCAAAGGTGGCTCAAAGACAAGAACAGCAGGTGGGAACTGTTGTTTCCTACTTGCTTCTGCAGTTTTTCTGGAATCCAGTGTCAGTCTTCACATGCTGAGGCACGCAGCAAGCTAATTTCTTTGTGTCTACATTACAAAGAGCAGGTACATGATCATTTTTCCTCTTGGTCTGCTCATCCTTTTTTTTCTTCTCCCCTGTCTACAGGGCTTCACGTAACAAGTCTGAGAAGAAGAGGCGCGATCAATTCAATGTTCTCATCAAAGAGCTCAGCTCCATGCTTCCAGGCAACACTCGCAAAATGGACAAAACTACTGTGCTGGAAAAAGTCATTGGCTTTCTGCAGAAACACAATGGTAAGATTTACTGCAGCTCTTCATGCACTTGCCAGACGGTTACTATAATATCCTGTTTCCTTCAGTGCTTATCAGAATGACTTGAGGGACCTAAAAGTGCCAACATAAGGTGTTTGGGGTTTTTTTTCAATTGCATCAAGAAAGATTATTTGCAAACACTGTGCTGCCCAAATCCATCTCCTTGTTTGCTCTTTGGTTGAAGATGACTCTCAGCCTGCTAGGGAAGGGGGCGAATGGCAGGCACTGAGGGGAAGAGGGTAGCAGTGCCCTGCAGCACACATGAAGAAGAAAGATGCTTTGAACAAGAAAGATTTGGGGCCAGAGGGAAGATTCTCTTCCTTGAAATTTGCAGTATTCTGAGCAGAAGAACAAAGCATTCACCCCAGCTTCTCTGCAGACAAATGCAGGGAAGCAATCTGTTAAGCACTCCTGCTCCTCAGTGGACTGTGTAGAACTCAATTTTCCACACTGAGCAGAAAACTCAGAACAGAAAGCGCCTCAGTTTTTGAAGTTGGCTTCAGCAAAGTGTATCCACAGACAGCTGACGTGCTCCACCACCCTGTTTGTACAAGCAGAAGCTACATCACATTTGCACAGCATTCAGTTGCAGTAGTAAAGTTCAGCCTCGCAAAGCCAGGAGTTTATTTTTTAAATTGCTCCAGCATTGACAATTAGGTCCCTTAGAAATGTACCTTCACAGAGGGCAGAGGAGATTTCTGACCCTGCTGATCTAGTCTGTTTGGTCCATTTTCTACTGAGAGGAATGTGCACTGTGGCCTTCCTGATGCATGGACATCCACCAGCAGTGGTCAGTTGAAACACTTCTCCCTTATAAATTAGGGCACTGGTTTAAAATGGGGCTCTCTTGCTCTGCTCCTGTGAGGAAGAGTCTTCGGTGCGTGACTGTGAGGAATGGCCCTGGCCCCACAAAGCAGAAAGGGGTCTCGTGAGCTGATGCACCACATCACCTGGCCCAGCTTTGCTCATCCAGCACCTCCCTCCTGCACTTCCTGGAGAACTCTGGGTGAAACAGAAAAGGCTGTAAAAACTCCTGTATCATGACTCCCAACATAATGGAGTCACAAATGTCAATATTGCTGAGGAAATAATTATAATGATTCTGTTGTTTGAGTGCAGTTTGTTCTTAAAGGAATTTTTGCCTCAGACAAGATTGAATCATTTTTAGGTTGGAAAAGACCTTTAAGACCATTGAGTCCAACCATTAACCTATGGTTTTATACAGAAAGGACATCTCAAAGTGTAATAGTTGTATATACTTTTTTTTTAAATGACAGTAATAATGTATCTTTTTTTTTAGCTGCCCAAGGCAGAGTAAAGGAGGATGTACATATGTTCAAATATAAAGCCAAGCAAAGAACAATCACACAAGGTTTGAATAAGTGTAGATAGGTGTAGCTGATGGCCTAAATAATTTACTCCAGAAGGCACTTTCTCTTGAAGAACAACTAGGTAAAAGAAAGCTAACAGTCACAAATGCTTCCACAGCAATTGGGTCAAAATGTGACGGGGTTTTGGGCACTTGCTAAAAAAAGCAAATGTTATCTATTTTTAAACCAGATTAGTAGTCACACAATATAATACAAAGCATCAGCATTTAAAAATGTTGATTATCTTCAGCGTACTTTGAATCTGGTTTATTCAATAGTATTTCCCTTTGATTTAGTAGGCTAAACCAAGATTTTAGTCGTAATGGAGGAGGAGGTCAATTTTCAGATTTTTTCCCTTCATAAACAGCCTCCTCCTTCATAATCCACAGAATCTCCCAAATCTCAAGTAATTCTTCCAACATTCGCCGTTTCATGTACATTAGCTTTTCCAAGCTACAGATCTTCTGGAAGTATCTTATATTCTAAAACTATCTAATAAAAATCTGATGGACTCTTTTTCCTTAGTCTTGTTTTCAGACCTCTGTGTAAAACCGTGGGAGCTGTGGAGAGCTGTTGTACTTACCAGTGACAGCCCCCAGCAGTGCAGATAGTGAGTCAAACGAGCTGGTAGAAGCAGACGGCTGCATCTCCACTAATACAGCCTGAATGGGCACTTTGATTTCTTTCTAGGTGACAAAATGCACAGGCAGTCATATAAATTTACTGTCTTTAGTATCATTTATCCATTTGCATTTCTCTGGCCAGTTTGCCTATGTGCTCTGAATATGGAGCATTGGGTGTTACACGCTCTGGAAGTGTTAATCAGTAGGATTAATTAGCAGGCAGTGCTGAAAGAAGACAGTCTGTGGTCACTATCCCCTCATTACTAGAGCTGAGTGAGAAAGCACTCTTAGAGAAGCAGAGCGAGCAGCTAACTAAACCAGCTCTAGTCTCTCTAAATTCTAAGATCTGTCCCCCATAACCCTGTCTGACTAAGGCAGAGCTAAATGAGTGACTGTTTTCCAAAGGAAACATTGCTCACCACACTGCAACCAGCTACTCCCAGTATGGTCCCCAGGTTCAGTGTGAAGTTGTGACTTGTTACCCCGGTGTGCCTGCACCCCTCCACAGAAAGCCCTCGGGGAGCGAGCCCTCTGCAGGCTGCTGTGGGGTCAGGATTGGCCAACAGCGGGGCAGACCACCCTTTGGTGTCTCACGGGCTGACAGCACAGGAGACCCTGCCCTCCAGACAGGATTTGGGATGAGATGCTGGTGATCTGTTCCCTCTTCTGTGCTGCCCTGCACAATGAGGCTGGAGGTAGGCACAAGAGGCAATGGTGGCAGTAGCACCAGTGTAAAGATGCTGCAAATGCTCATGTTTCTCTCACATTTTGGAAAACAAAGCAAGAAGTCTGTTCTTTGGTGTCATCATCCTTTGGGGCTCCTCTGAAGAAGTTTTCTTGCTGCTCCCTATTTGCTGCAGAAGCTGTAGGCTGAACCCTCTCCAGAATCCTAATTTTGAAACTGTGAACTGTAAATAGCAATTTGACACGTGCTAATACTTGCCTTGATTTTAATTTCATGCAAAATGGTTTTATCTTTTGATCAATACCCTAGTAATGCTGCTTGAGGCCGATGGCCTTGTGAATACAGACTCCCACTGAAATCAGTACAAGTTGACCTGAGTAAAAAATGAGGAAAACATTTCAGGATTGGGGCCAGTTTATATAATCATTACTGTCCGTATGCAAAACCCATGCTTGAAAATTGCAATTTTTGAATATAAAGGTGATTTCTCTCTTTTCATAGCAGTTCATATATAGTATTGCAAGATAGAAGTTAATTTGAATTTTAAAGATGTAAATGTTTTATTTGTCTAGAAGTCTCAGCACAGACGGAGATTTCTGAAATTCAGCAGGACTGGAAGCCTTCGTTTCTCAGCAATGAAGAATTCACTCAGCTGATGTTGGAGGTGAACATGAATATATACCTTTCCTATTTTTGCCTATCAGTCATGGAAACACCCATGCATCTAGAATAAACTGTCATCTGCAGTTCCAAAAGAGGAGGTTTCAGGTACTGCTGTATTGGACGATCAAGCAGAGCTATCACCAGGACAAGGGATTAAAGTCCCCATTTGTTGCTCTTCACTCTCAGCGGTGCCATTGCACCACACTGCCATAGCCTGCTAAGGTGTGCAGCAACTCTCAAGAAGTGCAATCCACAGGAAAGATTCAAGTCACAGATTATATTTTATTTTCACAAGCAGAGGTGAGGTAAAGAGCACGTGACAGTTTTTCTCCTGTTCTTGGAAGGCATTTTTATTACCTAATATTTGTGCAAGGCTAGCACCTAAAAAGCAGCGGTGACGCATCCCCCTAGTGCTAGGTGCTGTATAAGCAGATAAAGCCTGACAGCTCCTCTTGGTTTGATACAGTTGATACTTCCACTCTGATTTGCAACCCCTTACCAAACAATTTTTATTCTAACATTTTGCAATGATAGTTTTTAAATTATACTATAGGTCCTTTTAATGCTAGCTGGGATTTGAAGGGAGGTAACTGAATGGCGTTTATGTAGGTTCAAAATTAAATGCAAATGAGCTGCTAAAATGTATTTCTCTCTCTCAGTAACAGCTAGAATCATCTTTAGCTAGGATCTTCTGTACTACATGGAGGTTTCATGGCCCCACGGTGTCCTTTGTGAACAAGCTTCTCTTCCTCCCACAAATTATATGAATATGGGACATGATCCAGGCTCTGGCAGTGGGGAGGGAAGGATGTTGGGAAGTACCTTCACCCACCAAGGGGTGGCATAAAGCCGGGGCACATTGCTGCTCCCAGGGGCTGGCAGTCCCTTGGCCATTGCAGTTTGTTGTGATGAGACTCCCCTGGTCCAGTTTTATAAGGCACTTTGCTCCCTTTGCTCTGACAACCACCCATTCCCATCTCAGTGCACAGGAACTTAACATACATAACTCCTTCAGTCTGCACTGAAATGTGTCCCTCAGATAGCAATAAATTGGCAGTTGTTTTGACAGGGTGGACCTTTGTTGATTCTACTTGTATGCTACGAAATTTTAGATTAAAACAATCACTTTTGGTTTCCCAGCTTGTAAATCACCTTCTTGCTACTGTGATTTTCCATGCCCTTCAAGATAACGTTGGGTATTGGGATGTCCTGTTGTGCCAGATGTTCATCATTCCCTGCTATTTTGTCTTTCTACTAATCTACTTTTATTAGCATTTGGACAAGACTGCTTGAAGTTTTTCCCATCGTGTTATTAAAAGATGGGAAGGTTTTTTTCCAAGCACTAATTCAAAGTAATCAGAGCATAATTGACAGCAGTAATACACCAGCTTTCCTGAAAGTGGCTTTTTCTTATCCCATTGAAAAGGCTGTCATCAAATTACGGAAGAGTAGGCACTGGGCTCTGTTTGCCCATCTAGGACTATTACAGCAGTGAAGTCTTTGAAGAGGGATATGCCCTCTTAATGTTGGAAGGTCCAGTCATGAGTAAATAAAAATAGAATTATGTATGCATACATTAACGTGATTTTACCACAGAATTCTGATATGAGTCACTGTGTATAATTTGCATTGGATATGAAATAAAGACTTGACTTTTTAAAAACTAACAACCTTCACCATAGTAACATGCACAATCCAACTGCCTTGTAAAATCGTTGCTCTCTTCTACAGGTTAACAGCTATCATGCTTTTTTAGAAAACAGCTTGAATGTACCACACTAAAGAAAAACATATTCTCTGCACTTAGATTAACAAAATCAAACTAACTGTAGCAGCTGGAGGGTTTTCAGAGATGCTAAACACACACTCTTCTACTGGGGTATAAGTTACTGACTTGCTTTTCAAAGGATTGAAGCACCAGCAGCTTCCCATTGACTTAAATAGTTGTGGGTGCTCAGCATTCTCTGGAAAAAGGAACATATGTTTGTGTGTCTATTCAAGGCTTTGTGGGTTTTTTGTTGGGTTTTTTTTGTTGTTTTTTTTTAAACAATTAGCATTTTCCAGTGTTCTCAGAATTCTTTCCCTTGTTGAAGTCAGCGGGTTGGAGGGGGGAAAGGAAGGATGTGCTGCTGCTTTACAAGATCAACTGCTAGTCTGGCTCGGGGGCAGGCCTGGATTTGCAGTATGGTTTTGTAATGCTATGGCACCCTGATCAGGCTGTTTGCAGTACACCAGTCCCCTGAGCAGGTATTGCCACTGGAGTATAGTTGAACTCTGCTCTGGTTCAGTCGTGCTTGCAGTGCCTTTGCTGCTCAAGTACTGCTGGCAGCACCGACTCCAGAACACCAGGGAACTGACAGAAAAGCCCCAGACTTGCTCCACTTGAATGATTGGAAACCTCATTGTTGACTCCCTAATGACAATTGGAAGGTTTTAATATATTCTCTGAGCACCTACTATTGAGTCTTAATTTTTTGGAGTGTTCTCCCCCAAGTGATCTCAAGCTCATCTTGCTTTAGATCAGTCTGAGGAGAATCCCCCCCAGCATTAAGTTAATCTTGCTTTAGATCTCGAAATGTGCCTAGATTTAACTCTGAACAACACTGAGCTCAAAACTTAGCAGCTCAGACTAAAGAAAAGCCTAATTATAAAGGTGAAATTGCTCCTGTACAGAGGGTGGGGATAAGGCTGACATTTCCCTTCAGCCCTAGGAATGAAGGGGCTTACTGCAAGGTGGGACCAAGGTGAGGACGAAACCCTGCAGAAGAGTGAATTTCTCTTGGAACAAGTAATCTAATACCATGACCTTTAAAATAAATCACTCAATTAAAACTCAGGCTAAGGATTATTTGATCATTTGCATTGCTTTTACTTACATGAAAGCCCAGTAATATACAACGTTACATTAGTACAAACCAAGATTTATGGGGTTTGCAGAGCAGTACCATTTTGAGATAGAACTGCATCCTTTCATCGTTCTTTGATATTTACACAGAGCTCAAATGTTCATTTTAATAACTTCCAAGGGATCCAGTCTTAGTCATTTTGCATTATTAAAATGTGTGATTAATTTAAAAACTGAGACATGAAATGTTCCTGTGAGCCCTTTATTGCTTCAACAGTAGGTTTTACTAGACTACAAAGAATCCTGTAAAAGTTAAATCAGACTGTAAAATCAGAGAATTACTGTTCTGCAACTTGAGATAACATTCCTACAACTCGATAACAATATGGTGCTGAAGTGAAAGTGTTTTGATCAACTCACGATGAGATGTCTGTTTACACCAGTCATTCCTGTTTAAGCACTCTCCACTTGTCTGTTTTCCTTAGGCATTAGATGGCTTCATTATAGCAGTAACTACAGGTGGAAGCATCATCTATGTGTCTGACAGCATCACACCTCTTCTAGGGCATTTACCAGTGAGTAATTCTGGCATTGTTTTTTCTACTATACACATCATAGAATCAGGCCCTGCATTTTTAGAAACAGATGCAAAAGAGTGCTGGGGGTGGTGTTTTCTTGAAAATGTGGTGAGGGAGTTTGTCCCTGTGTTATGGTGGCTGCTGCTGTTGCTCAGTTCTGTTCTCTCTCTCTCTGATTCATACCCTTCAGGTTTTTGTTGCTATGAGGCACTTCAGCTTGAATGGAAAAAGCTCTGCAGGAATAGTCTGGCCAGGGGAGGGACAGGGTGACCTGGCTGATCTTTTCCATCTCTGATTTCTAAGCTAGGAGAGAATAGCACCAGTGCTGCTGGCAGCCCAGCAAGGAGCTTGTTAAGGACCTTATTCTGCTCCCAGGGAGGTAAAGGACAAAAACCCCATCGAATTCAGAGTTATCCGGAGGCTGATGACGAGCTCTCCCTGCAGCTCAGCTGTGCTTTCCCAAGGGGAGCACACTCTGCTCCCAGGAGGTGCTGGTGGAGCCAATGCTGGGTGCATGGTGCACCTGTACATTGGTCAAACTGTTGCTCGGTCCAACATGAGCAGCTTGTTTTATCTGTGGGCTGCTGGGTGCCGCTGTGGGAAACGCTCTGGCATGCACTGGCTTGGGCTGGAGGAGCAGGTAAGAGGGACTGCTCCCTGTTGCTAAGATTGCTCTAGGAGAAATGGCATAATAATTATGGATTAATCTTCATGCTCATTTTTATATCCTGGTCTCAAATAAATACATGCCCAGGAGAAAAAAAAATAGCTGCCAAATTATTATTGTACTACCCCCTGCCATGTTCTTAAGAAAATTAGAATTTTTTTCTCTTGTTTATTTTTTCACCAAATATGCGTTATGTTTTCCACCCAGACAAATGTATTTCACACACACTACCTTGCTGTAATATGAAAAAAAATTACTTTCTTCTGAGACAAAAGGAACTTGATGAAAGGCAACAGCTCTCGGTAAATGTAAGAATATTGCTATTCAACATCAAATTGAGCTAACTCAATCTATCTCAGTTTTCTTTCATCCTCAACAGTTCAGAAGACCAGTAGTTGACTGTTTTCTGACATTTGCCTTCACTTCAAAGGTGGGGAGAGCTCTGTCCTGCATACAGGCTGTGGGGTTTTCATGCACTTACTGATTTCCATGAAATGTCCTTGTCTTTCATCATTTGGTGGTTTCATTGGTATCCCTTCCAAATACTGATTCTTACGGGAGACGGTACATCTGCTGTGGGAAAACATTCGCCTTTAGGAAGATGCGTTTCAGACCCTGTGCCTAAAATCTTAAGTCCTAACTGAACGTGGATAGATTCAGGTTCATAATTCCTGAGTTGGACCATCAGAAAGTAAATCAATTTTCTCTCCCGAAGACATGCCTTGTGTGATAACCTTACACGGTATCCAGCCCGAAATAAGGATGAAGATGGACATTACTTTTTGTTCGCCTAAAAGCAGCGCCTGTCAGCCCAAGTCAGGAACCAACCTGACAGGGCTAGAGGTGGAGCAAACCTTCTTGGAGCTGTTGGAGTGGTTAACAACTGCTCCACCAGCCCACACATGCAGAGGGACTGGGCACACCCCAGAGACTGCAACTGAACAAGTAAGAAAGGCTTCTGCCTGCCTCAGGTTGGCAGATCACCATGGCCATGGGCAGGGGCCCAGCTGAGGGTGCAGTTAGGTGCACACTGGGTATTTGAGTCCTCTGTTGCCCTTTCCGTATGGATTTTTTTTTAAGTTTTATAACTGATATGAGTGCTATCTGGAAAATCTGTGTGGCTTATTTTTTTTACCTCTAGGATCTATTTGTAAGCTAAATTCAGTCACTGTTTGAGGAACAAAATACCAATTCTTTCTCCTCTGTGACAACAGTGGAAAAAATACTCTGCAAATCTTCTGCTTTAAGCAATAAAAAAAAGTAAAACTGGGCAGTACGCAGAGCAGGGTTCTCTGAGGGCCCCTATCAAGAAATCTGATGTATTTCCTTTCATTAAAATCATGAAAGTCTCTGGTGCTGACAACAAATATATCCAGTTCTCTTCAGTACAGCTCCCCTAAGTTCCATGGAGCATTTTCAAATACAAACTTTCCCTGTTGTAATTCTAAATAATTTGTTTCAGCAAGATCTGGAACTACTCCTAGTGTTGGTTGAGGTGCAGAGATGTAGCTCACATAATCAGGTTGACTAGTTGAAGGGTACTCATGGAAATCTAGTCACAACTCATAGCATTTGCCAGTCAGAGGGTACCCTATGACTCCAAGAATATTCAGTCTCTTGAGAAGGGTCCTTCCCTGTCTCTTCTTGCCTGCTTTACCAGGAGGTCCCTGGCAGGGCTTCTTCACAAAAGGAATATTCAAGTAATGAGCACATGTAATAAATACTTAATATTGAATCATCTCAAGTGACATACTATTGCATCAAGTTAAGTATATTAAGTATAGCACTCTAATTCTTAAAGTATACTGGATGAATTTCACTTCACTAAACAGGAATTCTACACAGAACAGCAGGTATGGATAGAAAGCAGAGGGAAACCAAAGTGCAATCTTACATAAATAAATGATGATGATTAATAACTTGCCAGTCTCATAGAGAGCTTACACGTTTTCAGTATGACTATACAGTCTGATATCAGCTGCTCTGAGGACACACAAAGCTGTGTCAGTGTGCCAGCTCAGCCTGTGGTGGTCTCAAGTGGAATGGATTTAAGTCAATGCCATTAGAGGGTCACTTTATCTCAGGCTTCCTTTCAGTTAAGCTCTTCTAGTGTTAGGTTAGTCACTGTGCTGAGCACAGTGAGACCTTCCTCTTGGCAGCCCTGTGACAGATTCCTTGTCTTCTCCAGCCTGGGCCTTTTGCACAAATCCATTTCCTCTTTCCATTCTCAAATCTCAGCACCTAGGTTTTGAAGGAATTTCAGGTTCATACCGGCTGATAGTGGGGCTGGAGACACGTGGACATTCAGCCCATGGCTGTCCAGAGGGCTTGTCCCAGTGGCTCTGTGAATTCCCCCTCCCTGTGGACTAACTGCTGCTGCTGGAAAGTGATGTCCAGACTGGGGAGTCCCCTTCTCCCTGCTCCCACCTGCCAGGAGGCAGGAAGTGGGAGCAAGGCCTGCCACCCCAAGGGCATTGCCCAGGAGCTGAGGAGATACCCCCAGGAAGGGGCTGGATCTGGGACTGACCCAGCTCTTGGGACCGGTGGCTCAGGGTGACTCCCAGGCTCACTGCTCCCACCAGTCAGGGTCTAGCAGGGAGAGAATAAGCTCCAGTGATCCACAGCAGGCCTGTGCATGGAGTTGGTGGGCAGTGTGGGGAGCCAGGCACCCATTTTCCAGCTTGCTCTCAGGTCTCATCATTTAATGACATACCTGATGCATCTGATGGTCTCTCAGAAACATTAAGCATCGCTCAGTGCTGAGAACTAATCTGACAACCAGCCCACAGAGAAGCAGCCACTTGGTTTGCCCAGAAGTTTTCCTCATTTTAGACTTCGTCACGAGTCCCTGAAAATCAGTGGGGCAACTCCCGTTGAATGCCACAGGCATTGTATCCGCCTTGTTGCGCATCGCTGCAAGTGTTGCTTGTTGTGATATTTCTGTTTGTCTCAAAAGTTCTTTTCTTTGCAGTGTGATGTCTTGGATCAGAATTTGTTGAATTTCCTCCCAGAACAAGAACATTCAGAAATTTATAAGATGTTATCTTCTTGTATGCTTATGACAGATTCTGCCTCATCAGATTACCTAAAAAGTAAGTTTTATTTTATCTTCTCTAGTAAACGAAAAAACCTGGGCAGTATAAAAATTTTCTCACAGAAAGAATTTTTTATGTGATATGCAATAGAAAAATCAGGTTCATAGCCTTTTAAAAAGATCTTGCCACCTGGAATGACCCTTTGGTTCTATTTTTAAATGAAACTCGTTGCCTTTATTTTACTAGGCTAAGACTACTTGCAGTTATGTTAATTATTAAATATCATATCTTTTGAGACAGCTAAGGAAAATAGGTTAGCCCATGGAAACTGAGAGTTCGCATGAGACAAATCACATCTTAATTGATATTTCAGCCTGTTCAAATGAGGTGCTGTTCAGAGATATGCTAATGTTGCATACCTTTGTTTTGCCTTATAATTGAAAAGTATTTCTAAAATAATTGTAATTATTTTTCAAATTGAATTTTGTTTTTCTTTAAAATGTTTTTACTGCCTCATCCTTATTAACTCTGGGAGGTAAGATGTAGGAAACCAGAAAACACACAATAATGTAAGCTGTACAGCTGCTTAATCTACTGTATTGTACGAAATCTACAGCTGATAGCTAATACACCAAAGTTAATGTAATGGATATTTTGAGGTAATTAGGCGTAGTTTTCCAACACAAGATGTAGAACAGTTGTGAGTTGTGAAAAGCCTAAATAGCAAAAAAAGCGGTAAGTGAAGGATCCAGTTCTCTCCTTTGCTACACTGATGCTGTGGCTGTGTAACTCCTGTGATGAAGGTGGTGTCAGAGAAGGGTGAATTAATCTCCAGAGCTGTCCTTGAGCGGCAGGCAGGCCCATGCACAGCGCTGAACAACCTGCATCCCTGCAAGGCGCTTCCTTGCAGAGGCTCTGATCCTGCAATGTATAGCACATTGGTGTTTAGGACTCCTGAGTGGTAACAAGCTGCTCTTGTGCTGCCAGTTGCAAGATTGGGGTTGGAAGACACCATTGGTTGTGTTTAGCTTAATTAGTATATTTATTTCTTCTTCTTCTTCTTTTAACAATCCAGCTGACAATGAACTAGAGTTTTATTGTCATCTTCTGAGAGGAAGTTTGAACCCAAAGGAATTTCCAACATATGAATACATAAAATTTGTAGGAAATTTTCGGTCTTACAGCAATGGTAAGCTTTAATTGTTGTATAAATGTTACTGTAGCTGTGTAAAATAAAATATAAGTATTGCTCCATTGAACAAGACAGGCTTTTAACTGAAAGAACTATTTTTAACATTGGGGTAAATTTTGCTTTACACGGATCTCATGGCTGAGTTGCAATAGCTGGATGAATACGTGACGATTGAAACTGTGTTAGTTGCTTTTGTTATTGCCCTTCACTTGCAGTGATCCTGGTGTCTGGGTAAGTTCGCAAATAATGATGGGTTTAGAGGAGGATTTGTTTGTGCTTACTAATACTGTGTGCTAGGACCCCACTTATTAACAAAATAATAAGCTTGCTACCTTATCTGCTGGTTTACGTTAAACACAAATTCTGTGCCAGAACTGATAACCTGCCCAACCTGCCCTCTCACCCTTCTCTGCAAAACCTTGGGGAAAGGCAGCAGTGCCACGTGGCATCGAAACAGATGAGGATACTGCTATCCATCCACTGCCCTCTCCAGCTGCCATTTTATATTCCTCTGCAGAACTGCAGAACCCAATGCTCTCCAAAAAAAGGAAAAAATTACAGTCAGCATAGTTGCTGATGCACCACAGTCAGTCTAGGGAAACCATCTTTCAAGGGATGAAGAGCAGATTTCCACCATACCCGTTCCCTAACAAACAGATTGCTGCACGGCCATTAGTATCAGAAATTAAATAGTCTTTTATTGCTTTCCCTTCTCCTGCCTGCCCAAGTTTGCTTTAGTTACTTGCCTGACTGAACTCCAGAGTGGCATTTCCAAAGTTGCTGGTATTGTTCCAAATAGGTCATCCTCTGCAAAAAAATTCCCCACCGTGCTTTCCAAAAACTGCATGCCACACTGCGAAAAAAATGTCCCTGTCCCCATTTAACTTTCTGCTCTTGCTCCACATGACAAGAATAGAAACCTACATGCGGGATAGAGATATGTGTTTCTTGTTTGGTGCCATCTGATTCAAGGCTCTATTTGTATAAAAAATTGTAACTGCCTGTATGCTTTCTAGTTTGAATGAAGTGAAATGCGCTTGCCTGACAGACTCACACACCAAGCTGTTCTGTTTTCTAGAGCAGAAACCAGATTTCAGGTGCTGACTCATAAGGATACTTTTTTGCCCGGGGAATTTCTGATCCATTTTCTTCAAGGATTTTCAGCCTTTTATTTTGGTGTGACCTTAATATTGCCCCCTTACCCGTTAGGATTTCATATCCCAACATTTGTATAATGGCTTTTTCTCAGAAGAAAGATAAAACTTACATTACAGATATCTTCCCTAGCTTAATGCATATAAACTAAATGGGAACATAATGATTTCAGAAGGCACCAAATCATCTTTTAAAGCTCCCATCTTATAGCTTTCAAATAAGATGTGTGCTTTCTGCCTCAAATTCTTTTTTTTCCCTTTATGCCACTTTTTCTAAAACTTCCACTTTCTTTTGTCTCTTCCACTTTCTTTCCATCTCTGCTGCAGTCTGACTCTCCAGCTGACAGGGAGGGGACAGCCCTCACCCTGGCTCTGTGAGATGGTGCTTCCTGGCTCCCTTGCCATCTGACTTTAGTTTTGCCAGTTCAGTACGGAGCCTGATGGAAATACTTGCTTCACCAGTGTGTCCGAAACACTGCTCTCCCTAGGCTGGGAGTCGCCCCTGTGGCTGCTTTTGTGTAGTCCCCCTTTCAGCTCCTAATCCAGCCACAAAACCACCTCTCAGCAAAGATGGAAGCAAGTGCACCAGACTCATGATGTAGCAGCAGCAAACTCTCTTTGCTTGGAGCTGATAACCTTGGGCCAAGGACAGAGTGAGCAGCCAGAGAAGGGTGTAAACCTCCGAGGCAGTTGTTGATGGATCCTGTGGGCTTCTTGCATCAGCCAGCTGCACCTGGGCAAGACATGGAAAACAGCAGCTCAAGCGAGCACTGTATGAACCCAGCCATGCATTGGGCAGTTTTCCAGCCCCAGGGCTGGGGGCAAGCACCTCTTTTGGCACAGGGGCTTTTGCACAGGAACCTGTGGTACAGGCACCTTTGAGCATCTGGTGGGTGCAGTGGTGGGCTGGGTTTCTGCCCCTTCTTGGCCCACACACACCCCAGGATGCCCCACTACCAGGCACTATCTTGCCCACCCCATGCACCTTAGGGCTGTCACCTGCTGGTCCTCACAGTGATTGCCCTCTTCTTCCTCCTGTTAAATAAATGCCCATTGTCCAGTCATCTTTCCTCCTGGTGTGAACCAAGTGAGTGAGAAAGACAGTGGTGGGAAGGGTGGTGGGAGAGAGACATATCACTCAGGGGAGCACTCATCCTGTGTGCACAGGATCAGCTGGCCCCAAATCCTGCTTTTTGGAGGTGTTTGTGAAGGAAGGAGGCTAAGCTAAAGATAAGAAAAGAGTTAGCTGGGGAAAAACGAAGGAAATTGCAAATTAAGCTTAATTAGCAGGAGACATTCCTTATGAATGTATTCAAGAATCTTTTTCCCTATAGCTTTTCAGAGCAGTGGAAGTGTGAGCATGTTTTTTACACATGGGAGACTGATACAGAATGTTCTCTAAACACAAATCTCTGCCGTTCCTTTTTAGCCACCCAATGCCAAACCTACCTTTGTTTTCAATGGTTTGTTGAGCATACTCTGAGTCCACCCTGCCTGCATGTTCCTGCTGTAGGGATGCCAGAGCCTCTGTGGCCAGGGAAGTTCTTTTATCCCTGGACAGGCTTTATCCCATCAGGATACTTAGCTATTCCATTGTCATTAATGTGGCAGTATTATATAATTATAAATATAATATAATTATATAATTGTGGTAGTAACAGCCCTAGCAAATCTTTCACCTTTCCTTCTCACTTAACCTTTGCTAATGTTTTTAAGAACTGGTAGGTCCTCTTTTGCCCTCTTTAGCAGAAATGTCACTAGCTTTATTCTACTGCCACATAACCTTTAATGTCACCTCCCTTGAATTATCATCTTCTTAGGTTTATTTTATTATTGTTCATTGCTTATATACTGGTGATGCTTGGGGGAAGGGGGTCATGCTCACGGTTTCCCAGTCACCTTTTCCCCCTCCCTCCTCCCTCATACCTTCTCCTTTAATCGCATTGTGACTTATGGCTGAGAACATCATATAGAGATGGGTTTGAATGGATTAATTTGAAGGATTGCGGCTTAGAAAGCCAGTTAGGGGCTTAGCTGCTCTCCCTAACTTTAATGGGAGCTCTGGGGCTTTAAAGGCCATTGTACTGAGATGCCAAAGATAATTTTTTTCATACTGAAGTAGAACAAATACCTGATCTCTGCCAAGGTGACTTGTCACCAGAATTGCTGTCAGGGAGCCAGATCACACACATCCTAGATTGAACTCATGCTACTCCCACAGAGAAGCAGTCACTGGCATCTTCTCTGATCCTAGAAGAAGCAGGGACATGCATGTAGAGGCCCTAGAAATTGCCCAGGAAAGTTCACATAGTTCACAGCATGTTTTCAGTCTTTCAGAAGATCAGCATTCCCAGAGCTCCAGGACTCAGCTATAGCTGGGGGCTAGAGGAGCTGCACAGTCCAGTGGCAGGGTTAGCAAGAAGGTCCACCCTTGGCCTAGTCCTGAGGAAGCTGTACTCTGTAACCCCTGCTGCAGAACATCAGGGATGTGACATGAGCTGCCTGCACGAGTGAATCCCCCTTGAATTAGCTGTGCCCAAGCGAGAGCAGCCGACCAGCGTAACAGCAGTGCGAGCTGAGCAGAGTGACTGCATGAGTCACTGGCTGTGCTAAATCAAATACAAGAGATTTGATTTTCCATTTGGGAGGATTATATAACCATCATTAATTAAGCTTCAATGAGAAAAGCAGGACTGTAACCTGATGTGAAGATTTAGTAGTCCCTTGAGAGGAGAGGAGGTGGCCCATGGGCCAGTGGAGTTCTTTTGTGCTTCTGTGAGAAATGCCTGCTTGCTCTCAGATCATAGGGGTTGCTTTTGTTTTATTTGCAAACAGAAACTCTTTCCAATATTTTTATATATTTCAGGTACTGGTTCTAGAGCCCACATTTTAACAAGAGACATGATTGTATGCAAACATTTGAGGGAACCAAGTGCCATTACTGTACCTATTGACCAGTAGTACCTGATAAGGGAGAGAGTCATACCAGCATCACCAATGAATAATGCAGTAGCTCACATCCAGTTTTGCCTGAGGGCTGAGGGGGAAGGCAAGTAATAAAGATAACCCTCTCCAAAAATCCAAGGAAATGCTTAGCTCCCAGTATAAGATGTCAAATTTACTGAGAATAAATTTTACAAAGCTGCTTAATAGCTCACTCTGATAGGAAATGATAAGGCGTGCTGGATTTATCTCTCCTGTGAAAATTGTTTGTACGTTTGTAAACAGACAAAGATCTCTCATAATTATATATCCAAATATTGGCTTTGGTGTCCTATTTCTGAGGTGACACACTTGCTTAAAAACTCCTGAAATGGACAAATATGGAGTCCTTCCTTTCAAAGAGTTCACCAATACAAAAAAGGACCACCAGCATCTTTAAAGTGATAGATCTGTCCTTTCGTCCAAAATGCCTGAAGTTTTTCTCTTGAAAGAGGAGATAACCACTATGTAAAAAGGGTTCCTAATAAGTAATATAATTAATATTATAGTGGAATCTAAAATTGTGCATTTTTGTTCCCAATTACGTGGAAACTCAGAAAATATCTGGTACTGAATGCTAATAATAGCACATACTCTACTGTTAGCTGATATATCTCTCAGATATAAGAATAAACATCAAGGTAATTATTATGCTGAGGAGAAAAAAAATATCTTTTAATTCCCACAACAGTTAATTCAATCTGAATTCCTTTTTAAAAGAAATAAACAGATTTATACAGGAGATACATTGATCTTGAGCCTCCAAAGTAATGCAGAAACATCTAAAACAAGAATAGCTCAATCAAAAATTAATGTTTTGCTCAGAACCAACAGCTGCATATTATTATTTGCTATCAATGATATCATAGAAGCTGCAGCTAACAATATGCAGCACTCATGCTAGGCTCTCTATGGGTACTTAAGAAAAAGACATCATTCCTGTCCTAAAGAATTTACTTGGGTTCATATCAATACAGGATGGCAAGGGGAGAATCAGGAGGAGGAAAGAGGAGAGAGGAGATCAAAGTAGACAGGTGATGTATGGACACTGTCACTGTTACTCATCCAGAGCTACTGAGTCTGGCTTGCCACCAGCACTTTAGATTTCATCATTATATATATATTAATTTATGGATATTCTGTTTATCTGTGGTCTGAATTTATTTATATGAAACAATCTTGATTTTATTATGACCTGTTTGGCTTTTATTTTTTGAAATCACTGTTGAGTTTGTTTGACAGTCACTAAAACTGGTTCTTTAGAAGATTAACATCTACCGACAAAATAGGAAGGAGGGATTTCTTCTTTCAAATGGCATAAATGGGAGGTTTGTTATCTTAGGAAGATAATGTTTTACACATTCTATGTTAAAATAAGATGACCAAGCAACTGACTTCTGCACCATTATTAACTGAATAAAGTGGCGTGTGGGGTTTTCTAAACACATTTTCATTCATTTCAGGTGGCATGATTTGTATCCCTAAGGATAAAAATCTTTTTGTCTGTGCTAGTTAAGGGTTTGGTTCCGTGTATATATTATTTATTTTTAGCGTTCTGTCCTCAGTGTCCTGGTCTTTAAAAACAAAACAGCAACAATTAAAAAAAATTATATAGGCATATCAGTTTCTTTCTATCTTATGAGGTATTTGTGGGTATTTAATACCTGTACGAAAGAATTCTGTGGTAGCTCTAGGAGCAGCAAGTGTGATAGGTAACTGAAAAACTATTAAAATTCATGCTAAGGAGCATCAGCCAACTGATACAACTGCTTCACCTTTTTGATTATGTATTTAGCTTTGTCACATGACATTCTAATTCCCTACTCAAGATATTTTGTCCAGATCATTTAATTGTGGTGCCTTAATTTACCCAAGCCAACCTTGGGTTTTATAGCCAGCTTAACATTTTCATCAGGCATCTTCTGACAGAAGCACTCCAAGCCCTGTATTGGACTTACAAATGTTAATATCATCATAGCCTCAGGCTTGATCCCATATTTTTCATTCCTCTATTTTTCTGTGGTGCTCTCAGAAAGTTCGCTACTGAACTTTGCTACTTCAAGATGTTGTGTTTCTTTTAAAGAGACTTGGAGAATCATAAAGTATAATTTTTCAGAAGGCAAGCTTAAAAGGTTTATATTTTTATTATTATATTATTATTGTTAGTTATCAATATATTACTGTATTTATTAGTTATTAATATATTATTAGTAGTAGTATAATTTTTAATTAATGCAATGATCTCTTTTTTTAGCCACACTTCAAAATTTATCAAAAAAAAAAAAAAGTTGAAGTTTGCTGACCAGCTGCAAAAGCAGAGCAAAACAGGCTGTGCAGATAGAGCTGAGGAAAGAACAGATACCAACAAAATAATTCAGAAGCAAACATGAATGTTTTTTTTCTTTCAGTTATTGTAGTTGTCATTTTCAGATGGAGATGTACTTTGCAAGGTGGTGGCTACCTGCCTGCATCATTGAGGCTTTTAATGCTCTGGGCTTTGTCAAAGGCAGCTGAGTATGGAGATGGCACAGTAGCTGTTCAAACACCCGATGACCTCCAGCCAGGCCAGCTCTGTCTCATCTCCTTGGGCTTATTCATTCACTGCCGCTTAAGTTCACCGTTCCCAAAAGTTGTGATGAAATCCCAAATTTACTACCTAGCTGTCCTACACAATAATTATTACCCTTTTAGTACTGCATTTACCTGTTGGAAATATAATCCTATTTTTTAAATGCCACAATCAGGAATGTATTCTGCTTGTCTCAGGCTTGAGGCTGTTTACATCCAGCAGCTGACATTAAAAGTCATCTGCTCTCTTTGGGGTGACTCAGTCTCCACTCAGTCTCCACTTTCTCCTACCACTGTCATTTGCAAGCCCATGGTTTGCTGACTAGGTTAACTTATCATACCTGTGCTTCAGAGGCTGAATGTGCTTATTTTCATATCTTAGAGCCCAGCCTGCAAGCATTTGGTACTGAACTTGGCTGTTACAGAGAGAAACAGCCCCATTGACTTCAGATGTGACAACATACTACACAGTAAGCTTGGAAGTAACTTTTTACAATGCCCACAGTGTGGGTTTATAGCATTCCCATTTATTATTAAACAGGACAGACTACAGAAATTAACAGACTTGCACAAAATGATAATATCAGAGATGGACCAATAGCTCTTTACTCAGGTTGCTCTTGTTTCCTGCAGCTCCTAACTCTTCCTTTTATCCACCCCTTGTATTAGTAATCCCGTAGAAGCCCACATCTGTGCACATAAACCCAGGATCAAAATGGGAATACATATTCCTAGGGAGTCCCCAGAGCAAGTGTGCTTTGCTGGTGAAAAGAAGAGAATTTTGCCCATATTTTTTGTCTCAATACCCAGTCAGCCATGCCCTCCAGACTCAACTGCAAGAGAGGGCTATAATCTCTGTGGATGTTCACATCTGTGCTGTCTTCTCAGATAAGTAATCTTTCTTACCCTTTTTGGTGCAATATATGTTGTGCACACAGTGGCCTAAACCAGTTAATCATAGGTGTGAATTCCCCTTAGAGTACTGATTTTTCCATCTCCTACCCTGTTATCCTTGTTACCGATAATGTATCAATATTCCAAGGCTTTTAATAGGTTGAACTGGGTTTCAAAAACACATGTGATAAGTTGAGACTTCTTCCATCTCTACAATTTATGCTAATGAACTAAAGCCCAGTGCAGAAGCACCCCCAGGATAAAAATTGCTATTTATATCATCCCCAGATAGATACAAAACTCTTCAATTTCACAGTAATGCTTTGTCCTGTGCAGAAGAGACAAACTGTAGGAAAATTCTTAAAGTTGGATATAGGGGCCTAATAGTAAGGAAAGATAATTTCATATTAGCATTAATTCCTATTAGCATTAGATTAACTCATTTTGGTGAACTCTGGCTGCTTGATAGGACCTTCTCTGCCCCCATGGGAGATAGTTGGCTGAGCAGGGCAAGAGCCAGTTCCCATTGCAGCTTGGCACACAGTTTTCTTTCACAGCTGTGGGAGTGGGATTACCATCTCTAAACAGCTTGAACTTGGAGGAAGAATTTGCATTATGTCATTCTAACATGGGACTGTGGGCTGGCTTAAGGCAACACGTTCTTTTGGCAGCACATCTCTGTGGCAGGAGGTGCTAGTGGGCTTTCAAAGCAACACAAGAGCCATGCAATCGTGAAAAATACAGATAAAAAAACATACACAAAGTGTGTAGCCACGTCACGTCCACCTTTTCCTTCCGCCCATTGTCTCGGGAGACAGCAGGCCAACTGCAGATTCCCCAGATATGACCACCTCTGGAAGCCAGTGCCATGCAGAAGGTCCCTTTTCATCTTCTTTAAAACAAGTAGAACTTGAGCACACTGGGGATAGTTCTTCTTAGATGCAGAAGGGAAGGCACTCTTCAGCAGCCAAGAATCACAAGCAGCCTCTTGCTAGCTTGAAGCCTTGCTGGCTGTGGGCCCCAGTGTTTTGCCACTGATGACTTGACGAACTCTCTTCAGCTACCTCCCTTGCCAGCTCATTTTTTCGCTGCCTCGTGGAAGTTATGGTGCTAGGCATGCTGCAGCATATATTTTTTTCTTGTGAGTGGTGAAAAAGAGCAATTGGATGCATGGGGTTTCTTTCCGGAAAACTGCTTTATGCTCTGTGATAAGGTTTGGCCTTATTTTTATCAGGATTAACCTGTAAAATTCATACTTGAAGTTAAGCTCTGATGTCTTTCTGACTAACATGACTGACTTGGATTTAAATATATGCATATCAGCTTTAAAAGCTTTTAGAACACTTCTCTGAATAAAAATAGTATTAGTACGCTTCAAGTGTGCAAAATATTCAGGGAGAGAAAATCTTATATGAGGCATGATTCCAGGTCCCATTTTTTTCCCTACCTAGTGCCTAACTCCTCTTGCAATGGCTTTGACGAGGCTGTCCCAAGGGCTTACAGAACATCCCCGGGAAAGCAGATCTGCTTCGTTGCGACTGTTCGTTTGGCAACGCCTCAGTTTTTAAAGGTAAGTCCCTGCCCTCGGTCCCATTCATTTCAGAACTTCTCATAACATTTTCAGACGAGGTGACACAGAAGGTTCTTAGTTTTGCTAATTGAATGGATTACAGATATCACATTTCATGCATAAAAATCCAGTGAAGAGGATTATCAGTGCAAGCCAGGATCTGCGGAAGCAGTGTCACTTCTGCCCCTATCACACGGTAAATGGAAGCCCTCCTTGCATTTGGAATTACAAAGTCACTTTGAAATTGGGTTCTTCGTTGCTGCTTTCTGTTCCTGCAGTAGGACAATGCATAGATGGCCACCAACACTTCCATTTGTGCCCTCAGTGTCTTTGGTGGACTACTCCTAGTTTCCCTCCTCCCAAATCCTGACAGTAAGATAGCTGATTGTGGTTATAAGGATAGGCAATCCAACCTCGTGCCCGACACTGCTGTTCCCTAATTAACAACTGTGAACTACTGCATCAGATGTCCTGTCCTCAGAGGTTAAGAGATTTTTTTTTTAATGTAATTGAGACCTGGCCAATATGAAATCACTGCTTCCGTGTCCTGGCTTCGTTACTCCTCTGGGACTTGCAGGGCATTCTTGACTGATTCATGGCCCTGGCAGGCAAGTAGAGTCCTTTCTGGGTAAGTGAGGACACTTCCCATAAATCTTAACCACAGTAATCATAATAACAGTAGGGTTGGAGTTAAGGTACTCTGGGAAACCTAAAAGCAAATTCCCTTGTCTTTGAGTAGTTAACACCTCAAAATAAACAGGGAAATTAAATGGGCTGCACACGGCAATGAGCTGCGTGGTACTAGGGAGGAAGCAGCTGCTGAACAGCCCAGAAAAGCTTTTATCTGCCACAAAGTCCTAAACACTCATCTCTTCAATTCTTCTGGGTGTCTCACTTAACCCCCACTCTTCCTCCTCTAAAAAGAAGGTAAAAATGTTTATCTGACTGGCTAAGGAAGGCAGAATGAGCAATTTGGTTGCACACAGCAATGTTTGTATGTTGCACGTTGAATTTTAGTGTATGTTCTTGGCATCAGCATGGATTTTGGCCTAAATTGGAAAGGGGGAGAAAGGAATTTAAGGTGTTTGTGAAGCCCTTTGCCTCTGCACAGCCAGAGACTTTAAACAACTTTCTCAGCATCGATATGTATGAAAGAAATGCTTGATGACAGTGCACCTCAACTTGTCCTCTGGTCCCAACAGGGTTTAAAACATTAGTGGTCTGAAAGTCTTCTCTTCCCAAGAGGGACAGCAGAGAGAGAAGCAGCAATGGAGATGCTGGGACAGTGTCACTGAGCCCACAGCACAGGGGGATGTGCCATCAGGGAGCTGGGGAATAGCAGCACTGGGAACTAGTGGACAGGCTGTCCATCAGTGATGATGGAGACCTTCCTGCAGGAGAGACATGAAGGGCACAGTAACCCTGGATGCCACCAAATCCAGAGCACTGATGCTGGCAAGTACCAGCCCTGTTGCCCCTGCCAGTGGGAGAGGAGAGGTTGGCAGAGGAGAGCCACAAGCGGGAGGCAAGTTGGCCATTGGGCGTGCAACCAGCCTGGCCCATGCATGGGTGCTATCCTTCCCTCTGCCTCCACCTCCCCACAACAAATAATCACTTCCTCCTGATCCTCATCCCTCTGGGGCAAGGATGTCCTGCCTCACAGACAGCCCTGTACCCTGCCTCCTGTATTCACTCATTAGTTATCAGTCTTGTGAGCACTGAGGGCTGCTGTGAGTCTCGAGGGCCAGCTTCTTCACTGCGGCAGTGAAGCACGAGGCAAAACTGCTGCCTTTTACCTACCTGACGGGTCCCATGCAGGCTGGCTGCATGAAAAGGCATTTACTCCTCTGCAGCTATTGAGTGAGAAGGAGAGTGTTCCCTTTTCTCAAAGAGAGCTTGGAGGGCAGACGTCCAAAAGGACCAGGCAAGCATGGTGGGTATCTTTAGTAACATGAGAGTGAAGCAAGACATGACAAACCCTAGTGGGATCAGGCATAGGCTGGATGCTGGAAAAGGGCATTGCTCCTTGGGGCTGTGGGCAGCACAGCCGTTACACCCCAGGCAGCGTCACAGCTCTTAAGTTCACATGCATCACCAGTTCTTTTCCCCAACTCCTGCAACAATGTTGGCATTGCTAAATACAGTATACCACTCTCTGGAATTGCCAGAAAATGGGTGAATCCTCTGTTTTCTCCTCTTATGCACCATGTATTTATAGCTAACAAAAGCTAGATGAAGCAGAGGGGTGAAGCTGCAACTCTCAGTAAGTGAGTTTTCTCCATTGGACAGGAGATGTGCATTGTGGAAGAACATCTAGAGGAATTCACATCAAGACACAGCCTGGAGTGGAAATTTTTATTCCTGGATCACAGGTTGGTGAGAAGAAAAGCTGATTGTGTTTGGTTCTTGTGTACTGCTATTTCATAAGTACAGTTATCTCAAACAGTGTTCCATTTCACGTCTAAATCTCATGAACAGGAGGGCTGCACTGAAATTCCTACAAAAGTTTACTATTTTACATTTATTTTTGCATTTATTTTTAATGGGCTTTTAAAACAAAAGTACTCAGTTTCTCAGGCCAAATTTGTGATTAGCTTGTTCTTGTTTCCTTTAAAATTATCAACAGACCAAAGTCGGTCACATTGCAAAATTATCTAATTATTATACAGCTGCAGAAATCCTTCTTTCCAAATCCAGTCATTGATTGTGTGTGTGCAATTCCCACGGAGTTATGGAGTGAAAGTCTATGCTGGCCTGAGGCATCTGTGCTGGCAAAGGTACAAAGCAAGTGCCTCAGAACACCACAGATGAGCTCTCCAGGCACCCAGAGGGAAGCAGCACAGACAATTTTGCCTCCTATCCCCCTAGTCCCAGCAAGTGATGGTTTCCTTTAACCTCCCTATGCATTTTCCCCTGCAAGGACTGCAGGAGCTGCCACAGAGCCCCTGACCAAGGAACAGCCAGGGAACGGCTCCTCACCACAGGTTCCTGTGTGAAGGTCCCTGAGAAGCTGAATTGCTTTCCATAGTCACATTTTCCCTGGAAAAAAGAGGTTGTCATAGCCTTGTCCTGGTGGGATGGTGCTGCCAGTATTGCTGTGCCCAGCTCGGCATCCTAGGCACAAGGTGGGGGAAAGTTAGGATCCAGTCCCCTGGGGTGAACAACTGTACGCTGATGAGTGAAAGCAGATCTGGGCTTTTTGCATATCCATGTCAACATGCAGAACTGCTTGTTTTATGGTTTATGAACTCACTTATGTTGTGCCTAACCACAGAGCACCGCCAATTATAGGATACTTGCCTTTTGAAGTGCTGGGTACTTCTGGCTATGACTATTACCACATAGATGACCTGGAGCTGCTAGCAAGGTGCCATGAACACTGTAAGTATCGCATGGTCCAGGTTCCTGGGAAGTCATTGGG
Source organism: Platyrinchus mystaceus (assembly GCA_035041135.1). NCBI lineage: Eukaryota > Metazoa > Chordata > Aves > Passeriformes > Tyrannidae > Platyrinchus > Platyrinchus mystaceus. The sequence goes on from JAWWLV010000001.1 coordinate 87,309,059, forward strand.
ACATCTCTTTTCAGTGGAATGTTGTTTCAATTAAACTTGGAAGGGGAGGTTTGACTCTTGCCTCAGCCTCTATATCTTAGAAGAGTTGTAGCAGGTTGGAGGCACTGCAGCTGATTGGCATCTGGGACAAACTCACCAAGCTTTGGAAAATACAGTTTTACCTTCTGCATCCCCTAAAGTAATCAACAAAACTCACTGAATGGATAAAATATGCCAAATTAGATCCCCATTAGTGAAGAATATGCAGGAACACTTCAAGAAATTCTTGTGGATTATTTCCCCTAATGTTGTTCACTGTGTATTTGGGATTACCTGTGATTATTTAAATAGTCTGTTAAAGTTTAAATGAAAAACTCTTTAAGTAAAGAAAATGAGGCAATGGTTTTCAAATCTTTGCTTACAGAACTGGCTATAACATCTCATCTTACCACCTCTACCTGTCCTGAAAGTATGCTTTCAACAGTAGTTTTTATATGTTGACATTGAAAATACAGAAAGGCTTAAAAGGGGGGGTGTTTGGGAACCCCTTGAAATCACCAGGGAAAAAACGCAGAGAATAATTGTGTTGGTGAATCTTTCAAACCTTCAATACATCCCCATTTACTGTAGTTTGAATTCTTGTCGGCCTAAAAGCTTTCAGTTTCAAATTATTTTTGTCTTTGCACAGTCCATCTACACACAATACTCATGTTTTCAAGCATTTTTATCCTGTATTTCTCTGGTCTAGAACTTAAGATGATCACGCTTAGAAATTAATCCCAGATGCCTAATTAAGCAGTCTGTGATCAGTACATAAAGCAGGATAAGGTCGGTGTTTAAACTGTAGCAGACACTAATGCATTAGTGTCCAAACTTAAGGTTAATTGTACTGTGTAGGAATGTACCATTTAAAGTGTCAGAAGAAGATACCTACTGATCTTTATGATTTTTGCTCTATCATAATGCTGAGGTAGCACTTACTCAAAATTGGTGCTTAGACTCCTGTCTGCCTTGGGAATTGATGGGGAGACACAGATATTTTTGTGACTTCTATTCACACTTCATGTCATTTTCACATGGGAAATTGTGTTACAAGCTGTGTGTGTTTTCTGCTGACAGTGATGCAGTTCGGCAAGGGGAAGTCGTGCTGCTATCGGTTTCTGACCAAAGGACAGCAGTGGATCTGGCTCCAGACCCATTACTATATCACCTACCACCAATGGAACTCCAAGCCAGAGTTCATTGTGTGCACACACATGGTGGTAAGGTATGGAAAATAATACCAACCAGCGGGGACATAAAGGACAGTAAGACAAGGGCATCCTCATGTCTGCCAACATTTTCTCTTAAAAACATAATGTCTTTTAAATAAAAAAAAGTTAAGCCTGAATTCCGTGAAGGAAATATGTTAATTATAGAAAAGTTGTCAGACTAAATCTTAGTATACAAAATAGAGAATAGACAGATCCCTTAAATATTCGCTTCCTCTAATCCTTATGTTGTTTTTGAAGAGCTGTGTGGAAGCTTTCCAGTGAAGTCATAAAGAAGTTGTAGGATGTGAACTTGACCTTTATATATACTTCTTTAATACGCTTCTTGACTTCAAGAAGATGGGAACAGACCAAAACCTGAAAATTAAAACAGTCTCTCAAATGTTATTCAGTAGCATTTGACTTAAATGATTTTTCAGCTGTTCATTTAACCTGTAAAATGGTACAGTAATTTAATGTTCCTCCACTTTCTTAAAGCACATTTCATGAAATAGAAGAACTCCATGTTGATACATAGAATTATATTTTCCATTCAGTTATGCAGATGTTCGGGTGGAGAGGAGACAGGAGATGGGCTTGGAAGAAGTGTCCTCAGAGGTTGTGTCCTCAGCACTTAAGGTACAATGAGAAAAGCTTTTCTTCATGAATTTATGTAGTATTCACAACTTGTTCCTATGTTAGGGTCACTGAAGACTCCAGCATTGTCTTTCTGAGTGGATTCTCTCAACTTCAGAATTCATTGCTCAATTGAATAATTTTAGCGCATATTGGGTTATGAATATAAAAGGATAAACCTGGAGATCAGTAACAGCCAGAAATTAAGTGGAACATGGGCAGGGGCAGTGTGAGACATCTCTACTTTTCCTTGGCAAGGTACTACAGTTTAAAGAGTAATTTGGACAAGTTCTGGCAATCAGCCCTCTTGGCTGTATCTCAGTGGTCTGATGAGGGAACACAGCAAAGCTCCTCCTCAGTGCATGGCTGGGTGTCTCACAGAGGTTGCAGTTGCTGTCACATCCAACTGAACACAAAAGATTCAGAAAAACATTTGAAGGCACAAAATGACTATGGCAGTACCTTGCTATTTATTTCTAACTCAGTGATAGTTGTTTATAAAATGCATTAGTTAGATGCTATTTGGAAGGGACATTGACCCTTGTGTCCTGGTCTTCTGCTGGTCTACCTGGGATTAGTTCTGCTCCAGTCATTTTAGGCCTACCAAAGAACTGGTGTGCAGCCATTACTAAATGCATTTCAAAATGCTTTAACCTTGACAGATGCAATAGCTATTCCCTTTTTCTGGTTTGTTTTAGGACAGTGGTGCCAGCTTGGATCCTGAACAGCACTTTAATGCACTTGATATTGGTGCCTCAGTCCTCAGCGCCAGTCGGACACCCTCAGTATCATCCAGGAGCTCGCCAAAATCTTCCCACACACCCAAGTCAGACCCAGCATGTGAGTGGCATTCCCGGGTTACTGCATTATTTTTATTTTAGCCAAGTTACAGAAAGTGTGCCTATATACCATAGCTGGTAATTTAACAGTTAGTTATGATTTATCATTGATATGCACTGACTATGAAATGCATAATCTGAAATGGTAACATACAAGAGGGAGGGTTCTAGTGCAGCCACCTAAATGCTGGGAAACGAGTACTGGGATTAGCAGTGAGACCTGCTGCTTCAGTCTGTTACAAAAATGAGGACTTCGGTCTTCGGATTTGAAGGCATCAGTATGAACAATATGAGACCTCTCTAGACTTAACATAAGTAATAACAGCCTGTGGGTGATTCTCTCTGGCCAAGATTCAGGATGCTCCAGTGTTGACTTGGGTGTATACTCTTTCTGCTCCCTGGTCTGGAAGAAAAGCCAAAGAGCTAACCTAAATTTGCAGTTATTTGGCCCATATATAAGGAGTTCCAGCTGTTTCAGAACAGTTCCTGGGTCCTTTTGCTCTGTTCGTTGGAGCAGAAAATCATAATCTGTCTCATTCAATTTTATCTTTGCCGAGACCCTCCTTATCAGTTTAATTTACTGCCGTTTAAGTCAACAAGAACAGCCTTGACTCCCACTGGAATTTAGCAAGGCTGTAATAATTTCTATCTAGGTCTTGTTGTAATAACCACTTCAAAGAGGGCTGATTTCCAGCATGTGAGAACTCACCAGTACTTTTCTTGCAGCTACACCAACAAAGCTCATTGCAGAGCCCAACACTCCCTTGCCAAGAACACCAAGCGCGCAGCAGGATCTATCTGTGCGTAGACTCAGTCAACCTACTGCTCTTCAGGTAACTTCCCTAAGAATGACAGAAATAGGCAGAGGGTATACAGCATGTGCCACATATGCAGCTTAGCAATTAAAAATTACTTACACAAAAGCCATGGCATTAGAAGAAACCTAAAATTTAAAGCAGCCAAACTTATAAATAAAGTTTTGGTTTGTTTTGTCTTTAACCAAGGTTTCTTTGCCTTCTCAGCCTCCATGTGAGCTTCTCCCACAGCAGTTGCTGCCTCAAGCAACTCTGCAAAATCAGCCTGCACCTCTGGCACAGGTTAGTTGGGGATTTGGAAGTGGAATAGGTCACTTGCTTATCTCCTAATATATTTTCTTGTTTTGGGGCTTTTAGGTTACCTCTCTAGGAACTAAAATCCCCAAATCCACCAGCTCTCAAACACATAAAATACTGTGGGAAAGTAATCTGAATTGTATGCTTGTGTGTTTAAACATATAACTGCGTGCAGGTGTTCAGAAGCCCAGGTGCATGTAGGTTCAGGTGCACACATCTGTTTCACAGGAGGACAAAACAACAGATGGAAAAAGAGTTTTCAGCTTTGGTTTTACAGAACCAGGTCCCATCAAGATCAAAACTACAATGAGAATTAAAACTAAAAACTAAAAAAGACACCCAGTCCTCCTAAAAACACCTGTTTGGCTGTGTTGATGCAGAACTAACAAGCAGTAAAGGATACACAAGTTCACACCCATTTTGTGAGTGTGCCAGTAGTGGATGCTGCTGGAGATAAAGTTCAAATTCCTCCAATCTATTAATCCATTTCTCAAAAGTGGTTGATTGCCCAAAAAGTCACCTTAATATTTCATTTGCAAAGGATTTTGAAGCAAACTTGAGTACCATGTTCTCCACACATTGTTTTTCTCCTGTGGTCCTGCTGTGATGGTACACCCCATCATTCTCTGATTTTAGGAACAGCATTCCTGGACCTAGACGGCTTCTACCACTGGTACCTTGTACTCCCTCACAAGATCCCAGAGTTTCTCCCTGTAGCATATAAAACATATAAAGTCCTGAGGATCCTGGCTTTAAAATAACAAATTCTCATTTATCTTTTATGTTTAATATTCTTTTCACGACTCCATACTAGTGTGCGGCAAAGAAACAGCATATCAATTATCTTCTCTGAGCATTCATTTTCCTTTACAGATACTTCTCTCTGTTATTCATTAATGCACTTTCAAACATCAATTAGTTTATATATTATAAACCTGCATGTGCTTTGTTTGACTGTTTTCTACCTCTCTTTCTTCCTTATCAAAGCTTTTTGTGAAAAGAAGCTTTCCAGTCTTTTACCAAGACATCTGCTGACTTGTTTCTTCCCTGTAAAACACTCTTACTGGCACATCAGCTCCATTTCTTTTCTGCTAAATTGGAGCACCATCCAGTCACTGGTTTAGCGTCTTTGGGTCAGCTAAATCCTGGTGAAAGGAAGGAGGCTGACTAAAGTCTGTCTACACAGGCAACCCTCTGCCAGCCCTCTTTTTGATTGGCAGCAAAGTCACAGCAGTGCTCCTGGCAAAGCTCAAAATGAAGTGGAGCAGGGGAATAACACCAGGACATTGCAGCTGGGGTTGCTGATGCTCACACTCCATAGTGACATTCCTGCAAGTAGTACCAAATTTCCACACACTTGGGTGATTTTCATAAACTATTATGAAAATTATGAGACTACTCTGTACTTCACACTTTAAAATAATTAACGTCATCCTGCAGCAAGATAATTCATTATTTAAAAGACAAGGTGCCTGCAGCACTAGGCGAGTGAGAGATGAAACCCAGGTACACGTTTCCCACCATGAACATTTCCTCAGCTTCCTAGTTGAGCATTTCACAGCAGTTTAAACACCTCGACAAGCTCATTGCCTGTAGAAGTAGCGTGGCCAGGTTCTCCACTGCTAGCCCACCAGGAGGAGCTGCGCAGGTTGCTCCCTGATGCCTTTCTTCCTCCTGCCTTTAGCTAAAGGTGACCCATGGCAGGAGCTGAAAGGCAGCATGCCCATCCTGGCTATGCAAGGAGTTAGGTGTCCTTGCAGCTAACATTTGGCTACAGAGTGACAGCAGTGGGAAGAACATTTTAAGTGTCCACAACTGCATCTGCAGCAAGCAGCTAGCTGCTGCCTCAGGCACCATCTGCTTGAACTTTGATTAGTTTTATTTCGAGCAAAGGCTGTGATGGCTTTTCTCCACTGAAATGCCATTTTTGCTTCTGCCTTGCTTATGTGAATGAACAGATAGCACAGTGCTAGATGTCACCTGAATGTAAATGGTTTACTTTAAACCAAGTGCTCCCTATTAGAATATCTGTTTGTTTGCCTTCCTCATTGTCATAAATTAAAATCCCCTACAACACAGCGGATGTCAATGACTGAATAATAATGAGCACTAATAATCCGTTTGGGATTGAGCAGGTGTTATTCAGATGACAGAAAGAACGAACAGGTTGTTCAGTGAGCTGCAAAACTAATGAAACCCAGTTTCCCAGGGGTTGCGCCTTGCAAGGCTGGTGCATGGAGCCAGCCTTTCCGACAGGAGGAAGGGACGAGTGGATCCTTCTCTCCCTTGCTTAGCTAAAGCTTTCATGCAGTTACAGCAGTCTGGGTTTTTTGACACTATAACAACTCTGTTGCATGTCTCTGGCAAGAAATACAGCTCATCTCCTGGGCCAGAAGGATTGAAAGAAAGTTGGAAGATAGGCAGAAAAGAAAGGTTTAAAGGAAACCGAGCTAAAAAACAAATAGATTTTCTTTTCTTTACCCAGCTACCTATTGTCATGAAACCTATAGGAACAGAATGTCTTTGAGGTGTCCATCTACTTGTTCATCACATCTGAAATGAGGGACCATCCTGACAGACACTGGGGCCATAGGTCCCCTTCCCTGGCTGCAGCTCCCCAGCACCTAGAGAGAGGGAGTAACCCTGGCAGCCTGGGGTGGCACCCACTGGAGAGAAACACCTCTCCTCGGGCATGGTCCGGCTGGTATCTTTCAGATGCCCTTGCTGGAGGAGAGGAGTCACAGCCCAGAAGTCCCTTTCCACAGCCTATACAGCCTGCCTGGACCATCAGCAGCACGAGTGCATCAAGCCCATTCCTACCAGAACATCTGCTGATACGATCCCAAATGCATGGCTTTATTTATTTATTTTTTTTTTTTTAAGAAACCACACTAAAATTACTGCTGTGGCTTTTGATTGGTGGGGTTTGGGTTTTTTTTTCCTGCATTAACAAACCTTGATTAAACTGTTGAAATTGTAGACATCTCAGAGGTTTAGTCTTCCATGTTTGACTTTATCTGGAAAGATGGCACTTTTCTGTGTATTACAAGCACTTTTCTGAGGATTCTGTGAACGTTTGTAAATACCTAAGTGAGACGAAGAGCAGCTTCATCTGATGCCAATGGCAGAGTTAAAGCTGGGCAGTGTTTTCCGTGGAACATTTTGAGTTACGCTCTTTTAATTTATTATACAATTACAGATTTCTCCCTTAATTAGTAGAGCGGTTAATGATCTTGAGATAAATACTCTCTGGTGCAGGTCAATTGCTGTTAATGTCTCATTGTACAAAAACAATAGAAGCTCTGTAAGCACAGGGGTCATGGCTAGAATTATCAACAATTTGGGGGTTGGAGTGGGAAAGGGAAAAAAGCAAAAGAGAAAGTTCCTTGTCTTCTTCTGTAACGGCTTTCACTCCACTATACCAGCTAATTGTTGTTGTTAAGTGTATTAATACAGAAAGCATGTGAAAAAGAGAACAAAAAGACAAGATGAATATGCTAAATAGAAGGACCTGCCCCAAAAAATGAAGGAATAATAATTTAAAATCAACAGCAATATATTATTGTGTGCAACTTTACAAAGCGAATTCACATTTAAAAGTCTGCCCTGGGAGTGGATTTCATTTCTTGTTGAAGTATAAAATGATTATAAAATCACCCCTTACAAAATTCCATACATTTATCAATTGAAGAAAATCAGGCTTCTTTCCCAAAGTGTTTTCAAGGAGTTTGCACATTAATGAAAAGTCTGTCTTCAGCAAGCCAGGCAGTTAAAATGAAGGTTTTGGCTACAATTGTTTTTAATTCCTTTCTGATAAGTATCCTTTTAAAAACTTGCAAGTAGTCAGTCCTCACTAAAAGAGTTCATATACAGATAATTAGATTATGAGACTTTTCTTTTTAGAAAATCCTTCTGTACAGACCCAGGTTAAAGCAGCAATTAGCTGCATCTCATCTAAGCAAGTCATTGCTACATAGCATCATTCCACTCCTAAAATCAGAGTACCTGGGACTTCTCAGAAACATGGAGTTGGGCTGCAACAAGAAGCACCAGATGCCCCTTTTAGTCACTTGTCCTTATTCCCAAATATCCGAGGTTTCGCCTCAGCCCTTCCTTGGGTTAATACTTTATACATAGACTAGAAAGAGAGAGACCCTGCTATGGCTTCTCCCCTTTAACACCACTTCGAAGTAACACAAACTTCCCTTTGTGAGCTTTGACA
>JAWWLV010000001.1:87340768-87409496 GCA_035041135.1 Platyrinchus mystaceus
AAAAAAAAAAAAAAAAAAAAAAAAAAAAAAAAAAAAAAAAAAAAAAAAAAAAAAAAAAAAAAAAAAAAAAAACCCAAGAAAAACCCAGCCAAAACTGATGGCTCATTTACTTCATATGTGTAATCTCTTGTGGATGATGTAAGTTCCCTGTATTTAGTCCCCTGTTGGCCTCGTAGGCAGACTCAGTAGGCTTCTCTCAAAGCAGCTCTGTGCTACATGGAAACAGGTTTCTGACTAGTGGAATAACTGTGATCATGCTAGCTCAGGGAATTTGTGTAATGAAGTAGGGATTAAAAGTACTTACCTTCCATAAATCAGTAAATACTGTCAATGCCAGTCTTGTACAAAAAAGGTTTATTGAAAAGTGCATGTTTTTACAGACCAACATCAGAAGCACAGTCCATGTACATTTAACATTTGAGCAAGACATACAAATTGGAATACAATCAAATATATTAAAATAGTTTCAATTACCAGCATTGAAACAGTTTTCAGTATTAGTGCAAAAAAAGGCAACCCATCTGCAGACAGCAGATGAGAAGTGTTTTTCCCTGTTTAAAAAAAAAAAAAAAGGACAACTGGAGCCAGCCTCTGGTCTCCCGGTGCGGAAGAGGGCTTCAGTGTCTTCACACTGTAGACAGATGTTTCCTTTTACATTCAAAACAAGAACATAATAAATCAATGGCACAAAACAAACCTACACACACCCTTTAGCTTTTAAAGCTCTTAAACTGAAAACCACAGACCAACAAATTGTTTATCAGAAGTCCACTGCTAACTGAAAGCCTTTTACAGTATGTGCTTTGGCATAGTTTCAGTGCATTTCATTTTTTACATGTTTGCTGCTACTGCATGTTTGGTTTTGTATGTTCATTCCGTGGTGAGCAGCTCACTCCATTTGTTTTGAGACTATATTGATTTAGCTTTGCATTCTCAAGTTTTGGTTTCAGTTCTAAGGGTTTTTCAAAGAAGTTAACTAATGATTGTTCAGTCAGGAGGGATGCTAAAATATGTTCAAAAGAGACAGTCCAGTCCCCTTCAGTCACAGGTGAAGGTTGAGAGTCTTTGTGAGGGGTCTTCACAGTGTCAGTGAAAACAGCATCCTGGTCTGAAGCAGAGGCCTCGGGCTGTAAGTCCTCAGTGAACTCGTCTGATCCACTCCCCAGGCTGATGCTTCTTTGTCCTACTTCTCCAATCTGAAGTAACAGTGTGGTCACAGTGGCAATGGCTTGATACAAATCGTTCTCCTCTGGATCTTCGTGAAACATGCTGTACAACGTTTTGCAGAACTGAATGAACTCCCTCTGTAAAGGATGAAAAACCAACATCAAAGTACTGAACGGCCATGTTATGGATCACTGCAGGAGTCAGGCGAAGGGCATGGAACTGCAAAGGCAGGCAGAATGCTGTGTACATTTATATGCTCATTTATAACTTCTGCCTGCTTTTAAAAAATACTAGTGAAGAGATTTCAGCCCCCACTGGTGCTAGGAATCCTTGTGCTGAAATCAAAGAGGGAACAGAGCAGTGAAGTATTTTGATGCCTTGATGAAGGAGATCGGGACCTGCCAGAGGGCAAGTGAGATACAAGGCAAGGGATAATCCCTTACTGGGGGCTGTCACGCAGAGTGAGTTACAACCAAAGTTGCCACCCACAGGCCTGCAAGCAACCTCCTTTCTCCTTCTCTCCCATCTTTCCCCAGATCTTTTTCTTCTGCCAGTAAAATTCAGACATCTTCCCAGCCTCTTTCCCTCCCTCACCATTACAGGTGATTATCAGGCTAGAGAAGACATTTCCATATCCTGTTCTGAAACTGAGTCCTCAGTGTGATGCCTTTAGGAGAGCTCATGTGTCCCTGCTGAGCTGATAGGTGAGGTACAAGCCACCCATTTTAAAACTTTATGTAGCAACACCAGTTTACTAATATGGGACCCTTTCCCTCCAGTAGATCTCTTTATGCCAGCAACATAATAGAAAGCAACTGGCATTAGGGAGGAGATGGTAAGATGACAACAGCCTTCAGCTGTTTTACTTCATGCAGTTTTAGTGTTTTGGCTATGACAGGGCAAGTCCCAGTTGGTGGGGGACTAAGAAGTCACTGGTTTGGTGCAGAGGAGGTACGGGAAGACGGAACAGCAATATGCATTCTCAGGAATTCTTGGGCTCAAGAGGAGGGCTTTTTCCAGCCTACATAACCCTGTCTGCTTGCCTATTCTGCTGCAGGTGGGGGGAAATCTGAAATTCTCTTCACCAGACAGTCTGAGTAGAGGGAGCTGCTAAAAAGGTAGCTGAGAGGTTTTAAGCACATGCTCCCTGGATCAGAGGACCCCAATCCTTGATGCATGAAGGACTGAATCTAAGTACAGGCTGAAGTCACACTTCTCAGAAAGAGGCAAACTTGTATTCAGTCGTTGCATTTTGAGTACACTTACTTAAAAACAGACTACAATCTCTAAGGTACGTACCTGGCTCATTTTTGGCAATTCTTTTTCTGTTTTAGTATCTTTTTCTTTGGCTAGATCCTTCAGCATCTGCTTCAACTGTTTTTGGTAATCTACTGCATCACCTTTTTTTTGAGCAGACATAAAAAGGAGAATTAATTTTCAAGTCACTGGAGTAAATTTATATTTCAAAATAAACCTCAGAGAGCAGAGATAACATGGGAGGGATCACAAGTGGGTTATCTCATATGCACACTCATTAGAGAACCATTCTGGACATACCATTTGATTTTCCAATCACTAGTGGTCTTGATGTTGACAGCAAAGGATTCTTTAATGGTGACTGGCTGTCTCGCTCATTTTCTGTGAGAGCTGTCCAAAAGAAGTGACAAATATAATCCTTTGTATTCTGCATGATGGTTATTTATATTTCTAGAACTTACATATTTGAAGAAAGCAAAATAATGGGGCAAATACATTTTTAAATACTTTTAAGTACTTAATTAAATCATACTGTAAAATTATGTTACTGTAAGTAAGACTGGTTCTGCAGTTGGAAGTTTGCCAAGAATGGCACATTTAATTAAAATCTCTGAACAGAGGAACTACCACAGAATTTTGTCACCTGATCAAAACTGGATCAAGATACGAATAAGGAGATCTCTACTGTACATGGAGTACGAGCCATTCAAAAATGTTCATATTTTGTCTGGAAGTAACGATGTAATTGGCTGCAAAAGATCTCCGAATGCAGCAGATGTGTGAGCTTTGACATGGTAATCCATAAATTCCATCCAAAAAGGTTTGACTGGAGTAAGTTGTTAACTGCAGTGACTGTAACTACAAATGTACATCCTATATGCTCCCAGTTGGAAGGAAGCAAGATTGAGATCTTCATTAAGCAGCTTTTTCCCAAAAGCAAGAGATTTTTTTGGAAACAGGTCTTCAATCCCTTTCACATTTCTTACCCGGTGGGATATGCAGCTTATACAGTAACTTTATCTTTTCATTCATTTCTCCATTATACATAACATCTGCAAGGCAAAAAAAGAAGGAAGTGAACCAGAGCACATACTTCCAGTTTAAAATAAATCAGGCATCTCTCTGTGCACAAAGGATAATTGTTTACATGGACAATAAACATATGGCCAGTGTATTACTTTAAGTTGTGCCTGTCAGTGAGGAACAGCAGGTGACAGCCATCTGTTTGGTCTTTGTTCTTGTAAAGTAGATTGGGAATAACTAAACCTGTGGAGCTTCAGCATTATTTTAAAATATCGAGGATGGCAGGGAATCTAGCAAAGGCTGTTTGCTGCCACAGATTAACAGGAATGTGAGAGGGCAGAGACAGAAAACTTTGGGGACATGATGTCCTTAGTATTTCTCCCCTTCACCTATTACTGCTGTTCTACAGAGTAAGCCCAAAGGAGATAACTATTTAACATGTAATATAATTCACACTTTCAATGACCATGAAAAATAAGATTCTAAACTTTCAAATGCACTGAAACACCGTGAAGAACTTTTTAATTTAAAGTTGTATCCGTCTAAGAATCAAAATCAAATAACAATATAACACCAAGTGCCTTAAGGTTCACATAAAAAATTCTAAAAATCTTAAGTGACAAGAATAAAAATTCACAGATTTTTACTGAAGCTTTGAATGTTGATTCAGTTTTTTCCGCTTGCAATCAGGCAACAGTTGAGATATGGCACTTTCTCTTCAGCCAGATTTTGGGACAGGCAGCCTCATTTCATTAGGACAGCTGGTGGCCCTCAAGACCAACCCAAGCACAGCCCTCGGTCCCTGCTGGCCAGATTTTTTTTTTTTTTGTTCTGCTTGAAGTCAACATGTAAGGCAAGCAGCAGTCAGCTGTGTTTAAGATTAAGTCTTCAAGAAGTGTTTACAAAGAGAAACACTAAGATTTCAAAGGTATACTGACAGCAGTGAGTAGAGAGAATTTCCTAGTGTTCCATACAGACCCAAGTATAATTTTAATTCATACAAGATTTTAAACAAAATTACTATTGTCTGAGATATCAGATTTTTAGTACAAGATTCAGTCATGTCCTTAGGGCTGTCTTTTAAATCAAATTGACTTCGGGTGATTGGAACACAAAAAAAATCAGTAAAGGTCACTGATTAGGATAACGATAAGCCCTAGAAAACCATCCTCCCCTGCCAGTCATACAGCGTTTCAACATTCACATCTCTCACACATGCCACCCCCTGCTCTGCCCACCTTCCACCCTGCAGGTGAGCTGATACCTAAGCAGCTGGCGAGCCCCTTGAACTCGATGAGCCGGTCCATGTTCTCATCCAGGAGCCGGAAGGTCCTTTGGGCGAGGACGTCGGTGTGCTCCCCGCAGGTCCAGGGCGACACCAGCCTGTACAGGTTGGCAAACTGCTGGGCATCGATGCGGTACTGCTCGGCGTACGGCCGGCTGGGGTCGTGCCGCTCCGACACCGGGCTCGTCGTTTCCCAGTAACACCTTATTAAATGTTCCCTCTAGGAGAAATGGGAGGCGGGAGAGGGGTTATTGCGCTGCACGGTGTCAGAGAGCACCACCAGCAGTAAAGGGCATTCACATCAAACTGATGTAAAATGCTCACAATTCTCTTTGCGTGAGGTGTCATACTGATACCGAGACCATTTCTGTGTGAAAAAGCAAATCTTTAACCAGAGCAGCCAACCGCTCTCATAATTTGGATAATGGATAATTAGTACATTTGAAGGGAGACGGTGCAAATTCCTGGAATAAATTCACTATGGGCTACTGAAACTCTATTAGCCACATCTGGCCCAGGATGTTCCTAACCAGCCAAAGGTACAGAGGGTCACAGAAAACACAGGGTAAGCATTATACAGACTTGACCTGTTCATTTATTCTCTCTCAGACATCTCCATTTGGATACTGTACCTATTAGTCTTCCCCTAGGGACAGGCAGAACAAAGAGTCCTAACAAAGCAAGCTGTCCCTGGGGAAGCAAGGAAAATAAAGAAAAAGGAACTGCCACCAAGAAATTAAATAAGGGGAGTGTGAGCCAGTTAAAGCTCAAAACCAGCAGTGAGCAGCAGGAGGGAAGAACAAGCTCCAGCAGCATCATCTTACAACCACTAATGGAAGGAGGATACAGCTGCTCTTAGTGACAAAACTGTGCAGCACTAACAACATACCACAGTCATATTCTCAGTATTTATGGCTGTGGACAATACACAAAAGAAATGGTCCATTAAGGGCAATGATTACAAGCTTGGACCTCTAAATCAAGTACAGTTGTATAAGCTTAGATGTCCCTGTCTCCAAATAACTCTATTACAAGTTTTGTCAAATACCAGCTTGACAGAAAGGAACTGAAGTAGAAACTGCTTTCAGTTATAAAAAAAAAAAAAAAAAAAAAAAGAAGTAAAACTGTTAGAAATTAGGAACAAACAGCAAGGACACATGTTTGTGGGGTTTTCTTTCCCTTATGGAAAACAGTCTGCCTTTAAACAGCATTAAGAAAGCAGGACGCAAAAGCACTGCCAAGAACCCAGTGAGCAGAGCTACATATTTATTCTGCATGTGAAAGTTACCAGAACCTCACTTGTCAGGGACCACTTCCAAGCAGCAAGTTATAAAGGAAACTCTGGAGCAGTTCTCCTCTGAAGGATCTGTGCATTACTACTCCTCTTTAACAACTGCACAACCACAGAAAGGACAAAATGGCACGATCCCATCCAAACAGCACCGCCCAGGCAGAGGACATGAGGTCCAGGGCAGCAATGCAAAGCAACAGCTGGAAGTTACACCCAAAGGAGCTTTAAATAGTGCACCGCCCGCTTTTCAGGGAGACCAACCTTGAACAAGTCATACAATTCCTCTAAATCTTCAGGAAGAATTGAAACATCTGGGATGACAACTCGGAGCTTAAAAAGAAAGAAAATCATGTTAGTGACAGTCTCTACTGCCTTCATCGCTGACATGGGCAGGCCCATGAGCCCTGCAGGGACTGCACTGACATGCTACAGCTGAAACTGCAGTATTGAAAAATCTTTGCAATGTTTCCCCCTTCTTTAGGTTCATCAGTTAGACAGGTCCATGAAAAGAGAAATCCCTCAAGAGCTATTTCAAACAAAGACAGGAAGTCCCTAAGCTACAGGTCACAGGAGGCTGGGGAAGCATCTTATCGTGCTCTGTCTCTTCTTACACTCTTCGCCAGGCATCTGCCCAGGGCCAGCCATGGTCAGAGACAAGGCACTGACCTGGATGGCCCTGCAGTTTTTCTTAACTGTAAAGCCACCCTAGAAAATAATGCACATAGCTGCAAAAGAAAAATCATCAGCATCCCAGGAAAGAACTTATTCCAGAGACAGTAATGATTCTTCCCTGTTTCAAGGCCTGGTGGCACCTTTAGAAAAACTAAACCAGTGTGCCCCCAGAGAGGCAATGTTAAGCTACCTCAGTCAAAATAATACCCTACTTACCACATTTTGCTTGGTTGTATCTTCGTGGCTCTGCAGGACACGGATTCGGTGTTTGTAGCGCATGTGCTCTATCTGTGCCACAGAGTGGTCTCCAAATTTCTACAGAGAGGAAAAGAAGTTTATTAGTTGTGTAATATTTTATGATATTTGTATTTCTCATTTACTGGAAATACAACTTTTGAAGTACAGCAGGACCTTGAAGAAAAAGCATACCCAGTCTCTAATTAATCTCTCAGTGTAGGTATTCATAATACACCTAGTCTTGTGCATTTGAGCACTTTAGTTAAGGAATCTGTAAACATGTATTAACTTCAAAGCATCCATGTTGAATTTAACCGTTTTCTTCTTTAAAATTCTAACTTAACTGACCAGTAGATACAGAGCAGTATTTTACCTCATAGGAGTCGTGAATCAGGTTTGCTATTTCAGTCACTGGAGAGGGTTCCTGGTCATCACTAAAGAATGCATGGTGATTACCAATAGGTGGTAGAGGGCTTTCCTCATTTTTGACATGCTCTAAAAACCTATAGAGGAGTAATATGTAAGCACACAAATCACACTACGCTATGCTCTTCTCAATTCAAATAAGCAAACAAGTCTTATAGCTCAGACTTAGAAATAAATTAGGGTTTGGGCAAGCTAGGGTTTTCAGAAATGGCTTTGTGATTACTCATCCGAGGAACAGCAAGTCAGCCAAATGACTAAATGCTGCCCAAGGAAGAAAACTTCTGTCTCCTTGAAGTCTGGAGCAGGAAGCCCGTCACTCCAGGGAAGGCACGAAGAGCAGCAGTAAATATTGCACACTGACGCAGTCGATGCATGTCTCGGCACTGCCAGGAAATTTCACAGGACATCTCGTCCCATGTACAAAGCCCATTGTTTAAGGCAGACACTGCAAAAGCAGCAACAGCAGCAAGGCAACATGGAGGGTCCTGCTGGTGCCTAGATGGAAGGAGCACTCCTGTGAGGCCATACCTGCTCAGGATCATCAAGGCCTGCCCATCGTCCTTGCTGTTACACAGATCCACAGCGTTGGCTTCCAGGATGGCCAAGCCCAGCTGGAAAATGGCCTTGATGCCATCATAGAAGAAGCAGTCCACAACATTCACAGCACTTTCCAGGGGCATGATACTAAGGAAAAGGGTAAGGAACCAGGAAAGAGAGATGGAAGCTAAGGCTGTCAGGTCCTTCATATGTTCAGCCAGCTCTGGAAGTTGCTCTTTTATAAGCTCTTCAAACACTGACTGGTCTACCTGAGCACCTGCAGGTCATAAAAAAAAAAGTATTAGCCAGGACTGACAGAGGAAAAAATATTCTTTGAAGGTAATCATTGTTATCAACTATCAACTGTAAGAGTTTCTTAAAATTTAAACTGACATGATACACATGCATCTACAAAGAAAAATTCTATTATCCTCCTGCTGCGATCTCAGCCCAACCTCCATGTCCATAATCCTTACTGTACAACTTTCTGTAAAAAGAGTGTGTTAATTCTCCTAAGTGCCTTTAGGGTGCAATGAAATAGTAATAGCAGCAGCTGTTGGTTTTGGCTACAAGAGCACATAGAAATTAAGTGCAAGCAAAAGCAATCTTAAAGCATTTTACTGTTCGATTTGGGATTTATGCAGTGGAAATAAGACTGTACACATTCCTCTCCGGTGCAAGTGGGCAGTAAAGCTTTCACTCTAAGTGAGGAAATATAAGATGGAAATCGAGATATGGCTACACACGCTAAGCAGGAAAAAAATATTTACACATAAATACATGCACAGATATAAATATATACTTACATGCATAATTATCTATATATAAAGAACAAAGGATTTCTGCAATGCCCAGATAAAAGCTTTCCTAACTGTCCCAACCAGTCTTTCCAAAAGAGCAGATCCAGTCTCTGCTTTAGCTACTAGCTCAGTTCTGCCTTGTCAGCAGGTATTGTAGCATCAATATAGTTTCTTATCACTGAAGGGGCCTGTGTCTACAAACCAGATCTGCCACATCACGGCTTTAACCAAAGATACTACAAGTTAAAAATATTCCTGAGTACAAAATGCAGTTGGCTTTTCAAGTATTTTCTCTTTCCTTTCAAGTTCTTTCATTTCTTTCTCATAGTCCACATTCTGCTAATATTAGCAGACTATTTTAATTGCTATGAAATTTCTGAGACATGTATATACCTAGCACTCAAAACTTCTGTTGTTCAAAAGCAGAATATAACCTGGACAACCTGTGGCAGAGCGCCAGCATCTTTTGGCTTTGCATCCAAATCACAGAGAAAAAAAAAAAACAGCTCTGCCATTTTGCTGTCTTAGAACTTCTCACATCAACCCACAAAGAGCTTCTGCTGGTGACTGAACAAACATTACAGCACCACAAATCAAAAGTAAGTGCCCAGGGGCATGCAAAGAGCTTTTGAGAAACACATCAAGCATGGTGCTTTGAAGAGAAAGCCTTCTCATGTCAAATGGTCATAAGCAAGAAGAGTAAAGAAAACAGAGCAGAAAACAGACCAGGGTTACTCAACAGAGGGCAATTTTTGTGGTTTTTTTTTTTAATAAGCTTAATGCAAACAATTTTATAGCCATAGTTAACACAGACAAAAAAATTGACTTGGTTTTAGAGGTTTTTGCAGGAAGCCAGAGACAGATAGGCAGATACATATAAAAAGATGATGCCAGACTCAGAGACAGCACTGGCAAAAGTGGATGTTTAAAAGGAACATGCAATGCTGCCTAGATCTTTCACAGAACTTTTTATACTAAGTGTTGACATTATAGATGAAAGTCAAGTAGATGTATTCAAAGGGACTTTTCTGCCCACCTCTTCATTGGGCTCCCATAAATCATGAAATCTGAGCAACTGAATCTCTAATGTGTTACAGCATGAGACAATGACGAGTTAGGAAAATACCAGGGCATCCATTTAAAAAATGATGACCCAAGATGCAAGCTAAATGACATCTCCAGGACTGAAAAGGCAAATCAGAGAAATTAAATAAGATTTTCAGTGTTTCAATAGTTACAGTATCAGTATGATGACAGCCTAACAGATAAAGCAGGGTAATACGGCCTGCTGTTTTATGCAGAGCATGGAAAAGTCATGGTAACATGAGAATAGGATATATGCATGACCCTTGCCATCACTCTTGACCCAAGAATAACTTGTTTCTGTCTTGGAGCTATCTGCTTATAATTTCCTCTACGCATTGCAGGGGGAAGAAGGACAGAGGGAATTCTTGAAGGAGGTGCCCTTCCTGCAGGCCTTTCACATTTGCAAGCAGTGAAATGAAAATGCTTGTGAAAGGACAGAGTTGTCATAGCTGCCAAGGCTGAAGGAGGGAGATTGTCATGTGATGCAAGTAAAAAAGTTGAGTAAGACTGAATTGCCTAAGCAATTTTGAAAGCAAAAATTATAAATAAACACACAAATAAATAAAATATTATGAAAGTCATAAAGAAAAGGCCCAAGAGAAAATGGCACTAAGAAGGCCTGTTATAACCAAGGTCATTAATTCAGTAGCTGTTTTGACTGTAGAGATTACTGGCTGACACTGAAGAGGAAAAGCACAGTGATGGGTAGCAAGGTCAGAGATCATCAAAGTTATAGAGAGATCAAAATCTGGACAGACAAAAGTGAGTCTGGACTCCAAATCTGGAGTGCAGACAAAGAGGAAAAGTTGGGTCTTGGAAGTGCTATGCAGGAAGAAACAATACAAAGTTTAGAATACGGTTGGTTGCTAATCAAAAGAGAAGGTCGACTGAAATGCGAAGCCAAGAACACTAACTTGGGCAACAGGAACCAGAGGTGGGGCAGGGTGGAGAAGATCAGTAGCACTGATTTGGGCACAAAGTTCTAGGGTATACCAAAGCTGCAGAAGTAACTGCTTGGTGAAGCAACCATGCTGCAAAACTAGACCTCTGCCATTCAAATAGAGGGAGAAGGGGAACTTCCAAGCTGAAGTTCCTGGCTCTTTGCACCGTGGTGAGCCGTGGCACTATGTCTTCTAGAGTCACAGCACTCTTTCCTTGGGGTACAGAGGACAGGAAAACAGAGAGACAGGACAACCAACACTTTCAGCACTCAAACAACGTACGCTGCAGCCGTGGCAAGTGACAGGCAAGATACAAACCCCAAATTAAGTAAAACTCAAAGCAGTGATATGGCTGGCCAAGTGACTCATTAGTTTGGGTGTGGAGAATGCTACTTAGGAGCAATAACCCAGCAAGCATCAAAGTTATCAGTAACTCAAGGCACACTGATGATATCTAGAAATGCACAAGGGCAGATAAAGCTGTTTCTCTTTTAATCGAGGGAAGAGGAAGACAAACATGGAAGTCAGTCATCAAAATAGCAGTTTAAAGCCATTCTGACAAGTGAGACAGTTACAATGCCCAGTCCACTAGCTGAAAATATCAATGGCATTCAAAGCACCACAGAACATCCTAAGCATCCAGCTAACTTGGGAATAACTTTGCTTGAACTTACTTCCTTGACAGTTCAGTGACGAGACAATAACTGTGCAGCAAGACAGTATCAGAAGGGAGGTATGACAAACCCATCCTTCAAGGAAAAGACTGGAAATATTCTCAGATATCTCTTTCCACTCCTCAGGCAGCATAAGAGTGCCCAGACCATTTCTACCTCCCAGAACCACTACCACCAGGGATTTCCTCCTATCCCCATCTCCTCCCAAGTGACCCTGATCCCTCTCTTTGCCACAGCGATGGTATAACAGCAGACGCTGTAGCTAAGGCCTAAGGTAAGCATAGAAGAGGGAAAAACTATCAAACATTTCTGCAAGGGGAAGAATTCACTGCAAAGAAAAAATACTCCTCTTGTATGCATTCCTGCACTTACTGTGTGCAGCTGCTCAGCCCCTCTCTGTGCTTGAGGCAGATGTTTGCACACCAGTTTTAAAAACAGTTACACTGCAAAGAGCAGGAGACACCACACACACAGTGCATGGCACGCTCTGCAGAGTGACAGAACTTACTTCCTAAATGCAGCATCACACACTCAGAGAGTTTTGTATCAGCCCTCATTACAAAGAGCTAATTTAGGTGCAAACCTGCATTTCTCCAGCAGCCAGGCAATTCAGACGGGTCAGACCACAAATACCTACTCTAGGAGATCTTTCCTAGGTTCAACTTAAACAGCTCAAGTCTCTAATCAAGACCTGCAAGCTTTTCTATTTTTACCTAACAGGCAAAAGTGTCACCGCCTTCTGATCAACAGGAAAGAAAAAGACAAACTGTAAAGTTGAGCATATATTTATAGATCTTGCAATTCAAACCCTTCAAACCAAAACCAACTCTGGCTGGAACTGCTGTCCCTGCACACCACACAAGTAGATGGACCACCTCATCTGTGGGGTCTGGATCTCAGCAGACCCTGAGCATTTTACTCACCCCTGTGCCACATGGCTGCCCCTTCCCAATCTGCAAGAAGACAGACACGAACTCACCTATCACTCGGTGGTTGAAGTAATCCGGCAGCATTCGCTCACACACAGCAACCAGCAGCCAAAAGGCTTCTTCCTCTTTGGCATACAACAGCAACACGGAGGTCAAAATGTTCATAGACTTACAAGGGCAAAGAAGAAAATGGGATTTGTTAGTGACAAAAGCTCAATTGTGGCTATTTTTATAGAAAGGAAAATAGTGCAATATGATGTAAACAACAAAAAAACCCCAAACCAAACAAAAAAAAAAACACTTCAAGAAAAAGAGACATAAGACAGCAAATACATGGTTGCAACCCTCAAGGCATAACAAGTTTTTCTAGCCTATGTATACTGTTTTTCATAAGAGCAATAGGAAACAATGGAGAAAAGCATAGTACTGGATTTGCCCACAAAAAAACCAGGTAACTGATAGTGCAAGGTGTTTTGGGGCTGCTTTCACCCGCCCACTTCCTGTATCAGGACTGGTCTGATGTTAATGAGAATTCACAGAGCTGCACAGAAATTAATGTTATTTTAGCTGGCTAGCTGGACAAATTATTTTCATCATTTATCATGTTTTGGAAGACAGTGGCAGAAAGGTTCATGAAGCCTCTGCCCCAGTGCACTACATGAACCTCATCCCTGCGGGCCAATTTGCTCTGTACTGTCCCCAAGTGCAAGAAACGCACTTTTGAGCAAATAAAAGCACCACAAACGTTTTTTTCCCTCTGTAACTCTAAATGCAGTTTGCAAGACGCTGAAGGAGTATTTTATAAAGACAGAGCCTTTTGTTAAGCCTACTTGTTTTCTGGAGTGAATGACATTTAATAACTGAAATTATGTATTGTTACTAACTCAAAGGGACCTTATTTACCAACACCACCATCAAAAATACTCCCAACAGAACAATAAAGCAGAGAGTGGAGAGAAGGAGAAAAAAAAAAAAAAAAGCAGTGAGAGTTATAGCCCTGGGAATTTCTCACCTGGCAGTATCCTATTTTGGGGTTCCTGTGCGCGTACGCCGTGAGGACCCTTCTGAGGGCAGCGATCCCCGTCTCGCTCTGGAAGGCGGGGTGCTCCGGCAGCGAGCGGTGCAGGTCACGCTCGATCTCCTCTGTCGCCATACAGCACTTGCCCATGGACGCCTCCACCAAATGTATGTAGTACCCGGGATGGGAGGCAAGATCTGTCTCGGCGTCTGAGAGCAGCAGGGAGAGAGAAAGAGGAAGATAGGAGTGGATTAGGACAATGCTAAACTTACTGTTGTGGGAAATACTGCTCAAAAGGATCTAAGGAAGATGGTTTTCCCCAAGGTCTGTGAATTTACTGAAATTTCCAGATCTAAGAGGGATAAGATCCTAGCAGAATACATGTCTTGTAAACAAAATAAGCATTAGCAAACCTTACATGACAAAATATCATTCAAAACACCTTAACTGAGCAAAAGACTTTTCCAGCAGAAAGTATTATAGAATCATAGAATGGTTTGCATTGGAAGGGACCTTAAAGATTACCTTGTTCCAATCCCTCTGATGTGGGCAGGGACACCTCCCACAAGACCAGGCTGCTTAAAGCCCCATCCAGCCTGGCCTTGAACGCTTCCTGGGATGGGACATCCACAGTTTCCCTGGGCAGCCGGTTCCAGTGCCTCACCACCCGCACATATTACTGGGAGAAATGTATTCAGCCGTGTTCACATCCTCCCAGGAGGAAAAGCTCCACTTTTGACAAATGTCTGAACATGTCATATATTGGATTAATGACTAAACTTGAGATCATACTGTAAGCACACTCTGGGTCTGCCAGATCTGTCAATGAAATGAGTTGTTTTTTCCGTCTCCAGTTTCTGTAAGCCCTGCCAACGTTCAACAAGAAGCAGAAGCAGGACTGCCAACTTCAAGATGTCATTATTTTGCAATAATTTGATTTCTCTAGGGTTAAATCAATATTTATGCTACAATCTAATTACTGCTTGAAGAAGAACATTGTTTTATGAAAATATGATGCTAATTTTAAATTACATAAATTATAAAGATGTTATTTTGATTCTTCTGCACATCATATAATGTCATCCTGAGATAAAATTTTTACAGATTTACCTAGGTACTTGCTTGCATTTATTATTTCAGTTCAGATCATCTCTCTTCTGTAAGTAGTATCACAAGTTCCATGTAAAGGACATTTAATTGCCCTTGGAAGATTTCTTGCCTAAATGTTTTGCCATGTCCAGAATCAGAGGATGCCTACAGCCAACATTTCTAAGCATGCCCACCTGAGAACAGCAGCCAGAGTTTGCCTCTTAAGGATTCAGGAATTCCCATAGCAACAAGTTTTCTGATCTTCTCTGTGCGAAACATGCACACGGTTCTGCCATATTCTACAAAATGGTCATCCCACAGGCTCTCTTTGATTTGCTCCCTAGACTGGGAACAAGATGTATTTTAAAAGAACAAATCGTGTGCACGTGAGAACTGGTAAACAAAAACATTTTTCATATTAGAAATTCTGCAAGGTATTTCCATTACCAATGGAAATGGGAAGCCTGCCCTAGGGACTACAACTTTCCCCATTGTGCATATCCAATTCACCACACAGAGAGAAAAATTATAAACATTCACCAGAACAAAATGAGGGGGGGGAGAAGAAAATAATCCAAGCAACTAGAAAAGCTGTTATCTCATATCTAACTTCTCCAACCAATACAGAGTGCATTTTACTAAAAATACGTATCATTTTGAACGTAACCGCAGCTTTTTTAAAAACAAAAAAAACCCTAAAACTCCTACAGCTTCCCCCAAATGTTACATACCTTTCCAAAATCAAGGCCTGACATTCCTGACTGATGAAAGTCTGACCTTAGTGCTTCTGCACTGAGCAAGTAACTGTTTTCCTTTTCACATTCACTTCTCTCCTTCCTTTGTGAAGCCTCTGTTCCCAAATGTGCAGGCTCACCATCCCTCAGCACGCACATGGATCCAAAAGCAAGACTATTCTGCAATGCAGAATCAAAGCAGTAATGACTGAAAAGAGGCTAAGAACTACATCCTCAACTGTCCTCAAGACACAGAGCAGGGTTACTCTTCGCCTTTTCCGTTAAAACCTTTCACAACTTTCAGGAGCAAAGGTCTTACTCAAGACTTTATACAAATGATCATTCATTTGCATGTTAGGAAAAGGGTTGGTACTTTAAACCAAAAGTTCTAAGTGTCCTTGATGACAAGCTACCAAACAGTCTTCTACTGTTAGGATTTGAAAGACAGAATCAGAGAACAATTTAGGTTGGAGAAAACCATCTTTTTCAATCCCTTACTCAAAGCAGGAGCTCTCAGACCTGGTTGCTGGAGTCTGTGCCCAGTTAAGTTGAGTAGCTCCAAGAAAGCAGAGTCCACAGCCCCTCTGAGAAGCCTGGTCCAGCTCTGCCCACCCGTGAGGGGAAATCTTTCTCTTTTTATCTCTTCAGATTTTCCCTTGCTGCATCGTGAGGCTGTGGCTGCTCATCTTTCAGCTGGTGTATCCATGATGAGTCTGCCTCCATCTTCTAACTCCCCACTATCTAGCGGAAGACTGGTTGAAGAAGTCCTGCTCCCTCAACCTCTCCTAGCATGTACTCCATCCCGTCTTGCAGCCGTTCCCTAGACTTACT
The DNA here is from genome assembly GCA_035041135.1 of Platyrinchus mystaceus. NCBI lineage: Eukaryota > Metazoa > Chordata > Aves > Passeriformes > Tyrannidae > Platyrinchus > Platyrinchus mystaceus. The sequence continues at coordinate 87,356,766 of JAWWLV010000001.1, forward strand.
CCAATTTCAGTGCTTTTCTTGTGCAGTGGACACAGTACTCCAGATCAGCCTCAGAAGTGCTGAATAAAAGGGAACAGTAACATCCTGTGACCTGCTGGTTACAATCCTCCTAGTACAACCTGATTCAGTGTTGGCCCTCAGTACTGTAAGAGCATACTGCTGACTTACAAGCTTGACTTGTCCACCATGAGCCCCTCATCTTTTCCACATGGCTGTTCTCCAGCCAGACAGTCCGCAGCCCCTCCTGTCACATAGGGCTACTTTGTTGGGTTTCACATTTGCTTTTGTTGAACTTCACAAGGTCTCTAACAGCCCATTCCTCCATATTGCTGAGGTCTCTGTGAAGGGCAGCCCTGCTGCCCACCACATTCACTGCTTCACCCAGTGTGTCAATCACAACCTTGCTGAGGGTGTGTTCCATCCCACCAGGCAGGTCTTTAAAGAAGGCATCAGATAGCACTGGCTCAAGATCAATCCCCCAAGGAAGGCAGGATAATGAACTAATGGAAAGGAGGAAAGGGGGGAAAGGGATGAGAGAGGGCAGAAGTAGGAGAGAGGGGAGAGGAAAAAGAAGAGGAAAGACCAGTACCTGGTTGTTATTTTGCAAGTTGTTGCAGTGCACTGGGTTGATGGAGTTCACTTCTTTTAGCCTCTGCAGCAGGTTCTCCACCAAAGTATCCCGGTCCTTCAGCTCAATGAACTGAAATGCTGTCTTGCTCCTTATGCTAACAATGATGGGGTTAGGGAGAAGGCTTGTGTCCTCCATCTTCTCTATACTGATTACCTTTTTCAGAAACATTATAGAAAACACATTTGGCATCACATCCACAGAAACATCTTCAAATATTCTACAAGTACTAAAATGTACAAATATAGCATTCAAAGGCACGCATGTTTATATGTGGTTATTCATACTGGTTTTCCTTAATCAAACACATCCTACCACCTGAAGTTCATGGTCTCTTTAGAAGCTCAAAGCAGATACCAAAAAGTATCCCAGATGCCTTTTTTTTTTTTTAATAAATGACTTTGCAGCCCAATTCTGGACAGTAGACTGAGGGGAAAGATAAGAAAGAGGTGTATGAATAAAAGAAGATTTATAAAAGGATCAACTTGATCAAATTCTGGGGAATGGAGGAAGAAATTTACTTTCGCACCTTTGAAGATAGGGAGAAACAGCTGTTTTATTATTTCTAATTAAGTATATAACACTGTTCTCTTACTGTTTTCTGTTTTTATAACAGTGGAAGATAAGTTGCTACAGCTAAGATATGATTTGGATGTTACTCTGTTATTAGTCGAGGATGAAAGGAAAGCTTTAATTAGGAGATCATAACAGCCTTGTATCCACAGCAGATCAGGCAGATGTTAGCCAACAGCTTCTGTCTCCTCTTCTACTCCCACCACCTTCCCATGTGCTCTCCTTCCACTTAAATACATCTTTGATTTCATGTAAATTTGTCAGCTCATTACTGCGTCCAGAACACCCCTTTTTCTCTCTGCTCTACAGCTTTGAAAAGTATCCACAGGTTGGTTAGAGGTTGTCTATGGAGGGAGAGTTTCGACATTTTTAAGCGTTGATCCCAGGCAAGGATGCTTTTACATTGCTGGAATGGTCCAAGCTGGTCTCCATCAACATCAAGCTGGACAATGTGCTTGTGGAACTGGGAGGGGAACCCTGTCCAAGTCTTGGGCTGAGCAGATTCCGCTTTTGCAAGTGCTCTGTCCTGCTGCATCACCTGTCCACACTTCACTTTGAGGATCATGTTGAATCACCTGTATTTTTAATGAGACCCAGAACAAGCTGTACCACAATCCTGGAGGCATGATACACACAAGCATCCTACTCTTTTTCATCCAACAATACTTTGCAGATAAGCGACAGTGGAGGCTTAGGGTAGAAAAAGGGAGATAAAGACCCAAAATAAAACAAACTAACAACTCTACCTCTCTAAGTGGGATGATAACATTGCAGCAGCCATTTTCTTTGCTAGCAAAACAGATATAACTGTCTGAAGTGTACATCCTTCCCGCTGTGTGACAGCGACTAAACGGCGTCCAGAGAGAACAGTCCACAACTTCATAGAGCTTCTCCTTCCTGGGCAATCTGAAGAAGGCCCGAAAGAATTCATTCTGTGCTCTGGCTTCAAGATCCCTTAAGAAAAAGCAGTAAGAATGAATCACAAGATCCTGAAAGGCAGAACATACAGTGCAAGGTTTGCTTTTCTTGTTAACCTCACCAGGAGCGAGGGATACAGAATTAAAACACCGTGCACAGCAATCTTCAGTGCCTATGTGAACAGACTGCTAAAAGACCAACTTTGAAATACGAAAGAAAAACATTACCAATAATTGCTTGCTTAACAGTAAGGTCAAAAACAACTAGTGCAGTAACTAGGAAAGGAAAGGACACTAACTTAAATCAGCTGTTTTGTTAGTTTGGTTTGGGGTTTTTTTTAATTATTATTTAACCTTGCATTTTCTGTGGCTGCTGTATGACTTTCCACGCTCAAAGAGGTACAAATTTCAATGCCCAGGAGATAATTAAATCTTTCATCTGATGAACATACATCAAGCAACAGAGATTAGCTTAATGTTCCCTGTTTCCCTTCCCAGTAGCATTACCAACATCACCCCAGGGACTTGCACCTGCACCCAAAAGTAATGCATTTGCTCAGTGAGTACTTCCAAAGTGGTCAGTAATATAAGAAGTAATGATGGTGGCAGTTACATCATGGAATCCTTGACTTGCAGAGGTATCAGCCTCTGAGAGCCCTCAGAACAGCTGCAAAATGCAAAACAGTTTCAGGTCACTTGCAGACTCATTTGTGAGTAATAGCACCAACCACACTCCTTTTGGATGTGACTTCCTTCCACTCACCCATCCATGTTTATTTGGGAAAAAAAAAGTTTACATAACTGAAACTTTCATTACTGAGCTATGGTTATACAGATTTGACTTTGTGGATTTTTTTTTCTTCTCCTTTGTTAATGAAGAAGCCTGCAGTAATTTACAGAGCTATGCAATTGCATTATAAACAGGCCATGGCTATTAGCTCACCAACAGCAGCTCCAGAAACATTAGGGCTTAAATTCTATAATTTTCTTTACTACAAGTAAATTTTTTCCAAGCATGATTCACCTTGGGGAAAAGAAAAGGGGGGAAAAAAAAGCTTGACTTTGTGCCATTGAAAGAATTTAAAACGTGGGCTGAAGCATAACAGGGAGTGGTACCTTGGCACTGTAAATCCCCTCCCTACTCCTTCCTTCACCCTCCTCTTCTGCAGACACCTTCCCCCTACCCCAGCCCTGGTGTTAAAAAATGAGCTGAAACAAACGAAGCCTCTGCTTCAGGAAGTAAATCAATTGTCTGTTTGGGTTTTTTTCATTTTAGTTTAATCCATAGAAAAAAACAAAGCCATGTGAAACAGGGAGGAAGACAACCCAGAACAAACTGAGACCTGAAAAGGGAGGATCTGTATCTACAAGCAACAGAAAAGACAGAATGAGCTCAACCAGCGTTCAGAGCTGCTGTTTCCTTCTCAAGCATTATCTTCCTTAATGATATTATCCAAAGAAAACAGACAAACAGTCTCCTGTTTTTTGACAGAGAACAAAGAGAAACTCTCTTTGTGAAGGAAGACAAAAAGGTTGCTCCTTAGTTAAAATTCCACAGCAAGAGCAACTCTGATAAGTGCCCGCAGCAATCTGCTATTGTGACAAAGCTGGATCAGGATATGCCTCCTAGTTAACTCACCACTAAAATATTTTCCATTTCTGCACTGCACAGATGAATGCTGCTGATAGCATCTGCAGTCAGGTCTGGGTAGAGCTGTGCTCTCCTACTATTGTGCTGAGAAGGTAAGACCCTCCCTGCATCTACTCAGCTGTGAAGATTTCTAGACCTCTGTATGAAAAGAGGCATTATACAGAAGAGTGAGACTTTTGCTCAGGCAGAGGTTGTCTGCTATTTAAGAGCTGACTGTTTCTAATGCTCCAAAATCTGAAGCTTCTGAGTTTTCAAAACTTTGCTGCATCTCTTGGTAATGCAGGCTCCACGTGCAGGGCCTTTCACACAACAAGCCACAGGATTTTAAGTTGAAGAAGAATGACATTCCCCATATCTGAATCAAAGTAAATTCACCAGGACTGCATCCACCCCCTACTCAGCCTGTACCAGGGAAAGGCTGCCAACCCCAATATCCCTGGACCTGCCTGTCACCCCATGACTCAGACACAGGCCTACACAGGGTCAGCACAGAGACTGCACCGCAGCCAGGGCTGCCCCAGAAACAAGTGCTAAAACAGGGACCAGCCTGCCCTCCAAAGGAGGGATCCTGGATTGAAAAATGGTAGCACAGGAATGACATGCTGTCAGCACCTATCACTGTGGCCTCAAACAAGATGTTTTATTAGAAAGTTGCACACTATGAATATATTTCCTGTTAGGCAGGCAAATTCTAGGGCTTAAAGGCTTCCCTTCATAAACACAGCCAAACAAAACTAGAGTTGATAAAAAAAAATCCCAAAAACCCAAAAACAAAATCAGCTCCTAAAATGCGACAGGCAATTGTTTAAATATGATACAGCAAAGATGCAGTGGCTGGCCCACATTACCAGGTCCCACAGCTTCCATTTTTAGTTTCACAATACATCCCACACCAAACAGAAATGCAACCTTTCTACTTGCACCCCATCTGTTTGAAAATTTTTCTACTATCACTTAACAATTTCCATGTTGGTTTGGTTTTTAAGCAAATGCAGCATACTGAGCAGTGCCTAAGAAAAAAAAAGGAAAGCTATCGTTTTGTAAAAATAATGTTTACTGAGTATTTACACAAGCATTAGGAGAATAAAAGGTGAGAAGATGCTATTGCCTTGTTCTCTACTTTTCAGAAAACTCAGCAGTTCTTTCCAACTGCAGCTCGCAACTTGCATGTTATGGTATCCTGGACTGCGTCCAACTCTAGCACTTCAAAGTGAACGGCAAGCCTGAACTGCAATAACTCCTTGTGCATGACCCCTACATTACCTTCCAAGACTTTTAAATTAAAGGAAATAACACAGAAGACTAACAAAATGCCTAAAAGTATCAGGACACTTAAAATGCTGTCCTCACTGTCAAATGTTTTTCTGTGCTTTAAATTCAGCAGAAGCCAACTTGGCAAGATTTCAGCTCTGCTGAGTCACTTGCTGCCTATCTAAAATCTAAACTGGTTGACCTCTTGCTTTTAGAGACCAATTCCTAAATTCTTCTTACTATTAAGACTCCAGAAAGTTAGATATTCTGGAAATAACATCCAATGATATATGTCTTGTTTATTGGAATAACTGCTTCTGATAAGCAAGCCAGGAGAAGTTATCTGAGAAGAGCCAACATGGACTTGTCAGGACACATGTAAACTAAACATCATTCCCTTACACAGCAGGAACACTAGACTTGTAGATGGAGGAGACACAATGAATGCTTTAGCCATAATTTATGAAAGTCTTGATACATCCTCTCATGGAACTAATAAAACCACAAGTGAAAACTGTTGTACCAAGCCAGTTGAAAAAAAAAGTACCCCAAAAAGCAGCCCTCCAAGGCTTTCTGGTAGATTGGAAGATTGTATCCAGAGGAATTCCTTGGGAATCTGTCCTGGACTAGCTTCTGTTCAACGTCTTCATCAGCAATCTGCATGATGGATCAAGAGCTTGTTGTTAACTAAATTTGCACACGATGCGAGGCTGGTAGAGGCTAATGAACGAAAGAACAGGATCATATTCAGAGCTGTTGCAGAGACAGTCACTCTGCTCCTGCCCTGGTCAGCACTGGTGGGGTTTCTTGGGCAATTCTGTACCCTTCCATCCCACACCTGCCACCTCATGGCATAAGTGACGAATGTCCAGAGAAGAGTGACCACAGCGGACTGATAAGAAAACGCTGGCTGAAGAAGGGCAGTGCAGTTTAAAGAAAAAAAGAGAAAGGAGATGCACATCAACCTCCAAATACACAAACAATTGCTCTAAAGAAAGAGAGCATATCTGTTCTCTTCAATAGTACTGGGTGGAAACAAGAAGTGACAGACTCAAAAAGCAACGCCAAAGATTCAAGTTAGACCTCAGACTTTTAAATGACAGAACAGCAAAGTACCAGTATGGATCCTAATACTACCATTACTGCAAATCCTTAAAAAACATGTTAGGCAATCCTCTATGGTGACTGGCACACAGGAATAACCCAAACCCCACTTACTGCCAGGGAGATGCAACAAAAGGGGGTCCTTTCTAGTCACATTCTCCTTGTTGCTCAAGATTTAAAGCACTCTCAGATTCCCTCTCTGAAGGAATTAACGCAGACTGAAGTGACATTTACAACTCAGGGTACTTCAAGCAGTTTCCGTTCAGCTTAGGTCAGCGTTAACAACCTTCTTTGCCTTTGTGTGAAACAAAGCCATTCTCACTGGTAATTCAGAGTTAGACAGAAGAAAAGAAACTGATGTGGTTAGAGCCTGCAGAAATATATCATACTTTTGAAACCTTACTGACACAAGCACTGAAGCTTTTAAATTCCAGGTTCTGCTCTGGAGAATTTCCTCACTACATTTGAGGAATGCAATGGATACTCTTGCATACTGAAAGAGATGGAAATTAGAAGAAACCTATGCCAGAGATTGTAGCAACTTTCCTATTAAAAAAGAAAAAAATAGTTACCGTGTGTTCCAGTAAAATTGTATGGCACATAACTATGTCTGCAAGAAATGGCACTTGTAGTTATCAGACACCTGACCTTTCCTTTGCTTTTTATGGTAATTATCCTAATTTCCATTAATCCCTTCATAATCCATTGTTCTGAGCCTTATTTCATAATACAGCAAGGAAAATTGCATACTGACTTGACTCTAGCCATGATATAATTTGTGTCACAGATTTTGGGCCTAATCCCACAGCCTCTCTCAGTCCCATCTCAGTCACTGCTCAGCAAGATGACCTCAAGAGCCTCAGGAACGGCAAAAAAGGTTTCTGGGTTTCAGAATGTAGAATATACAGAGCATGATGACACTTAAAATGGATTTTTTAAAAATAAAGATATTGAGACAAGCCTCTCACAAAAAAAAGCCAAGCAAACAAAAGCCATCTACAGCAACTTCATTGATTTGAAAGAGCTGGAATAGTTCTAATGATGTGTGGATTATTGCTTTCATTTTCATAGACTATTATTTGCTTCCAAATCATGCACAAGAATTAACAATGACAATTATTAGGGGGAAAGTGTCGAGAGTAAAGTCATTGTTCTTGTAGTACTACAATGATTTCAAGAAAAAAAGCAGCAACAAAAACTTCATACACCAAAAAACATATAACCCCCCAAAACATGTCAGCACTAAAAACCAGTTTATCCACTATTCAAAAGCTAGGTCTTGCTTAATCACCTTATATTAAAGTAGTTGCCGAAGTGTGACAAAGGGCACCAGAAGCAGCAACTTATCCAACCACTACCTAATTCATGCAGAGGAAATGGGATTTCGGCCTCTTCCATGTTTCCCCTTCTGACATCCCTAGTCACAGCACAGGTTAGAGAACAATCTTGCCCAGGAACTCTCCATTAAAAGTATTTTTGTCCTTCCTTCTCCTTTGTCCCTTTTTTTTTTCTTCTTGGGTTGGAAGGAATGAGAGGAGAAAACCTGTTTGAATAAATTTGTGGGATGGTTTCTGCCACTTGATTGCGACACAATACTTTTCAAAAATGCCACAAGGTACTTACAAGTTGATTCCCTGAGAGCCCCTTATTATAGCATATTACTAAGCTTATACTTTTCTTTGCAACTGTAATTTTACTTTCTTTGTAGTTTTCCACTCAGTTAGTACCCCTGATTCAAAGACTATTTTGGGAAGCGACAACGACAAGTTAAAAATCGGTAGAAGCTAAAAATATCTCACCGCAGGCTTTTGTTACATCTCCTCTGTATTTCCTTTCTTTGCTTCATGCATCTAACTTTTCAGTCCAAAAGCAGTAGAAGGGTGGAATGGTAAAGCATGGAAAGGGGCTGAGATACAACTTATTACAGCCATATCCTACCTCAGCTAAAGTAAATAGCCTACACTTCACGGGCCAAAAGCCTACAATGTTAACAACATCCAGTTACACATACAGTGTAAAAACAACGGTAGCTCTTGTATTCCAAGGAACAGTGGCTATTAAAAGCAAAGGCTGCAAAGATGTTCACAGCTGCTCACCGTGTTACCTCAAATGAATTAATTGATGACATCATGGATGAAATCTTGGTGTCAGTGATTTTCCTGATTGTGTGTACATATGAAATCATAGAGAAAGTCCATTTTTTCAAACTTCATTATGAAACTTGGTAGAAGTATATACCCAGCACCACTGTAAAACTGCCCCTCAGAAACAATAAAAAGCACTACTGGATGTGTGCCTCTTTTTTCAGAAATGATACCATGCATTCCTTATGTTTTAGCTGGGAAGTAATACTTGGGTGATTCCCTTCATACCTCTGGCAGAGGGAGAGGAAGGAAGAGCAGGAAAGGCATGACTCAAGAGGAGATAAGCGCTCACACCCCATTCAGAAAAGAAGTATTTTAAATCAGCACCTTAACCTTCATGCCTCAGGCAAATTCCAGTTTGGGCTATTCCATCCTGCCCACCTAAAATTCCTCTGAGCAGTTTCCCTTCCCCTTTGTCACAGCAAGAAATAAAACACAGGAGTTGTGCCTTATGCTACTGGCAGAGAAATAGCTATCAATCTTTCCCAGAGAGCCCAATGCATTCTGTAGTGGGAGAGGAATGCAAAGATGCATTTCAGGGATGCATGGGGTAGAGCTGACAATAGCACATTAGTCTGTTGCAATTGCCTGTGGGTTTTTTAAGTCTTATAACTGCTCGCTAAATTAGCTATGGCAACCAACTAGTGGGAATTCCATGTTTCAGCTATTATCAAAAACAGTAATGTCACTAGGACACTAGGAAAGCCCACACATTGTCCAAATTGTGTTATAATATTGGTCTTCAGGGAAGATGGAAAATATCCCTTGCTGCAATCTCACATTCTAGAGGGAATGGTACCTTTAAAACAAACAAACAAAAAAACACGTGCTGTTTAGGGGAAGAATATAAAATGGAAAAACATATCTTGCACACAAGTTGAAATGTACCTATTGGATACACCATAATACATTATAAATTCTCTTCTGTGTCCAATCAATCCAGCTAACACACCAAACCATGAAGCCCACTATCAAACCTCTGCTCATATAACAGCTTAGATTTTTACCTCTTGGTAATCTGAGTAGGATCCTGTAGGCCTGGATCCAGTTCAAAGATTTCATTATCCAGTAGCCTTCGTAGCGTCACATCTGCCAGTTGCTCCATGATCCTGAAAGCCTCAGCGATGTTGAGGAACGTGGAGAAGTCACGCTCCTTATTTGCAGTAGTGACACGGACCGTGTCGGTCATGAAGACATTGGAGGTTCTTTCCAGTTTCTGGACCTCAACCCAAGGAATGATAAGTTTCACTGCAATCAGAGAGAAAAGCAAAAGTGTGTTGGAAACTCTGCTTACATTTTTCAGACTTGGGAAACAAGCAAACTCAGAATGAAACGCATACAACCACAGAGGAGAGACATTTTGGCAAGACCAAGCACATGCTGAAATGCCTGTTACGACTGCATTCAATCTCCCCCACTCCAAAAGTCTTTTTCAGATCCCTCCCTCAAAATTTTAACTATTTTCATAAGAAATGCTGGACTGGAGAGTTGTGCCTTTGCAGAACACCTGCCATACACTGTGCTCCTAACTTGTTCACAAGTCATTTCTGCAGCCTGCTTCCTTACTACCAAAAGAAACAGTTCAAGAGTACAAAAATAACAGGCTTTGTAAACTCCCAGAAACAAAATCAAAGGCAGGTGGAAAACCAATTACGTGCACAGTTACTTCGGCTTTTAAAATAAAGCTAACCCCCCCCATCCAAAAGGAAGCTTTTGCACATGGAGATTTCTATAAAGTGTAATTACTACTATAAACAGGACATTTTAAAAAAAGCTGCCTAGACACTGGGATCTTGCCATTTTGGTTACTTTATACTGAAAAGGTGCATAGGCAAATCTTGCCCTAAACATTAAGTGTAGTCAGACTTCTTTACAGAAAACAAGAAGTGCGGGATTTTGTTTTCTATGCTTAAACACCACCAAATCATAAAAATACAAGTGGTAAACAGATCTAGCTTATTTTAGATAACCACTGCAGGATGTTACTTGCCTCTCATACAAATCTCTGGGTAGAAATTAGACTGAAAAGGACTTTAAAACAGATTAAATTTGTTCTTAACAACTGTTGGAAGCTTCCCAGGATTCTCTGTGCCAATAACACCAAGACTACACCCCCTAACATCCCCAGCTGGTCTCTTGATGCTAATAAAGCAATAAAAAGGCAGTAATAACAAACATTGTCATATATATATATATGACACTTATCCATGATCATTAATTACCTAAGGAGCTACCTTCAGTAAGTTTTCTGTACTACATGAACCACAGCTGTCAAGATTATTTGCAGATCACATTTTTTCTTACTTAAATAAAGCACAGCTGCGTCAACACACACAGACTGTTGCAAATGGTCATAAAATCATCTGTATCGGAACAGCCAAGGGAACAAAAGATTAAATAACACTACAGCAATAGCACTGTTGTTCAGGCAGGTCAGAATCACACAAGCTCTACAGTGTTGGTTGTAGAAACAGCACAGCAGACTGTAAGGGGCCCGAACTACTGATAAAGGGTACTAAGCCTTCAAAGTTTTAGAAAAAACCACAAATTTAATTAAAAAATGTGAAGAAACCTTGGCACGCCCTTTCAAGATATCTGACCATCTTAGTCTCTGACGTCCTGCAAATACTTTGAGGCTAAGATAAAAGGGTACTTGTCCTGGAAAAAAATGTTCCATAGAGTTTATAGTCACATAAGCCATAAGTTAATTTCATGACAAGCTGAAAACAGGTTCTGATACTGCATTTCAGGTCATTTCAACACCAAATAAAACAAGAAGGTAACAGACTTGCCAGAAGCAGAAGATTCAACACTGTCAAAGAGATTTCATTCTAACAGAGATCAAAACACAATTAAGAACCATTTTTATTGCAACTCATATATGGTTTTTTCGCTGTGCTGTACTGAAGAACACAGTAATTGTGATTTCTTAGCAATATTTTCAAGACCAGATTTGAGCAGATTTGTGATTGCTACCTGAAAAAAATTACAATTAATCACTTGTTCTACATGTAATCAGCATCAGCTTCTCAAATAGTAACAACCAGAACTATAGTAAATCTGGATTACACCATGAAACACAAAGATTTCAAAAACATGACAAAACATTAGCCTAGAAACAGAAGTAATCTGCTTTAACAGAATCAAGGAAGTCGGAATCATTTCTGCATACATACTGCTTTCCACTGAGCTAGGGAAGTGTGTTTAGCCAAAAGAAAATTCAGGTTTTTATTTCACATTTCCATGCAAATGCATGGGAACACAAAGGCAATGCAACTGACTACAACAGTGAATCAACAGTGTATTTTCCATGATCAAAATAAAAAGTGCAAACATGTAATTGTTTGGGGGGGGTTTCTGTATTTTCATAATGAACACTATTAAAGATACGAGAAGAAATCTCTTCTTAAACAATACAGAGTGATGTTGTACTTCCAGTATCACTTAATTATCTGTGATATTGTATAAACAAAATTTTTGGAACAATAAAAAGGGTTTTTCTCTCTCCTTCCTGCTTCCTCTATTATCTATCATTAATAAGTACCATTTTTGCTTTGTGTGCTTTGGCAGATTGGCTATCTCAGATTTAATGACAGCATACCCACCATCATAGCAGGAAGAAACGACTGACAAAGGATATTATTTAATACTTATTTTAAACAGAAATATACTTTTATATATATATATAATACTTATTTTAAACAGGAAACAACAAGATTAAACAAGAATTCGGATATTTAGTATGTATCAAGAGACTCCATTCTAGTCTTCCCAGCAAAGTTTTATAGTGAATAACAAACTTACCCACATTTTAAATCTAACTCTTTCACCTTTTGGTGATATGACAAAATAATTGGCCTGAAATAATATAAGGGAAAAAAGGACTTCCAGCTCTAAGCATGTCTTCCATGTTTTAAGTCGTGGAAATTACCATTTACTATCTTTCTTATCATTACATTAATGTACTCCATTTTTAAATTTACAGCTATATCTCAATATCAAATTCAGATGGAATATGGCAAAGTTTTCCTAATTGTTATAACTAAAAATTGTTACTATATTTATAGCAGTATAGGTTTCTATTGCTGTCCTTGCTGAGGTTCCAGCACGATAAACAGGGCTTATAATGTTAGCAGTTCATGCACAATCTTAGTAAACAGAGAAATGCTATAGAGTTTATACAGCTATATTCATTTTTACCATCTTGTGTCTATTACTTTCATTTTTACCTTCTACTACCTGTTCTGACAGGCTTTTCATAATCACACAACCCTTCCTCTGTAGAGGAACACCATGACCAAGTTCTTACAACTTGCTGAACTATCTAAAAGTCTAAAAATGCCAAGACACACTTACAGTGACCTTCCTGCACTGCTATTCAGAAAAAAAACCAAATCCCTAAATTGCTGTTGGTTTTCCTTAAAAGCTCTGAATTTTCACCTGGTTCTCCAGGGCACAGCCCTTTTATGCTTCCTGGGCTATTTTCAGGCAGGCAGCTGGACTCAGACATCCCTGGCCCCACCAGCTTCTTCCTCTGCTGCCCTGCAGCAATGCGATGATTCTGCGTCCCCACCTGCAAGAGGGACCTATCCTCACTCATCCTTTTCAGCACTGAAAGTCTCTATTTCAGAACCTGTAGGAGGTCTGTTGCTGCTTTGCCATGGCATTAAAAAAAAGAATCAGACAGCAACTATGTATGCTCTTACAGTATCATTTTTATTACTGGATTCATATTAAAACATAAAAGACTGAAGTGAAAACTTAAACAGGATCTTTCAGCTGAACAACAAAAAATTCAGAAACTAAACTTCAGAGGTGAAGTAGGCTTTTCATAACAAATCTGACTATTCTTGCTTTTCAGTGTAGTTATATTTATATCTCTCCCCAACATTAGGAGTCTTACGCATTTACACTTACATTCTTTGCCCAGGAAGAAAGAATAAAAACAGAGATGATTGATGCTCAAATAAAGCCAGCCTTGCCGAGGAACTTTTCCTTTCCAACAGCAACAGGAATAATAGGTGATCAACTTCTCTGCTTCAGGAAAATTAAACCTGGATTCAAACTTCACCAGGGCTTCTCGGAACTTCTCAGGGTCTTCCTCCAGCTCAGCCAGCTTGCTGCTCGTTTCCTCTGCAATCAGTGCCTGAGTCCACAGCGAGACAAGGTATTAGGATAAAGCTACATACAGCATTCACAGTCGGGCAAGTTGCTACAAGCTACCTATTCAAATTTTAATAATGCAAACCTTTCTCACAAAGGAATTGAAGTTGATTTGCAATTTTCACACATGGAGAAATTTCTGGTGCTTGCATCTCTCATACATTTTTAATGCTTCCAAAGCAAGACTTCTAGGGCCGTTTTTAGATATACCACTTTTTCAATGAGTCTGGCAGAACCATATATTTATACTCTTACTATGGCTTACAATTGCTCTTATTTGGTATATACAGAGCAGAAGTAGAGTAACAGTTGTGTATACTGACCAGTACTATATACGTATGAAGAAGCAATGCAGTCAGATGTGTCATTAACTTGAGAGGTGCTTGGAACCATTAAAAATATGGTTTCAAGAACATCTACATAAATAAAATTAAGATTACAGATTTTTAACAGTGGTATTACAGCAAAAGAGTTGCAATTACCAAGACTACAGCAGGTACAAGGGTCCAAAACCTGGATTTAAATTAACTAATGAAACCTGAAGAATTTTAAATATGTGCTATGTTAGATAACAGGCTGCCACAGCATTATGAAGAGAGATTAACTGTACTTGGTCCTTTCAGTGTGCCTAAGACAAAATGCCTTTTTTTAAAGAAAACAGGATAAAAACTAGGATTTGTACCCTTCTTCCCCAGATTCTGAGCCCACTGAGATCACAGCAGTAGGGTTGAAATTCACCAGAAGCATTATCTTCCTACAAAGTTCCAAACCAGGAAAGGTTCTATGGGGGGAAGAGCACCCCAGTAAAACTCTTAGCAAGGAAAGCCCTGCAGCGGGACCTGAGGCACAGCAGTCACCAGTGAACCCACAACCCCACGAGCTATCACCACGCTCCTCTTGGAGCATGTATTTCACTAAAAGCAGAGCTCAGAACACCAGGCTTTCTAAGTTTTATCCCACACGCCATTATTACTTTAAATCTGGTCTGTGGTCACAAAATTCCTTTACTTTTAAAATTCTTTAGCCATCCAAACGAATGCTCCTTTCTCCATCCCTGTGGCCAGCCAGCAGCTTCATGTGCCTGGCCACGACCCCAGCATTCTGCAAAGCCAGCGGCAGTTTCTGTGCCAGATCCTGACAATGCAGGTGCTGTTTTCTTTTCTCCCATCCCTGTGCTGTGGGGACTGAGGTGGTGCCCACATGGGTGTGCAGACTCAGGCCCCATTGGTTATCACCTGATGTCACCACTGAGCCCCATCAAGAGGGACAGACGTGTGTAAATGGGCAGGAGAAACTGATGGGTTAAAGCGAGGAAAAACATGTGGGATAGGAGGAGAAACATAGTAAGGAGGAGATACAGGAAGGGAAGGTATTTAACATAATGTTTTGGAGAGACGGAGGAACTGAAAACAAATGCTGAAGACAGCTCAGCTGCATATCACAGGTGAGAGAACAGTGAAGCTGGAAAGGGACAAGTGGGATAAACATTAAATTAGATACTTTGGTTTTGAGATGTGTCCAAGAAGACGTGAGTACAGGTGGACAGATGCTGGCCACACCAGGTGCAAGAGCCACAAAGAAAACTAAAAATGTTTAGATGGTCAAAACCAATTATGAATGACAACTTCATGACATTACTTCCAATAGACAATACGTAATTGGGCAGGGAGGGTGAAAGTGAGACAGTTTCCTTACCTTCACTTTCCCTTTGACAAAACTAACAATATCTTCTTTATTGTCAAACACAGACAAAGTATGGAGCAAGTTTTGTTCCAGCCATTCCCAGTGCTGGTTTATTTCCTCTGCAGTAGCACCTAAAAGAGCAAAAAATAGGGTATTGAAACTAATCCTAAAAATAAAAATTGCAAGTGGAAAAAAAAAGTAATAAAATGCACTATTTCACAAATTCATTATGAGAAACTGAACTTTCAACCTCAAAATTCTTAGTAGCAAACAGGTCAAAAAGGTCTCACTCATGGCAATATAGTTAGAGAAAAACAAAAACCTCTTTGTTTTAGAAAATTAGTTTTAGTACTTTTAGTTTTATCTTCTCAAATGCTCTCAGCCAGCAAATGCTGCATTAAAAGTCAGAGCAATAAAAACAGCAAAACTTCATCCTGAGCTGCTAAACTGCAGCTTATTCTGACACGACGTTCCTTAAGTGGCCACTGGAAACCTCTGATTTATGCCCTGTTCCCAGAAGTTCCTGATCTTCCTGTCTCCCTCCCTCAATATGCACATGCATACACACACCCCACAAAGACATGCACACCCTTCAAGAGGAATATGTATAATCTACATTCTATGTACAAAGCTCTCTATAATCAGTAAAGTACTTTAAAATAAAAGAGTTTGGTTCAGCAACACCTAAAGGTTCTACAAGAGCACATTTCTGCTGTTGGGGGGAAAAATAAAGCAAATAGAAAATCTTTGAAAAATACAGATTTTCAAATCTTTAAAGCTTCTTTGTCTAAAGATTTATGAGAGGGTTTTGTTGTTCTTTTAAATGTAGTGTGTTTACACTAACTCCAGAAATAATATTTCACTATCTATTTGCTTTGGCTCTTTCTACTTGAAACTGAACTGTCTGCGCATGACACAATGACAGAAAAGCTAGAACAAGATGGACACCACACAGGGCCATCAGGGGAAAACCTGGCATCTCCAGATCTTACTGGTCAGTGACTAAACGTTACAGGTAAAAAAGTAAAGGCAGAAATAGTTTCCTTTCCTAGTGCCTTGCTTGTGGAAGAAAGAAGTTGTTGGATGCAAGAGACACACAAATCACAGATGAATGCAATAATAAAATGAAGTTCAAATAGAAGACCCATTATCTTAAGATTTGTTTTGTGTGTACATCAGAGATACATCATGTTGCCTCACAATAACAACAACAAGAAAAAAATAAATTTAAGTAAGGATTTTCCACTTTCCTCTGCTCTGTTTTCCATGCAGAATGCCAAATGGCAGGGAAACTTTCCAAGCTTTAATGTCCCTGACAGGAAGGTCTTGTAATGGAGTTTCATAAATATCGTTAAACAAGGTCAGATTAAAAAAAAAAATCATGAAAGAAAAGACACTTAAATGTCCTTTAGGTAAAGAAAACAAATTATATTAATAACAGTAATTTTATACTTAAATGGCTGCAAAAAGCAAATACTGAGTTGAATTTTTATTTCTGAGCAATCTAAAAGACACCAACTCTATGGGAGAGCTGTCAGGTTGCTTCTGGTGAAATCAGCCGTGAGCAAGATGCCTTTCAGAGCAGCATCCACACTGCTGGGACTGCTCCGAGCCTTGGTGCTGGCAGTGGCTATATTCTATGGGGACTACTACAGTCTTTCCTTCCTGCCTCCATTGATTCTGCTTAAATACAGAAAGATCTTTTTGCCCCTTTCATTTGGTCAGGCCAGCTCCTCAGCTCTTTGGGTCTTTTCTTCATTTCTAATTTCCATTTCATGTTTTAAAGTTGTCCTGTGATTAGACCCAAGCATTGCCAATATCTTCTCTTCCTTATTCCTCTTTCTGTGCTGCTCCTCAGCATTTTATTCCACCTTTTACTCACCTTCTTCATCTGCCTGTGCCTGTGTGTTTTGTCTAACCACTGCCTCATTCCTCATAATCTCTTCTTTAAACCCACTTCTCACCAATCACTTTGCTTTCCCCCTCCTAAAACCTACTTCACTTGACTAGGACTTGAGTTTCTGTTTTGCCCATGAGCTTTCTAAAAGGAATATTTTAAGTGGCTTTACATTAGGGCCAAGATCAGCCTTTTTTTTTCCTGTACTGGTATAACATGACTAACCATCTGGATTGAAACATCTCTGCCAAAACAGGCATGCTTGGATCAGACTTCCCAGCAGCCCTCTGAGATTTGCAGAAGTCTGTAACACAGATATGACCATTATGTATATATTATCATTTAAGTCCACAGCTCCTGGAATAGAGTACTGCCAACATACAATTAAAAAATTTCATTTTAATTAACTGCCTACTGACGTGATGGCTATCTGTAATGAAGTTACACTGGGAGACTGGAAGGAGTTCCTGGAGCTGCTCCTTGCCCATTCTACAGAGCAGCAGGAACCTTAATTTGACTCCAAAGCCTGTAACAGACTCTTAACATCATGTCTGCATGAAGCACCTCAGTCAGACAGGGCAGAGCTGAGTGAGCAGTGACAGCCACTCCTATGTGGGGAAGGTCCTCCTCCAGCTTTCCAAGAAAGGGATTGGGTGATATTCCTCTGATTCCTACTGCCAGCACAAGCTCTTCCTTGGACACCCATGTCAGGGTCTCACAGCAGCAATATTATTCAGAAACAACTTCTGCTTCCTAGTTCTTCATTTCTGTGCAGCTCTGGCAACTGTGTATGTCCTACCCATGCAGCATACAAAACAGACCCCTCTGCTTTCCCTCTGTAACTGTAAATCTCATTTTCTCAAGGATGAGCATCCATTCAGAAGGGTTAAAGAGAATTTTAAAAAACATTAATCAATTAAATTTATCTCAGCAATATCCTTAATCATTCCAACCAAGCTAGTTTTTGATTTGTAGTTTCTTTAATGTGAAAAAAAAACCCAACCAAATTCTGTGTGCAGTACAACTGTGGATAGGGCAAGATAAGCCCCAGAAAGGGGCTTATAATAATCAAGAAGCCCATGACAGCAAAACTGAGCTTACTCTTCCAGTGAAAGTTACCTGGCTTCATCAGAGGACTGTAACAGCATGAAGCTCTTAAATTTCTCCATGAGATGGCATTATTTAAATATAAGAAGGAGGGAGGTAGGGATAGAAAGCACAGAGAAATTGCAAAACAAAGAAAACCCAGCCAAAACAAAAATAGCATAAATAGGCTTTACGCAAGCTTCTTCACACACATCTGGCCCAGGGAAAAATTCCCAATATTAATGGAGAACATGCAGAGGGCTCACTGCTGAACCAAGGAAGAATTGCTGAACAAGCTTGTACAGAGGAAAGAGATGAATATATATAGACTGCCTTTTCCATTTACAGGACTACTATGTCAAATGCCATCAACATGTCAACATTTACATTAGCTAACTATTTCATGGCTTGATCAGTATAAGAAAATAGAACAGAATAGTTTTAAGTTGGAAGAGATCTACAACAATCACTGAATGGGTCAGGATGGAAGAGATCACAGTGGGTCATCTGGTCCAACCTCCCTGCTTGACAGTTCTTGAATATCTCCAGTAAGGGAGACTCCACAGCCTCTCTGGGTAATCTCTTCCAGTGCTCAGTCACCCCCACAGTAAAGAAGTTTTTCCTCATATTCCAGTGAAACTTCCTGTGCATGAGTTTCTGCCTGTTGCCTCTCATCCTGTTGCTCGGCACCAGTGAGAAGAGCTTGGCTGCATTCTCTTGACACCCTCCTTTTAGATACTTATAGATGTTGATGAAGTCCCCTCTTAGTCATCTCTTCTCAAGGCTGAACATGCCCAGTTTCCTCAGCCTTTCATCATAAAGGAGATGCTCCAGTCCCCTCATCACCTTTGTTGCCCTCCATTGGACTGACCCCAGGAGCTCCATGTCTCCTGAGGAGCCCAGAACTGGACACAGCACTCCAGATGTGGCCTCACAGGGCTGAGTAGAGGGGCAAGATCACCTTCCTCAACCTCTGAAAATGCTCTTCCTGATGCACCCTAGGATCCCACTGGCCTTCTTGGCCCCAAGGGCACACTGCTGGCTCACGGACAGCTTTTGTCCACCAGGATCCCCAGGTCCATCTCCAAAGAGCTGATTTCCAGTAGGTCAGCCCCCAGCCTGTGCATGGGGTTATTCCTCCCCAGGTGCAGGACCCAGCACTCGCTTTTGTTGTATTTCAGAGTTCTTCTCTGCCCATCTCTCCAAACTGTTGAGGTCCTTCTGAAGGGCTGCACAGCCCTCTGGGCAGTCAGCCACTCCTCCCAGCTTTGTGTCATCAGTGAACTTGCTGAGGAGGCATCTGCCCCTTCATCCAAGCCATTGATGAATAAGGTAAATACCGGGCCCAGTATTGAACCGTGGGGGACAACCCTAGTGACAGGCCTCCAACTAGACCCTGTGCCACTGATTACAGTCTTTTAGGACCTACCATTAAAGCAGTTCTCAACTCACCTCACTGTTCACTCATCCTGCCCACACCTCCAGAGTTTGCCTATGAGGATGTTGCATGAGAGAGTGTCAAAAGCCTTGCTGAAGTAGAGGTAGACGAAATCCACTGCTCTCCCCTCATCCATCCAGAAAGCATTTTCATCATAGAAGGCAATTAGGTTGGTGACACATTATTTTCCTCTGGTGAATCCATGCTGACTACTTCTGATCACCTTCTTGTCCTCCATGTGGACAGCAATGGCCTCCAGAATGAGGTGCTCCATCAGCTTTCAAGGGATTGAGCTGAGGCTGACTGGCTGGTAGTTCCCTGGGTCCTCTTCTTTCTATTTTTGAAGACCAGGGTCTTCAAAGATATTTGCTCTCTTCCAATCCTCAGGCACCTCAACATCAGGCTCCATCAGGCACCTGATCACCACAACCTTTCAAAGTTGATCATGAGTGGCCTCGCTATGGTGTTCACCAGCTCTCTCAGCACTCATGGATGCATCCTGTCAGGGCCCACGGATCTGTGAGTGTCAGGTTTGCCAAGGTGTTCTCTAACCGAATCCTCCTTGACTGAGAGAAGTCTTCCCTCCAAAATTCCTCTACCCTGGTCATCTGGGTCAGAGATTCCTGAGAGCTGGACTGGTCAGCAAAGACTGACACAAAGAAGATGTTCAGCACCTCTGCCTCCTCTATTAATATTACTAGTATCTTACTAGGGTGTCCCCTCCATTTAGTAACGGGCCCACATTATCCTTTGTTTTCATTTTGTTATTGATTTATTTGAAGAAGCCCTCCTTGTTGTCCTTGAAATCCTGGGAATCATCTAGTCCAACTGCCTGATCACTTCAGGGTTGACCAAAAGATAAAGTTAAAGCCTGTTATTAACATTGTCCAAATGCCTCTTAAATACTGACAGATTCAGTGGGACATCAACCATGTCTCAGAAGAAAGCCTGTTCCAGATTTGACGACCCTCTCAGCAAAGAAATGCTTCCTAGTGTCAAGTCTAAACCTCACTGATTACAGCTTTGAACCATTCCCAAAATAAAACTGCTGTAAATTTCAATGCTAGGATTTTATAGATGGGAGCAGAAGGGATAAGAACAGCCCTTGCAGATTGGCCTAGCAAGAACAGGATGAATGGAACTACTGTGCCATAAGAAGGCTGCTTCAACTCATGTTGATATCACTTTCCTGCAGGTAAGCTCAACTTTCAGAGGTTGCAGAAACACTGCAAAAGGTATTAGTGCACAACAGACCAGGCAATTAGACAGTCCTCAATGCAACAACCTCCTAAGTCATGCAGCATCTTCCAAAGGTTCCAGTTATGTTTCACTATATCCAAGTCTGCTAAGACATTATACTGTAAGCAAGCGGAACACTTTAGCAGAGAAAGCCTAAACTAAAGTTTCTTGCTGTAAGGGACTATTACTGCTCTGCAAGAGACTGAAACTTAACAAAGCAAAACATCCTTCGCAACACAAGTTTTCTACAGAAGTTTAATGTTCCTGGGAAACACCTTTTCGTAAGTCCTATCTGAGTTTTTAACCAGAGGTTAATTTGGTTTTTAAACACGCTATAGGCAGTAGCTTTCCACACACACATAACTAGCTGGGGTTACCTTGAGCTTCCTGGACATGCAGACACTGACCATGCTCAGAATCAGTTTGGGGTTTTCCATCTGTGACTCACCAATAGCTACGGCCCAGTAAACTTCTGATCCGTTCAATAACTCACCACATGCAATGGCAGAGTAAACCTGTGAGCCTGGAACTTGCAGTAAAATTCGAAATGGAGCAACGCGTGCATTAGAGTCTAACACGGCATCCAGGGCACCGACCAAGCGACCTGCAAAGACAGAGGGGGGAAAAGAGGATTACCACCAGTTTTCACTTCTGTAGCCTACAAGTCATTTCACATCTGAAGACATAAGATTAAAACACAGAACGTAACAATAACGATTCTTCCCCAATTTTATGCTCCGATTTACAGATGCTCAAAATGCAAAAGGCAAACCAGATTAAAAGATCAAAAGCTTATAGAGTTCTTTGCACTTCAGGTTTTGCTTCATATATATGTATATAACCACAGAATCGAAGTGGAAAGACCTGAGGGCAAGTTAAGAAGTTACCCTTCCAGCCCCACTCTGGAGTTGGATAAATACACCTATGCCGTAAGTGGTGTTTGTCTAACCTGTTCTTCAAAACCTCCAATAACCAAAATGCAACTTCCCCAGCTAGCCTCTTCCACCTTTTCATTAAGTATTCTTACCAAGGAAAAAAACAAACCAAAACAAAACTACCCCAAACAAACAAGCCACCCACTAAAATCTTAAACTTTGTTGCTAAAAACTAATCTTCCCCCCTGGAACATGGAGAGTAGTTGGCCACAGGCACTTTTGATGTTAATACTTGACATAATGAAAAAGTATCATCATGGTTTCCCATCCTTTAATGATTTCTCTTTTTCTAAAGAAACCCCAACCACCTCATCTCTTCCTTATGGGTCATATTTTTCAAAAAGCTCACATTCTTATGCTTAAACTGGAATCTCTTCAGCTTATCTTTAAGCAAGACACTCTAAACTGAACCTGATGCTCACTGCTACTGAAGTCTCAGCCACAAGCAGAATAGGAGGTCACCTCCTGTACCTTGCATACACACCACTCTATCCAAGAAAGCTTGTGGCAGTATCCCACTGTAAATCATCAGGCAAACTCATTTTGAAGAACTGGAGCAATTCCTGCCTCCAAAAGACTTTCCAGTCTGAAGGTCACCTGCAGTTGTTGGCCTTTCTTGCAACCCATTCCCTAAAGCAAGCAAAACCAAGCTATCCACAAAAAAGTTATCTGAGTGCCATTATTTGCATATTAAAGTAACTCAGATTCGGTTTATGGTGCTTACAAATAGCAATTCAGGAGTAACTTTATATTCATTTCCCCTGTGCATCCTGCAGAGACACAACCTCCTAGCGAGTAATGGCTTTACCACGTGTGCTTATGTCACTAGAGTATCCAGGACGTTCTCTGCAATACTGTGTTTTCCCTTAGCACACGTAATCTTTCCAACATGTTGTATTTTTGTTCCTTCAACATTAACTCAACACAAAAGGTGCTACTCTCAGACTCCAAAAGGTTTGCCATCCCTTGGCACCACATGCCATTTTAAAAATGGCATTCTCCAGTCCATCACCTAAGTGATTAGTGGAAACCATGGAGACTTACAAAGTCCTCATCCTAACTGCCTTCCTACTTGGACCACAAACCACAGCTAATTAATTTGAATATAGTACAACAAAACAGCATTGTGATTGCTTTCTGGTCTAAAGGTGTAAGAAGCTCACATGGAACAGCATCAAAAACCTTCCAAGAGTGACCTTGCATCCACACTCACTCTTGATGATGTTTTCAAAGCTGAGCAGAAATTGGGCAAAATACATCTTAAAACTGTACAGGAAAATATACTTCACCAGCAGTTTTCTACTCAGCTAAATACGTGACCAGATGTTACATCCATCTATTTAAAATGTAGATCTGAATTTGGAGACCAATAATATGTAAAATATCTGGAATTGCTAAATGCTGTCCTTTAACTACAAGAAAAAGACATAAAAATTCACGCTAGTATAAAAGGTAGTGAATTACCTGTCCTCACAGAAAACAGAGCACCAATTTTGGTGGGCAGTCTTCAAAACAGCTGGATTAAAGGCAGTAAGAGAGAATCAAATGATGCAGAGATAAAAATAGGGTTTAACTTTCAAAAGACTCAATACATCACAAGAAAGAAAAAGGAGAAACTTATGAAGCACTGTGCACGTTTTCCCCTGATGACAGACCTGGGAGAAAGACTT
This sequence comes from Platyrinchus mystaceus, assembly GCA_035041135.1. NCBI lineage: Eukaryota > Metazoa > Chordata > Aves > Passeriformes > Tyrannidae > Platyrinchus > Platyrinchus mystaceus. Next base: position 87,380,145 of record JAWWLV010000001.1, read on the forward strand.
CCTTCATTTCACTAAAATTGGAAAAAAGTCAACGAACAGCAAGTGCTACCAAAATTCCTAGAGAAACACTTAGAGAACATCTGATTTGTGAAATACCTTTTTCTTTTTAGAAACCATGGAAAAACACATGAAAGCACAGAAGTAGCTGCAAAATTTTGGGTTACTTCTTAGCCTGTGCAAAATTAATTCCTTTTTCTCTTCCTGAATAACAGACCAGAAAAACCAATTCCTCTTCTCACTGTTTACTTCTGCTTAAAATTTCCATTTTGCTTACGAACTATCAAAAAGAAACCCATTCCTCCTTTGACTGTACAAAGAAATAATCACCTCCCTTGTCTAAACTACCCACAGTTAAAATATTACCTAAAGATGACAAAGAGGAGCCAGAACTAAGAATCAAAGAGGAAAAAAAAGAGTATGGGCTGGCTCCACTACGAGGGCTTTGCAAGAGCACAGGAACCCCACACATAAATCACTCCAAGCCATCACTGTGGCTGACAGGGGGTCCTGTCACATCCTGCCTCTGCCAGGAGGGTCTGCAGTGGGGTTGCTCCAGAGGGAACATAAGGGGCAGCAGGGGAAAATAAAAGCAAGTACTGCTAAAGTTGAGCAAGCACAAAGAGTGGGTCCCATCCCCGTGTTTTGGTCTCGTCCAAAAATAAAGAAGAGACTGACAGAGGCAGAGAACAGGGGGGGAAAAAATGCACTAAGAGTGCATTTGAAGGAGCATGAAAAGGATTCAACGTTAATATATACACCCAAGCCTAACAGGATAATGTAGCATGAAAATTACAAAAACTAGAGGCAAAATTTTTCCAATGCAAGTTGCCTCATAGTCATTTGGGGTAACTTTTGAGTCATAACATAAGAAAATAAACAACCTAAAGATCCCTAAACAAACAAACAAGAAACTTTACGCAGTATGCTGATTTTGAAACATGCTTTGAAAAATAGCGAGCTTGTGAACAAGCACCTTTGTAATAATATGTCCTAACAGTTTGTTCCACGAAAGAGTCTTTTATAAAAGAGAATCTGGTTATAAAATAAAAGGGTCTCTGTCTTGCAAGTACATATAAATTATATGAAGGGTCTCTGGCTCACACGCGGACACATCAGCTTGCCTTCGGTCAGGATGATGCAGACCTCTTCCGCATCACAGGCAACAGTGAAACCATTTACACCACAGGACAGTAAAAAATGAAAGGAAACAGAAGCAGAAGGGGAAAGGGAAGAAGAACTGCTACGCAGGTTTTCTTCCCAAAACTCCTTTTGCTTTTTTATTTTTACTCTATATGGGACAAGACTTTTGGGAGGAACATAAAATTCAGAGTACCTCTTCCCCTTTTATGAGCTACTTCACCAAATTCTTGTCCGCATTTTGACCTCCCAAGACACAGAAGTATTTCAGGAAAAGCAATTAACCATACAGTAACTGTACTAAGGAAAGCTGCAGACGCTGGTTTAGAAAGCCTTCTACTAAAGACCACTGACAGAACATTGCAGGTTCCTCAAAAGGTACAAGTTTCTTCATGCACAAAGAATATTTCCAGGCTAAAAGTCACATGCAAATGTCCAGTGTAATATGTACACTTTTGACAAACATGGAGCAGAAGACAGGAGAAGTGGAAAAAGACCCTTTTCTACTGAAATTATATGCTTCTCCTCAATAAATCTGATCACTTTAGCTGGAAGCTGGGTTTCAGGTAGGGTAACAACTATCTGTATTTTTTCAGAAAGTTTATAAAACATATCTGGAAAACTCACTACAAATCCCACACTTTACTCAGTAGTTCTTATTTCACTAAAACATCTACTTTCCTACATATTTTGTTGCTTGAATACTGGAAACTGGATACCTCCAAGTAAAACAAGACTGTTACACTTCCAATTGCAAATCCATTTCTATCAAGTGTACATGCATATTACAGACAAAATACAACAAATAAACTGGAGTATAAAAATTAGCAAGGAACCATTTCAAATTCTACAACAGGTAGGGACTGTCTCCCCTTTGCAGAGGTCAACCTGTAACCAAGTAGGACATAAACAGGACATCATGCACCATGAACTTGTTGAGCATTTCTTCACACACACACACACACACACACACACACACACCACAAAACAAATCAAGGACTATAAGGATCAGGTTCTCAAACGAAGTATCACAAGTGCACCACTCTGCATCTTTGAAGACATGGTTCTTTATACCCCCACAGAAAGATAAAAGATCCCATTACAACTTATCTTGTGTCATGTTCATAACTAATCTAGGAAAAGGAACATGTAAACAGTAAGTTAATTTAACACCAACTTCTACTAAACATACCGTATCTTTCAAACTAAAGAATGCAGGCTCCTTTCCCAAATCACTGTTAATTATCTACATGGTATTTCAAAAATCATTTTAAACTTCCAAGACACTGGGCAGAGGGTGATTAAAGCTGAACTCAAACTAAAAACTCAAGCTCAAAAACTACCTATTATTTCCATCTTTTAGGACAATATTCAAGAGGCAGTCCAAGTCACCCTCTACATACAGCAAGATGATTTCTACTTACCTCCATCATATTCTAAAGGCCTTAAAGGGAAATTTTTGAGAACTACTTAAATGCCTTCCCCATAAATGGGGTGGTCACTTCAGCAGCTGCAAGGCAGAGGGACTTGGACTAATCACTTAAGAGTTTGGGACCAGTAAGTAAATAAAATCCTACCAAAAAATAAAATGAAAAGGCAAAAGGCCAAAGGTGCCATTGCTTTTTTTTTTTTTTGGGAGGGAGAAGAAAAAAATTTTTAAAAAGCAGAGTTAAATCTAAGTCTAAGTCACAAGGAAGCCTGCTGTACCACAACATTCAGCAATGTTACCCTTTCAGTTTTACTTTGTTTTTAAATAAGACATCTGGTCACGACAGCCAGGATCTTTTGTTTAATATGAACTCATAAATTCATTACATAGTGAGGAGTGAAAGCTGATGTAGTTCAAAGAAGCAATCATACGTGGTACCAGCAATTAGTTGGTAAGAAATTCTGATGGCACTTTTAAAATCTGGGGAACAGCAGGTCAGAAGCACACACACAGGCACCTCTTCCCACTCATTTGCCACAGCACTGAACCTCCCAAATGAAGCACTTACACACCCTCTCCCAAAATCAAAGGGATGACAGAGAAGACAGCGTCCAGTCTGCATCTCCACCATCCTAGGGAACAGCTTTAGTCACTGTACAAGCAAACTGACCACTGCAGAAGTTAGAAGAAGAGAGAAAATTGCCCTTTCACTTCTCTTAAGTCTACTTGGAAAAAAAAAAAAAAAAAGACTTGAGATTTCCATCACACCTGAGACCAGCACAGCTGGACGGATGTGCAACAACGCCTGACTTAAAAGTATTTCCCAGTTCCAGTCCTTCCAAGAAACAGGCAGAGGACCATCACCGTACAAGGATCCAAACCAGATTGCCAAGATGCTTAGTGACTCCAAAGCTGAGGCTTCTCTCAGCCACAGACACCTGGCACTGCCAAAGCAGGAAAGTGATGGCACCACGCGGTCGCTAAGGACTGGCTGCTCTGCAGGGATGTGGAAAAGAGCAACTGGTGGTTACACTCACTCATATCATGCCAAAGCTGGGTTTTAAATACATACCCCTTTCTTTTTTTTTAATCCGACTAGGTTATTTTTGTAAGACAAACCCACCAAATTGAGGCATTTACAATTACAGTCACAGCACAGCATCCTTCCAGGCTACCACTCCAGTACAAAGCCATGAAGTGGAAAGTATGCTTTCCAGTTCATCCTTGAGAGCTTACTGCTGCTTGCTGCATCTGCTCCATCACAGAAAGCGGGGGGCAGAAAGAAAAATAATCCCTGCTGTTTGACAAAAGCTATACTTTACCCAAAAGGAGAAAGCTCTTCCCTGGAAGTGGAAGAAGCTAACAGCACAGGTTGCTTCCCAGTGGTTGCAGTTTTCTAAGGAGAGTTAATCGCTGCAAGAAGCACTCTAAGCTGTTCAGGCACATGAATTGGGAGAAAAGAGCAAATCAAAAAGCAAAAGTCAAATTCAGACGATCATAAAAATAAAGCTGGGGTTTTTTTAAGGACAGTGAAATTTAACTAACAGCTTCAATAAAGCAGAATTAATCTCGGCTTTTTGAGGCAGAAAGCACTTCATACCCTGAATCCTAATTACCCTTCTTCACATAGCTTTCCTCTATCCGCAATGATTTGCAAACAATTAGTCTCACAATAGCCATGGTGGGCAGCAATTAGCCACACTAGAGGAGGTAAGCAAACTGGAATAGCCCACCATCAGGCAGAACAGAGAGGAAAACGTGGATGTACCCATTCCCTAGCCCCTGCCATCCCTGTTCTCCAGCTGGTGGAGCAGAAAGCTGCTTTTCACACCAACCGGGATAAGCTCAGCCTGACAAAAGGGCACTCCTGGGACAGCAACAAAGAGCAGGGATTGCCAGCCTGGCTCTGCAAACCATCTCAGAAGCTCTCCTCAGGACCAGTGTCCTTGCTGAGAGAGGGATGGGGGAGCTTATGAAGCTGACTCCCACTGGGCCTCAACCACCTTAACATGCAGGAGCCTTACAAGTGACTGCAACCCCACAGGTGGCCCAAGGCAAGACCCATAGCTGATATGCACCGAAGATCACTGCTGCCTCCTCTTACAGCCTGGCCAGAGTGCCACACGTCCCACAGGCACTGAGCATTATAGGCTAAGGTGGAGGCTTGAGCTGTACCTCAGGATACGGCCCAGGACAGTGGGCATGAAGGTACTGTGGGCCAGTGGTGGCCCCCAGCATAAATGTTTGGGGACACCTTTCATACTACAGTGATTTGATTTCTCTAAAAGTTCAAAACTCAGGTTATTACTTTCACTCAGGCCTCCCTAAAATACATGTTTTTGATGGATAAGAACACCATCAGTTATGCAAGGCCACTAATGACAATGGCTTAATGTCTTGGCTTTACACCAGCCACGTTGTCTTCATTTGCAAAATTATATCAACAGGTTTTAATACAATACAGCACCCATTAGAAAGTATTTCTTATTACGCCTCTACCACCAGAAAAAAGTTGCAGAACTTATTTGGGTAAGTAATAAGAAAAAAGGATGAAGGAGAACTCCTCCAACGGTTGTAGGAAGGCTCTGTTTCCCTTGAAATGATAAGGGCTCACCACACTCAAAGATAAGCACAGACAACATTAGATTTCAGCTTAAAGACCTAATGCTCCAAGCATTTATTCACCCAGGGAAATACTCAACATCCAAACCCTTACAATGCTTCCAAGGCAGGCTTTGCTAGATCAAACACTGCCACTAGGTAAATTGGTTTCTGTTGAGCTGGGACTTTTTTCAATCTGGCATGTAGAAATAAACGGTAACAAATTACTTAATCGTTATTCCTAGGTCCCAGTGCTCCAGGGAAGGCGGACATGAGAAATACAAGTATCATGCATTTCACTGTGGAGGTTGGTGTCCCATGGTCCCCATGATTCCCATATCCCTGAATGTGATGCTGAGCTCTTCCACTGGACCACCAGGCAGGGAGGGAAAAGACCAGGCACCTTCTTTCCTGAAATGGTGGAAATGGCATCACTGCCCTGGGGCACTGGTTATTTCTCCTCAGGCCTCCTTCCCCAGGCGGGCATGCTGCCATGGCAGAGCACTCACAGCTGCTTATCTCAGTCCTCTGCCATCAGTCCAGGTCATGCCAAGCCTATTTTTATAGCCCTGAAGGCCGCTGAGCCAAATGCTTTGACTCTCACATTACAAGTGAAAATACCTGAAACTGTTTTCTACCTGAAAATGGACAAGAAGATGGGATATACAAGCTGCTGCTGCAGCCCTGTAAATTATTCAAACACAGGGCACTAATTGGGGCAATATAAAAAAAGTCTTTCACTTTTTCTGGTGTGTGCGGAAAATAACACTGAATAGATCGAACTAGTGCTACCTAAATTCTGCCACCACAGACATCCTTAATTATTTTATAGAGAAGACGGGTTTTTTTCTATGAGAGTAGTGAGACATCAAAACATGTTGCTCAGAGAACTTGTGGATGCCCCATCTCTCGAATTGTTGAAGGACAGGTTGGATGGGGCTTTAAGCAGCCTGGTCTAGTGGAAGGTAACCCTGCCCCATGGCAGGGGAGTTGGAACTAGATGGACCTTTAAGGTCCCTTCCAGTCCCCATATTTTATGATTCTCCTGCCTTTTCCTGTGTCTTTTGGCCTCCACAGCATGAAAATAAAAAGCCACCATAGCTGTTTACTGGATTAGTCTTGAACAAATTGGTGGTCAATTACTAAGCAGACACAACCCCACAGCCCCTCCTTCCCAAGCAAAGGTACTTTCTCACCTTTATTATTAGCGTTTAACACAATGCTAATATTTCAACACAAGCACCTGCATTTCACCTTCCCCATCCCGGCATTGCTGTGCCTTAGGATTAGGAAACACACAAGAAAGCCAAGCAAAGGAGGCCAGAGAAGCACACACAGACCAAGGGGGCGCAGGGGTCAGGAATCTGAGTGCCTGGTTTTGCAGGCAGTAGCCTGGCCCCCTGCTCTTATGCTTCCTTCCAGCCCAAACACTGTAACTGAGAAGCCACCCTCTTAGGAAAGAGCTTGTAAGTATGCATTCTCCTTAAAAAATGTTTCAGTAAAATAAAGAGATAAAAAAAGGGGAACAAAACCTGCCCATCTGAATTCCACTTGTGGGCAAGGCTAGATAGCATTTTGACAAGAGTCCAAGCTTTCAATAAAGTATGCAGATTTTTCCCTCTCCTGTGCAAGGCTTCAGAGAGCTGTTCCTTAGGAAAACAAAGCCACAAATACAGACAGGGAGCATACCAATATCCTTTATTAATATCAGTATTGTGGCATCTTCCTCTCCTCAAACTGCTGCATTTGAAATAAAAGTGTTTAGGCTTTTTTTTCCCATCAGCACTCAGACTGAACATTTATCCATCCATAACTTGTTTTGGTATCCTGGACATATTTTAAGACAAAAAGGTAAGCCATTCTCAAGACCGTATTGGGACTGATCTTTTAATGTGATTCTAAGAATATGCTATTCATTTTGCCTTCCCCCCCTCAAGAAGGAAAAAAAGTTTGAGTTCTTTAGTAAAAATCCAAGTCTTCATGGTATTTTTGACCCTCCCCTGTAATGAACGGTGGCCGTCTAAATGGATTCCCCATCTGAGTTGAAAGAATGCTCAACCACTGTGGTCCCCTTGCTGCCCTTCCCTGAAATAGATTCTATTATAAAAATTATTTACTTCAGACCTTGGGAGATGCTACTAAAAGCTGAAGTACTGACGATGGTTACAGGACCGCTTAGACAGGAGAGTTTGAAAGAGCAGCAAAAGATATTTTGCCTTTTTAATTTCCAGGAAAAAGACACAGAACTTACCAACCGCCAATTTTCTGTATGCATTAAAAAAATTAAAACCCAGGCAAAGAGAAAATAAGAAAGGAAGGTCTTATAAGTAGTCAAATCTCCAGTCACAACCAAGAGGTACTCTGTAGATCAGTTCAAAAGCTATCACCCTGCAAGAATTTTATTTAAAAGAAAAAATTAAATCCTAAAATGGGACTTTCATTTCAATTGCTGGCATATAGCTCATGGAAGTCTATTTGTCATGCCTACCACATTTATTTTTACTAAAGTAGTAATAAGGTTCAGATTCACATACAGAAGATGCTTCTTTTTCCCCAGTGTATTATCTCATATTTAGAGCTGTGAACCAAAAAGGTTTATACAAGCGGAAGAAGAAATTAATTCCTTTCAAAATGTTCATCCTCTGTGATTTGCAAACAATGTAAGACCATATCCAGTGTGGAAAGTGCCCTGAGCTGAAAATGGAGGCTAGAAGAATAGTAGGGCAAGATATCATAACTAAATTAAAAACATGGATAAAAGAGGAAAAAAACATAATCTTTTATTGATCTACTTCAAGCATGAAGTTAAAGAAGCACTGTAATCTCAAAAAGACAAAAAGCTACTTGAAATAAAAGTTAATTTTAAAGTCTTACTTAACCTCATTTATAAAAGGGAGGATTCACAGGTGTTTGAAAGAATCCTGAGTGAGGTTTTATATGCTAAGAGTGTGCAATGTGAAGTACTGTCTAAACAGCAACTGCAACGCTAGCTGCTTGGTAAGAATGAAAAACTACTCTCAGTCCAGGACTCTCGATGAAATTGTTCCCAACACCTCCCAGAATTGTTCCCAACACCTCCCAGAATTGTTCCCAACACCTCCCAGAACAAGCAGTTTTGCCGTCAAAATGCACAAAACTAATCTAATCAAACAGAAAAGTGCATGAAGCTTTCAACATCCCCTAATAAAAATGAAACTAGTGGTTCACTTAAAGACTAAACCATCTTGTAGTATTTACCATAAGGCATACTGGCATCTCAAGCTTATAATTAATATGTAACCCCAGAACCAAAGATATTAGCAAGTATGAAATCCAACTAACTCTGACTCGTCAGTCGTGGCTACATCACAAGCCTTTTTTGTAGGGATCACTAAAGGGCTCTCCCATTAGGCTAAGAAAATCCCAGAACAAACAGAAACTGATGAGCTAAATATTTTTTTTTAGATCTATAACTTAAAAATAGTTTTAAAATTAGTTATTAGTTTTTTAAGTTTTGTAAAGTATTTCTAAAACATTATCATTTTCCTTTCTAACAAAGCTGTCAAGTAGAGATCCAGGTGAAGTGGCAAGTTAAACATTTTTTGAGAAAGAATCTCTCTTGGGAAGACAGAACACAAAATGTCACTGGTCAGGTAATGAAGAGTTAAGTACAGCCTCCATCATTTTTTGTGCCCACTGCCTGCAAGCCCAGTGTGCATTTGGTAACTGCCGTAGGACACAAATTAAATAACAGTAGGAAATACAGTCTTTCACTTACAAACATCTGTTCAGAGGCTGACTGAAACCCAGTACACAAAGAGACACAGATACAGAAGAAAAGCACATTTGTGCAAGAAATCTTCTCTAGTCCATCCTTCAGGAATTAAATCTACATAAAATATACCCTCCAGCTGTGCTAACCTACTCTTACCTAAAAGACAAAATGCCCTGATAAGGAAGAACAAGTGTCCTAGAAGAAAAAAGGACATGCAAATATAAGAATTGGGCCATAAAACAGATGTCCCTGCATAGGTTCAGTGCAAATAGCATTTTGTAGCAACACGCACAAGGGCAGCTCAGGCGTTGCACCCTTCCAACTTCTTTAAAAAAAATTACATCTCAGGTGGTCTGCTGCCCATTTACACCCTTAAGAAATCTAGTCTTCTGGGGATTTTGTTCTTCTGATCTCACATGGGTCTAACACAGCTTGAGGATACACAGCCTCCTCCTCACTGTAGGAGTTATGAGATTCTCTTTTACTATGGCACCTGCTTTCATGTACAGGATTTTCACATCTTCGAATCTTCTACTTTTTCATCAAATTTAACTGCAATTGGCTAGGGCTTATGCTATTAAAGGGAAGAGAAAACAGATATGGATATTGCTATCGTTTAAGCTTTGCTTCCCCAGTAAAAAAAACTTCTAACTTTTGGCTCTACCACTTGGTAGACCACACTCTGAAATACAGCAGTGCTTTACTGCCCTTTTTATCTGCCAGTTTGGAAAAGCCAGGTACCAACAAAGTGTCTCTACAGTCACATAAAGCAAGAATCAGGAGGTAAGCTTTGCATTGAAAGCAAACAGTTACCAGCAAAACCAGCTGTTTCTCAGTACAGGTCTCAATTTCATTCATTCCAAGTAAAAACTGTGAAAAAAAATTACACTATCTGTCCAACTCCAGCTAGGCTTAATGCTCCATAACTCTTCTATTTTGGTTGTAGGACTCAAATTTCTAAGCCCTCTTAAATACAAACATTTCCAAGTGGTTTAAGAGATTGTCAGAATCTACAGTTGACTTGCAAAATGTGTGAGACCAGAGCAGCTTTCCTTTGCCAGCCAAATGAGATTTGAGCAAGCCTGTGCACTGTAGATTCAGCAAGATGATTCACCTAAAACTTAACCAGAGAGAAAAGCAGTTTGTTTGGTTTAAGCTTGCAAATTTCTGTAGTGAAAAGCTCAGACACGAGGCATTAACATTTGTGAAACTGAACCTCATGATTGTCCTGGACCTAAATCACGCAGCTGTAAATAGCTATTTTTAACTCTGAAAATTAATCCACGTCGTCCTTACTATCACAGAAGAGTGGTTTGACTTCAACACAGGGGGCAGGGGAAAACACGAGGGTAAGCGTTAAACTCGCTGAGAAATCTTCCACTTCATTAGTAATACATGAATAGCATGGGACCTACCAAGCCACAGTTAAGTTTTGTGCACTTTATGCACAGATAGGAGGATAAGCTCTGATTAAAAAAAAAAAAAATTGTAGAAAGCAGTATAAGCAGTATTATCAAATGGCAAGAGTCAAGGGTTCAGAAACAAAAGGTTTTAATAAAATAATATCAAACGTGGTAATGCAGCTTCTTAACCACCGTAGAAAACATTGACTTTGAAAATACCTAATCACCCTTTCAAATATATAAGCCACCATTAAAAATTCTGATTTTGGTAAGGTACAGAACAGTCTCATCTGCTTTCAAGTAAGAACTACATTGTTAAACTACACTGTTTCTCCAAACCACTGTTTGTTTGAATTCAGCTGCTGATGTCTTTGAACCAAAAGTTTGGCCCGAATTCCCCACTCTACAACGTCAGTGCAGCCTAACGCAGCGTTCTCGCCGGAATTATTCACGGATCCATACTGTTGAGGGAGTACAGCGTGATCCTTCCCCTCCGAATATATCCTTCACTACACGTACCTGGAGTGCCACATGGATACAACGTGCCTGATTTACAGCCACATAAGCCGCAGTACAATCAACGCAAAAAATAAGTCGCAATCCACTTTTCCACAACACTGAATTAACAACCCCCTCCCCGTAATGTCATGTACCGTCCAAAAGCCGAGAGTCCTATACGTATTTATACAGCTCTCGTTATCGAAAGGGTAGGCGAGCCGCAGGTCGCGGCCGGTCCGTGGGGAGCACGGGTGGCACAGCCCAACCCGGTGCCACCGACAGCCCCCGGCAACTCTCCACCTCCCGCCGCCGACCCCCCGGCGGCGCTCCCCAGCCCCCGGCTGCGGCCGCGGGCACCGGCGCGGCTCCTCCTGACGCGCTCCGCGGCCGCCCTTAGTCACGCTGAACAAACCCGTCGGGAGAGGAGCGCGGGGAAGTAACAATAAAAGTGGCTTCAGCGCCGCTCAAGGCTACGAAAGGGCGAAGCTGCTCCCCAGGCAACTCGGGGGGAGCCGGGGCCGCCTACACTGCCCGGCCGGCGGCAGCCTCCGCACCGCCCGCGGCCGGGGACCCGCGGCGCCCCCGCCCTCTCCGCGCTATCGCCGAGCGGAGCCGAGCAGAGCCGTACCGAGCCGAGCCGAGCCGAACAAAGAGGCCGCTCCCGGCTCCCCCAGCCCGACCCGCCGGCGGCTCCCCCGCGCGGCCGAGTTCCCGCGGGGCAGATGCGGGGGGGACCCGCCCGGCCCGGCCGGGCGCCCCGCCGACCCCCGCGCCACCAGGTACCCGTGAAGCGGCCGCCGCCGTCTCCGTGGCCCCGACGCCGCTGCAGGATGAAGTAGCCGCTGCTCTTCTGAGTGACCCACAGCTTGAGGGCGTTCTTCAGCAGCACCTCCTCGGGCTTCAGCCACATCTTTCCCCGGCTCCGCGTCTCGCCCTCTGTCCCCTCCGAGCCCGCACCGCACCCCGGCCGCCCCGGTCACATCGCCCCCCACGGGCTGCACGGCGCCGGCTCCGGCTCCCTCGACGCGGGCCCGGCCGCCGGGGAGGAGCCGAAGGCGGAGTCCGGGAACGGGCCGCCCTTCCCGCGGAGTCGGGGGCTTTGTGCGGCAGCCGAGCAGTCCGATCCGCCGGGCAGATACGGCGGGGAACTCCGGCCGGAGTGGGGGGGAGCAGGAGGGAGGTCCAAGCTCTTCCTCTCAGGGGTCCCATGGCGCCCCGAGCCCCACGCAGAGCACAGTGGGGTTCCTGCGGCAACCCGGCGTCCTGGAGGATCCCCTGAGCCGGGCGACACCCGCTGTGCATTTTACAGTGGCTGGGGTCCGGTCCCCGCACCCCTGCCATGTGTCTCCCAGGTCCCGCACCTCCGGGCCTGTCCCACGGTCTCCGCCGCGGGAACCGCCAGGAGTGCGGGAAGGAAAGGGTGCCCTGGCCTTGGGAAGAGGTGGGGAGGGTTGGGGGACTCTGCTTTCCTGTTTCCTTCTCGATCTCAGCCTAAAGCGTGAGCTGGCGGCTGCTTACTTTGATGTTTGAAGGCCAGTGCTTGAAACCTCGCCCCTCAACTGAAAAGTCAGAATCTAAATTTTACAGGGTTGGGTTTTTTTCTCATTGTAAGAAATAATCTGGCACAGCTTGCGGTTAAGCTGTTAGCAGGACCGTTTGTGAACCTGCACAAGTGGTTACTGCTGCAGCACCATATGTCGGTAATCCTCTGACACTGTATTTTACAACTTTATTAACACAGATTGCCATTAATAAGGGTGATGAGGCACTGGAACAGGTTGCCTAGAGAAACTGCAGATGCCGCATCCCTGGAAGTGTTCAAGGCCAGGTTGGATGGAGCTCTGAGCAACCTGGTCTAGTAGGTGTCCCTTCCCATGGCAGGATGGTTGGAAATAGATGATCTTCAAGGTCCCTCCCAACCCAACCCTTTCTATGATTGAAACATGACCAATGTACTTTCTCTCAGTCACATTCCATTTCCAGTTAATAGCAAATACCAAATGATTTCTTTATAACCACTGAAGTAGCAGCTGGTTGCTAAACCTCACTCACTCTTCTAGATTAAAGACCCCAGTCACTGTGGGTTAAATCCCATATACTTTTCAGCAAAAACCCCTCTAAGTAGAGAATTCTGACTAGGGAAAAAGATCTGAGCTTTGTTTTACCAACCTCAGCCTATTGTTACATGAGTTGTGAACTTCCCAACTCTTTGAAAGGGACCGGTGCTACAGTGTGCTACTTAGCAAAGCCAGCAGTAATTCCAAAAAATTAACTGGGAATTGAAAGATGCCCAGGTGGACTGGTTTCCAGGTGCCAGTAGGAACATTTAGCAGTCAAAATTCTGTACTCAGCTGCAGTCTGCTAAACACTGTGTGGTCTGTGTTCTTTACAATTTCTATGTGCAGCAATGATTTCATTTCCATACATAGAATTGCAAGCAAGCACTTTGAGCATACTACTTGTCTGATATAAAAATAAAAGCTGTTAAAATGAGAAAATGGACATCCACATAATAATGTATTAAAAATTAATGAGTGTAAGGAGAAATTACTTTAAATGCTCTTGCAGGATAAGAATAGCTCAGAGGTTTCCCCTGCCTTCCAAAACTATCCTGAAGATATGTAAGTCTTGAAAGTTTAAATGCGTGGTGAAGTGTGATGGTGAATATTTATTCCCTGTCCAGATATTTGAATATTCATTTCTGTTATTGTTTTGGGAATGTTTTTTACATTCAACCTTAGGGTTTGGGCAGGCTGATCTGAGACATAATTGAGAAGAGGACCAAGCAAGTTGTTGACCTTTGAGGTGCTTTTGAGCTTGAAAATTAGCAAAAGAGTAAAGCAGGTGGTTTCAGGATCCAGTGTCATGTACACCTGCCTCTGTTAATTACATCCTGAGACAGGCCTGAACCTCACCAACAGTACTCCTTCAGAGTCACCACATACAAGTTATCCCAACAACCATTCGATCAAAATGGGATCCTTCATGCTTTTTGAGCAGCTTTTCCAACACATGGAACTGGTGGAAGGTAATTAACAAAGAACTCTGAGGAATGGCTACAGAGGGGCAAGAGGGGGATGGATGAGATGAGGGAAGACTCATCCAGGATGATAGAGTAAAACAAAGCACTTTCTAATATATATTGTAATAAACACACCTACTGAAAGCAGAAGCATCCTTCTTTCTCAATGTGGCATTGCATGCAGCATTCCCTGATATCCTGAGGCACAGCTTCTACCTGAAAACTAGATAGCCTTTGGCAACAGCTAACAAAAGGTTTATAGTCATGGAGAAAGTCCTACAGTGGGACTGGCTATTTTCACAGCCAGTATTTGAACAGGATTTTGATGATGTGAGAATCTTCTGAAGTCTCCTGTGAGGCAATAGGTTTAAAATGCTTGTGTCTGGAGAGGTAAATAAAACCAGGGAGGATGAGAATCTATTAGATTATTCAACAAAAAACAGAGTGCTTTGAGAAGTTACACACCTTTTTATTTATTCTCTGATGTAGTCTAGACAAGAAGGGACCATCTTACTCAATTGCTTGAAGGTACTTAAGGTTATTAGGCCAGAGAAAAATACCTTTAAAAAAATGAAGATATATTGAAAGGAAAGAACTGAAAGAAAATAAGGTTTCTGGCCTTATGTCACCCTTAGCATGTACTCTGAAATGACTGTGTTTGTGTTATTTATGATGCTATGTACCTTTTCTGAATTTCAGTACCAATAGCACATGGCAGGGAGTCTGTCATTCAGCCTACATTAGAGCATCAGTCATACCCAGAACAAACTGCAGAGATCCTGAGCATCCATGAAATAGAGTATAGACGGCACAAGGGACAATCACAAGAAAAACTTTGCTTTCCCTTCTTGCCTTTGTCACTGACTGTCTTCCCAGCCCTAGTCAGGCCCTTTACCTTCACACAACTTCAGCTTTTTCATCCATCAAACTGATATATAATTTTTATCCTGGATGTCACTGAGGTGCTCAGGGAAGGAGGATTCCTCCTGTGCATAAAATGAATGATGCTTCCATTGGCAGGAAAGAGGCAGCCATGGTGGTCTGGGCCTCCTGCCTGGCTGGCCCTCTGCAGAGGGTACCAAACTCTCTCAGCCTACATCAGAGGGGAGCTGGAAATACTTGAACAAACTTAGGGAAGTGTGAGTGTGCTCTAGGATAGGCTCCAGGACTTGAAGGTGCATAGCTGAAGCTGATGCACATATGGGCTGCCACAAAAAAGGGTTGTCCATGCTCCCTCACTGCCCCTGTCAGACCTTCTGTAGTGAATTGCACTAACTAAACTAGTTGAAAACTGACTTTTATTTATTTGTTTTGGCTAGGTTAGTTCTTTAGTCATTTTGTGAAAATGCATTTCCTAGACTCAGGGAAAGAAACAGGTTGATCTTTCAGGTAGGAGACTGTAGAGAGAATCATTTGCATTTATCATGAAATGAGAGCTTAAAGATGGAGATTAATTTATTTATACTTTTTTTAAAAATGAGCTGGAATTTGGCTAGCATTCTGTAAGTACACAGTCCAATCATCTCCATGTTTCCAGTTTTGATTATTTACCTTGTGTCTTTATTATTGTCTGAAAAAGCCCTAATCAGTGAGCTGATTCAATTCCTGAGACACAGTTGCTGAAACTCTCAGATGATCCTGAGTCTGGACTTACTGGATGCAGCAGTGAGTACAGTGTAGGGTGGCAGGGAAATAATTCAGTGAATATAACATTGGAAATTCAAACTGCTGGCTAATACATCTAGGGAAAAATAACCAAAACATATTTATTCTAGGGCACAAAGAAAAAAAAAAAAAGCCTCACAGAGATTAATCAACAGCTGCTGTTTTCAACCCTTTATTTTCTGCAGCACAGAATTTTTCCACTACAGCTTCAGCCTCCTGTAGATCAGTTGCCAGCAGGCATCGATAAATTTACTTTTCTTAGTGGCATGTCCCCTTTAAGTCTGGCATGTCACCTTAAAGCTATCCACCAATGCAGAGGTCCACAGCCCCCTGGCAAAAAACCGTTGAGCACTCTGAGAGCAGGAAAGGGATTTTTTTGAGGAGATGAAGCCACAGATCTTCAGATCCATCATATTGATATGTGGCTTGATTTTGAAAAGACTTTATCTCCTACTTACACTGAACTAAGGAGCAGGTATAGTGACACACATTGTCAGCATCCAGCAGCAGCCTTAAGCCCTCAGGACACTTCCTTCAAGCACTGGGTCACCTTGAAAGAACTCTCAAGATCCAAAATCCCCCACTGCTAAGACTGCCAGACTTTCTATGTGATGTAGCCTTACATTTCCTGCATTGTGGAGACAATCCCCAACTCAGACCAGGTAGATAACAGTCCTCCTTTTTACAGAAGACTGAGGGGATATATCATATCATTCTTGATATATCATATTAATTTCAGAGTACTTCAGTATTTGAGCAATGTAGATCTAGTGGAGACAGTTTAAGAAAAGAACAACAGAAGTTATTAAGGGTTTAAAGTTTACTTGTGAGCTCACATTGAATGGGTCTGATATATGTGTAGCTCTTCTGAAAGTGACAACTGAAGTAGAACACAAAATAGCTGCCTACAAGGATCAGTGTGTTAAACAAAAGAAGATAACATATGCATTGCATTAAAAAAGGTAATTCACTAAATGCAATAATATATTAAAAAAAAAGGCAAGGTTAGATTAAATACTAAGCCTACTAAGCAAAACATATTGTTCAGAGAGGTTTTTACCATGAATAGTGCACCAAGGGACTAGAAACATTTTGGAAATAGTATAAGATAAATAATTTCATTTAAGATGGAATTACTTTCTAATGTAATTCTGCAATCACAAAGATTAGGCAACCAAGCAAGATACCCTCTGCTTCCTATGACCAGGCAATGAAGTCACTACAAGAAATCCCCTACAAGAGGGGATTTTTTAAGGTGCTTTGAAAAGCTCCTCTGCAAGGTTTTTTCCTGTCAGACACACTCACAGACGTTGTGCTGTTGGAAGGGGGCCATGTTTGCTTCTCACTCACAGAAAGTCCACTTCAAATTTGGCAGAAACAAGAGGGGCCAAAGGGAAATCACGGTAATTCACACGCAGATCCCAACTCCTGGCAACATGCCTGCATTGAAACAACACTGCAGAGACCCCTCCTGCCAGACAGATCAGATCCCAGGAATCTGCAAAAGCAGTTCTTAAACTTAGATCTTTGAAATAGATTCAAACACAAGATGCATTTGGGCTTGAAAGGATCCCAGAAATGTAGCAGTCAAGGTTATCCCACCAAGAACTGCTGAGTTTCAGAAACACCAAAAACTGCCTGAGCATTCTCAGCTACATGTCCAAGTAATTTAATCTTCAGTCTTTCTCCTGTAATTCGCCTGGATTGCAAAAGCCAGTTAATGTTTATGGGTCCATATGTTTTTGTCTTCCTGCCTGTTCTAGTAAAGTAACAAAACTGTTATGACCTGTAATTAATTCCAGAGGTTTCATTCATTATCTCTGATTAAATTAATGCCTGTGCAATAATAAAGATGTAAGAAGATATAATACACTGTCAGGAGCAAGTGTAATTAAGGTATAGGCAACACTGTAAAAACACATTAGAGGTCCTGACTCACAGTTTTATGCAATAGCATTTCATGTTTTTTTCCCTGTCAACGACATTATAATGTGCGTTCTTATATTTAAAGTGCCAGGTCTTTTGATGAAGTATTTAGAAAAGCAATATCCAAAATGATTGTACTGCTGATTCCATTTCTTGTTTTACTTCCAGCATCACTCCCTCACTTCCAGTTGCAAAACTCACTGCTGCAATTTAGGACTGTCAAATTTCTTCTGGGAATCACACAGTTACTGTGACACTGGAAAGATTATCACATTTCAAGGTGTTTAACGAACCTTTCCTAAGAAAACAGCCTCTCTCGGGACATGTGAATAAAATAATACATACATGTGGTTTAAGGCAGTAAACTCCAGGTTTTTTCTTGTCTCACTAAACTTCCAGTTCTCCAAAACACTGGAGGAAAAACCCCAATCCCTTAGCCCTTTACTCACATACAGCAGATCCCTGCAGAGCACACAGGCGATAGAGAGGAAACCCAGGTGGGGCCTTCATGGCCACTGTTTCTGCAAAGGACAGCAGAGGTGTGTGACCACAATTTGCCCTGCTGTTCACTCGACACCCTCCCCACCAGTGTTTAATGGTGCTTCTGCACTTTACCAGAGCTGAGTTACACCGGCTTTCCTCTCCATCATCAGTAGGTGTAGAAGACTCCTGTTCACGGCAGCTTGCTCAATCCCATTAGTACTGACCTTGGGAAGCTGAGAGAAGATGCTGTTGATTACTTCTGTTAGGATGGAAAGTAGATATTACTAATGCCAACACCCAGGATACCTTCCCTGTTCATCCTCCAGGGACCTGACCCCTCACCTCATAGGTATTTTCATTCTCAAAGACCACATGGGTCTATGGGTAGACCACATCCTCTTGGGATTTTTATATATTACCCAGTTTGACATTGAGATACGACACTAAAATATTCTGATACAAAAGAAGAGGAATGCCCAACCCTCTATAAGAAACTGAATTCCAAGGATACCATTTATTTTTGGCTTGGCACAGTTGCTATAGTGCAGTGGAAATGCAAGAGTTGGCCTCCCAAAATGCATTGGCACTCTTTAAGGAGAATGAATCAAGTAGCCAATGATTTTTACACCTTTTGGAATGTAATGAATTCTTGTATCTTGGTGATACAAGATCTTGAACAACAGAGCAAATTAGCAGGGCCAAGAACAAAGGGAGCAGAGTCAGAAGTAAAGGTGCAAAAGCCCCATAACCTGTGTCAAAGTGAAAAGCCCAGAGCAGAAAGGACAAAACTTGCTAAACAGAGGTTGCAACCTGCCCATTTTCTAATTGTCATTTTCTGTAGAGCAGTGGTGTTTCAGCAGCAAAAGCAAATGACCTTGATAGGAAAAAGGTATGGCTGCACTAACACACTACTGAAAATACAGCTGCTGGCATTGACTCATCCTAGGCAGTATCAAAGGAAGCCTGAAGTGCAGCAGCCAGTGTTAGCTGCTGTTAGCAGTGGCTTCCTCCAGGGCTGTTTCCTGATCCAAAATCCCCATCATAATTCATCTTCCAAGATCAAAAAGCCTTCATGAGTTCAGCAATACCTAGGTGATTTGGGGAAAAAAAAAACCAAAACAAACCCAAACCACCTCCAAATGTATGCCAGTATTGTTTATAGTGGCCCTTCTTGTTTCTGTATGAAGATGAGCAGTGGTATTTGTACCATCTGCCTTAGCTAAAAGTATGTCCTAGGAAGCTGGAAGAATTTCCATTTTGCTTTGCTGCACTTGGAGCCAGAGGTTCTTGTTGTTTTAAAAATTTCTTTTAGGTGCTTACGCTGTTTTTCCTTTGAACAATCATTCCCTAGAATATCAATCTTCTGTAAATAGTAAGACCTTTTAAAACTGAATTAACCATGCCTTTTTCTCAGTCACAGATGCCTCAGGGCACATAAGAGTTGCAGAACAGAAACACATGAAAGTATATTATGTTCCCTTTAAGTTGTTATGGTCTCCATCCTGCCTATATACCACAGGGTCTGATGCTGTACTCCTTTTCCATGGGATTTGTCATAACCCTGCACACTCAAGGATCCTACACCCGGCTTGAAGCCACATAAAACTCTATTCTCTCCCATTTTTGTGAATCCTGCCCATCTGTTTGGCAGCTGCAGAGAGTCAGCATCTCCCACCACAGGGCTTAGCACCATGTTACCACCTGAGTGGCATCAGGGTGACCATGCTGGGACTGCTGGTGCTGCCAGTGCTGCCAGGGTGCAGCAGAATGTGTAGGGAGGAACCACCATTCCTGCTCACCTCCTGAGGATTTCAAACTACCTGTGGGGAGCTGCAGCTGCAAGAGTGGCAAAACTGTGTCACAGAACAAGTTTGGTTGTCACGGAATTGTCAGCACTTTGAGACAAGTTTTAAAATGTGTGTGAGTGCCTTTGAGGGACCCTTTACGATATTTTTTTCTGGCAACTTTTTACTCTTTTTTATGCACTGGGGATCCCCAAAGGAGCATTTCTGTTGTGATTCTTACATCTTCCAACTGATCTGTTATGACACTTAAGGTTATGCTGAGACTGTGCTTGACACACTGCTGATATTGCTGGGTAGGAGTCGTGCTGCAGATGCCTAGGACTGGGTTTGAACCTGCTCCCTCTGATCAGCACTACATTTCTGCTTCTAGCTGATTGCTATATTCTGTGTGAAAGCTCTGTCATCTCCTCCTCTTTTGGCTGCTGGATAATTTAAACGTGACACCTGCCGTTTCAACAGAATTTGGAGGGTTTTTCTGCACTTATGTTTTTGCAGGTAGGCTTAACAAGATGTTCATGTTTTCATGGCCACAGAACAATTAAAATTAGAATGCATAATTCCAAAGAAAATATCTATAACTCTCTCTTCCTTTTTTTTTTTTTTTTATTATACTACTATAAACATTTTTTTTCTTTTCTGGACTACCAATTCACATGGTTTTTAATGAAGTCCTCTGTTATTTCTCCCTCACTTCAGTGAAGCTGGTGACTACATACACGTTCATGTTTCGCATTCCTTTCAGGAATGAAATATTCATCACACTTACAGAAATGCACCCAAACCATCTGCCTAGTCTTTATGGGAGATGTAGAAAGATTTGAAAACATGTTCTGCTTCCCTTCCCATTTGCACAGATGAATGGATGTACTTGGAAGTCTTTTTAAAAAATCTTTGTTTTACTTTGCCCTTTTTGTAAGTGTCTTAAGCCTGCAAAGTCTTTGTTTCTATTCTTGTTATGGTCCAATAGTAAAAAATGTAAATGTTTTTACATACCTATTTCTCTCATAAACCAGTTTCTCTTATACACTTTGGAAAAAAAACAAGAAGGCAACAGAGCCTGAATTTCCAGAAGCCAATGATCCTTTTGAGTGTGCATGTTTAGACTTAGCTTTGCAGAAGTAATCAGGATACAGCTGACAGTGATGGCAACTGTGAAATCAATCCCTTTGGAGTTCTAGTGCTGTGTGTCAAGGGGAGCTCTTAAAAGTAGTTTCTGCTTTTGAAAACTTTGGACTTGAGCCAGAGCTTTCATCTCCTTATCTGTGAAAATGGAATACAGCTTAAATACCTCTCCAACAGCTCGTGAAGGTTCATTAATGTTTATAAAACCCTTGGAATTGAAAAGCACTGATTATTTATTAATTCCTGTTGTCTTGCACCTTCACATTCCTTTCATATGTCAAAGAAGAGGATTTAGCGGGCAGCAAAACCAGCAAAACCTGTAAAAGCCTCCGCTCTCCTCTCTGCACTCCCTTACTGTAATAGTCTCCCTGTACCCTCTCTCCATGTCCCCACATTGCCTTTATATCCTCAAACCCTTCTTCCTGCAATGCCTCCTGTCCCCCCTCCTTCAAGCGTAGTTTGAACTCTCTTCCAAGGCCTCCCTGCTGGGACCTGCTGGTCTGACACAGCTGCAGAGTGGCCAGTTGGTTAGAGTGGCCATTGGTTAGAGCTGAGAGACCCAGGAGTGAAAGTGAGGTCAGACTTCATGGCAAAGCCCTTCCTTCTCCTCTGCCAGGCCTCCAGCTGATGGAGATTGTACAACTCCATCTCTACCAGGTCTCTCTCTGGCTGAAAATAGCCACTGGTTTAAGAATTACTGGGAAAGGAGAGGTTGGTACAAGACTGTGCAAATACAAAGTGGTTTCTTCTTTTGTTGATCAAGTAGACGCTTGTAATGCTATCAAATGTTCAGACCGTAAATAAACCACACTAAGCAAACTTACTTTTTCCAGGTGAAACCACTTATCTAAACACAGTATTGACATTTCTCCATGCTCCTTTTTACAAGGTTATACTCACAGGGGTACGTGTATAAGATTGCTCCATTCATGGTACAGATTAAGTCTTCTGAGGGACATGGTGGCTTGTCTCATAAGTGTCTATGTTGTCCAGCAACAAGGCTCAGGACCTTAACAAAATAGCATTTTCAGAAGCATTGCCATGCTATCAGACTACCCTAAAGAAGCTTTCAGCCCATCTGCCTTGTGCTAGTGGGACATAAAGTTTACTCCACCCCAGCATGGCCTGTGGAAGCTGCAGCAACTCCTTCTAGACAGATGAAGGATGTTGTAAACTGAGGAGCTTGCTTGGGCATGCCATCTTCTAAAGAAAAAATCCATACCTACAAAAATACAGGAACGTGTCCATCCATACAGGCACTTTGTATACCTACAAGGCAAAAGCAGTGAGCTAACTGGGAAATCAAGCTAGTAGTGTTATTACTTTGCCCTTTTCTTACTGCAAAGCAGCCCTGGGACTCGGGAAACCTGCTGCTTTGCTTTCAGTTCTGCCACATATTTGCAGCTCTGCCAAGTTACACTTCTGCCCATCGGATTTTACCCTGGCTTACACAGTGTGGGTGTGGATACCCAGACAAACTAAACTTGCCCAAAAGCAGACATTTGATTCACAGTTCTAGATGCAAGTCCACACGAGGAGTTTTGGGAAAGTCACTAGGACTTCAAAGCATCACCGGTATGAAGTACCTAAGGACCTGTTTCACTGTGTGCTGTAGAAAGACATGTTTGTCTGTCCTCAACTCCAGCTCACAGACATTCCTAGTCCATTATTAAACTACCAAAAATAAAATGCTTCTGATTCATCTTTTTCTCTCATGTCCTCTCCAGCTGCTGCCCAAGGATCCTGCACCAGTGAATGAGCTGTTCCTGTTTTGGACTGTGATGTTATTTCAGAAGGATGAATGCAGAAGGCTCTGGCCATGAAGGGCATTTCAGCAGAGGTCTTTTTTAACCCTTACTTGACAGTGATATGTCCTGGCAAAGAAATGTTGCTGCTGACATAGCTGAATGGAGACAGCTGTTGTTTGACTCAGCCCTTGCCAGTTGAGATGTCTGGTGCCACAGGGTTGTGAAATGGCATCAAGATCTAGAGTAGAGGTGATGAGCAGCTACAGAGTTATTGCATAGGGAATGAGGTCTGCATGGAGCCCTCTGAAGAGCTTGCTCTGACCCACAATGCTACAGTAAACCAGAGAGGGGCCCAGTGCATGAACCAGGAGATGGCTGTGCCAGGCTTAGGTAACCATTTTCATGTTGATTAGACAACTGCTAATGCTGTGTATAGGAGGAAGTTTGTGCTGTGGCTGCTGATGCCAAACCACAGGCTCCGGTTGCTAATACATGCAAAATAGAAGCTGGCTGAGGGAAAGTGCCCTTTTCCAACTACACTTACTGCATGTGTCTGTCCTTGGTGTGATCTCTGCAAGAAATGCAGGAATGACTGGCAATCAGGAACATAGATCTGCAAATGGTGGCTGATCACAAGGAAACATTTATGAACACAAGCGTGAGATGCATAGTGCATGAAACAAGGATCCCAAAGAAAGCTAGGGATTCCCCTTTGGAGAGAGGACTCAGTTTTTTTCTGACAGTATACTTACAATTAGAATGTTTCTGTCCATTATTACATTACTTGACCTACCTCATCATCTTCTGTCCTGGCATGTAAAGTCATATTCTGAGGTCAGATCACCTGATGGGAAAAGAAGGTTTAATTATATATTAAATACTTGCAAAATGGTTTCAGTGTCTGACGGCAAAGTGGCTCAGTCTCCAAACTTATTTGGATGTTGGTGTGCTTTATGGCATTTGTGTTAACAGCACTCTGCACCTTCACACCTTCTGTGAGGGTATCAATTAAGAATGTCAGTCTTTGATGATAGGCAGGGACAGCAAGAGAAATTAAGGATGCCACAGGGTCTCATATCTCTGCACTGCTTGTGTGCATCACAGTTTGTGTATGTGAGAGGTTCATGCTGTAGGTATACCTTCAGTCTTCTTTGCCATGCACCCTCAGGGTAACTGCATTTTAAAAAATTTGGACCTGTGTCCAAAATCAGTAAGCACTTGCAGGAGAACCAGAAAGCTTTGTCCCCTCCCTTTCTTCCCCTCTCTCCCACCCTGCTGCAACAGATTCCTGCCTTGTCATCCTATTTAAGAAGACTGTAATTTTTTTTTTAGTGAGTGGGGGAGGGAAGAAGAGAATTTTCTCATTTACATTGTTCATCAGAACAGGGACACTGCATTTTTTATCTCTTTTATCTCACCTTTACCCATTAGCATGTTCTGAATCCTTTGCAAGACAGTAGTTTCCAGACACTTAGACACTTCAGATTTAAGCTTGAAAGAATTTGGGAAACAAGTAGCTTGGGTTTAGTGAGGAAGGATAGGACACCTGAAGAAAAGGCATGTTACCAATACTGGTTTAAATGCACTTTTAGGGTATTGACTTATTGGAATTCCCTTTCAGAAGAAGCTGCTTCCCAGCGCTGTGACAAGAGACCTTATCTCTTTGCTAAAAAGATGTTAAAACCTCATCTGCTGACCAGCATATTAGTGAAATGGGAGGAAGTGAAGGAAGCTTAGTCTCTTAAACGATCTTTCCAATTTCTCCATTAAAAAAAAACTCTCAAAAATCATATTAAGGATGTTAGGAAGGCATTAGCAGATGTCAGACTAAGTTGGAGAAGCTGTCTGAAAACCAAAAATGCTGTTCCTTTTACCTGAGTCCCCTTCTCCCATAATGTGGCATCATGTTACATATCTCCAAGGTGTTTACACACTTCCATTCACACTTAGACTTAAAATACAGGTCACTGGGGACAGGTCACTGGGGACAATGTTGTGATGCTGAAATATAAGAGAATATGTATGTCAAAATGGAAATATGAACCCATGTTTGTTAGGCTTATAATCTTAGCCTTATCTTCAGACTTCTTGCAGGCATATGGACTATCTTCCAGGCATCTCTGGAACTACATAGAGTAAATAAATAATTCTGCTACATAGTTCCCTCCAACACAGAAACCTACATGCACTGCTCAGAACTACATCTTACAGTGGAACAGGCAGCTGGTCAGGCAGCGAGGGGACAGGCTGGCCTTCTGCCTTGGTCTGAACATACTTGGTACATTTGGTAGGTATAAGTGTCCCAACAGTGATACTGGAAAAACCCAGGGACTGGCCACAACTTAATCTGTACTCTTTGTTTGAGGCAACACGTGCACTTGCAATGGAGTTATCAACTGCCGTTTCTCCAGTGTGTTTGACTTTCCCTGGTAAGAATTACCTGGGAAATACTTGAACACTTGTAAGGTAATGGCAAAGGCAGTGATGACCACTTCTATAGCAATGGCTTTGCATTTATTTTCTACCATGTTCCTTGAGCCACTACTGAGAAGCTCCCCAGAATATGACCTTAACTTTCAGCCCCTTTGGGATATAAAGAAAAACCCTAAGAGTGCTCTGACCTTTGCATCCCACATGTCCCACTATCCCCCTCCTTCCCTTCCCTTGTGCCACCACCTCTCTCTCCCCACCTCTGAAATACTGCCAAGTACACAGGAGAGCCCCTCCAAAAGTGCCTCTGAACTCCCACCCCAGTATCTCTTGTTCTTCCACCTTTAGGAGACAACATGCATCATAGCAGTATTGCCGCTATGCCCAGGGTGACAGGCCAGCCTGTTGCTGCCCACCAGCTGAGTTCAACCAGTACTGACTACTCCCATGAGGGAACTGATGAGATCTCTCCTCTGGCCCAGCCACTGATTTTCATAAAACTAATGTGCATTCAACAGTTTTGAAAGAATTTTGCCTTTCTTTCAGATCCAGTTGAAAAGGATTAATGATGAGAAGTTAATGGGGGGAGGGAAGAGGGGAAAGGGGCTGATTTGATAGACAGACAAACAGACAATGTGATTGCATCAGTGTCATTTCCTTAGGAAACTGGGCTAAAAATAAATGGCTTTATTCGCCTCTGGGAATAAAGCAGAATGTCTCTCACATCTTTACAAAACATTTGTTTCTATGTATACTTATAAATAGTCATGATGAGAGAGGAAGTTTGCACTGGATTTTGAGCAAAGAATTAAAAGGAAGAGCAGGAGTGCATGAATTTCCAAATCTAGGATCCTTTAAGGAATATGGAGGAACGAACGCTGGGTCTTGTCCACCAATGCCACATTATCCATGTGTATATATTGCTGCCCTGCAAACCAGCTGCCCAATTATTCACACCCCCACAGAATGAATGCCCTTTTACTGCACCAGTGATGAATGATGTGCTTTAGACCAAACCCCTCATGCATTTTGAGGTCAGCATGCTCTTTCAGGAGCAACATGGAAATTGCTGTATTTGTTCAGATTTATCATCTAGAAATTCCTGTCCAATGGTGACCAAGACAAGCTATGACAGAGGAAATAATCCCCCAAATGGTCTCATCTATCATTAAGAGATTGTATAAGCCTTCTAAATTTTACTTTCCTGCATTTACTTTAGATATTTTGTTATCTTTGAAAATGTCATAGGCCTCCTTACAACCTTGGCTTTGATGACAGCCTGTAGCAGTTAGTTCATTTTATGCAAGCTGTATATAAAATATTTTTGTTTATGAGATTTGAATTTACTACCCTTCTTTGAACCAGCAGCACTGGGAATTTACACTTTTATTGTCATGCTTAACAGACAGGGAACAAACTAGTTCCACATCCTCTAGAAACTTCTGATTATTGTAAGACAAGTGATGATGTAATATCAAAAGAAGAGAATGTTTTTACAGCAGAGAATTCCCTCATGGCAAGTGGGCAGAACAGAAGCAGTTGTATTGTACCTCTCCTTTGCTTCTACACTACCTGATAGCTTTGTTCCAATCACCCATGCACAGAAGTCCCTCCTCCAGAGACGTGATAGAACATCCATTACAAGAATACTTCCCAGTGCCAGAAAACGCTGTACTGAGGACTGTCAAGAGAGGCAGTCCTTGTCCTGAAGAATTTAAGTTTAAAACATGAAAGACCAGCACAGTCTGGGAAAAAGGGTTGCAATACACCACCGGAAGATTAGAAAAGGAACAAATATCTTGCCTTCAGGTATGACTGGGATTCTTACCAGGAGTTAACCTTAACTCAATGTCAGTCTTGATCTTTTTTTTCCCCAGGGGATGGGATTGATCTGTCCTAACTTAGAGGTCAAAAATTAGATGTCTGAGCTTGTCATTCTACAATCCCTACACCATCACCAAGAGAATTAGATGCTTCCAGGAGACCGTTCATGTGACCTGTCTTAAATAAAAAGGTAAAAGTAATTTCTTCTGTTTTCAACTATATGCATTTGAGATTTCTTCTCAGAGTGGTTTAATATCCATGCCCTGATCTACTGTTTTTATCAGTTACTCTTAATATCACCATCTATTCAAGATAGACTAAGACAGATGCAGAAATAGAACTTTGCTTACATTTTAATAACAAAACATATGCCTATACCTGTCTTAGGTACCTTCTTCTATAAACAGTTTTGAATCTCTCAGGTAATCTCTGAAAACTGTGTACTATAATTTCAGCCTCGGTACTGGGAACTAATAAAAATTCAAAAAGCATATCAGACTTCACAATCACTTACATATTCTCAGAAATTTTGCTCCTGACCTTACTTGTATCACGTTCTTGAAAGAAAACCACAGAGGTTGAAAAAATATCTGAACAAAACGGCAATGAAAGCAGCTGATTTTTTTAAAGCTCAGCAGCAACTCCCCATCTAATTATATGCAACTGCAATGAAGTCTGAGTCATGACTTGTCAGATGATCCTCTTGGTTGATGTGGCTACAAACCAACAGCTCTACACTGGGAAAGCAAGTGAACTGAAGGCCTTACAAAAGCACAAGTCTTCCTTGTTTCCCTGGTCCCTTGCTTTTCTCTCTTTCTCTATGTATTACCTGATGTTCAATCAACCCATAGGGCAGAAAATGTACTTCCTAATATCCAGACAGTGTCATGCACATTTATGTTGCTGTACAGATAATTGATGTGCAAAGAATATGAGTGATGCTGTGAAAAGACAGAAGGCTAAGGTTAATATCTCATGTAAACTTGACTTGTATTCACCTTTTATAAACACTCTCTGAAAAAACATGTTGCAGCACTGGAAAAAGAAGGTCTTTGCTCATAACACTAGCAAAATATTTGGCTTGTACAGCCTGGCAATTCTGCTGATAGTTTTATGTCCAAGTAGCCACACATGCAGGCCAGTCAGGGCACTGTATGGCTGCTTCACGTCTTGCTCATTGACTTCTCAGAAACAATTCTTGAAAACAAAACCCTTCATAGGATGCAACTACTGAGTTACTCATCAAAAGGGATGTGTGTGTTTGCTGCGGTGATTTTATTTTTTGTATTTCTTAGTTCATCCACTTAGCCTGAATAAGGCTGTTGCATAACTCAGGTATCTCCTGTCTAGAGGGCATCCTTGGGCAGTTTACTTCACTCCAGAGCTAATGTGCTCTATTCTCTGACGGCACTGACTACATGGGGATCATTAATATCTTCACTGGGACCAGAGCAGATAAGCAAAGCTGTGTCTGGATACTGCGATTTTGTGGTTTTCCCTTGTATTTCCTTGTGCAAAGTATTATGGTATTATGGCTTGCTTATTTTAAGACACAGAAAATTATATACCTCCAGTGTGGCTGATTGCAACAAACAGCTTGTGGGAGAGGGGGAAAGACATTCAGCACATAGAGACTGTGGAGTTTTTTTAGTAGAGACATTGGGTTGCATTTGCCTTGTCTTTGAGTCACATTAAATATACACACTGATAAAAGGCTATTGAAATGTTCAAATGTCAGTGTTTCAAATGAAAATCAATAGCATGCTATTAGGCTAATTATATTGCTGTTATGCATCATTAAAATGTATTTAAAAGCTTTCAGCAGAAACCAGGAGATGGGATGAATAACAAGACAGTTCGAGGACGTGCAGCATACTTAGAAGGCAATAAAGAGTCAGGCTAAAGAGAAACTTTGCAGGCAATTGGAAAGAAAGGCCTGCAAAAAGCTCACTGGGTGTTTGAAATGTGTTGGAACACGAGAAAACGAAAGACATAGAACTCAGGATATAGACAAACGAGTGGAGCTGAACCACTGCTGGAGGAAAACAAAATTGTTGAATATTTTTAAAGATACTTTTATAAATGGGTCCTTGTGGTTTGAGGTTTTCTCCTTGCCTGGTCTATATAGATTGCAGTACCACAATGCTTAGTGATGTCCCTAAAAATACTGCTGACATTTTGCCTTCTTACACAAAAAGATTATATTAGGTCCTAAAAGCACATTTATAAATTAGCTTTTCCAAGCATCTTTCAGGTCAAATGTCATGTCAAAAAGTGTCACATCATCAGATGCTCTAATATACATCTTTTCTATCTGAAATAGATTTCTAATGAGAAAATTTTTATTTACTATTTAAATATGGAGGGGTGTTTATACATGAGTAACTAAACGTGGCCAGTCTTCGCGAACGAAGATCTGGGAAAGGTCTTTTACCTTTCAAGCCTGCGCAATGGATTTTTTTTTTTTTAGGTGAGACACAGCCTGCGCTGAACTGAGCCCACCCT
>JAWWLV010000001.1:87424052-87443245 GCA_035041135.1 Platyrinchus mystaceus
AGAAATCTAAATTAGTAGAAGTCTGTGAAAGCTGTCAAAAATCAGCTCTCTATGACAGGACTGGGAATAAATTAATATCACAGGTCTAACTTACTTGTTTTGCAGCAGAATCACTAGAATTATGGTTTCATAAACCACTGGATATTTTTTTATTTGAACAGGCTTACTACTGCAGTTGATCTCCCACCTGAATTTATTCATCTTTATATCTCCAATTGTATCTCTACCTGTGAACAAATTAAAGACAAATATATGCAGGTGAGTACTTGAATAAATTGGTTTGGAAAAAGTGTCCCATATATTGCTCTGTTATTATGTGCTGTGATTTTATAAGGCTGATAAGCATTAAGTTATTCTGTCTTACTGTTTATTTCAAAGGCACATTTTTTTTCCTAACACAGTTAATATAGTGTTTAACAGATGGTTTTTCACTTTTTTAATAAGACTTCACAGGTAATTACTGTTCCCTGTTTTTCTGTAGACATCATACATATCTTCCTGGCAGAACTGCAGTTTTGTGTGACTGGGGTTCTTACATCCAAAAGGTTTATCTGTCACTCAGCCTTTTTTTCACCCCAGTTTGCCTTCTGCTTAGTTTTAAGCTTCAAGCTTCTTTTCTATACAAGTGTGCCCAACACTTCCAGACCTCTGAGGTCATGTTACAAAACTCCCATGGAAGTCTCACTTTTCAATCATGACCTGTAACAGCTTGCAAGTCTTTTGTCTTCCTAACACCATACTCTGCTTCACAAGCCTGTCATACTTCTTCAGTACCAGCATGCAAGTTGTAGCCACTTTAAGGATCCCTGACTGGGGAGGATCAGGGGAAGCCTGGGCAGGTTTCCACACCTTCAGCAGGGATGTCTGTGTGCTGTGTGAGGTACTTCCTTCTCTCCTGATCTGTTCGTTTCACCAGGTGCCCAGCCAAACTTGTTTTCTTGGGTACGTCATTGGTGAAAAATAGTTCCATGTTCAGTTTACCCAAGGCTTTGTGAATCTTCACCAAGTCCTGCCTCAGCTTTTTCCTCTCAATACTGAAGAACTGCAGCCTCGTTATTCTCTTGCAACAAGGCAGCTGTTCCTTAAGCTGTTTTGGTGTCCTTCTCTAGTCTTTTCTCCAGCTCTACTATATCCTTAAGCGACAGAGATGAAAATTGTACATGATACAGAGGGTAGGGTTGCGGTGGGATTTGAGATAGCAGCAACCCTCCTTCTGTCTTGTTCTCGGCATCCTTCCAGATGGTAACTAACCATTTGTTATCTTCTGGTGGCTTCTGATGCTTCTCTGCTTTGGGACTCTGCCAGATACACGAGTGACTTGACCTGTGACCTGCTGAATAGCAGCTGTGCCTGTATTATATTTAGTAGTGGAACAGGAAAACAGCAGCAGACCTGGACTGCAGCTGAGAATATGCCCAGAGTGGGACACTGCTCAAAGGGGCTTGTGCTTAAAGAGACCATGTAGGAGCTGTGTTTCAGGCACACACAGGACAAAAGAATAGAATCTGAAATGCTTTGGACACTTAATCTATCAAGCCCCTCAATTCTGTCTGATAAACATCCTTCATGTATATAGTTGCTTTCAGAGAAAGGTTTGGGTTCAACTCTTTCTCACAGTATGAAGTATGAGACCACTTTAAGGATAAAGATCTGCTTTTGTCCTTGGGGAAGAATGTGCTCTGTGTAAAGCAGACAGTAGTGACTGGATCTATGTATGACTTCCCAACTCCCAGCATCCTTTTCAAGGTGTTACCTAAGCAGCTCTTAAGAAGGAGGAACACTTCCAAGATCCCCTCTTTTCACTGGATCAGGCAGGAAATGAGCCATGAGTTCTGAGGCATATTCTTGGATTAGGTGTCCCTGGAACTGTCTTTCCTTCTAAGATGGAATAAGAGGGTCATCTGCTAATTCAGCAGCAGAGCACTTTCCATGAAGGAAGTTTAGAATCAGATCTGTTGCTGTCACTTCCCATCTGGGGTGCCTTGATAATGTGGTGATGGAAATTTTGAGATGTGAAGCTTGTTTATTTTTCTTTATGGTGTTATTGTAGAAAGTAAGACTAAGCAAGACCCAAATGATGACATCATCTAAGCTATTGTCCCTTCTCTCTGCCTTTATTCAGAGATTACATAATAAATTAAGTACAGTGCATAGGTGGGTCTGGTGCTTCATATGTACATGGGATTAATCTTGAGAAAGCTCCTGTATCTAGAAGTACAGAACTATAAAGCAAAGGATTCAATTTTTTAATTGAAAAAGCTGAAGTACCAGATAGCTGATGAAGCTAAACTGCTCCTGAAATGCCTCACTTGCACTGCTGAGGGCCAACAGTCCTTTAACTGACGTGGCTGCAGACAATTATTTGGATTATGAAACCATGTCTCTTTTGTTTCAGAACCGCCTGGTACGTCTTGTTTGTGTCTTTCTTCAGTCTTTAATCAGAAACAAAATTATTAATGTACAGGACTTGTTTATAGAAGTGCAAGCTTTCTGTATCGAGTTCAGTCGGATACGAGAAGCAGCTGGCCTCTTCAGATTGCTGAAGACACTAGACACGGGGGAAAATCCATCGGAAATGAAAACGTCAAAATAAAGTGACTGTCGCTGCCAAAAAACCCCTTGTGCCAGTGTTCTATACCAATTAATTGTCTATTTTAAACTTAAATCCCTGGATTATGTAATACATTATAAATAGCATTTTATGCATTTAAACAATAAATAAGGATTTTTCTGATACACGTGTTTACGTTTGTGAAATGTGTTAAGCCTTACACTGTTTTTGACTATGGTTAAGCTTTGTATGTTGTATGTATGTCCTGAGATTCAGGCTCTAATTCCAGAGAGAACATAAATGATACCTCACATTTCACAGCAAATTTAAGTATTAATCTGCAACTTGCAGTTTTATGTCCAAAACTGTTTGTGTATAACTTAAGTCAACTTGTATCAAGGTAAGTAAATTCCTTTGTTCACTATGTATGACCACCTAGGAGCTGGATACAACTCCTAAAAATGCATGGTGGTTTTAGTGAGTAAGGGAAAGTCTGTCCTGATGTCTAGAAACTGCTGAAATGAAGTGTTGGGTGCTGTAGGCTCAGAGTGGTACTCTCTCTTTTCAAGATCACTGAATATTTCCAGAATCATGCCATCAGTAGCTGAAATACCACACCTATTTCACGCTTGTAAGAAAATTTCACAGAGGAAAGATGGTGCCATTGCTTCCATAAAAATCCAAGGCATGAACGTCTTCTCGCTTCCAAACTTGCATAGGTAGTTGCTCTGTGGCTGCCATAGTTAAAATAGCATCTTCCTGCTAAAGCATAGAGGGATAGTACCATTCACACCTTAAATGCCTGGTGTTGGGGAAACTGGGGAAGGAGTCCACGTAACTATTATTTTAAGCTGATAGTTATTCAAGCTGCTGTTATTCAAGCCTTGGGACTGAAAAGGAAAATAACTTGAAAACCTGGCTAGTTCCAATTTAATGCTGATTGATAAATGAAAGCTGGTTTAAATCTGCTTCTCAAATTTTTAGGAAGTACAAGATCAGTAACGCAAGGTTAAGACTGGCTTTTGGCTTCCTCTTCCCAAATAATTCAAATTGCAGAATTGCTTGGATTGAAAATTCTGATTGCTCATTTCACACAGCATAAGCTTTTGGTAAGAAAGTATTCTTACCCGTGAGAAGTATTCTCTCCTCATTAGGGGTTAGACTGGTGTTGCTTCCCAGAGTTAGGATGTATCAAGTCAACTAATGTAACACTTATTTAAAGGTCTATTCCAATTGTAGACATTCCTTCTAAACCCCAAGACATTTGCTGTGAGGTATTTCTAGCAGCAACACTTAACTGAGCTTGTGCTCTAAACTTATATCTTACTGTTTTAAGAGAGGCCAAGGCTGCCCTGTGCGAGCAGCAGGTCGGACAAGCTGGCACAGCCAAGCCCTTCAGCCAGGCTGGTGCCAGCTCTGTGATAACCCAGCAGTGGTCTATGCCTTATGGGGAGGATCCACATTGGAGCAATTGTTTAAGAAATACAGCCCCTAAGAGGAAGGTCATGATGGAGCAGGGGAAAAGGGTGACCAGGGGACAGCAGAGACCACACCCTTCCTTCCCCATCCCCCTGCTCCCACTCATGTGAAAGGGAGAAGAGTGAGGAGGGAGTCAAGTTGAGCCTAGCAAAAAGGGTAATTTTAATTTTCTGTTTCTCACTATCCTACACTAAGACTAATTTATTGCCACTTAAAAGTAATCTTTGTCTACTTAAGTCTGTTTTGCCTGTGATGGTAGGTGGTAACTTTCTTATCTTGACTCATGAGTTCTTCCATCT
Source organism: Platyrinchus mystaceus (assembly GCA_035041135.1). NCBI lineage: Eukaryota > Metazoa > Chordata > Aves > Passeriformes > Tyrannidae > Platyrinchus > Platyrinchus mystaceus. The sequence continues at coordinate 87,428,382 of JAWWLV010000001.1, forward strand.
TACTTTCCCCCTCCTCAACAGGACAGCAGCCAGCCAAGGTTAGCCCACCCCACCCAGGTATTGGTTACAGGGGTAAAGTGGCACATGCTGAAGGGATGTCCCCCTTAGATACCTAACATGAAATTAAGCTTGTTTTGTGCTGTGCTAGTGCTGAATCTCTCGGTGTCTCAAAGAAAAACCCCTCAAGCTTTTCAGACATTGCTTTTTAAAAGGTCTGTATAATTTATTAAGGAATTTGAGCTTTTAGCCATTAAGTTACAACAACAATGCATAACTTGACATTCTTACAATTGTACATACACAATGGAAAAGACACAAGTGCTTAATCCAAACAATGCAACCAAGTCAGTACAAGGTTACAATAAAAGACAGTCGGTTGTGAATAATTGTTGACAGACTACCAAATTCAAATGGTTCTCTGCAGGTATGTTTATAATAGAAGTGAGTGACTTCAAAGTTTTGGACCTAAGCTTCAGACTAACAAAATGATGAGAACTCAAATTATTTTCCTCTTCTGAATTAAGGATATGCTCATTTTAAAATGCAGTTTCATTACCATGTTTGAGACAGTGAAAAGTAGCTTCAGGTCCAATGGAAGTATAATGGACAGTCCCAGGCATTGCATTCTTCACACAAACACATGCAATTATAGAGACATTCTACTTGTAAAACTTTCTCAAATCAAGTTTTGCAATACAGTAGGACAGCTGAGGAGAGAGATCAGGACCCATACTGAAAAAAAAACCCAAAAGCCTTCAGCTTGATTTGTGCATGTTTAATCTACAATTCCAATTCCCAAATCTTCACATATCACCTGTGAGAGAAAAGAACACACCCAGTAAAGACCAGTCTCATGCTACAATTTTTTACAAGCATTCCCATTTAAAAAATTGGTGTTGCCATACTCAACTCTAATTTACCATGGCCCTATTACAAAATTGCATCTCTTCAACTTACCCAAAGGGAGCCCTTCTCTCCCCTCTTCCACCCCAACTCCTCCTCCCTTTAGCCCAGCTCTAAAACTCAGTTAAGTACACAGTAAGTATTCAGTTTTTTAGTTTGTCAAAATACAATCTGCCCTGACAGATTTAATTTTCTGCCAGGTAAAGAGAGGTAATGAACTAATTCAGCTTAATCTAAATGTGTGACACAGCAAAGTTAAAAGCAGAAAAGGAAAACCAGAAAGGACCACTCTTATCTCTTCTTGTAACAGCAAGCTCTTAAATCAGTCCAAGCCTTTGTGTGAAGTCTCACCCAGACTGGTGACTGAAGGGAGACACACACAACAGTCAAGCTGCCAGCACAATCTGGCACCCAGCAGTCAACGCCAACAACTCCATTCCCTCCAGGTTAACCTCAGGAGATACTTCCAGCTGACTCCACTACTAGATTTCAGTTCCACTCCTCTTTGTAGAGCTGCAGAGTCAGTCCATTCTTACTGATCTCAGTATCTGCATCCAGCACAGAAACACTGCATTCAGTGCCAAGTGCTGTAAACCAAACCAATGAAAACTATATATGAAACCTCTCCACTCAAAAAAACCCCGAACAAAAACCCCCAGGCCTTTTCCCCCAAAAAAATCCTAAAACAAACTCCAAAAAGCTAACACCCCCCCCTCAAACCAACCTATTACATTATCAACATTACTGTCTTGGTTCATGGTGCTAAAGGCTCTGCTGAGCAACAGTTCCCGATTCAACATGTGATGTTGATGTGTAACAAAAGGCATGGTTTTATTACATGTTGTGGCAATAATATGAAAAAATACTCCACAAATTCAGACTGCAGTCCTTAACCTACTGTACAGCTGGTGTTGCTAACAGTACTTGAATGTCTACACTTGTCTAGACAGAGGTCTGCTTTTATGAGACAGCTAAATTATCAGTCCAACCTACTGTGTTTTATCTGTTGTCACTGGAACGGGAAACCAACACCTTTTGCTTCTCATTGACCTCATGAAAGCCTGTAAGTGCCACTGCCTCATCCACAGGGCTTAGGATGTGGGGAACCAGCACTGCACACTTGGACTCCTCTCTGCACAACTACAACTGGCTGGTCTTAGAGAAAGCTTAGAGGATAGGCAGAAAACCTGAACGACCATTTCCAAACCAGTAAGTAATTAAAAAACCAGCTTGCACATTTGACAGTTGTTACAATGGCATTTCTCTCTGCCAGTTACACCCTGCACAGGACTGGAATTCCCAGAGTGTAACAAGCCCGGCTTTGGCAGGAATAGACTGGTGCCCAATTTATTAAATCAGCATGGATTAAAAGCATTCTCAGTGCAGTTAAGTTATCCTACAATTCCTCTGGCATACCTCCAGAATGTAGCCCTAATTACTGGCAACAGGTTACTGGATTACATTCAGATCTGAGGCGGGGGTGAGGGGCAGGGGAAAGGAGTTACTGATATCCTATCATCAAACTTCTCCAGTACATACAAAGAATCTCCTCTAAGCATTGCTTAGAGCCAAAGAAGAATCCACTTGAGGGGTCATTAGTAAAACAAAATCCAACTTTAAATTGGTACTGTAAGCAATAAAAATCACTATTAACACACTTTCAGATCTGAAATGTCTATGGTTCATTTTTGCTTGCTGAAAGCCAGTTTAAATGGTTATTTACTATAATTTTCTTTACAATTTTTCATTTGTAGACTATTATTAATAAACTAAAATTTCTGAACAAAGAGGGGCCTCTAGTTTTGCTTTAAGACACCAGCTTATTTTGACATGTTCATAGCTCCTTAAAAAAAAACAAAAAACAAAAAAAAAAACCACCAAAAAAAACCACAACAAAACCAATCACTTCACAAATTTTCTCCCTAACAGAGCCACCAGAACTAACAAAGCCTTATCAATTAACACAGCACTAATAAAACTTATCCCACAACAAACAGCATCCCCTATTCCTGCTCAGGATTTTTCCCAAATAATTTATTCAGCATTGCCATTGAGGGGCTTCAGACGTCATGTGGGCACTGGGCTTTAGCTTTTCATATAATCATACCACATGAATACCTCTAATAAGAAATCCTCTGCCTGATTATAGCGAAGTCTGACAAAGGGACAGATGTCTCCAAGACAAGTTCCAGCATGTTTTATGAAAAATGTGCAGCTAGGAAGAGAAGGAGATCGGCATAGGCAGGCTGCAGGAACCCACAACACACACAGCATCAGCTCCCACACTAAGCAGGACACGGCCTAAGCCCAAGAGGCAGAATATAGATTCCCCAAATGGTAAGGAAGGGAGCCAGAAGGCACCTGGCCTACAAAAAGTGTTCATGGGGGGGTGAAAAGAAGACTCTAGTTCTACCTACCAAAAGCCTATATGCAGGTCAAAGTGCTAGAAACTCTAAATACCAGTTTGATCCAACACAGTGGGGGTCCAGATCAGCAAAGTCTGTGAACCTGTACTTACCTGCAGCTGCCTACACCTGTTTATGTGTTTCAGATGAGCTGTAACAGCAGCCCATATGCTTCATGTTTCTAATTCTCTCTTGCTACTGTTTTAAACTCCCTAGATTGTCTCTTTCCTGACCTGTACTTTATATCCTACCTCTCTTTTTGCTAATGGATGTCAGCTTTTTGACTGAGGTCAGACTAATGATTCGCTTCAGGTGATTTTTGTCATTGTGCTTCCAAGGAGAGCAAACTGCTTGCTGGAGGCACTGCAATTCGGCCTTTTATTGTCATCATTCCTCAGCAGCACAGCTGGCCTTACAAGACCTAACTGTATCAAAGATCAACTATGCACAAACCAATTTGATAGAAACAAATGTAACTACTCTCCTGAAGGGTTGAAGTGAAACAGGTGTGGTTCCGGCATCAGAAACAGACCCCAGGACTCTTCATACTTAGGTATTTTTCTAAATCAGCACAGTTCAGATTTTATAAGCACTCTTTTCAGTTTGCAGGTCCTTTATCTTTTCTCCCAGTGTTCTATCAGATCTCAGATTTGATTCTTAAAAAAAGCTTTTGGTTTTATAGGTATTACATAAAGGCTCAAGTACTTACCACATTTCTTCTCTCCAGAATGAATACTGTGCTGTAGTTATCAGCAAGACACAATCCACAGACTGACAACACTTCTCTTGGTAACTTCTCTTTTGGTTCCTCCTTGAGCTAGAGTTTAAACCCTCTCAACATACACTACATCAATGTTCAGTTTTGTGTTAAAGAAGAGGGAGAAGACTTAAGTTTTTAAAATTGAAGAAATAGTTAAAAAGGCAGTTCTGGAAATGTTGATAAAATTCTTTTGGAGACATAAATGTCCCTATACATTGTTTGGTTTAGTTATGGGTTGGTTTTTTATTTGTTCAGTTTTGGAGATGGTGGGTCAGTCATATTCCATTCTCATGTGCTTCTTGTAAGATAAAGGCATCACAAAGACTTGCACCTGCTGGTGACATTAGAACTACAACCTGACAGTTTTCCAGTAAACCTAAAAGTTACACTCCTACAGGGAAGAGGCTTTTTTTTTTTTTTTAAGTAGGCATTAAGAGGAATTTTTTGAAGGAAATTTAGGCTGAAACATCTGCTCTGCAAAGTAGAAGTTCAGATTATATTTCCCCATCTGGAGCCTCTGTCATTTCTGGAACATTCATTCTAAAATTAAAAAAAAAGTTATTGCTTCTACTGAAGCTCAATATAAGTTAGAAAAAGAATTGCATATTTTCTTAAAAACATTCCAAATATACATTTTAAAAACAAAATGCACTCTAAAACAAATGTCTGGTGAAAGACACTGTTTTAAGCAACCTGTAGCAAGAGCTTTACAAAAGAAAAATCGAGGAATGTAGCATATTATAACATGACTGCTAAAATCCTAAACAACTCACTTAACACTCTTAAGTAGTGTTTTAAATATACGTATTTCTTTACAAAACAGTTTAGCAATTCCTTATACCACTTACAGTATATAAATATTTGAATAAGAGGTCATAATGGGAGATGCCAGGGTTTATATTTACTCTCAGATGCTTCAGATTTCTTAAGTGTTTTACTATAAGGCACAATACTGCTAAATCTAACAGAAAGGAATAAAAGCTAATGGCAAACCCAGTCAAAACTCCTAATGTGGAATATCCAAGAGAAGAATTCCAGCATCTCTATGCAAAGGAAAAGAAAAAGCAAAACAAAACAAAACCAAACTTTGTATTTCTTAAGAAACAGTTTCAATTTGTACATAAAGTGGATCAGGATGGGAACGGGAGCAAGAAGGAATTAAGTAAATTCTTATAAATAGACTAATAAATATATCTTAGCCATTATTAGCCCTTTACCTCTGTTCTACTGAGTTTAAGACTGAAAGAGGTAACCAATGTGCATATACCTAAATAAGTCTACATGCTCAGCACGTGAAGACCACCTAGCACAACCTATTACTGCCAAATTCAGTATAAAAAGCTTGCAAGATGGAGAAAGTCTCCTTTTCTTAGCATCCACTCTGAGTAGAACACATTACAAGATCAAATTAGTATTTGTTACATATAAGGAAAGTTGCAACTAGCAATTTTTCCATCACAAAAAAAGAGTACACAACATATCCATGAAGTTATTTGATTTCTTCAAGGTTAGTTCATGTTTTTTCTAAGAATATCTATCTCCAATTACAACAGATCAGAACTTTCAGAACATTTTAACAGTTGTAGTCTTGTAAGTGTTCTCCATATGTACACTGAATGTAAATAGTGCATCCAATATTTTTCACTGTTACACATTCTACGTTGTTTTCACTGCCTAGTCTTCATCTTTGTTACAGCCCTCTGGAACACAATGACATTGCAACAATGCTTACGGAAAAAGGGTTATTGCATCTTTTTTTTTAGGATGAGACATCCAGAGGAGATTTTATAAAATCCTCCTGTGTACAAAATTCTTAGTTATTAGCCCTTTTGGAACACCAGCTAGAAAAGTTTGAAAGGTAAAATAATTTACATTGTTATTTTTTCTGTTCACTAGACAAGAGTCCATACTAATTAAATAAAAAATAATAGTTCTTCAACAGTCTATTCAAGATATCTTCCATGAAGTAGTTCAGTGGGAATTTCCATTAGATAGATGTTCTCCATGCCGGTTATTACTGACATCCACATCTAAAAATTAGGAATTACAAGAAAAATCGTTTGTTGATTTACCATTTTAATACGCTTTATCTGTTACATTAATCCAGGCTCTGGAAACAAATTTCATATTCATATATACCTAAAGTTCTCAACATTCTCTGGGTAAGTAATCCTCCTATTAACATTTCTTGTTTACATCTTTTTTTTTGCCCCCCCTTCCCCCCCCCGTCCAGTTTTCTCCAGCTCAATCAAATTCTATGAAAATCTACCTACTTGTATTTTTTGAAGACCAGCAGTAAGTGACACCACTCAGTCTGGTCTGTGCCATAATACCAACAATATTAACACCAGTTAGAGAAGAGCTTCTTCTAATGCACTGCACGGTGTTAAGGATTATCCAACAATAAACTAAGTGACTTACCAAGCAGTGCTGTGGTTTCACCCGCATCCTCTTTTAAACTGGTACACTGCAATACAGATTCATTGGTGGAGGAAGCTGACAATTCGCTGACCTCATTTCTGTCATCATCTTGCAAAGCAATACTCAGACTTCCAACTGAAACGCTGCCACTTATGGATTCAGGTAGTGGAACTTCAAGTACATCTTCAGGGTCCCCCTTCAAAATTAAACATATTTAACTGACACTTTAGTGTCCCATCAGGCATCAACATTCCTCCATGTTACCACTTTGTAACTTCACGTTATTGGAAAAAGAGATAATTTTTTTAGCTATTATCTGTGCATTCCCAGAAACAGTTGAACATTATCCACTTGCAATGCTATTGTCTGAATGTAAAGAAACAAAGCCAACCAAAAGAAAAGTCATTTTTCAAAGACACCTCAAAGCCAAGAGCAGTAATAGGAGTCCACCCAGTCAGCCTTTTGGATGGAATATTTCAACAGTATAGCAACAGTATTGCTGCAGTCTAGTTAGGAGCAGGCTCCACTGAGGAAACCTATTGATCCTTTGAGTTCGCAGAAACCTCTTTTTCATGACAGTAGTTGGGCAAGCTTAGACTTTTTTTTTACTGGGGTGAGCAAACATTTGACATCAGAACAAACTTCTCTCCTCCTCTACCTCCAGCCTGACTTTAAGTCCGTTCCAAAAATGCAAATATGCTGGCTTGTCACTTTGCAGGAACGAAACATCTGCAGCACAGGCAAAGGGATTTATTTCACCTATTGTATAGCATGGCTATTTCTCATCCATTCTGAAACTTAATTCAAAGTCCTACATACAGAATTCTGTTCCTGAAGTTAAACAGACTACCTTCATTGCTGTATCTATACTGATATTATTTATACATAAGCAAGTATATTGCAGTATAAGTAGCTATTCTGTGAGTCTCTTAACAAATATTTTTCCCTTTCTCAAACAACTGGCAAAGGGCCCATCTTAAGATTTAAGAAATTCTAGTCTGATTCTTTCTTTATTATCAAGCCAACAGATTTTAAAATGTACTGAATTTTAATAAGCTATAGAACTGCTACAACTGAACACAAGACACATATGATACTAATCTTAACATATGTGGGTGGGGGACATTAATGATTTTCCAAAACTTAAGACAGTTTAATAAGCACTGAAACTGCAAAATTCATCAATGCTCTACAAAATCAGTCAGACATGCTGAACTGCAGTTCTTTCTTTCTTAATAATGAAGAACTAGACCACTGAAGTCTGTCCTTTACAAAAGCCAGGTAATAGGACTTTGTACCTTCTTTCTACTTTGTGCCTTTAAAATTTTTGAAGTATCTCAAGTATTTGTTGTCTGTAAAACTGAACTGAGCCTTGAACCTCTTTGCAGAAGGTTTAATAAATTCTATAATAAGGCTGCACATTCTTCTCTGCAGGTGTGTCACTCAGTGAGTGCATTGCTGAGAGAAGCTGCCTTACTTTTTGCACTTTTTTCTTCACAACAGTAAAAAAATTCAAGTAAACACTCTACAGTCTAGATTGGGCAACCTGGATCAGGCTGAAAAACTAAGCTAGAAAAAAATCCTGAATGATTTCCCACATTATTAGTGTCAGTAAGACTTGAATGATTGATAACTAAGCAGGATATATTTGTTCTATTTCATTAGAAAAATGAACTGGGCTTCTCTATTTAATATAATCTCATTCCACTTGCTTTCCAAAAGTCATTTTGGCCAACAAGCAGAGGATGTATTTACTCCTCCTGGTCGGGCTTGGTATCAGTATCCACTGCAACAGCATGAATTCAGGAAATATAACTATTCTGAAGGTTCTAGAATTTCGGTTTTCAGTCTGTATTCAAAAGGATAAGTACTTCTGTATATAACACAAGATACATCAACTCCAAGAATTGAAAGTGAGCAAAAAACAAGCTGCTAATATAACAATATTAAAGTAGCAACAGCTCTTTCACATGACAAAAATATTGCAACTCTTGGGTAAAGCCTGACTTAATACACTGAAGCACCAAAATCCGGTATATACATACTACATAGCAAAAGTATTGCCACCTTTGACAAAACAAAACAGTAATTCATAAAACTCTTCCAAAGATCTGCTAAGTCTCTGCAATGAAATAAGAGAAAAGGTAGTCAAAAGGCAGACCTAGTCTACGAAAGGAAAGTCCCTGAAACCAAAGAACACCCCTATTTTTTAAAGATCTCTGTAGATCAGTAGGAGATGAGAGAGGTACATTAATGTCTATGGCATTTTAGTGGAACTCAAGACTATTTATCAACAGTGACCAAGTAACCTACCGCATGTGTCTTCATCTCTCTTTTCTGGTGCTGTCAGAAAGAAATGAGAGCACATCATTTTCTCTACTTAACCAATTTCTGGTGAATGACTTTAGGAAGGTTTTAAGTACCAGCTCATTTACAGGGATGAAACGTAGGGCATATGTGGAAGTACACAAACACTATGCAGAAAAACTAATTTTTTTTTCCTTTGAATCACAGTTCTCAACAACATAAAATATATGCTCTAGATTTACTGAATTCAGTTATGTATCTGTAGCTTGGACAAACCATCTCACCTGTGCTTCAAATTCCTTACTATCACCAGCTGAAGACAGAAAAAATTGGTTATCACGGAAGATTCATAAGATGCTCAATACACTATTTAAGCTCTTACCCATAAAATTCCCTTATTTTTCTTGCATCTTTGCTCAGCTTCTTGAGCCTTGTCAAGTTACAGCTGTTCTCATTCTGAACAGTTACACAAAGTCTTGCCTCCTAAAATGTACTTCTACCTTGAGGATTAAAATAAGTGTGCAACATACCCAGTATCCCAAAGCTTTGATAACGTCTAGTTTACACATTGGACAAGTTCGGTGGTCCAAAAGCCAAGGATCAATGCACGTTCTATGGAAGATGTGCCTAAAGAAAAGAAATGCCTTTTAGAACTTATCATGAAAGCCACACACTACTCCTTCACACAGTGTGCAAGTTAACACATTAAACATAAACCCTTCCTTGATAACACTGACAATTAGATGTTGCTCAATTTACTGGTACAAACATAGCCCTGGAAGCCTTGTCTTCCATGTTTTCTGATGTAAGAGATGTTACCAACCACAAAGACAGCCCAGAGTTACTAGTTAAACAGTGTACAGTTCTAATTTAAGCAAGCTCTATTTCACTCCTGCAGTCCTCCCAATTGCTCCCTTGCCCCTGCATAGGTATGAAGCACTACATGGCCTCACAGTGCTCTTCGACATCTAACAGGCCAACAAATGGCAGCTTCAGCTCTGCCACCAGAGGTTAAGAAGAGTTTACAGAAAACTCATCCCATTTCTTCAGAAAAACATGCTAAAGAGTAATGAAGAATTACAGCAACTTACTTGCACGGCAGAATTCGGACAGTGTCTTTCAGTTTGTAGTTCTCGATGCACACAGCACAGTTTTCCACATCAACATCTAAACCCTAAATGTGATAACATGTCTAAGTGTATTACATCTATATTTCATTACAGGACAAGCTTTGTGTAATAGCTTCACAGAGTGCAAAATGTATTAAATGGTATAGCAAATAAAAATAACTCCCTCACTTAATTCAAGATTCTATCAAGAGGTGATTTGATCAAGTGTTACCAAATGCTAAAAGCAGCCAAACCTGGATTTTCTACTTTAAATAGCTATACATGGTATCTTAGGTAATATGTTACATCTCAAACATTGGTTTTGATCATGGGAGCACAGGAACATTTCAGTTTAAAGTAACTATCCAATGAAATAATTTTAAAAGAGGTCAGCACAGATCAAAGTGCACAATCTAATTCTGAACTAATGGTCCCAAAGTGCTTGAGCAGGAAGAGATTCTGAGGGTAGAACACTGCAAACATCTTCTCCACTTTTTTCTACCACATCCTAACAGATATTCCTTTGTAGCTTCATAGTAAAATATGCAACTTGGGATGGTTTAAAACTTTTCTCCAAGCTCACACTAGACAGAACATCAAATGCAGTGTTTCCCCACCTCTATTTCTTTCTAAAGGTTACTATCTTTCCTAACAGGTCTTACTGTCTTTTTGATGCCATGCTTATAGTGGCCATGCAAACATGACGGGTATCTCCAAATGCAAGAGAAATAATCCAACACTAATTGGGCTGTATAAAACCTAACTAATAGAAGAACAGAGAGTGGAAAAACTTCTTTCCTTTTATCCACATAAAATAAGTATTTTTGGTTTACTACTCACTGAAGCACTTCAATTTCATTACCACATACTCAAATGAATTTGTTCTGCAAGCAAACTTTCAAGTTCAAGGCAAGTATTTCCTTCCTTTGCATGCTGTCAATTTACATAATTAATGCCTTAAATTCCTTAGTAAATCACATTAAGACCGATTTTTTACATAAGCAAGTTAAGACAAGTACTTATTCTGTAACAAGTTATTTTTCCTTCAGTACAAGAGGCAAAATCCAAGTACACCATATGTAGCACATACTCAAATGAGTGTCCATTTTACAATAATCCCATAAGCTTCTCAGGAAAAATCTACATGATAGCAAATACACTTTTAATATATTGACCTATTTTTAGTTAAATACCTCAACCTCAAAAGAAGGGATAACAAAGGACTGCACTGCGTCACAACAAAAGAAACAGACTTTTTAAATGGTGGAAGCGAAATACTTGAAGAAAAAAAATGTACATTTACAGAGTAGACAGGACTGTATTTCCAGACAAATTTACATTAGTTCCTGAAAATACCTCTACATCAGTAATTTACATAAATTTGCTGATAGCAGGCTGATTCAAATCAAATTAGAAGAAGTGATTTACTAAGCAGAAAGACTATTTTAATAGAGAAATTTTAACCTCATCTTCTACTGTGCTCATCTAACATGGCATTCATAGGTACAACCAGCATACTGTATAACAACTTAAATTCCCCCATTTTATTTTGTCAAGGGTCTATCTATGGGAAGGAACTCCCTGGCACACTGCAAAAATCACATGATACAAATCTTTTTAGAGGTTTACTGAACATATTTAAAAGCCGTTAACATATTCCGTGTGATTTTCACCATGGGTTTCATCCTGACCCTTTTACATCCCTTTTTTCCTATGCTGATGTTATGCTTTGATACTGCTTTACACATGTTTTGGTTCAATTCCTTCTTTCTTGATCTTGTATGAACAGAAGTATGAATATCTCTCTGTTCACAGCTTGAAATATATGCTAAATTCCATCAAAAAGGAATCTAATTAAAAGTAAGAAACACTCATAAAACACTACTTAAACATGCTGAATGCATAAAAGGAAAAAGGCAAGGAAGTTCAAAGACAGTTTTGAGGTTTTTAAGTTTCAAAACCGATTTCCTAAATGAAGGATATTCTGTGTAGCACATGATCTTAGCTGAACAGCTTCTGCTGAACCACAGCTTTTAAAGTTTTTACATATCAATGTCCTTTCTCACTTCAGTATTATTATAGGTTTAAAAACAACCTAATCCTTGCTTTTCATCTCTGAGCAAATCAGTCCTTAAGTAAAAACTAATCAAATAAGACAAGGGTTGCGGGGGAAAGTGTCTATGTAGTAGCAAAAAATGTAGTCAGAAGCCAATTTTGCATCTAGCATCAGTGCTGCCTGAAACTCCAACTCAAATATTTTCTTTTAAAACCTTGGCTTTTTCTACATTGCTTATTCTAATACAGCTCAGTTTAGGCTGTATGCTGTCAAAGCCAACTTTCTGAAAGCTGCTTTATTTTTTAGAACAGATTTCATAACATAAGAAAGGTACTTTAGAAAATTTACGCTTCAAGGTAAGTCTGTACAGCTCCTTAATGTATTGTATGTCAAAAGATAAAACAAGTGTTCTGTTTTTCAAATATTTTTATATTTTTGAGGTCTTTCGATCAATAAAAAGATGAATGTTCTTTTAAGAAAACAGAACGTTACATCACTGTAAGAACTGTGCAATCAGTAGATTCCAGGAAGTATTTTGCAATCCACTTGTTGATGTTTTCAAGTGCTGAAAACGTAACTATGTTTCCCCATCTTTACAGTACCAGCCCTGTATACATTCTGTATAACCAGATATTATTTGCAACAAAACAGCCTTACATTTCATAAGTAATTCAAATTTGACTCTTCAGTTTTAAATTCTGCCTTTTAAACAAAGGCCCTAACATTGTATGTCACATTGAAATTACGTTGTGAGAGTTTAAGTTTAAATTCTATGAAGACTTTACAACTATTTTTAAAACTTACAGCAAAAACCAGAGACACTGAATTACCTTTTCTCCACGTTTCACAGTATGCAGCTGAAGCTGGCTGATTGCTCTCTTGGTTTCTTTCCTATGTCCCTTGAAAGAAGATTTTAAGTGTTAGTACAGACATTAGTTTCAGGACATTACATTCCAAAGTTTTTAAGTACTTTCCATGCAGATTACTAAGTCTTCTGAATGCATCTAAAAAAAATAATCTCTGGCTAGTCAATTTTTTTACAAATTATTTCCAGCCAGCAGATGTTCAAGAACTGCAGGTTTTGCGCTCCTGGGGCCCAGCAGCACACAATGAACTTGAGCAGTACCAAAGTGAGCAGACCACAGCGACACATCCAGCCTTGCATCCTCGCTGCTGCCTTTACGGGTCTTTCCGCACAGGAAGACTGAAACCTGTCTACGCTTTAGAGGCAATCAGAGCTGAAACAGCACCCGTATAACCAGACCTTCCAGTTAGTCAAGCCCATGAGCAAGCAGACCGTACGTTTTGCACCAGCCTGAGAGCAGGTGGAATCCTGCCAGGCAGCCTACAGCTGGCCACCAGGTCAAAAGGCTGCTTGTAGCTATTAATACTTCCCCTCAGTTAAACACTGTCTCCTACGTTAGACAAAGCTTTGCACTGAAAGGACACATTATGCGAAGGAGATGACAAGAAAGCCTTTACAGACATGATGCACCATACTGGACTTCTGTACAGTAACTCCTAATTATGCTTAGAGGGGAAGCAAGAAAAGAAAGCAGCACTGTATTCCAAGACAAAGTGCCAGCCACTGCAAGAAACTGAGAAACTCAGCACTCCCAATTAACAGATGCTGACCTGTCTAGCAGCAACACTAACTAAAGAAATACCATAAAGGAATACCATAAAGGAATAATAATTAAAAAAAAAAAGGCAGCTTTTCTCTGTAGTAATTACAATGATGTATCTAATTTTACAAATGTATAGTGTTGAAAATTGTGACTTTTAAATTTTTATGGTGTTAAAAATGATTAGTCTGAAAGGTCTCCCAGAAATGGACAGACAAAAAGCAGCAGAAGCCCATTCCACCTTCTGTAGCACCACAGGGTTTTCTGCACAGAAACACTTTATTAGCAAGGAGGTCTTCCAAAGTTTTATTGCTAAACTGGTGTTAGAATAAACATGAAGATAACCATCTTCACCTTCACTTAACAGCTAAACAGCAGCTTGCTTTAAAGCATAACATACTTAACTCCCAAATTTTAATTGTACTGGAGTCCATAAGCCAAGAAAAGTAAGATTTGGGTTAGAAAAGTGGCTTTTTGTCTCCAAAATTCTTTTAAGACTCCTAACCATATATCTTGACTAATATCTTCACAACATTTTCCAACCTTGCATCATTTTTGTTTTCAGTGGCCATTTAGAAGAGAATTGAGAAAATGGCATAACCTTTTAATGCTAGACAGTTTCATTTATTTAAGAAGTATCTGGATGACAAGCCCAATGACATAAGAGTCTGTGGTACATATTTCTGAGAAACATCACATTCACACTAAGAAAAACCAAAACACCTTAAAACTAAAGCACGTTATATGAGATGATGCTTAATAAAGCATGTGAACTTTCCTTAGTGTGAACTACCCAAAAGGCAACAGGAAGAAGCAACCTTCTTCACCAAACAACTGTTGCAACACAGAAATACATCCTTTTTTCTACAAATACTTCTCAAAAATTTTGTTTTCTTGAAAGTATTCTCAAAATATAAGTTCTAAGACTTAAAGCTTAGCAAAAAAGACTCTACGGAACCAACATTTCAGAGAGATCACAAGTTTAACCAATACAGAAGTCCTGTGTGTTCTCCTCAGTTATTGAAGAAAAAAATTAAGTATCTTCCTAGAAGAGTCCTGTAAGTCCTATACAGAGCTCAGACTCCTGAAGGCAAACAAAAATCCATTCCCTCCTCCCCCAAAATCTGCATCTTCAAACAGAAGGAAGGGGAAGTCCACATACAAAGCAGTGATTGAAACAATATTCTTTCCTGGACTGAGAATAAAACAAGAACCATTTGCAACTATAAGTAAGTGCAACTTTATTTTTCACTATTAGTAGAAAACTATGGTAGAGCT
>JAWWLV010000001.1:87443345-87464556 GCA_035041135.1 Platyrinchus mystaceus
TAGCAAAAAAGACTCTACGGAACCAACATTTCAGAGAGATCACAAGTTTGGTTTAACCAATACAGAAGTCCTGTGTGTTCTCCTCAGTTATTGAAGAAAGAAATTAAGTATCTTCCTAGAAGAGTCCTGTAAGTCCTATACAGAGCTCACACTCCTGAAGGCAAACAAAAATCCATTCCCTCCTCCCCCAAAATCTACATCTTCAAACAGAAGGAAGGGGAAGTCCACATACAAAGCAGTGATTGAAACAATATTCTTTCCTGGACTGAGGATAAAACAAGAACCATTTGCAACTATAAGTAAGTGCAACTTTATTTTTCACTATTAGTAGAAAACTATGGTAGAGCTACTGATGACCACAGAAAGAACTTAACCTATTAACAGGAACTGAAAAGCAGAGGGAAGTGCTACTCTAAGGTATTTTCAAAACTCAGTTGGACTTAGGTCCTCAACAATTCCATGAAAGTTGCTCTCTTGAACACAGGGGTCCAGAGGTCCCTTCCAACCTAAACTGTTCTATGATGAAGCACTTTCTTCAGGGGAAAAAAAGTAAAGCTGACTTTTTTTTTTATTCTATCAAAGTACAGGAATATGAAAAGAGCACATATGGAGCAAAGTTATTCTTTCCTAACCTTCCCAGAACTCTCACTGCTCTCAGCATTTCAGGTAGCTCAAGAGAGGTGAATCTCACCACATATGCACCTTCTAGTCTGCTGCAATTCAGTAACTCTACAATGGAGCGGTAGAATTACAAGTAAAAAAAGCAGTTTTCATAAAGCCTTAGAAACAAAAATTCTACCCTGAACAACTTATGGGTTTTATTAAGGAAAGAAAAAAAACTTACCATGGTCTCTTTCCGTTAAAAAAAGTCTGGTATGGGAAGTTAATACATTCAGAATGAAAATTACTGAAGAATGAAAATAACTTTTAATGCCAAAAGGAAGGAAGTTCAGTTAGGTGACAAATCACACAAGAAGCTGCCCTTATTCTGTTGTTGACAGGTGGCTAAATGTATTTCTCACTACTTCATATGAGCATCTAATAATTATAACTAGTCAAACTTGCAATGCCAATTAGCATACTGCTTATTAGCCTCACTAACTACTACTGAGCAGCTTTCACAGTTAGCAAAATAGGAAGAAGGCACAGATCTTCAGGAATGCATCAATAAACAATAGAAGTTAGGCAACTGATTTGACAAAAGGAGGAGGTAAATACTCTTAAGCATCATCAGATCCATTTACCTGGTTTCCAAACTGTGATCCTGTATACAGGAAACGCTGTATATAGTAAAATATGAGCCAAGCAAGCGATATAATCATCATGGTGATGAAGGCGATGGCTACAAACACAACTGATTGACCACTAATATATTCCTGCACGTGTCGTGTGCCAACACCAATAGTCATTTTTACTGGAATCCCTCTTCGTACTGGCTCCAATATCTCTATGCCTTTTGGATAGCCAACCATTATCACCACTGTATTTCCTGTTCCTGTTGGAGGGGGAGAAGAAAGAAAAGAAGTCAGTCATCACAGTAAAAATGTAGGCATTCTTGCTGGATGGTAATTTGGCCTCTTCAGTTTAAGATCAGGAAACAATATTACAGGAAAACCTCCAGTGTTTTTTTGCCAGGCATAGCAGACTTGATAGAAAGTTTACTAGTAAAGATATCCTTATGTACTTTCAGAAACTCTCAAACACGAGATAAACTCCAACAGATGCATCTCTACTGTTCGCGGCCCTATACAGTCATCATACCACACACTGAGGTGAGATGTAGATGCCATGCAAAAAAGCCAGACAAGTTATACACATCTCATCTTGAAGCTGCTTAAGTTCTAACTTGCAACTCAGGAACAGCTGGTCTTTTATTTGTCAGCATGGGAATTTTAGCTGCACATGGAGACAGGATCTGAATATCACAAAGAGAGACATATTCAGTTTAGTTTAAATCCGAATCCATAGCACAATGACACTGGATATGTAAACAAAAAGAAAAAAAGAATCAGATATTTAATAATAAATTACATTAAAGATTGAAACACTTAAAGATTCTTTAATACTGAATATTCAAAGTTTGATGAGACTTCACAACAAGGACTTATCAAGAAATACTCTGGGACTCTTTTTGCAGCATTGGACCAAAGGATTCTTCTCATATAGTAGAACTCTAAAGCACTCAATCCGTATGAAAAAAACACCTCATTTCAAAAAAAACCCAAAACCTTTAGACATCATGTTGCCACCAAAACCTGTAAGGATACTGTCAAGACCAACTAGCCAAAACACCAAAGACCCTCTGTGATTAGAGTTTTACTCTATTTTTTCTGGAAGCATCTCCAGTATTGTCTCAGAAACATCTAACTTAAGTATTAAAAAAAAGCAACAAACAAATGTACCTGTTAAAAATGTCATATTTTCACTGGTCTATACTATTTTTATTTGAATAGTTCTTACTTTTTATGTACCAGCACTGCTACACCCTTGGTAAGTCATGGCTTTATAGTTTACTTTGCTCTCCTACCTCTGAGAAAAAATGAAACTAATCTTAATTCTGAGAGAAAGGAAGGAAAAGAGAGGGGGTTTCCTAGCTGAAAAACTACAGCTGTAATGTCACAGTTACCTTTTTAGATTCACAAGATCACCTACCTGCAACAAGACCTCCCACTGAAGGCTTAAAGCCTTTTTCCCTCCTGGCTGGTTAAGATTCCCTACCGAGAAGCTATGTCAAAAGAAATGGTTTCCTACTTTATAAACATTACATCAATCCAAAGCTGCGTTCTGGACTCACCTATCTCTCTGCCTACTAAGAGAAAGAGTTATTTGCCTGAACTATTTAAACCAAATTCCTTTAGTTGAGACAGTTCTGGCTGTGACACCTTGTCAACCTGGCCACTCTGCTACCAAACCAAGGGGAATTTGCAGAAGTTTCACTTCTGTACGTAGTAACTCCTCCCTCCATAAGGTGCAGATTGCTTGCTTTGGATGAAACACTAAAGATGAGTAACCCTCACATCTCAGTGCCAGTTACCCTTTCTCAGCTTCACCTTCTGCACCTCTGATCCAACCTCTGATCACCTACTGTAAGAACCATTATACCCGTGTCTGCCAGATCCAGACCCAGCAAAAGAGTAGATTTTCCAAAGACAGTTATGTTTCTGGAACTTTTGAGGATGGTGCAGAGACACACACAAAAAAAGAAAATATGCTAACGGAGATAGGCCCAATTAGAGCCTCCCCTCAGGCACCCCACTCTGCTCACCAGAGCTCCTGTTGCCTTGCCTGGTGGGTGTGTTTGGAGACACAAAGCAGCGAAGCTGAAGACAAACAGGACAGGCTCCACTAATGAGTTCTGCTCACCAACAACATGCCAATCCAGGTTATCACCTGTTATCACAAGTCCAAGCATACTAAGAATTGGTTAATTAATATTGTTCTCCTCTCTGAACCAGCATGAAAGCATTACCAGAGAGAATCATGAATCTCAGAGAAGACTGTGTGAAGCACTCTTTGCTCTCTGACCCTGCACAGGGAGTTAACACAAAAAAACACATGAAAGTAAGAATTTATCTCACATTGCTGAGAACTGCTATCCCCATACCTAAATCAAGAAATTAGGTCCAATGTCCTTATTCAACTGTAAGAGTTACAAGTAACGGCAGGGGTGCCTCAAGATGGCCAGGGAATGGTACAGATGTGTTGGAAAGATGTGGTTTCACTCAAGCTTGGGGAAGAAAAGGAAGTTTCAAGATTAGAGACAGCCTGGATTTTTCAATCAATAAACATTTCCACCTCAGTCCTGAAATCGTGAGTCAGTTTAATCTTGCTATCTAATTCTCTGTGCGATTTCTAACAAAGAATTACTTTGAACCCCCACAAAAATAAGTAATGCCTTTCTCTGTTTTGCCACTAGCATGCCCAACTATCAGGCAGTTTTTTTTCCTTGAAATGAAAGTCAGGCTACTTTTACACAATGGCTGCAAGATACTGTGGCACCTTACACTTTTAGAATTAACACAAGCATGCCACAGATTTTTAAATAAATGCCCATTAAAACCATTTTAACAGTTTTAAAGACTTGGTGATGAACCTGCCATTAAAAACACATGCAACTGAACACAATGGCCTTGAAGGTCATGAGACAGAAGGGAGGGAAGAAAAAAATAATTGCAAGCAACGATTACAAAAGGAACAAGAGCAGTCTCAGAGCAGCAGTTCGCCTGAGTAGTGTGTAAGACTAAGGGCTTTAACTCATTCCTTGCTAATTTTAGCCTTCTGTTCTGAAACACGTTATTCAAAGACTGAAATGATGTTGAGTCATTCCATCAGCTTCTTCAACTGCAACACAACTCAGAGATCTCAAATTGCATTTGTAAAGAAAACTCCAGGTGTCACATATATGTATGTACTGAAAGCAAGTTTTGTTGGCTTTGCGCCTTTCTATAACTTTCTAATTTTACAATAAATAATCACATTTTTACTCTGCTAGAGTGAACCTGTTTTCTCATCTAGGTTTGATTGATGCCTCAGTGAAACTGGGTAGATTTAAAATTTGGTCTGTGCTTTTTAACATTATCATGGCTGGCAGATCCTTAGGATACTTGCAAAATAAGGCAAATTTGGAACTCTGAAGATGAAGGTATGTTTTCTGCCAGTGTACCAAGGTCAGTTTTACTGCTAGCATTGTTAGTCCTTTCTTGGAAGAGGAAACCAGTACCCTCCTGATGAGGAAAAAGGAGGACAGATACAGATTCCAGGCATCCCAAATTACAGCATTTATTCCCATTCATGCTTAGAGGCAAAAAAGATAATCTTCTGTCATCTGGAAACCGATGGCAGACACACTCTAATTTTTGTCCTCCTGAGAAACATCAGAAAGCTCCAGAGTTTGACCATGTTAGTAAAAATGTTTAAGGTCAGTCCATTGATTTATTTAAGCATAAGCATCCTACTAATACTGCCACAATTAACAGCGAAGGTTCTCTTTAGCTCCTGGTCCAAATAAATGGCTGTTACCAGTACACTAACAACCCAATGACAACCACCTACCCCAACTTTATCTCATCAAATCCCTGGTGCATGTTGTGTTTTCACCTGCCTCAAGGAAAAGGATGCATAACCACTGTTACACATACCTCTTTCCAACATATATGCACTTTTAGGTATAACACAGATTATACACAGCATTTTGAAGTTACTCCTGCTTCTTCAGAACAACATTAGCAGCTCAACATCATGCAGTCACTGTCTAAGTTAAGCAAGCCACTGATTTCAGTTCTGTTCTTTCAGTTTATACAGTACCAGAAGCTTTCAGTAGAAAACAGCAGTAATACAGAAATTATGGACCACTTGAGAATCCTGAGTAGTGCTGCAAGCACTACTATAGCAAAGAGCTGAACTACATGCCAAAATAACCTTAACTGCTGCTTTGGAGATGGCAAGAGCTTATAGAATCATGAGTACAAAGTAATTTGCATTTGTTTTGTTCAATATACACGCATAAAAAAACCACGACAATGAAGGAAAGAACTAGTTGGATGTATTTTGGCAAATCTAAGACCCTTTTCTTTATGTAGCCAAAGTTATACACTCAAATTAAGTCTCAAGTTTCCCTTAAATCCACAGGCCATGAACCAAAGCCCCACTCCAGACCTACCTCAAACTATGACAGCCAGTCCCTCTCACTCCCGTGTGTCAAGCACAATCATATTTTAATTCCACAGTCTTCAAGGTAACTTATGTTCTGGTCAGAATCACCAAATCCTATTTTGAGGGGGCATTCAGAGATGGCTGGATGCCCAGCATGAACTACAACAGGACAAATATAGAATCAGAAGACCCTGTTTTCTTTCCACTGTAACACACCTCTGCCTCCCCCTAATATCTCAACCAGAACTGAGCCTCTGACTCTCCTTAGTCTGGTCTCCACAATACCTCGCACCTTGACTCTTCAGACTCTTCTCCAGCCTGCTCCCAGCTAATACTTACATGCAATACTTGTTTTGGGTTTGGAAATTAATTTGAAGCTTCTATTTAAAGTTTGCTGCCATCACAAAAAAAGAACAGATTTAAGATTGCCTGCAAAGTCTGTAAAACTGAAGTTTGAGTTTATATTATTGAGATACAAAAAGTGAAAAACACCTTGAGTCATTTGGGTAAAAAGAGTGTTTTCCATTGGAAAAATTGTCCTCAGCCATACACGAAGTTGTGTCACTATTACTTTGCTAGAGGAGGAAAGTCATTGAGCATTTTGAACAATGTAATTTGGACAGAGAGCAAAGGACTGAAACACATGAGACACATCAGTAGAGTCACAATTGAAGAATCTTCTTTTAGAAGGAGAGACAGGATTGCAAGGCTACATATTTAAATTCTCGACTCTCTTGTTTCAAAGCTGTAATTAAGAGCCCTACTCACTGCACTCATGAAGCTTACAAGGTATCAAAGAAAAATACAGACTATTTAGAGTACTGGCCCTTTATCAAACGCTTTCACATCAGCTACAACAAATCATTTCTTCACCTACTCAAGAACTCTTTCTACTCAAGCTGAAAGACGTCAAAAACCACCAAAAATCCTACAACAACAACAGCATACATGCATCACACACATCCCAGAAAATTGAAAGGCCAAGTTTTTCAGAAGGAGAATGAAAAGACACTGGAATCAGAAAAGCCACCTGTTTATCACCTTCTTATAAGTTAGGCTGCACCTCTACCAGACATAAGCACTGTTCCATCTCACATCGTTTTCAGTGGCACTAACTGCAAACACATTAAGTGGATTTTACTCATGCATACAACTCCACTCCTTAGTTACTCCACTGTAGATTTCCCAGAGTATATAACCTCATCACTCTCCAGAAGCAAAGTTTGCTTCCTCGTGTGTCAATTCACAAATACCTTCACAGGAACGGAAAACTTAAATCGTGTAAAAAACAGCTTTACCGTCCGTGTTCTTCCTTGCTTGTCTTCCACAGACTCTTTTTTTCTCCCTTCAAAAAGCCTAACATTTAAAATACGAGCAGTAGTTATTCCATGTATTCCCAAAGTACACTAAAAATATTTGAACATTTACAGGTCTGAAAGTTTCAACCATGAAACAAACACCTATGACTGCATCAGAGCTTGTCACTATATTGGGATACATTATTACATTCCCATTCAAACCATTCTGAGGTCCAACCTGCACTTGTGAAATAAGTATAAGTACAAATACATTATTGTATACATGCACTATACTAAATCATACTCTTTATATAGGCTGAACTTATATCAGCAACATTCTGCCAGCTTAAGAAGACAAAAACCCCCAAACAGCAGCCAGAGAGCACTTCTCTTTATGCCACTGACATATATAACTACACTAGCAAGTCCAAACCTGAGCAGTAAGCTCAAGAAGGTCTCCTGTAACCAGAGATGACAGCAGAAAAGAAAAAAATTAAAAAAAAAAATAAAATAAGCAAGAGGAGAAAAGGAGGAAAAGATTCAACAAGAGAGCAAATAGTATTTATGAGAGAATTCCATAATACAATGGGCAGTGGAGAAGAATGTGAAAAAAAAATTTGTACTGATTGGGCAATACAGAGTGACAGCAAGAAGCCGACAAAGAAGAAAGAATTATTACACAACAAAGTATCTTAATTGCCACATGGGATCAAAATCACAGGTCACTTGTACCTAGCACCTCATCTCCACTTTCACAGTAGATTGAGAACATGAGATAGGCCAGCCTGATCCCAAGCAACCAGCAGGCTAAGAGGAACAGTAACCATGCTTCCAATCCCCAAATCGGTGCCCCTTGGTATTCCAAGGAGAGACTCGTTTTCCAATTGATAACATGTGTGATAGAGCAACAGCTCCCTAACTTAGTTTTTCAGCTCACTACACTAGGAAAATAAGTTTATTTCCTTTAGAAACGCATTATGGTTCTATTTCAACCAGTTCTCTGGTCTTTCCCTTCCTCTTGACCAAGGATGAGAGTGTCAGCATTAACAAACTCGTTGTACCAAAAAGCCATGTGAAGCACACATCTGCAGAATTTTTTACTTAGTCTTTGCATCCTCCTCTGAAGACCTCCCAGTTTCTCAAAAATCTACAAAAGCAAACACAGATTTTATTGCTGAATTTCGAGGCTCTTTCCCCCTTTGACTGAAGCATTTAATGTCGTCATGACCATAAAAATTCAGCAAGGCTTTAGTGTCACAGCCCAAGCCAAGCCGGGACCGCGGCGACAGAACATGTGGATTCCTATCTCGGCAAAAATCACAGAACCCTTCACAGAACCCAGGCTATATAGCAGCAGCACGCTCAAACAAGCCAAGTCAACATCCTTCTCCAGGATTCAGTTTTCCTACTCCATTCGCAAGCGCTTAAGGATTACCTGATGCTTACACCCCTCTCCCACCCTTCACAGACCTGCGCAGGAAGGACGATGAAGCTATTACAACAAAGCCTGTACCAAAAGCTATCTCTAAATAGCTACGGCTATGCCTTCAAAGACACCTGAAGGCATCTTTGGGATACCTGGTCTGTTTCCACACGGTCTGCAGAAGGCGGCCTACCGCTGGAGCCACTCTGCCAGAGGGTGCCAGGCAAAAAGGGATCCCTAAAGGAAACCCAAGCCTCCCACCGCAGTCTGTCACACGCTGCCCGTCCCGAAGGCTCCACCGCATCTCCCCCACGACACCCGGGCTGTAACTTGGGAGACAGAACACGGTCCCGGCATTTTCCCTACTGTGGCTTACAGAAAGATAAAACAAAACCCCTGCTCTCTATACCATTTTTACAGGGATTTCTGCCTCCCCGTATCCCCATCCCTCACCAGAGCCGCAGAGCCGCAACACCGATGTGGGCCGGCGTTAGACAAAGCCACCCCACCAGAAACATCCCCCCGAACCCCTCGGCGAGCGCCCGGCGCCGTCCCCGCTCACCCAGGTGGGACATGGACACGGTGCTGTTGCCGAAGCGGGCCTCGTTGTAGATGACCACGGCGGCCGCCCGCTTCCGCGCCGCGTTGGTGACCTTGTCCTTGAAGGTGCAGCCGCCGCGGGCCACCAGGGCGATCCAGGGCTGCGGGTCGCCCTCGGGGGGCCCGCGGCCGCCGGGCAGCAGCGGCACGTCGTAGTCGGTGTCTGCGGCGCAGCCCTCCATGTGACGGGGCGAGGCGCCGCGGGGAATGCCCACCATGCCCTGGGCGCTCTCCTTGGGCGAGCTGTCCCCGTAGCGGCCGCTCTCCGTGTGGCCGCGCACGGTGCGGTTGCTGAGCGGCTCCACGTAGGCCGTGCTCACCCACGCCGTGTACCACTCCAGCGCCCGGGCGCCCGCGCACGGCGGCGGCGGCGCCCCCAGCGCCACCAGCGCCGCCGCCACCAGCGCCAGGCGGGCGCGCCGCACCATGGCCCGGCCGCCCCCGCCGCGGACACGAGGAGCGTGAGGAGGTCGCTCCGCCGCCGCCGCCGCCGCGCTCTGCCCCGCAGCCGCCCCGCGCCGCGCAGGTACCGGCGGTGCCGCCCCGGGCGGAGCCCGCCCGCCGCCGCGGCTGATGGCGAGCAGGGGGCCGGGCCGCCCCGCCCCGCGGCATGACGGGAGAGCGGGGGGGGCGGGCCGGGCGAGCAGGGGATCGCGGCGCGGGGATTGAGGCGGCCTGGTGGCTGCGGCACCCAGAGGGTCGGTTAGGTTGGAAAAGACCTCCGAGATCATCGACCCCAGTCTATGACCGAAACACCATGTCAACCAGATCATGGCACTAAGTGCCACGTCCATTCTTTCCCTAAACAACTCCAGGGACGGTGACTCCACCGCTTCCCTGGGTAGCCCATTCCAATGTCTAATCACGCTTTCTGTAAAGCAATTACTCCTATCTTCCTACTGTCCAACTTAAACCTCCCCTGGCACAGCTTGGCGCCATGTTCCTCTTGTCTTGTCACTGGTTGCCTCGTAGAAGAGGCTGACCCCCACCTGGCTGTAGAGATAAGCAATAAGGTCTCCTCTGAGACTCCTTTTCTCCAGGCTAAACAACCCCAGCTCCCTCAGCCACTCCTCATAAGACTTGTGTTCCAGACCCTTCACCAGCTACGTTGCTCTCCTTTGGACACTCTCCAGCCACCTCAATGTCCCTCCTGAACTGAGGAGCTCAGAACTGAACACAGTACTCATGATGCAGCCTCATCAGTGTCGAGTACAAGGAGAGAATCGCTTTCCTGGTCCTGCTGGCCACACTGTTCCTGATGCAGGAAGATGCCATTGCTCCCGGCCGGATAGGACTGGTTTGGGGGCGCAGCTCAGCCCCCTGCGCAAAACCGGTGCCTGAAGCGCCTCCTGCACGGAGAGTGTCTGCTGCAGCCAACTTGGGGCTGCTTGGCCTCGGACCCTGGGATGGGTGGCGGTCCTGAATCCTATCAGCCTGGGCAGTGACACACGTATGAAGTTAAATGAGTCACTACCGCACCCTCCAAGGCACACCTCGCCCTCATTCGAGGGTGAAGGATGGCTTCCTGGAGCGGAGGGAGGCTGAAGTGCCAAAGTAAGGACAGACAGGAAGAAGGAGTGGTCAGAAGCCGGGAACAGAGCGGAGCACAGCCATGCAGGGGAAAGGGACCGGAGCTATGCACATTCAGATAGAAACAGTATCTGTGGTGGTGTGCTGAGGGGAGCTCACTCCAGAAGGATGAAAATGGTGAAAGGGTCGGTACCATGTCTGGAGGAAAATGTATTTAAATAAGAAAGGAAGGTACTGAATAAACATGATCATTCTATGGATTCATTTTCCATTAGAAGTATTCGACATATATCTCTTCTTAAATAAACACATTTAAAGTCTTACCTATTCTTTCATAGAAGACATCTGTACCTTTTTCCAGCTTCTGAAATAAATTGCTTGTTTTCACGAGCCTTTTTTTAATGGTCTCATATGCCTGTTTTCCTTCAGAAGTCAACAATTGGGTGATTCTACACTGTTACCTATGCTGTCAAGTAACATTGTCAAACTTTGTTGATGTCCTTCCTAATCGTGATTATATGTTGGAGCTGCTAATGCAGACAGGGTCTAGTAGAGCCTGGAATAGTTTGTGCAGAAGATAGCAGCAGCAAAAACCATGAGCACAGTGAACTGCCCTACTCTGCGTCAGCATCAAGACCAATATGTTCCCATTTCTGTTCCAGAGTCAGTGTTTAAATAAACAAACAAACAAACACCTTCAAACTCAATGTATTCCTTAAAGCAACTCTTTAGCATTCTACCAAAATAACACTTGGCAATGTTAGGACTCTCTCCAAAGGCACTGAGCATTGTGAAAACAAGTTTAAAGTGGCAAAATCAAGAAGACAGACAAGACTGAGCAGACAGAGTAATGTGGAAGGAGCTGTGGAGAAGCTGGAAGTTGAAGGAAGAACACCGTAAAACTAAAATTAATGAAAAAAATAGGGGAAAGAGATAAGGAAACCGAGGAGCATCTAACAGAATGTTAGATGGGAGAGGGTGTGTGGAGGTGGTAGCAGAGAAGAGGCAAGTAAAAGGTGAGCTGTATTGAAGCATTACAAGTAACAGGCAATTTGGAAGAAGCACAAATTCAGTGTTTCGCAAAAAGCAAATTAAAAAAGTAACAGTACTTCAGTGATTCCAAAAATGTTCAAATTAGATTTTTTTTTTTGTAGTAAGTGAAAGACACTTGGTATAATCAGAACAGACTTCACTCTGGAAACGGGACAAAAGTAAAAAGAGTAATTAAAATGGAAAAGAACAGCTGCAGGAAATGATCTTTTAAAAATATGAGTTACTGGAAATAGGAAGCTGATGTTGACCGTGATTTGTACAGGTTAGGGAACTGTTGTCATGGTTCTCAGAGTGAATGCAGTCCAACCAGGGGCAAAAGAAAGTCTATAGGTGTAAATAAGTAACACAGGCTGTTATTCTATTCTAACATAGGCTGCTCTCCTATTTTATTCTGTTCTATAACCTGTATCGGATATCAAATTGGAATTCTAGTATGAGAGCTTGAATTTTGTTGGAAGGAGATGGCGCAGAAAAGCAAGATAAAAAGGTAAATTGTCATCCTTGACTTGAGAAAACATGGACAGAGGAAACTAGACGGCAGAGAACAAGCTGTAACAAGAACCTGTAAGAGCAAGACTGGCAAGCGAAGAAATAGCACTGAGGAAACTTCCAAAACACCATTAATGCACACCCGAGAGGTGAGTGCTCAGTCCCTACATGCAGAAAAGTAGAGTAAACTTCAAAGGTGACATTTAACTGTCACAGTGAAAGCTCATGGTAAAGAGATGATGAAGGAATGATAAAAGGTGCTTGGCTAGGCTTTTCTCACTAGAGAAAAGGCAGATCTGATCCTCAGTTCCCATAAATATTTTTGAGAGAAATTAGCTTGGTTCAGGAAAACTCGGGGGAAAAAAAAGTAGATGTTCAGATCAGAAAGAAATTATAATGGTTGTTAGCATAAGGTCAGTTACTGTGGCTAGTGACGTACTGAAAAATATTCTAATACAGTTTCCACTTTTAAATTTGTTTTATTTGTATTTTTCCTCCATGGGCATTTTGTTAACAACTTCCAATATTTTTAGAAATCAAAATACATTGCAAATGACAATACATATCCAGAAATGAGACAAGTTGCATTTCATCCACTGAAGTTATGAAAATTTCATCAGAAACAGAGCATTCTTTGGTTAAATAAGAACAGCAGTCCAAACTAGCTGAACTTAAATGCTGTACATGCATTACTTTTGCACAAATTAGCAAAAGGTGAGAACCCAACTTTTCAACTTTGTTTTCCTTTTTTCAGCAAGTATACAGAAATGACTAAATACATCTCTTATATATTGCAAAACCACAGTTAGGGTTTTAAACATGTTGCACAACAAGCTTTTTTGGGGAAGCTACAGAAATAACTAAAATAGAGAACACATGGAAATTACACATCAGCTAGTTGAAATGCTTAATGAATTCATAAGAGCTTATCAAGACCTTTTATAAAATGCTTGTTTGATCTAATAATTAAAGCACAACAAATAGATGCTATTTTTATTTTTTACTTGATCTGAAGCAAGATCAGACTCCACAGTCTTAAGGAACTATGATTTTGTTATTATATTTCAAGTAACGTTCTTTGGGTTAAAAGCTTTCACAAATAACACTTACCATGTGATGACCAGTATCACTTGAGACATTTGTCAATTTAAAGAAAAACTGGCCTATAAATAATAATGTAAATCCCAATTAAGCAAACTTCCATCACCTCCCCTTTTTTTGATCTGGAAAATTCCATTCAAAATCTGCAGGTCATATTTTTGATAAATTTCTACAGACTTTCAAGGACTTCTATGGTAGCTATTCCTTGGGTGAAGGAAGCATGAAATGAGAACAGGTGATTTAAGATAGAAATTCTTCACAAAGCTCCTTTTGTCACTTCGCATGCCATCACCATTTCATGTTTTGAGGTTCTCTCCAGACCCTCATGGCAGGTCCATATAGAAAAACTTCTTGATGAATGTGTCACTTTACAATACAGAAGTTACTCCAATTAATCTGTGTATCCAGGGAGACAGCCCATAGCAAGTAGGGTGTTGTAAATTCAAAACCTTTTTCAGTACACACTAACTTCTTAAACCATTAAAGCTCTACTGGACATCGACACAATCCCTTCCTGCTTCAAAGCAAGTTAATACGGTTTAATGAATAAGACTATGTCACTGTTGCCAGGGGACATAAATGAAATTGAGAGTATAGTAACAGTAGCTCTTCTAAAATTCCTCCTCTCTTCTTCAACTTTTTTAAACATTACCTTTTTACTCTAGATTTGTGTGTGTGTGTTTAGGGGTGGGGGGCAGAACAGGCATTTCAGGCTCTGGAAATAGTAGTGAACTGGGATAATGAAAAAACATGTAATTACAGTTTCACAGAAATGCAGAAATTCCCTTACAAGGTTTAGTACTCTTCCTGCTGAACTCAGACTTAAACGTCCCATTAATCCTAATGGGCAAAGTTATCAAATCCACAGTGGACAAAGATCTCCAGGGGAAAATGATATGAATCAAGGAGGATTTCACTTGATGGTATTCTATACATCTGTATAGGATGGGCCATTTTGCTTCAGTACCACACAGTGCAAGATTCAGGGGTAAACTCAAATGGGAAAATGCTACTCATTTGCCAAGAAAGAAAAAGAAGGAAATAGATTGAGGCAGGATGCTTCCTCCTTTTGTGTAATTACCTCTGCAAAAGATCTGCACTGCCAACAGTCTCTGGCAATAAGACAAGGAAAAAAAAAGGCTTAGTGAGTACCTAAACAACATTTTCCCCTCTCCTTTGCATTTGATTCTTACAGAATATCAGGAATGATAGTGAAGTGTGGAGCCCTGAACTTACCCAAGGGCTGAGTGGCCCCTGGTAGTTAAACGAGCATGGTGCCCAGCACTGTTCTGGGAATGACTCC
This sequence comes from Platyrinchus mystaceus, assembly GCA_035041135.1. NCBI lineage: Eukaryota > Metazoa > Chordata > Aves > Passeriformes > Tyrannidae > Platyrinchus > Platyrinchus mystaceus. The sequence goes on from JAWWLV010000001.1 coordinate 87,457,795, forward strand.
CTCTCTCTATGCCTGAACCAAAATAAGCTCAGCTACACTTAATTGGCTTCCAGCTGATCCTGGCTCACACAGCTGCCTCTGAGCTCTGCCCAGGGATCAACCTGTACAAGCTCGGGCCACTCGCCCAGGCACCCAGGCTCCTCCCCAGCCCAGATGTGGTGTGGGCCGATGCCTAGAGCTCATGTGCACTCCCAGGGATGCTGGAAGACCTTCCCCACAGGCACAGATACCCCACCTCAATGTATTTCTTCCTTATATGTAACAGAGGGAACAGCCGTATCATTTTCAAACTGTGTAGTGACTTGGCTGGTTAGCCATAGGAACTTTCTGTGATACCCTCAGGAACTGCAGAATAAATTTTCCAGGAGGACATCTAGAGAAAGGGCTGAGGTGGTTAAAATACCTTTTAACTCTTTTGGTATTATCACATGAGATGCCTATTAATAATGTGCTTGCAACAAAGTTTGCACTTTCCACACTAGGAAAATGAGATTTTGTAGCCTGAAATACCTAACATCTTTTAAAAAAAATAAATTCTTTTAAAAAAATAAATGCATGAACAAGCCCTTTAAATCTTGATGAGGAAACAGAGTTAAGGGACTGCTCCACCCCTCAGTGAGTTAGTGAGGGTTTACAGAAAATCAGTTGCACAAACGAGTTAAAAATAAAGCAGTAGCTGGAGAAGGGAGGCAAAAAAAATTGGGACTACAGGCTATTAAAAATACTTTTCCTGTCTCAACAGGAACAGGCTAGCTGGGAACATTTACTTAAATTCTTCTTATGACAATGTTTATACTTGTATTGAGATAATCCTTGTGGGGCCGATTTGATTTGGCCCTTAATGTGTTTAACCAGCTTTGTGTCAGTTATATTGGAGCTCTGTTCTTTGAACTGCTTGCATTTTTTCTACTGAAATGGAGAAGTTCTACTCAATTTCCAAGTGAAATATCAAATTATCTAACTAGGGAAAAGCACATGGAGAAAATACAAGCTATCAAAAGAGGACAGCTTTAGCATAACATTTTTTAAAAACTTAAATACCTAAATTTGCAGCTATTAAGTTTCTCTTAGAGTACTTACAAATCAAAGGAGACCGAGCAGCAGTAATATCTCCACAATGTATAGAGGGTTCTGAGTAGGCAATCTGCCTTTTCTGCAAATCAGAATATTATATTTAGCACATACTGTAGTTTCCCTGTGGGTGCACAGCAATAGAAGTCAAAACAAACAGATACAAAGCATTTTTAAACAGCATTTAGGATGACGCATTGCCTGCTTGAAATGACAAGTTTGTACATTGCAGGGTAGGGCTAGTATCCACCACTCCTTTGTAATTTTAAAGTCTGTGTTGATTTATTTTCACTCTGCTCTATGTCAGACAGGGCTATTTTGAAGCCTTTTGGGAAAAGAAGAGAAATATCACTGTAAAGTAATCATCCAGCATGAAATTTTAAAAGTGTTTGGAAAGGAAACTCAGAAGATTTCTATCTCAGAGCACATTCAATCACCCTTTACTTGGAACTGCTTTTAAATACTCTTCTACTGCAATAGCAGAACCTTCTCCATACCAGCTTTGAAGCCAGATGTGCTCAATGTTCATTTTCATGAAGAACCACTCATAGCTACGAGGCCACTTTCTTACCACTGGGTGCCTGGAAAGACAAAGAAAAGGGGAAAAAAATTAAAAGATGTGCCAAAGCATATGCATAGTCTCCTTTTTTCTTCAGCCTAGTGTGCTCAGCCAGAGTGAAACTTGAGATCCGAGAACCACCACTATTCATCTTTTTGGCCCTCCCTTGCTGTAAGGTTTATGATCTTCCACACCCCAGTCTGGGGAGAACTGCAACACAGGCAGCCAGCAAACACCACCTTCCCCATTACAGAACCCCATCTCTAAAGGCAGATGTTGTTTGGCCTCTAAGTGAAAAATAGTTAGAGGAGACTCAATATGTGTCAGGCTCGTGCTTGTACCTGTTCAAAGGAAACACTGTTCTGAAAATACTACACCTTTGGCAGCAGTTGTGGTGTGGTGGGAGAGCTAATAAGACTGGGTAGCAGGTAGAGCACAGACTCTCTGTCAGCTCCTACAGTCCCTTTGAGCACCTGTGACTGTGGCATTGGGAAGTGGCTCCAGATGCTGCTGGCACTGGATAGGGTGTTCCCAGCAGCCCTCACCATGTTGTTCTGGCTTTTGCATCCTGACAGTGGAGCATTCTCTGTGGAGGTGCTGGTGGACTGTCGCACACATAGAAATCTAATTTCTACAAAGTTTGTAAAAAAAGGCTCCTGTGCCAAGATGGCCCCGCCTGTCTTATTTTGCTACTGATGGCACCCACTGACAGAGTCCCACCCTAACCCCTTCCCACAGGTCAGACAGAGTATTGCCTCTGGGCTGTTTTGGATCCCAACTCATCCCAGTTTCCCAGCAGTATTTGACTGACCAGGCAAGGTGCACCTGGAGGACCATCTCTGGCAGACTGTGCGAGAGGTGTGTGCCCTAGCTAAGGTTCAGGCTTTTCATGCCTGTAGTTCTGAAGACCCACTGGAGGGCATGGGGGCACACCCTCTGTGTGTGTGTACACCTCTGGTTGTGCTTGCATCTTTCAAAGGAGACTGTTTGGTAAGTACTGTGGCTTTGCAGCAGCTGGTATGTCAGAAGAGGCAATAAAACTCGTAAGCTCCACCCTGAAAATATTTGTAAGCCCAAAGGCAGCAGAGCTCTGCTCTGTCCCTGAGTAGGAGGCTGTAGCTGAAGAGCACTACCTGTCCTAAAGTGGGGTAGAATCATTAAAGATAACAAATACACCCTGGATTTATGGAATGTCTCCTTGTAACCAGGTGAAATATTTTCATAATCCCCAGATTATAAACTACATGCCTTATGAGAGTCCAACACTACCTAATTGCATTTCCATATTTTGTTTCCTCAAGAGTTAAAAGGAGGTCTGTCATTCCAAACCACACAGGAGCCAACATGCTTCATGGCCCCAAAGTAAAGATCAGGCTTGTTGCTTCTCAGATTTTCTGTTACCACATTTGTATATTTGTCTCAAACCTGTGCGTTGCACTCTAGTGTGTGCCTGTTAGATACAGACCTGGAAAACACTGCTTGCTTGGCAAATTCCACTTCCTCGGGAGGCACCATGACCATCTGTCCCATGAGAGTCAGCCTGGCGCACCTCGGATCCTCTGGATCAATTACATTTTTTCTGTGCACAAACAAAAATGCTTATGAGTAATAGCTTGATTTCTTTCTTAAGGGTCTTGGAGAAACGTGAACTCCTGCTCACACACAGAAAGCTTTGTCAAGCCTTGCAGGTCTTTTCTGCACCCAGCTGTACCATTTGGTGGAGGGGGGAGATCTTGAAGGAATAGTTGCCTGACACATAGATCTATGTAGATATTTGCTTAATCTTAATTTATGATCACAAAACCTGGATTAATATATGCTGGCTTGTAAAATGTACGAAAATGGCAGTTTTCCCAGACAGATGTACAGACCTGTATTCAGGATTCTGAGAACTGTGAGATGGTTACTCTGTGCCTATGCCTACAAAAAAAAAAAGAATGAATACATGTATTTGTATGTCAAACGTAAGGTTTTTTCCTTGTGCTTATCCTAGAAACTCGATCCTTTTTAATTTTTTATCCATTTTTCAACTGCTTTACACCAAGTAGATAAAATCGGTTAAAACAAATTTTCCAATTGCCTTCAGATCAAGATAGAGAAGGTACCTGTTGCTTTTTGGCTCTTTGTAAACAGTAAAAATAAATAACTCCCATTAGTAGCTGCAGGGCAATTGCTGACTGACATATACAATACAAGCATATAAATCATAAGTAAATTGACCAATTGCAAAAACATGTTGTATGCAATGACTGCAAAGGCTTGATCCTGGTGAGTGCTGAGCAGCCCCAAGTCCTGTTGCCAGCAGTTTGAGATCGCTCAGCATCTTAGGGAACCATCTCCCCATGTAAGCCCAAAAAAACTGCGTTAGGAAATGAAGGCTGCGTTTCTTCTTCCCTGTGTTTAGTCAGAAGCAGCAAATCACAGTAAATTGCATCTCATCTATGTGCGATTTTACTTAAAGATCTTGGTTTGAGCCCTTTAGCCTTAACTGTGAGCAATCTGCAATGGCTTCATTTTTGGTTATAATTCTCAATGTGTGTCTAGTGCATGCAGGAAACATATGGACATCCTCCTGCAGCTAATTTAACACCTGCAGGTTCTCCACAGATGGTTAGGAAACACTGTGTAGCTCACTGGATAAAGTACCTGCTTTTCTAGAGAGGGCCATGAACAGAAATATACAAGGAAGTATAGGAGGCTGGTTGATACAGGCTGAGCCTGACCTCCAAAGGGCCGTTTGCTGTCACATATCTCTGGGATGTTTTTTTCAGCATTCTGTTCAGTCTGGAACAGCAGTTGTCTGAAGGGGGTGTTCACCTTAACAACCTTCAGACAAACTCCACTTGTACTCTTTTTCCTCTCCCAGGTTTACTGTGCAGGAGGAAGGACAGTGGCCAAAGATCAAGCTCAAACTTTCTGTTCACATCAATGTATAATGGTCTAGTTTTCTCTAGCAAAATTTTTAAAAATTATTATGAAATAATACATGAGTGATGTTCTGAGTGCCTGAAAACCTGCATTCCCTACCCTGGTACTGGGTTTATTTCTATCAGTGTACATCTAGAACACAAACTTGTCTATGTGATCACCTTGGCACTCAGCACTAACTCACACTGACTGCTGAAGATGTCATTTCACATCTGGCTTTCAGTGGCCTGAGAGCACCCTGTCCCTAAGGAATACAGCTCCATGCCCTAGGGACACCTCTAGCTCCTTGCATTTTTTTTGTGTAGGCTTTGGGTGTTGTGTGGCCATTCAGCACACATGGTCCAATGAGACTCACCCACCAAAACACGAATAAATATAGGCAAATACAGCTGAAGAAAGAGGAGTCAAGTCCCACATACGCATGGTGTCAGCTAAGGGTCTGTGTGTCCAGCAGCCAGGGCAGTGCAGATTCATACTCTTCGAACTGTTGGCCCTGAATAATGGAGTCTTAAAGTCCATTTGAGGCAATCTCCTGATCTATTGTTATCTTCTGTACTTAATACTGTATCCAAACACTCTGCATATGTTTATATATTTAACATATATTTAACACATATATTGATGAAGGAAGGGACTTCTCACTAGCAAAAATAACTGTTTGTCTGAAAACATGATACATTTTCCTCTACAGCCTAACAGTATCATAAAACAACTGAAGAACAAGGAAAAGCAGGAATATTTGCAAGTGTCTTTCTTTGCATAGCTCCTGAGTAAGATGTGGTTATTACTTTCAGAGAGGAATTCGAAAGGATTGCTATTAAAGAATGTCTGCATTTCACAGACTGGATCAAGGTGATACATTTTGGATGTAATCACGAACAGTGAGAGGTTTTGGTCTGACCTTGTCAGATTGCAGTTATTTGGTGGTTTTGTGCAAGTACATGTTTATTCTGAAAGCATTCTCATTGATTCTGAGTAGGCAATAGACCCTGACACTGCTGTGGTTAAGCAGTGAACCTTGCCTGCCTATGCTGAGAAAGTTTTGCCTGATAGGACTAGTGGCAGATGTGACTACTTCCCAATTTACATAAGAAGCTGCTCTCCACATACTTGGCTGACAATGAAACCCACACACTATGCATCCATACCTGGAATGGTTTTATTTATGGGGGGGTTTTTTTAACCCTGGCTTTTCCTTCTGTTTACAATTTTCTGTACGTGATTGTGAGCCAGGGTGCTACACTGACTGACACACACAATACTATATTGACAGTAAAAATTATTCAAACTGAATTTTGCACATTGGAATAATATTCTGGAGGGTCAGTTTGTTTTTCTGGGAAATGAGGCAAACAAGTTCTTTGTTGAGATTATGTTAGGTGAAGTTTTGGAGGAGCTGAACAGCACAATGATACATTTGAGTTCAGCACACTGTTATTACTTTGTTGGCTTTGCATTCAGGGCTGCCTCTTATCATAGGTTTTCTGTTTCAGAATAGGAACCCTGTATTCTAACCTTACATTAGCATTAGTATTTTCTTTTTCAAAGAGACCCTTCATATTCTGAAGTAAATCTGTTTCTGCATCTTTTTTTGGGATAGTATTTCCCTAATGATGTGTGATTACTTTCATACTTTTTAAATCACCCAAAATCACTAAACTTACAGTTACCACTTCTAAATGTTGTGAGCAGGTCTTGAGTTTCCAGTGCTGTTACCAGCACAACCAACATAAATGCAGGATTTTCTTCCTAGTAATAAATAAGGAATATATCTCATAGTTTTACTAATGATAATAAAAGGATACCAGGGATAAATAGGTATATTTCATAAAATATTCCTCCTTTTATATGTAGAGGTCTATTCATGCATTCACTAGTCACTTGTTGCCTTTTGTATAAATGCATATTCAGCTCTCGGTCCTTGGGTTCCTTTTATCTTTGCTGGCACAAGAACAAGTAGGTGCGGAGGAGCAGCTTTAAATAACATTTATGTGCTGCTGGCTGGGGGTGAGAGGGAGGCAGAGCCAGGGGCAGAGATGGTGATACTGTTGCTCTGTTGAGGAAACCCAAGGTGGTTTCTCAGGCCCTGTCTTTATCAGAATCAGGTCCTCTGTCTCTGAGGGGAAGAGAAAGAAGGTAACTGGAAGGATACCAAGCAGTAGAGGAACATATTTTTCCATGCTTATTTATAATACATACACTTC
>JAWWLV010000001.1:87464656-87497474 GCA_035041135.1 Platyrinchus mystaceus
AGAAAGAAGGTAACTGGAAGGATACCAAGCAGTAGAGGAACATATTTTTCCATGCTTATTTATAATACATACACTTCGTTGCAGAAAAATAGAAAAGCCAGATTAAAAGGGAAGAAGATTCAGTTTATACATTTTATAAGAAGACAGCACATTAAGAGGGAGCATCTTAATTATTCATCTGATTTGTGAAAAGAATTCATTGTTCCTGTTTCTCTGCTTATAGTGAGAAAACTAGGTATGCAGAGTTTGACCCAGTCCAGCCAGTTCTCTTCCAAGCATGTGAGATGACAACATGAGCCACATTTAGTTACAAAGGTGCCAGCTTTACTGAGAGGTCTGTATACAAGTGCAATATGTTTCCCAACAGAGACGCAATGCCGTGAAGTGCACTGCCAGCAAACATGTCCCACTTACTTTACTACGTAACACTTCCATGCTTTTTGGGTCACAGTTCAAGAGTGGTTCAGAGTAAAGAGTGCCACCTACTCATTAAATTGTTTATTACACTCGCCATCTCTTGTTTAATTGGAAGGTTCTTATACAACAACTATCCAAGTCCAGATGTGATGAATCCATAGTTCAGGCTGCTGTGATTATACTGGCACATAAGGTGATGATGTTGGGTCTTGGTTAGGACTCCCTTTCACAGTTCAGATCTCGGCTTTGACTGACTCCTCTGTCTCCTGGTTTCTGACCAAAGGTATCCCTGAGTATTATCTTCACTCTTAGTCTCTGCAATCCATTAGTGAGGTGACACAGATCTGCCACAGATCAGCAGTAAAAGAAAAATAAGAGTTTGGGAGGCACTTGGGAAGGAATGCCAGGTGTCCCCAAGAAGGAACTGGTATGAGAAATGTTCAGTAATGTTCCAGGGTCTGGGGGCGGAAGCAGGGGTCTATGGAGAGGAATATCTCTCTTTGTCTTCTTTCCCAGCCTTCTTTTCCCACGGAGCAGCTGACATCATTCTCTGCTACTCCCCTGAAGCATCTTCCATGTCACGATATACAACTCCTTCCCATATCCCTTGAACACAGTTCTCCTTGCCCTGTAAGAACGCACTGCTATTATCCCTCTACTTCTTGAGCAGAATGGAAGAGGAAGTTTGGAAAGAGCTTTCTCCTATTGCAGAAAAGAAGAGACAGGGAGCCAAGAACAAAGCCCCAGAGAACAGTTTTCCTACATTTTTTTCTACTTTAAAGCATACAGCTCATGTGTGGCATAAGGGCAATGACTGCCTCCACACATCCTAACCTCTCCTGTAGTGACAGCAGTGGTGCAAAACCAAGTAATTAGGAGGTGGGGACTGGATGCTGACACAGCTCATCCCTGTCCCCTCCTATGAATGCAAGGTAGGCATCCTGTCACACCCTGCACAGGGTTCCTCTTCATATAGCCCCAAACCGGGGACAAGGTGAAAAAGTAGTGTTCTTTTCTAGGATATACAGTGCATCATAGGATTTTTGTCCTCTAAAATCTACAGAAAGGAAGGAAGGGAATGCTATGTTCTTAGAGAGTTACTGTAAAGTGCATATAATTTTGATTAATAGATGTGATTAATTTTGAAAAGTAAGTTATCCTACTCATACAATTAATTTGCTCACCACCCACTAAGTGCCAGAGAAAGAAAGAATGTATTGGTGCTGCTAATCTGTGTGGCATGAACGTCAAACAAAATCTCTGCTGAAAGCAATTTCATAATCTGAAAAGCTGTTGCTTCAACTGGATATGGCTGGGCAGTTCTGCCCTGCTCTGATTTTGACAGGGATTTCTTTATCAGCCATGTTTGAGAGCTAGCAAAGACAGTTAGACATCTTTGCTTTTGGAAGAATCTGGTCTGAGTCTGAAGTCAGGCTTGGGAGCTGAAGTGTACTGAGACAGTGGCTATTCTGCATCTAAGTGAGCCTGTATTCACGGTATATCTGTTTTCATGTTTTAAATCATTTCACTCCTTCTAGAAGATAATGCTTCCCAGAATGTTTTAATTAAGTGTTACGTGAAGCCAGTCTGTTTGCCTGTCTTCATTGACAATAACAACTCATTTCTTCAGCTGAACTCCATGTTTCAGATGGGAAACTTTTATATAGTTTAACCATAGACAATTCACAGAGGAAAAAAAAAGAATCACAGCATCAACTATTTTTGAGAACAGAGTCAGAGGAACACATACTACTTCACTAGAAAGGGACTTTAGGAAATTGGTTATTTAAGAATACAGGAAAAAAACAGTAATTTAGAGCTGTATTGTGTGCTCTGGGTCATGATGATAGTAGGTTTCATGTTTGACTTTCTAATTTGGTATCTTCATGATTTTTTTAAATACAGATTTTTCAGGAACAGCTACTGACATAATTATTTGCATATGACTAAAAAGGGCCAATATAAATACCAGAGCTAGAAATGTGTCAGTGCCATTGAATCAGGAGGTGGATCTCAAAAATTGATGGATGTCTGAATTCAGCCTTTGTGTTCTGCATGCATCGTTTCTCTTTGCATGAAGCTGCAGTACCAAATTTGTTGTATTAATTCATGCATTAACAAGCATTGACTCCACAAACCCAGGGGTAGTTATATGTTGGGTGGCCACCTCACATCTCAGAGGTTGTGCCTGCAACCAATGGCAGGCTTATTGTCTCTCAGGATTGCCCAGGGACTGAAGTCAGATGTTTGTGCATGCTGCTATCCCACCAAATTCCTCTTCTCTCCTCATGGCCTGGTGGTATCCAGAAGCACTGGGGTTACTCAGCACCTCCTGTCAGCATTTTCAGTGCAGAGTTTAGGAAAACTCACAGAGTTTAGGAGTCAGCTTTTATCCACTGAACACATCTGCCTGATTGTGCTGATCTGCTACCTCAAGCACCAGATGAGCATGGTGGGTAAAATGGCCCTGATGGAGTCACACCTGATAGAGGTCATAAATAAGGAGGGGAATCCGAATTTGAAACAACATCCTCCAAACTAATAGTAAAAGAAAACCAATGGTGGACTGACCCCAAAGCTCACTGCTTTTCTCTTGTGCCACTTCACGGCAGCCATGTAATGGCTCCTTCTCTAAGAAAGCTGCAGTGGGTCCCTATGAATGTACTGAACCTGATGTCAAGGAAGCGGCACATGTTTAAAACTAATTGCCTGTTTTCCAGACTGCAGCTGTAATGAGGCAGACCCAGAAGCCTTCTTGGAAAGAGTGATCCTCTGAAAAGCCTGTGTGTTGGGAAATGTGTTTAGAACAATAGCTGCTCTATTCTTTAATGTCGGACTCGGTCCTGCTCCCACTGAAAACTGCAAGAATGGGACTCAATCTTTTCAGCTTGTCTGTGGCATAGACATACCAGCTTAGTCTATTTATATCCCTGATCCATTTAATTTTTCTTGCCTCTATTATCCATTTATCAGCCTTCAGATAGGATGCTGTGTAGTTGCTAACAAATGCTGCCTCTATCCTGGACATCAGAGAGTCTTCTCAGAGAGCAGCAGCCCATTTCCCTCTGGGAAATGGCAATCTCTAGGTCAGAGATGAGAAATCCAGACTGTAGCTGCAACACTAAAATGTCTTGCAATTAGTGCTAGTCAGATGCATCACAGCTCTCATTCTTTCATTATTAAATATTATTTCTCTTATTAGTTTAGGGTTTTCAAATTTTCTCTCCAGCTGATTAAATATTAAGGCTGGAGCACCAAAAAGGCCAGTCTGTATTCCTCACATTCTTGAAAATGAAAATATTTATTATCAAGGTTTGGAACTTGAGTCTGTTCTAAAACAAAACAAATGAAATTTGCTACTAAATAAATTTAATATCAAATTGGTGTACACGAGTCGCTTGAAACTCATTAGATAGAAGAAGACTGTTGAAATGTCAGCTATGTTTTCTTTCTGAAGGCCAGAGATTTCTTTTGCGTTCAATAGGTCAGAAGCATTTTTCAGGAGAGTGCCAAATACTCCCAGAAGCATTGACTACAGGCACCGATCAGCTTTCACATTTATTTTCATTCTTGCAACTCATAGTGGATTAATAATGGACTTCTAATAAATTTCCACATGAAACAAGCTACAAATGCATTGCTGGCATATAAGGATATGAACTTTCTCACGTATAACATGATTCATTCAGATATTTTACATAATTATTTTGAAACCAAAACAATAAATAATGCACCCGACGAAGAGAACATCTGACAAGAACGACACTTTCCTTTGCAAAGAAAACCTCACAGATACCATTTTAATACTGACCTGGGATCTCTCAGAGTAAAAGGTCTTGCCTCTCATATAGTGTGAGTAAAGAAGACTTTTGCTATACAAAACTTGAGCTACCGCATAAAGCTCCGGACTAAGGATGCTGTGTGCCTGTCTGCATGGCACAGCCTGCCTATCTCAGCAGGTCAAGTGCACCCTGAAGCTGGGGACAGGTCACCCCAGGCACTGGCAGCAGGGGCTCAGATACACTTTTTGTTTCCTTCACTGTTGTGCTGCTGGCAGAAGCCATTTCTGTGGGGTAGGATGGTGTGCAGGGCTGGAATTTTAGATGTTGCTACTTTCAAATCTAAATATCACTCACAGATTGATAGTTTAAAATACAAATTAATTTCTGACTCTAGTTATAGGTGGAAAGAAGAGAAGAAAGTTAAAATCCCAGTGCCCTCATACTTCCTGACTGTGAGACAGCCTCAAAGCTTGCTCACATTTTTGTATCATCAAAAACACAAACTGCACATCACAAATGTCCCAACTTTTCATTGGCCGTATTGCTTGTTCTTTACACTAATGCCAAACAATATCTGTTCCAGATGAGAAGTCTAGAAATAATGAAAAAAAACCTGGTTTTGTTTTTGTGAGAACAAAATAAATAATGCAAGGAGCTCTGATCAAACTCTGAACCTGTGTACTCAATTCAGTAGTAAGCTCAATATTTAGAGTATGGTTACATGTTAAAACGAGGATATCTGTTTTCTTCTTTTTTCCTTTTCTCCTTTGCTCTCCTCTAGCTCTTGGGGAGCTGATTCAAGTTACTAAGCCAGTAGAAATCTCATCCAGAAAAAAAAAAAAAAAAGAAAAAAGAAGAGAGGTTTCTGCTGGGTTACTGAGCTAAAATAGGCACACCATATGGTCAGCTGGAGGGAAGGGGTGGGATTGCATGGCCAGGAGCAGCAGTGGCCAAAGGAGGAAAGGAAGAAGGATCAGCAGAAAACCTTATTCTCACTGTCAGGTTAATGTTCTTCAGATTTATGTTTCAACTCAGGGTGAGGCAAAGCCCAGAACCGATGGGGGGCAGGGTGGCACGTCACTGGTGGTAGGGAGGGAGACAGAGTAGGGATGTGGTGACTGGTAATTAGTTTGGCCTAGAATGTCTTTGAAATCCAGACTTAGCTTCTTGGTGGTGCCCAGAGAGCTCTTCCCACCAGAGAGCACAGACTCGGGCTGCAGAGGGGACTAGAGAGCCAGGTGACAGAATCCACGTTGCCCTGACTGCAAAACAAACAGCAGCAAATATCTGGCATACTGAACAAAGGGGCAGTGGTTTGAAAATTAATAGTCACTTAAGAAAAAGACATTGAATAAATATTCTCAAAGGTTTGTGATGTACATGGATTTCATATTTCTATAAATCATGCAGTTTTCTCTTTTGCTGGTGAACTGGCACTTCCCAAACAGGTAAATCGGGCGGTGATGTTGCTAAACCATAAAAGACAAAGACTTTCAAGTGTGGCTGTTTAAAGTCAGGGATTAAAGGCCACACTTAAGTGCCTAAATGGGTGTGTAGTTTTCAGAAGTGCTCAGCATCACCACTTATCATCGATGGAAGCTGCTATGAGTCTTGAACCTCTGAAAATAGGGCATTAGGTAGTAGGACATAGGACTTCAAATACCTTTTTAGGCCCTTGGTCTAGATATTCAGCTCACTATTTGAATGAGAAAGCTTAGAAAGCAGGATAAATGCCATTAGCATGTAATGAAAGAACAGATATATTTATTTTTTTAATTATAAATCCAAAATATTTAATGAAATAATTAAAGGAGATATTTAAGGAACAAGCAGAACCATTCAAGTGTTAGTTAACTTCACCAGTCTGTTGACTTCCTCACGCATTCAAAGCTGAATTGCCTTAAGAAATGTGGTGATGGGACAGTGTCAGAGGGAGCCATAATTTCTATTCCTTGGGAATAGGATGTCAGCCTGAAATTACCTGTACTGCTTAGGACTAAAAAATATTTCATTTTTCCACCATGTAACTCTTCAGAAAACAGCATATTCAGGAGACAAATACAGACAAGTGTTACAGTAATGTTTTATATTTGCCATTCACTGCTTTTCCCAGTGCTGTTCTCAGCTAGCAGGCATGAGAACTGGGGTGATACACAAGGCAATCCACAGCTGGGGAAGCCTGTTCTTAAGATAAAACCTCTTCTTCCCCAAAGAGGACCTTAAGTTGGGGTAAAAACTGTTAGTGCCATTTTTTTCTGAAGGAGCCTGTACTTTCCAGTTCTCGCTCTCTCTTTGGAACATCAGTTAAGATATGCTTTGGTAATGGAGTCCTGTCTGACACAATTTCAGTGTCATGTACCTTGTCACTTAGAGGCCTTTCTAAATAACACTTCACACAAGGTTGACCCAGCCAAGTTTGCCACGTGTTCGACTGTAAATAAACATATGGTAGAGATAAGTCTTTTTCAAGATGAGAATGGAGGGGAAAATTGAATCATCTTTGAGTTTACATACATACATTTTACACATGTAAAGCTTTGGTGAGGTGAAGTTATTCCTTATACATATAAAAAGACATGGAGTGAGTCCAGAGGAGGCCACAAAGATGATCATAGGGCCGGAGCACCTCTCCTATGAAAACAGGCTGAGGAAGTTTGGGTTGTTCAGCCTGGAGAAGAGAAGGCTCCAGGGACATCTTACAGCAGACTTCCAGTGCCTAAAGGAGCTGACAAGAGAGCTGGAGAGGGGCTTTTCACAAGGGTGTGTACTGATGAGACAAGGAGGAATGGCTTTAAACAGAAAAAAGGTAGGTTTAGATTAGATGTTAGAAAGAAATTCTTAACTGTGAAGGTGGTGAGACACTGGAACAGGTTGCACAGAAAAGCTGTGGATGCTCCATCCCTGGAAGTGTTCAAGGCCAGGCTGGATGGGGGTTTGAGCAACCTGATCTAGTGGAAGGTGTCCCTTCCCATGGCAAGGGGGCTGGACTTAGACGGCATTTAAGGTCCCTTCCAACACAAACCATTCTGTGATTCTAAGATTCTTTGATACGATTAGGAAGAAGTCAATTCATTGCTATCTCTGCAGAGAAGAACCTGGGACTGAGTGTAGATAAACCTAAGACCTGGCTTCCTTTGTTTGTGGGGTCATTTACTGACTGTTTATGATATACAGGGTATAAAAAAAATTTGAAAAGATATTCAATTATATCCTCTGAAAAGGTGGAACGTAGACTGACTGTCACAGTCCTGAGTGTACAACTTCTGAATGGATAGCCTGAGATCCCCTTACAGAACCCAGAGAGCTAGATCCTCACCAAAGCAATCAGCAGGGCCTCCAGAGTTGTTCAGCAGAGCAATGGTACCTGCTTTACCATGAATTGGATAGCCTTTGAAACTCCATGGATCTTATTGACTAGATCACTATAGACCAGAATAGGATCTTGAACACCTAGATTTTATGTAGGCACCTCCAAGAAGAGATTAACATTTAGGTATGTTAATGTGCAAGCTGAAAGCCACTCTAGCTGTTGATGCTACAATATACTTCAGTGACACCTCTGCTTTTCTCTACTATGCTTTACCACGGCAACTTACTGCACAACAAACCTAGGAAGGAGCATGTAGCTGATGGTGAGAGCCAAAAATAAAAGACATTGAAGGTTGGGACCCAGCATTTTGTTCTGAGGTTTCTGTTCTCACTGAAGGTGGTAGTAGGCAGATAAAACTGTTACCTGCAGAAATTTCCATCTGTTTCTGGCAGGGTCAGAGAAGCCATGGGATTCTTCAGGAGATCTATGACAGTGTTATCCTTCGGTGTCACGTAAAAGAAAGGGATTCCAGTGCTGTTATTGACCGGACCATCACTGAGAAGTAAACAGTTCCCATAGGGCATACCTTGGATCTGCAAAATCCAAATAAGCAACTGGTTACATCTTTGCACACAGAGGGTTTACAGTGTGGGGCATTCCCTCAAGGGCTCTAGCCTTTGAGAGGACAGCCAGCCCTATTACTCCCACTCTCTGCTGTTATCATGAGACAGCACTTCTAAATTAATCTATCTCCTCTAAATTAGTTCTATCATGCTTCTATGAAAACAGATCTCCCCTCCACTTTTTTTTCCTTCCAGTCCTGTCAATGACACTATAGAGAACATTTTCTCTTCCACAACCTCAAAGAAACGACCAAATTAAAAATGTTTAAGAGCATTAAAATCAATGCCATCAGCATCAAGAAATGTTTACTTTAAACCAGTGCTGATACCTTTCCTCAAACCCAAAAGGATACAGAGCCTAATTTAGCCTTGATTCAGCCTGCTTTTTTACACTAATTTTGCCTGACCTTTTGGCTTTGACTTACAATGTCATTGCATCGGTTTGTCAAGACAGAGCAAAAAGCATTTTAGCGAGAATCGTTTCAAGTCAAACTGGACATCAGCTCAACTTCCTGGGCAGGAACATCAGGTCTGGAGGGGTCTCAGCCACCAAGCCAGCCAGAGTAAAACCTCCTCCCATGGCAGAGGAGGGATGCCAAAGAGCCAAGTTTTCAAAAAGTTTTCTCCCATACACTGACCTGTGTACACACAGTGGATATAACACATGCAAAAATGTCCTTGCCCTGTAGTGACACCCATTAATATTTTCTATAATGATTTATATTCCTACTTTGCTTTTCATGCCATTCTAAATAGCAATGGCAGATACTTAATGAGTTACTGTGGGTTTTTTCATGTCTTCAGATGCTTCTTTCTTCATGGTCTATTAGATGTTAAATAGTAAAATTATCAGTCAATACATTAATTCAATGTAAGTGGTAAATCTTTTACAGCAAAATCGAATTAAATATTAATAGTTAATAAGAAAACCCTGGATAATGTTGTTACCTGGGTTGCACGCTTTCTGATTTTTAATCTCTATATGCCTTTAAAATTTTAATGCTTATAGTTCTTATAAATGGTCTTTGTTGGCATTCCCTAGAAGTAATGCTTTAATGATGCTGCATAACTTAGAAGCTTAAGATACTTCTTTATTATTAAGAGTTACAATGAAAAAAAATAGCTGTCAGTAATATTGCAGGACATGTTTCCATTGCTTAAAATGCTCAGTCTGTCATGCAAGGTTAATGTTACACTGGATTCCAAAAAGAATTGGGATCACATGCAGCATAGCTTAGCATTCAGAGTAGCAATCACCACCCCATGAATTTCAAATTTTATTATGAATTATATTTTTCTGTATTACTTCTGTGTTCTAACTAGAGGCAGCTAACTACAGACTACATTATGTCTGTAATTCCACTGATGGTTTCTGGCAAAAGCATAAACCAGAAGAGTTAAGATCATACTATTTAATAGGATTTCCAACAAGCTGATGTAGAATTACAGGTCTCTTGTGACCATGTATATACTTATTTAATGGCATCTTTTTTCAACCTGTTACTTTGTATTTCAGAATAAAATAAACTGTCACTAATTCTACCAAGCTTTCTGAAGATTTATGTGCTTCTAACTTTGTCTATTTTTTAAATTGTAAATTAATTAATATATGAATACTTTCAACAGAAAGTTATGGATGTCTTTTTTTAAAAAAATTTCTTTTTCCCCCCCTTTTGTCTGAGTGATACTGGATGCTATGTCTGTCTCATCCCAACCTTTCACTTTAAAAAGGGAAATATTTTAAAGATGGAAAAAATAATGACCCCGACTCTCTGGTGCAGCCCAGCTATTTTGTTTCATGCTCCTGACAGAGAAATCGTCCTTTAAGCTAGACGGATGGACAGATTTTGTGGTAGCCCAGCGTGGTCTCCTCCTCCTCCTGAAACAGGCCCTCTCCAAACCCAGCGTTGCCGCTCTGCTTTCTGGCCTAGAGATTTTGGGTTTTTGGTGCCCTTCTGGTGCAATTTTTAGGGTGCCTCCTCCCTCGCTGTGCTCCAAGCACGGTTTCTCTTCCAGAAAGAGTTTCCGCTGTTCCCTCCGCGACGGAGGCGCTGCCTGCGGCGGGACAGCGCGGCCGCGGGGGACGGAACGTCCGGCAGGAACCGCGTGGCGTGGGCACCGTGGGCACCGTGGGCACCGTACCTTTCCTCGGGCGGCCCGCGTCGCCACGAAGCCCCAGGTGTTGTGGCGGGCGAGGAAGCGGGCGGTCCCGGCACGTCCCGGCGCCCCGCCGCCCTCCCGCCGGTAGGAGAACATCCTGGAGGGGGCGGCCCCCGGCCCCGGCCGCCTCGCCGCCGGCCCGGAGCCCAGCGCCGCATCCTCCCGGTACGCCGAGGCCGGGTAGCTCTGCTTCCAGAGGCCGCCCGCCTCCTCCAGCAGCGCGGGCAGCGCCTCCTCGGTGGAGGAGCTGTGCAGCTCGTCCGCCGCCGCCCCCGCCTCGGGCAGCGGCCACGACACCGAGCTGACCACCACGTACCCCCCCGCGCCGCCCCACAGCAGCGCGGGCAGCAGCCACCACGGCCACCTCGGCCACCGCCGCCCCGCCGACATCTTCTGCGGCAGCTCCCGCCGCGCCCTCCCGCGGCCGCCGCGGCCTCCCGCACCGCCCCTCGCCGGTGCCGAATGTTCGCGGCACCCCCCGATCGCTCGGGTGGCACGTCATGCCTCGCCGTCCTGTCCCCTCCCCAGCCCCGTGCGGTGCGGGATCCGCTGCCCGCACCTGCCCGGGACCCCCGTGGGTCTCCCGCCCGCGGCGTGTGGGGGCCCCTCGGGGCGCTCCGTGCGGGGTTACCTGTCGTTCGCGGGGCACCTGTGACACTGTTGGAGCCCCTGGGTCAGGTGCACAGCCCAGCAGGTATCTCACTAAAATAAGTTCTCTACATGCACCACAAAACCCGGACGGACAGATGGAGCTGTCCGGGTAGAGGCAGTGCAACCTCCCCGTTTATTAGAAAATAGAGAGTGAGAATATTCATATGAATATTCCCGTTGCAGGGAAACCCTTATTTGGGGTTAAGTAACAGCAAGACCCCAAGTCCCAGATGGCAGGCAGCACTAGTTTGGTGTTTGCGGGATGCATTTTGATACGTAAGTACGTGGAGTTGCTATTAAATGACATGTTTCCCAGGTGAGGTTTTAATTAGGCAAAGATTTGGATGCATATTTGAGTTTATATTAGCGGCCCGATTTAGTAAAGGCGCTGTTTCATCCAGCTCCTTTTCTGTTCTTGGCAGTAGACCCCTTCAATATGGCAATGCAAACTTGTAATTCTTTGAAACATATGCTTGCAAACTTTCATTGCGTTCGTGCAAATTATTTAAGGAGCACAGGTTCAATAGGAGACAGGGAGCAATGAATCTCACAGGAGCCTTTGCCTGTCTGAAGGTTCTCAGGTACCTCTCACAGATCTTATCTTTCCATAGCTGTGAAGAACAGATTGCTGTTGAACTGACAGAACTTCTGCTTACTTGTACCATGAGAACATGTTGTATATCTAATCTAGAATCTAAACTCTTATAAATAAAAGTTGACTGAAAAATATTGAGCATTTTTAGCTTATATTTTTCTTAGACCCCCTATTCTGTTTTTTTTTTCCTCCACCATAAAAACCTGAAGGATAGTGGAAATGGGCATAAAGGGTCTTAAAGGCCAAATGAATTTTTCTAACTGTGAAGATAATTCCTGAGAGTATGTAATTTTGGCACCAAACTCTTAATCTTATCTGCAGAATACATGATTACTTTTCCTTTAGCACATGGGTCTGTCTGCATCTGCTGTAATACCACACTTTTGAACATTGATTCCCACTTCAGTGCTTGAGCTGAGACAGCAGGATAGAGATGCAAGTAGAAAATAAATGTAGATTTCCAAACCCAAAATAAGTGAAAGCTTCCTAAGCTCCTGACAAGTGCTTTTCTCTGATTCAGGATATGTCCTTTCTTAAAATAATGAAGTGGTTGTCCCTTCTTGAAATAGCAACCAGGCCCAGACAACTCACTGCAGGCATGCTCTTCAAAAATATTTAACCCCCCCATTTCCCTGGTGTTTCAGGGAATTTCCTCACACAATCTGATGCATGCAAGATACAAATTTCATAGTCTATATTTACTATTTCAAACAAATTTATGCCAGGGTTTCTCTTTATAAACTTCTTTACTTGTACTTTGCTTACAGAACAAATCCAACCAACCTAGTTTCTAACATAAACAAGTCAATAACATTATATACAACTTATTTCAGTTGGTAGAATTGTATGTGAGATATTGATTCTTGTATCCTGCAGAAATGGGAAACAAAGCAGGAATTTCTAAAGACATAGGAATGAGTACTAAGTTCTATATACAACAAATATAAATTTTAAATTATGCACAGTAGATACAAAACAGCATGGACACAGAGCACAGAGTCATTCGCTGCTTCTGTCTTCAACACAGATGACCAAGCGTGTCTCAGTGCCCTGAGCTGGAGGACCTTGACTGCGAAAATGATGAACTCCCAGTCAACCCTGAAACTGTATGGGATCTGCTGCTCCAGCTGGATCCCTACGAATCTGATGGGATTCCCCCAAGTATCCTCAAAGAGCTGGCTGACATCATCACAAAACCTCTCTAGATGATTTTTAAGCTGTCTTGAGAATACAGAGAGGTCCCAGCTGACTGGAAGCTGGTAGACATTGTCCTGATTTTTGAGAAGGTCAAGAAGGAGGACCCTGGAAACAACAAGCCTGTTAGTCTCACTTCAATGCCTGGTAAAGTTATGGAGAAGATTATTCTGGGAAGTATTGAAAAACACCTGAAAGAAACACTGTCATCGGTCACAGCCAGCACGGCTTCATGAGAGGAAAGTCCTGCTTATCAAACCTGATTTCCTTTTCTGACAAGGTAACCCACCTAGTTGATCAAGGGAAGCCAGTTGATGTAATCTTTTTTGCATTTCAGGAAAGCTTTCAATACTGTCTCTCACAGGATCCTTCTGAACAAAATGTCCAGCACACAGCTGGATAAACACATAATGCCATGGGTGAGCAATTGGCTCAGGAGTTGAGCACAGAAGGTAATAGTGAATGGGGTAATATCAAACTGGTGACCTGTCACTAGTGGGGTTCCAAAGGGCTCCCCTTAGGCCCTGTGCTCTTCAGTATCTTCATAAATGACTTGGATGCAGGACTGGAAGGGATACTGAGCAAGTTTGCAAATGACACAAAACTGGGAGGAGCTGTTGACTCCTTTGAAGGCAGGGAAGCCCTGCAGAGAGACTTCGACAAATTAGAGATATGGGAAATCACCAACTGTATGAAGTTCAACAAGGGGAAGTGGTGGATTCTGCACCTGGGATGGGGCAACCCTGGCTGTACATACAGAATTGGGAATGAGATGCTGGAAAGCAGTGCCATGGAAAGGGACCGGAGGGTCCTGGTCAGTGGCAAGTTGAGTATGAGTCAGCAGTGCCCTGGCAGCCAGGAGGGCCAACCTTGTCTTGGTTGGCATCAGGCAAAGCATCACCAGCTGGTTGAGGGAGGTGATTGTCCTGCTCTGCTCCACACTGGTGCAGCTTCACCTTGAATATTGTGACAGTTTTGGGCACCATTATATAAGAAAGATATTAAGCTGTTAGAGAGTGTCCCAAGGAGGGCAACGAAGATGGTGAAGGGCCTTGAGGGGAAGCCGTATGAGTAGCAGCTGAGGCCACTTGGTCTGTTCATGCTGGAGAAGAGGAGACTGAGGGCAGACCTCACTGCAGTTACAACTTCCTTGTGAGGGGAAGAGGAGGGGCAGGTGCTGATCTCTTCTCTGTGGTGACCAGTGACAGAACCCAAGGGAATGGCCTGAAATTGTGTCAGAGGAGGTTTAGGTTGGATATCAGAAACAGGTTCTTCCCCCAGAGGGTGGTTGGGCACTGGAACAGGATCCCCAGGGAAGTGGTCACAGCACCAAGCCTGACAGATTTCAAGAACCATTTGGACAATGCTCTCGGGCACACAGTGTGATGATCCTGTGCAGGGCCAGGAACTGGACTTGATGATCCTTGTGGATCCCTTCTAACTTGGTATATTCTATGATTCTGTGATCTATGCTGTAGCTTCCAGATAAATTTATCACAATTACCTCAGGTAGGTCTTCAGCTTTACTGACAACAGAAAAATACAGGAAATACATAAAAGCAAGCCACGAATACTTCACCTTTTTTTCTGAAGATTTATTCAAATAATACAAATCACATGACAACTTAAAATAACTGCATTGCTAGCCCAGTTTTGCATTTAGTATTTCCAGGGGAAAAAAAATCTTAAATTTAAGAGAATGAAAACAGTATACCATAAAGTTTTATCAAAAAGTAAGAATGGTGTAGCATAAAGAATTTTCAAGTCCGGATGGTTTTCTCTGAAGATTTGCTGTTCATTGGAGGCAAAGAAGTGTCTGTCCATCTTTTTGAGTAAGAAGTGTTTCCCTTCCCACTTGAAGATCCAATTTAGTACATGTTGTAATAAATCTCTCTTCCAAAACTACTTGAATGTGCTAAAAATTAGAAAAGAAACATGGAAATGTTTTGGCAATAGGAACTGTAAATCGTTAAGCTTCTCCCTTCATCGAACAAAAAAAGGTCTTCCCTATTCTTTTCAGTTTAACCTGAGGTATTTTATAAATGCCAAGCCTTATTTTACATCAACAAACCCAACAAGAAGAGGTGCACATTGGGGTTCCTCATAGGTAGGCAAAGGTCTGACAAGAAGCCACATCCACTTCTAATATGTCATTCACACTTTGTGTTTCTGCTTTGAGCCCTTCCATTCACTTTCAAAACAAATAGTCTCAGCCTGTGTCTGTCCTGATGGGAACTGCTTTTTCATGCTGAAATTCTGTCTTTCTTAAAATCAGCAGAAGATTTGACACTGAATTCAATTAGGGTCATGTTTTTGCTCTTGTTTTTTGATCATTTTAGTTAATGATTTCACTTGATCTCTGTATGCTGGCTTTTACAGACCACTCAGATGAACACTTACTGTTCCTATATGTCAAGTAGTTAACTATGTCCTATTTCTTTCTCCCTTTTTAACAAATCAAAGTGTTTGATTTGCTCTCTGCTAACAGAGCTAGGAATAGCATACCCTCAGTCTCCTTGTGCCCTGATTTGCACTATATTGTACGTTACGAAGGTGTGGAATTGGATTAAAAGCTACAGCACAGTGCTCTGCAGATAAACTCACTGCAGGTGTGAAGTTTAATAGGATTTTAATTTGGTAACAAGTGAACAAAGAGCAGAAACCTAGAATGGGATTTTCTAGATGAAAAAAAATGCTATTCGTGCTGAGAGAAAGCAACTGCAAGCTCTGTGATAAGGAATAAAGATTGGGCCAATGCTCTCTGAGCTGCGTTTTTATAGATTACAGCTCGCTCAGAACATCTCTGTTACTGCCACTGGTTTCATCAATTCTTAGTTCATACTATGTGTGTTTGGCTATATAGCATTTCATCTGCCACACTTCCCTCTAAGCCAGTGTGTACAAATCTTCTATTGTCTCACTCCCCGCCCTCTACATTTTTTCATATAAAACCAAAGTTTTCCTTGGGAGATGCCACCAACTTGGGATGTATTCTGTCTTCAAGACTATTAACAATTTTTTCCATGTTTAAAATTATATTTAAAAATAAGATTCAGAAATGTGATGCACTATTCAAAATAAATGGAAAAATACGGTTTCTCTGCTGAGGAGTGTAATTTATATTCAGCATGAACTAGGAAAGGGAAATCAAAAACAGATGGGGAAGGAAGAGAAAGAATTAAGGTGACAACTAAAAGATCATGAAGTGAGCTGCTAATCCACAGACACATATTGGTGCTGCTGGGAGGGAGCAGGTTGGGAGATTCTTTTCTGATTTCTGTTACCAGTCCTCCCTCTTGTTTTTCCAGGGTTTTGTAGCAAAACTGAGTGGTTAGCACTAATTTCAATGAGATGAGGGTGGAGGTGTGATGACCAGACTGTTTTGTTTTCCCCCAGTATAACAGACTGTAGAGAAGGCATAGAAATGCCTTGTGAGACAAGATTAAAATGCTACGGAGGTTAGTGTTGTTGGCAGTGAATGGAGCAGAGGATGGGAACTGACCGGCGGGTCACAGAGAGCTGCTGAAGCTGTATGAGGTGAAGCAAAAATTATGAAATAAACCCATGATGCACAGAGCAATATGTTAGGCAGCAGAAATGCAGTCCAGGAAACAGCAGTGTGGCTGGTGGATGCCACTAAGGCTGCTGAGGCTTCAGATATCCAACAGAATGGGCTGTGGCCAAAGGGGGATTACTTAGGAGCAGGGATGCTTGGGAGATGTTTGCCTGGGAGCATGATGATGATGGTGAGCAAAAGTCACAGAACAAAAATTCTCATGCAATGGGAATCTATTCAGAGGATCTACAGAGATGGCCACACAAAGTGGTGGGTGATGGAGATGCTTTTGGCAGCTGTGTTTTTTACCAACCTATGGAATTAGTATTGACACACAAAAAGAAGGAATCTGCAATGGTTGAGGTGGGAGCTACCACCTGTCTGAAAAACACAAGTGGGCAGAAATGTTCGTTCACTCTATGACAGACCCCGAAGCTCTTTGGAGCTGCAGCTTCAAGTTTTTCAGCTCCCTCAAAATGTTGAACCACAACATCAACCGGCTCTTACTAGAATCTCTTTTTCATCCCACCATTATCAGCATCTTGCACGGGGACTGGTGCATCATCTGTTGACTTCTTTAATCTTTAAATTTTTTCTACACTCAATCCTTCACTGTGTCCTTTCCTCATTCATAACTTCTCTCAAGTTGTCATACTCCTCATTTCACATTTTATACCCTTCCTCTCTTACTCTGACACCCCTCACTCATCCTTCACTCTAATCAGCCTTGCTCTGTTCTTGCAATCAGGTACAAAACATGCAAAACTGACAGACATATTTATAGGCCCATCATTTACACAGACCAAACCTGGATCAAACCCTTGTCTGTGTCTGGATCAAACACCTGCAAAAAGCATTGAAATGGGCATAGGAGGCCATACAAAAGCCCATATGGGCAGCACAGTGAAGAGCATAGGAAGCAGGGCAGATATTGAATGAGATTTCTAGTGATTTATTTCCTAATTTCTGAGTGCCATTGATTTAGAGCTCTCCTGCTAATAGCTGGCACCCAGCTCAGTTTGGTTTTTGACTATAAGGTGGTATGGCAGGATGGGTCATTATTTTACATTTGAAAAATAACAAAATCTGTCAAATATGCCCATCACATATATAAATCATTCTTTGTTTGTCTCCTTTGTACCTGCTTTCTGCCCTACAATTTTCATTGCTGAGCTAGTCTTAGCATATCCTATGTTTACAAAATTAGGGTCCCCTAAGGGTTGTTATAACTAATAAAGATGTTTTTAAAACAGTCGATTTCCACTCCTGGTCCTAGTATATGGAAACTGAATACCTCTTGGGAATAAAATAACTGTAGCAGGGTCATCCCAAAAATGTAATTTTCTTTGTGAGTCTTGGTGCCATTAACATTTGTCCTCCAAAATTTTCTGGAAAACCCACTGTTCTCTGAGATTTAAGACAATGTCTTTAATTTAATTTAACTTCCATGTTACTGCATGGAAGAGAAATCTGAAAACAGCTGAATGTCTAATTCATCACTTGCATTAAGCACAGAGACTTGATCCATGTTCCCGTGTGTCCTTATATTTTAGCCTTGTATCCTAGAAGACTCAAAGTCTGTCTTGTTTTCTATTTACATGCCTTACTTTATCCTAGTAATTTTGGAGCAGTGGACTGACTGCAAGAAAGTCTGGTGGAGAGAAAGGTCACAAGGATTTAATTTTTCTGCATCTTTTGATACAATTAACAGATAACTGGAGAGAAGAGAATGTACTCTCGGTGCTTCCAACAGTGAGGAAAGACCACACTGTGCCCTCTCTCTTCTAATCCATAAATACCTGCAGCCCGTTTTGCCAGCTAGCCCACAACCTGCTCCCAACCCACTTGAACAGTACTGCTCTTCCTTAGCCAACACCTGGGGAATCTGATGGAGCACCCAGAGGTCTGTTGGAAACCTAGGAAAGATCAGGGAACTGTGGTGCTGAAGAGGTGGGTGGTGTGGAGATTACAATTCCTTGATAGGATCATGGGATAGGTGTGAGATGTTAAGGATGCTTTATGGCTACAGGTTTCAGGGACATCGGACACAGGTCCATGAAAACCTGGTTTTCATTAGTTCTACTTTACATGCATAAAACCCCCCAACCAAACACAGCCCTCCCAATTCCTCCTAATTTACCCAATTTATAACTGGGTTTTTGTCATAGTTTTCTTTCAAGGTAATGTTAATTTCACCTTGCTGACAGTGGCTGTGTTCACCAAACAACTCAGAACTCTGGAAGATATTGCTTAACCCAAAGTTATTCTGATTCTGCATCACGAGAGCTGTCTGTGGAGCATTGCCTTGAGGCTGATCCTCTGCAAAACAGGCTGAGACATGGCTGGGCTCATAAACACACAGAACAGGGACCTCATTTTGCTTTGCAACCAAGGAATTTTCGTCTTCTTTCTCCTCCTCTATATAGGTCTGGAAAATGTGAGCCGCAAAATCGACGAGTAGCAAATTCAACAAAAGCCAGGATCCTAGTTTTAAAGAAAAACCAAGATAATTATGACAACCTCTTAACTTGCTTATCTTTATGATGTGTTCTTTTTTGAAGGGTTTTGTTGTAGTAATGGGCTAGATAAAGTAGCAGATCAGCACTCATTGAACAGGACTTACAAAATTATGTACTTCTAGATATCACAGCAAAATAGGCACCAAGTGCAGATTTTAAACATAAGCAAAAGCTTTTCCCCTTATTTAACTTAGCGAGGAAAGTGTACTTGTGTTCATTCACTTTCCTGTTCAAGTTTTTCCCCCACATTCACTTCTACTACAAGGCTTATCAATAACCACATATCATTCCCATTCTCCCCTCAAAGAGATAAATCATTCCACCTCTTCCCAAGCAAAACCTCCTACAGACATCTGTATGTCTTGTATTTATGACATTAAATGGCCTACACCTACCTTGCAGCATGAGCCATAACTGCTAAAAGCCAAAAGACTCACTGAGGCCACTGACAGTTAAATCATACCTTGATTGGAAGCCCTTACAGTAAAAAGTAGATCTTCTTCCATGCCATAAATCTGCATAGGAATTCATGAAGTAATTCAAAACCTCTGCATCCCACAAACAAGTTTACATGGACATCAACAAGGAGGTACCACAATTTATATGAACAACTGAGGTTTATAGAGCTTTAAAAATGAAAAATACTGTCTCTTTTGATGTTATATGTGTCTGAGAAGCTTCTGCTTCTGCTGTTCATCCTTTTGTGAGTCTTTAAACTATAGCAAAGTAGGTGGAAGCACTTGTTTGCCTATGGAAAGGGATTTTTATAGTTGGAGTTGAAAGTATACAGACTTGACAGTAGTAGTCCAAGAGTGTTTCTATCAGTCTTTCAGGTGTTTGCAACATATTCAATAAGAGTAAGCATGAAACCAAAGCTACCACTCCAGTTGTCCTTTGGGATAATGCAGAGGGACACAGTTTTCAAGAGGGACTAGGTTGAAGCAGCTTGCTTGCAAAGAAGAATGCACAGGTCATTGTCCAGACCTCATGACTTGGAATGCCTCGGAAGGTAGACCAGTAAGGAAACAAATGTGTGAGCTGACATGAAACTCTGTGAGGGAGGTATGCAGAGGCACAATTGCTGGAGAGGAGGTGGAGCTGAAGGAGCTGTAGAGGTCCCAGTAGCCCTGACTGTGACTGCACATTTGCTCCGTGCTGCCTTTCAGCAGGGGTAACTGCACAGTTCCTCAGATTGCACTTAGGCATCACCCATGTGGAGGCTGGGCTGGGCTGGAAAAGGGTAAAAGTCAATTCTAAATTCTGAGGGGTAAGTATGCCAGTATATTATGAGTGCTGGATGTGGCCAACTCCAAGGCAAGAGATTGAGTCAGAAGTAAGTTTGGTTTTGGTTACTAGTATGTGGTTTATTTTGAGTATGAGACACACTGCATTTGGCCAGACACACTGGCACTCACACATTTCCCTAAGTAATTGTGTTTCCTCAGTGTGGATGCTACATAGTTTGACTTGTAGGATGCCCACCATTCCTGCAAGAAATGCTGAGATTTAAGAAATTTCTGAAAACCAACAACCCTGAGAACTTTTACACCAGATGGCTTGTTAACAGAACTGCTTCATCCTGTTTGCTAAAACTCAATATCCTAATGGAATAGAAACATGTGAAAGAAGGGACATCATTAGATAAAATAGCCCAACATCTTGAAGAACTGGGGTTATTAAGAAAGAAGATAATAATGACCAAATTATTGGAGCATCACAGCAAAACTTTAAAAAACATTTTTAACTCTCTCATATATGAGAGAGTTAATAAACTAACTCTTAGTGTTATTGAAGAATAGTAGGAAGACTGTCATAAGTGAGGTGAAAATATAAATTGTAACTAGTTGAAGGAAGGCTCTGCAGTGGAAGACATGCACTTCATCTGTTGCGTCCCATCCTTTGACAACTGCAGAACAAGGAGACAATTCATTAAACTCTTTCTGTGGTGGAAAGAGGGAAGAGGATGTCATCATCATGGGGGATTTCAATAAATATTATGCTTCCAGTGCAGCTTTTGGAATTCATTCCCAGTTTCCTCATTGCCAAGAATATTGCATGAAACATTGGAGAGTTTTGTGCAGAACAATCTTAACATATCCCTTTGTTATGTCTTTGCAGGAAACACATGAAAGTATGGTTTTGAAGGAGCATTTCAAAGAAGATAATGAGGTTTTCTTTGGCTGTTTTTTTGGCTATTTATGTGAAGCCCCATCCAACAGAAGAGTTAAAAATATGATGGTGCTGCTTTGAAAATCTAAGCGGCGGTTCATACAGTTTGGGATTAGATGCTTCTCACAGGAGATGGTGCATTTCTGCAGAATGACTAATAGAGAGGAGCCTCTGAAAGGTGTTACAAATGACAAGAAAGGCAGTTAGGGTAGAGACTGAACTGATTTAAGACATGGTTGTATCACTTCAAATCACTTCAAGTGAACACGACTGCACAGTTTCTTCACTTCTCCTGCCTTGCACTGGTGTGTGATGGATTTGATGTTTGACAGCTCAGAGCCCTTAAACAGAGAGAAAACTAACCCAGCTAAAGGAGCAACTATTTTCAGTCAGTTTAAC
The DNA here is from genome assembly GCA_035041135.1 of Platyrinchus mystaceus. Lineage (NCBI taxonomy): Eukaryota > Metazoa > Chordata > Aves > Passeriformes > Tyrannidae > Platyrinchus > Platyrinchus mystaceus. The sequence continues at coordinate 87,486,032 of JAWWLV010000001.1, forward strand.
ACCTCTGACAGATGTGTTGCTGGCTAGGCAAGCATTTAGGTCAGTGTAAGGCATAAGGAAAAGGAGCATATAGCTGTTGTCAGATGAACTAACTGCCTTTTTGGCAGAGCAGCTCTTTCCATAATATATAGAAAGAACCTGAAGGACTTGAAGCTATCACTTGAGAGACCTGGAATGTTTATGGTTTGGGATATTAGTGACCCCAGCTCTCCATCACACCCTTCTGCTGTGGTGTGCAGCTCTGGTATGGAGGGAGAACAGAGGCTCTCACCTCAGGCTGCTGTTCCCCATTTCCCCCCAGACAAACTATAACTTCTGCCAAAAGAGGGAGTCCTGCCCTTCCTGCCATCTCCAGCTGCACGTTCCTACTCTCCTCCCTTCTGCTCATCCTAGAGTTTTGATCAGACAACTGGTCTGGTCAAAAACTAATAATTTAATTTCCCTTACCTGTCTACAGCCACATCACCAGGAGAATGGTGACTGAAGGAAGGAAGTAGAAAGAAGGGATGACTTTATTAAATGCAACATGAATTTATGTCAGCTAAAATCATGGAGTCATAGAAACACAAAATAGTTTGGGTTGGAAGGAATCTTAAAGACCATCTGCTGCCAACCCCCCTGCCATGCACCTTTCACTGGATCAGGTTGCTCAAACCCCCAACCAGCCTGGCCTTGAACTTCCAGGGATGGAGTATCCACAGCTTCTCTGGACAATCTGTTCCAGTGCCTCACCACCCTAACAGTAAAGAATTTCTTCCTATTATCTAATTTAATACTACTCGCAGTTTAAAGCCATTCCCCATTGTCCTGTCACTACATGCCCTTATGAAAAGGCCCTCTCCAGCTTTTTTGTTGCTCCCTTTAGGTACTTTTAGATCTATTGCATCTGTCATCTCAGGTCAGAAAGGGGCATATCAAATGAGATATCATGAAGATCCTACTTACCAAAACTGTCTGTCCTGTTGATGGTCAGAATCTTGCCCACAGTGCTCAGTAGGAGGTTCCATTTCAACATAAAATCTGATGCATGCTTTTTAAATGCCTCTATACTCCTGCTTGGCTGCAGATAAAGAAAATAATTGGTTTATGATAAAGTTGATTAAAAGAATTCCTTATTGTGTGGCAGACTATTTCCCTGGTGAATAGTTTCAAGTTTTTCAATACAAAAAGCAACAAGTATTTTTTTTCTGTTAAAATCCTAAAATAGCTGAGGTTGAAAGAGATCTTTGGATATTACCTAATCTGATCTCTTGTCCAAAGCATGGCCAGCTTAGTTCAGGACTTGTCCAACCAAACTCTAAATTTCTCCTGGATAAAGGTTCCACAGCCTTTCCAGGCAATCTCTTCCTATACTTAATTACTCTCATAGTAATTTTTTTTTCCTTTCTATTGCCTTATGCCTTATAACTCTAAAACCCCAGGAAAAGTCCTGCTCTTTCTTCTCTATGCCATCCCATGAGGTAGCTGAGGGTTCTAAGAACACACCACAGAACTGCAAAGTATCTTTCTTAATTTAAAAAGGAAAAAAAAAGTCAAATAAGTACAGTTTACTTCTTCAGAAAGGGAAAAAAATTACCCAAACTCTTAAGTACCACCCAAACCCAAGTTAACTGGTCTGGCAACCAACCCAATGCAACATATAAGCTACTACTAATTCTGAATCAGGGAAGGAAGAGGGATGGTAGAATGGGTAATCTATCAAAAGGTACGCATGTGAGGATGGTCATACTTGAATCTTTTACAAGAGCTACAGACTTTATACTAGAAGTTGTCACTCTTGTACTTCCTGCTAAAAGCCAACAGTTTAGTGAATCAAGGATTTCAGGGATCAGGAAGTATTCTTTTCATTTTTAATAACATATTGATTCTGAATTTTGGTTTATTAGTGACTGCAATAATATGTGTCTATGAAATGAGAGCAGATACTGAAATGGCTTGAGTGGCTATATGTGCAGAAATATGCTTGTAGTTGTTTGCACAGATGGAATTTTTGTATGCCAATTAATTCTCCCTTTTCCACAGCATGCATAAATTGTATCTATGCAAATCTGCAGTCTGGTCAGGTTGCTAGTGTGCAATGTAGCTCCTGCAGACTAGTGACAGTCAGCATGTAGCAGGATAAATGATATGATCACTCTTTACTGAAATTATTAATTTTATACCTTAATGACAAAAGTCTGAAGATCTGAAGAGAAACAGCTAAGGAGTTCCCGAATATCTGTGGAAGATGTCAGCGAAGAAATTAAGTTTTTCAAACCTGTGAAATACAGAAGGGAGATCATTACTTGAAGTGATTGGCTTGCCTTTTGGTTTGTTTGTGCAATTTTTAGCTTTATTTTTCTTCTATCTTTACCTTAAAATAGGTTAAGACATCTGTTCCTAGTATTTTGATTAATACATAGTACCCTACTTTGAAATCAGTCAGAATTCATGTTCATGTCCATTTCCACCATAACTCCACTGACCTAGTCATCATGGCAAAGGTGACACGAAAAAGCTCTTCTAATGAAAAAGCTGGAATTTGTTTATAGGCAATACTAACATAGGTATCTGAGATTTTACAGGGTTGAGGAAAAAAAAAATCTTGGTTTACCCGTTGAAGGGAGAAAACATTTTTAAAACAATAACATTAAATGCAGAATATTCTGTAGGCCAACAGAAATACAGATAATGTTGCCACGTATCAGTGCAGCTGCTCCCCCAAAAGATTGAAACCTACCACTCACTGCCAAAAGGGAAACTGCATCTCTCTGAATTTATACCCTTCTAACTGAGACATCTTCCTTCAAGAAATCATATATAGAGAGTCTGTGAAACCTTGCTTATTATAAATAACAGTTTGTAAAAGCAATGAAAACAGAGAATGCAATAAATCCCCCTTGGAAAGAGTAAGATCATTGATAATATAATGGAAAAATGTAATAAGAGTGTTCTGTGCAGTGGTTTTGATTTTAACATACATACAAATATTATTGAAATGGTTCTCCTGACGGTTCTGTGAAGAAGGCAAATTATTATTCCCACTGAAAGCAGTCACAGAAAGTCTGTGGCATATCCCTTGTCAGTGCACAAGTCAGTGACGGACCAGGAAAAAAGAGCTGAGTTTTCCCCCTGTCAGTTCTGTACACAGCTTAGTCCAACTTGCCCATCTCTTGCTAACACTTTAAATGGCAGACCATTAATCTAAAAATTAACTTGCCATTATGTTTCTCTTCCTTTTCATTAAGCTGGCAAATGCATTATGTCACGTCTGCATACAAACTGAGTATTTTATTGTTTGCAGCACAATATGGATCCCACAGGCCACAATACAGCAAAAGGACATGAAAGCTGAAAGGCTTTGTCCAATTCAGCATACAGTATTTTAAAATCTAGCCATAAGAAATTATTTTATATGCTTCGATTAATAACAGAGAAAAATCTGAAATGCGATGATTGAAAACGTCTTTTCTGTCAAAGGAAAGAAAAAAATAATATCCCTGCTTGGCAATCTTCTTCTAGAAGATATATAATTCAGTAACACAAATCCCACTCCTGCTGCCACAAAAAGCTTTCAGAGAGTGAGAATGGACAGCCTTTAATTCTTAACCTTTAGAGTTATGAGGATAATACCACATGATCCATTCTCAATTTTATTGGCTCTTTTCCAGCCCTTTGGGTTACAGCAAGACTGTAATTCCCATTAGGGCAGATGCCATGAATGAGCAAGAGGAAGTGCTGGAGCTTTAACAATGGATAGACAAAATATAGGAAAAAAAATTACATTTGAATTGTATGTTTTTCTGCTGCTTCTTTGGATTCCTAAACTTGTCTTGAAAGAGGTTTTTAGTCACATCCAGAGATTGCTCATTGAAGACAGCATGCAAGCCTGATCTCAGAACAGTGACTGTGCTGTTGTTGTTCAAGAGTGCTCTTACTGTCTGTAGGGAATAAAAAAAACCAGTTAATGCCTTTCATTCTCGCAAGCCCTTAAGTCAGCCAAATAAGGAAATTGAAAAAGGGAAGCTTCCCTTATTCAATACTAGACTTCATGAGAGCAGTCTCCAAATTGGGTGTCAGGGGGTATAGGATCAAAGGAGATAAGAAGTTGTCTACAAGAGACTTTTGTTCTTTCTGTGTTGTCTGTGATGAAGCAGACGAGGCTAACATGCTTGAATTATCTGGGCAATTGCCTGGGCAATTTGTTTTGCCTAGAGTTTCTGTAATTACACCAAATAACAGTATTTTGTCTAAAACATGGAATGGTGTATCAGGGAAAGCTTTCCCTCGATGTGACCTGTCCTTAATACATATTTCAATTAAATTCAAAGGCAAATTCAATTCAATTCTCCAGTTGTCCAAACCTTTGAGAGAGTAAAAATGACATTAGAAATATGGTTATTAGCTAAAATAATATCAGTTGGGATTTTATCCCATTTATCTGCTTATGAGTCATTTGTGAATGGATCCGTCTTCAAATTTGTCCCAAAAAGTATTACTCAGATAGATATTGCAAATAATTTTCAGACTAACATTTGATCTCATATCTTCACTTCTTTTTAATTAATTGCTAACATCACACAGTATTGCTTAAAATTCTTGATGGAATGATGACAACAGTCAAGGAAACTAAATCTGAATCCATTAAATTTTGTTAACCCATACATTTGGTCTCTCACTTCCATATTGAAATTAGTAAGATCCTAAAGCCTTTGTTGGATTTTGGGCTTTTATATGAATAATCCTTGTCCAGTTGGGCCTTCCAGAGGAAAAAAAAGTTTTGTGACATTCAGGAAAACGTCAGGATTCATAAACATTTTAACAAATCCCATTTACCAGGTGCTTATCGTGACCCCACAAGCAGCAGTGAATGCAGTTTGTTTGCAAATACAATTCCAAATCTTGTCATTCTGCTAACTTTTTTGAAATACCAAAAACATTCTGATTCTCACTCAGTAATCCCCTTCATCTGAGTTAAAGGCATTTTTCTTATTTGACTTGGGGTTTTCAGTGTCAGAAGAAGAGCCTGCAACAAGAACACATAACCCAAAGGCTGGGAACTACCAGGGGCAGCTTCTTCAGTACTCTGCTAGCACCTGACTCCATGCCCCAACACTTCAGACTTGTCCCTTTAGCCATTGGACTATACTAGATATAATTTTCTAAATGACTGAGAGCCAGCTCTCACAACACTTAAATACAGCTTACCAGCGGCAGGAATCAGCTCCAGGAAATGACAAGATCTTATTCACATTCCTTTTTCAAAGGGAATTTGCACCTTTTTATGCTCTAATTACTTCTGCATGTCCAGGTAGTAGCAGCTGTCAGCCTGCTTTATCTACACATGATGGGAAATTTACTTTTTTTTCCTTTGAATGCTGACCCTGACAAAATCGTTCATATTTTCTCACCAGATGGCTAAATTATTGCAAAGTGCTCTACAAGAGATGATGTGGTTACACTGTTCAGAGGCTGCAGCTGCAGCCTCTGTAGTACTTCTCATCAGGAGCACTCTCACCTGCTTTGACCATAAGTCTCTAGCTGTAATCTCAGGTGCGTTTTAGACAGAGAAAGCAGAGAAGGGTAATTAGAAATATCAAATTACTCCTATGTGAGAAGAGGACATAAACTTCAGATTTGGATAAAATTAACTGAGGAAGGATGTGATGGAGATTTGCAGAGAGAATTGCATGAAGAAGAGTAGAATTTTTTAAAATAATGTATTTTTTTCACACAACAGATAATCAAACCCTGAAACTCACTACCCCAAGATGTCGTGATGTCAAAAATCAAGCCATTAAATACCATGATGTGGATATTAGCTGTCATCTCAGATTGCTGGAAGCCAGGAGAATACAGCAGAGAAGGAGGGAGGTATCACTTGCTCTACTCACACCCACTTCACATGAGCATCTGAGGAGGGCGACAGTGTGAAACAGGATACAAGTCCACACAAGCCTAGGATGGGATGTGACTGACTAAACCACTCAGCAGTCTTTCTAAGGGATGTCCACTTCTCCATGAACCACCTGCATATTTTTCACAAGCTGAAAACTCTAAACACCTGTGCTGTTCATTTCACCATCTTGTGGCATGTCTTGGACAGGAGAACACAACCTGCAGGAGGATATTAACTGGTATTTCTTTCCTGCCCCATTTCACCAGAGCCCAGTACCCATGGCTTTGACAAGATCTATAACAGAAGTTGTAATCAAGGCTATGTGACTGCTGAAGGACTATGGAGATGCTCATTTACAAGACTTACACGGTCTCACTTATTGAAATTACTGGATTTAAATTGATGATGGGACTAATAATCAAGTACAAGCTTTTCCCTTGTATTTTGAAGAGGCTATAGAGAAGGTACAAATATCATTTACTTGTGAGAGCTGTAAGCGTAGATTTGACCCTGATTCTTGGGTCTGCTGTGCTCACTTTGTGCTGATTAAACAGTGTAAAGGGGATGTAGAACAGCCAGAAACTGCTGCTAGAGAATTTCCCCAACTAGCTGCAATTCTCTTGCCTTACATCTTGAGGGTGTAAATCTAATTTTGACTCTCTGCAGCTTTTCTGCACATTAGGAATAGGGAGGGAAGACTCAAAAAGCTACAACCAGCCCTTTAACATCACAAGAAGGATGATGTGAATTCTGAACATGCAAATCAAATGCAAATGACTGGGAATAGTTGACACTTGTGATCTTGCTGGATCATGTTCTTCAATGCATAAGAAGCCCTGTTTAGAAGCACATAAAACTAAGTTTTTTGGGTATTAGTATCTCCAAGGGCTGCTGCAGTAAATGGAAACTGTGAGTGCTTAGCACTTCACAGAAGTCAATTTGTTGCCTGTGTTAGCACACCTATGCATGTTTGTGCATTTTTTTTTAAAGTAAGTGAGGTGTGTGTTTTGTATTCTGCTGGTGATGAAGCCTGCCTGCCTGCCTGCCTTCCTTCCTTGCTCGCTTCCTTCCTCCCCACCCTTACCCCCCTTCCCCCTCTCCCCCCTTCCCTTCTCTCTCTCCCCTTCTCTCCTTCCCTCTGTTTATTGTGGGGAGACAACACAGTGATTCAAGTCAGGTGGCATGTTGGGAAAATCTTGTCCTTGCTGTTTGAAGGAGAGAATATACCACCTATTCTCTTTTGCTTTCTTCCCTATTTCTGCACTACCTCTTCTGCCATGGCCTGGACCACATCAAAACCCAACGGTTTGGAAGGATCCAAGGTCACCAATGGAAGGAACATTGCAGAAAGGGTATAGGCCTGCATAATAATGCAGCACTGAATGAAACTATTTACTTTGCCATGTTCAAAGGTTTAAAAATGCAGCTTCTGGAGGCACCTCTGTAGCTGAGAAGAATGATACTGCAGAACAAAAAGCAGGCAGAAATATTAATTGTTAGAGATATCCTTGTCTCTTTCTTCACAAGGAAAAAGCCAATCTGAGTGACTGGACCCTGAGGAGGAAAGGGCAGAGGAGGCTACCCTGCATTTGTCTTTCTAACACTGTTGAAGTGGAGGATGGAGAAGATTTTTCCAGCTGAACCCTGGGATCTTGAGCCCTTAGACACTTCACAGCCTACTCCCTGACCATGCAGCTTCTCCACAGCCAGTGTATTAGTGATCTCCCTTGTGCAGACTGCTGCAGCTCTTGTCAGAGAGAGTGGTCAGGACATTGCATAAAACCAACTTTAGAATAACTCCAGTATGTGCTGTCTGACTGGCTTTGGCATGGATGAGTGAAGATACTGGAAATTGTCATCTGACCCTTCCAGCTACTGTGTTCTCCTCTCCATGGGGGACCAATGACCACATCTCAGAGGCTTTTGCAGAATCCAGAGGGAGGAAAAGGTCCTGTCACCATACTTAACAATGTGGGAATAGATGAGTAGGAGGGTGAGCATGATTTAGACCATGGTCAGTATACTGTTAAGAACACCCATGCTGCCGCTGCTATTGTCTTACAATGGAGCATCTGAAAATTAGTCCAAACTGCTTGTGTGAAAGAGATGCCCAGCTTTTTTGCTTCACAGGTTCTGCAACATACCTTGGCCATGTTACAAAGGTCTGTCTGTCTCCTGAGTCTTTTTATAAACTCTTTAACTTCTGTTAAAGAAGAAAAGGCAAATGTTTCACATCATTAATATTTTACAGTATAAAATACATTAATGAAGACAGATCTTTTAAGTTAGAAAGTAGATCCCTAGTGGAGCTTTGGAGGGTAACAGAGAGCACAATGGGGACACTGAGCCAGCATTATAGGCTGGGCTTGGGACCCTTGCAGTCAAAGCTTTTAAGGAGAAGCTGCACAAGTTACCACTCTTCCTTCACTGTGAATCTATTAAACCATGATGTACAGGAGAGATACTTTCAATATTTTTTTTACATTTAATACTTCATTATTAAGACTAATGCTCTTTTACTTGTATGGTTTCAGGTGAATGAAAACAATTGTAAATCTAAACCTCCTGTATTTTGTTTAGACAGTTTACATTTCCACCTTTATGCATCTATAATTCTGCAGCACTGTGAATAGGAGTTGGTTTCTTTGGTTCTACTTTTGTCCTGTTTATGTGTTATGTAATTATGAAAAGGTCCAAGAATACACTTCTTAAGAATAAAATATAAAATAACTGCAGTTGCAGGAAAATATAGTATAAAGCAACTTCTGTAGACAGACAATGATTTTCAGTGAGAATTTCTGTTTCTGTGCTGTTTGTACAAAGAAGAAAGACTACAAACGTGATTATTGACATATATGTCCATGCGCACACGTGTTAAAAATATATTACTAAGCTTGCTCCATCAAGCATTCAAATGTAAGAAATGCCAGAATTAAGTTTGTCTGCAAGTCTTTCTTAGGCATATGAATCCTAATACAGTCTTTTGTCTACACAAGAGCCCTGCTTTACCACTGTGGAGTTGGTCTTCAGTCAAGGAGCAACTAAGCAAAATGATGTTTTAGTCAGAATCTTCAGCATCATATATGTAAATACATACATGTGTGTATTTACATATTTACAAATGCAAACATATACACACAGGTTTGTAGAGTACAGACTTTCTCCAATCATCCTCAATTCCTCTAATGGAAGTCATAGTTTCCCTACAGGAGTATGGCTTTTTTTCTCCCCTTTATATTGGACTGTGCTATAGCCATTGATTAATCAGCATAAAACCAATTGCAAGGTGAAGAGACTGAATAACAACTAAATTTCAGAGGGCAGGCTCCATATTATTTGGTCATCTACACAGCCAAAGCAATCATGGCAAGGGACAGATTTTTGAAAAGGTTTAAGTATGCTTCAATTTACCATGAATTGGGAATAATTTTGGCTTAAATTTGTTCTCACACATTATCTGAGACTATTCATTTTTAACTGTATCCCAACTCTAGTTGTCACTACCATTGAAGTTATATCAGCTAAAAAAGTTTTTAAAATAATTTAAGAGTCTTGTAATACAATCTTTTCTGCAGTTTAATCGGAAGTTATTTTTGAAAATTTCTCTCTTACTCAAACCTACCATTAGATTTGGATGTTTGGAGCATTAATGGAAATCCTCCCAAAGGATTAAGCATCCAACATTTAACATTTTCACTGAACAGTCTGATTGAGTCGATATGTTGTGCAGGCACCTCCTCCAGGAAATCAGGAAGTAGGATGTTCTCCAATTCCTAGAATACAAATTCATGGTGCTACAACAGATGGGTGTACTACAGATATTTACAGCATCACCAAATAAAATTGTATTGATAGTTTAAATGTAAAGAAGCCTATTTTTTTGTTCCAATTAAGCAAAAGCTAAGCTACCTTTATTAGCAAAAGGAAACAGATCTTAAAACTAAATGTTGTTTCCTGAATTAATTACTAGACACTACTTAATGACCTGCTACAAGTAAGAAGCAAATTATTTTTATCAGAAAACTGCATATTTCTATGTGAAATGTCACCGAGAAATGCAGTAGTGTTCTCAAAGGAAAAATAACTCTCATAATCTGAAAAACAGTTATCAGTTGAAATTTCAGTCACATAACCTCGTGCCAGAACCACAGACCACATTTATAACACCACATTCCACTGATATCGAGGACTTTCAAATTAATACATAGGAGGAAAATGGAAGCTATCTCAAATTCCACTGGCTCCTTTCCTATTCTCTCTCAGAAGAAGACAAATAACAGAGATGAGGTAAGAACGAAAATTCCATTTGTACAGCACACAAGAAACAGCTGACCTTTCTCCTTATATAGTGGCCAGTCTTCGCAAATGAAGATAGAATTACTAAAAAGACACAAACACGTAGTAGCATAATTCCAACTAGCAAATGTGTCTACAATACCTTGAATAGATACCTATCATAGCTTTTTAACAGGTGGCACACATCTGGCAAGTACATCAGTTCTATTCTTTCAGACTGCAGAGACTTCCAGAACGACGTGATACAGTCTTCTACCTGTCACACAAAGCCATTTATGAATTGTCACTGATTTTGCACTTGTGAAATGTGAAGTGTAATTCAATAAAACAACACACAAGCACAGAAGTAGAGGAATGACTGTGGAGATGGGCTCTTTACCTGGGCCCATCCTGGCTGGGCTCCAGTGTAAGTGGAAACGTCCTGGGGAGGTAGCAACAAGCTGAACCTCACAAGGCAGTATAGGAAGGAGGGGAGAAACAAAGAATTGTGCCATGGACATGAGGATATAATGAAAGATATGTGTCCATGGCCATGTGTTATGTGCTGGGCTCAGACTTTTTGATGTGCCAAGAGTGCTCAGGATATGCTTACAAACTCAGATTCTTGGAGCATGTTGTGTTAATTCAGAATTTCAAAATGACTGAATGCTCCTTTTGTCCGTAAATGATCATCTACTGTAGATTAAACCATGAAGTAAATACGCTACAGAGACACAATTTTTTTCCTTACAGTTGTTTGCTGTTGTCAGAATAAGTGCTATTAAAGCAAAGGCATACCTTGTCCAACTTGTTCTCTCTCACCATTTGTAAAATAACTTGACAATAGTTGTAGTAGTCATTGGCAAGCAGTGAGATCTGTGACCAAAAAGAGAGTACAAAATGATGCCACAGCAAAAGAGCTAACTTGCTTTATGATCAGATACTTTGAACCAGGGGTCCTCAAACTTTTTAAACAGGGGGCCGGTTCCCTGTCCTCAGACACTGTCAGGGGCCAGACTAAAAAAAAAAAAACACACCGACCTGAAGCAGTCTCTGGCTCAGAGCCAGAAGCGGCAGAAGTAAACCTCGCAGGGAACAAAGAGCCCTCTACTGCGCCTGCGCCGCCAGCAGTGCCAGGACTTTTCAGCACGCCTGCGCCGCCAGCAGTGCCAGGACCTTCCAGCACACCTGCGCCGCCAGCAGCTTCAGCGGGACCGACTGCGCCTGCTCCGGGCGCGGCGCCAGCACTTGTCACCGCGCAGACGCTGCCGGCCGGCGCGGCAGGGGCTG
>JAWWLV010000001.1:87513767-87529243 GCA_035041135.1 Platyrinchus mystaceus
CCTTTCTGCCTGGCTGCTCTCCAGCCACTCTGTGCCCAGCCTGTAGCGCTGCAGGGGGTTGTTGTGGCCAAAGTGCACGACCTGGCCCTTGGCCTTGTTGAACCTCATCCTGTTGGAATCAGAGCATCTCTCCAGCTTGTCCAGGTCCCTCTGAAGAAAATTGTTTAATTTCTCTTTGATGCAGATAGATGAAAGGTCTGTCTGCTCTGCTGAAACCCTGTAAGCACTTTTCCATTGTAAGTATCCACTATGCAAAATGAGCTTTGCTGCCATGGAGTGATGAACATAAATTATGTATGGCTGGAGCATCTAAAAGCTTACTAGTGGATGGCTTTGGGTTACATCAGAGCTCAGCTTCTCAGAAACTCCCACAGCTGCCTCCTGTTAATTAGCTTCCTGAAAGCTCACGTATGAGACAGACTGGCTTTCTTGCTTCATTATGACAAGATGACCAAAGCCAACATGTTGGTAGGCAGCAGTATTAAAGCAGGGAGGACGGGATGGACATGGACACGGGGACACAACACCAGGAAAGGGAATTTATGGAAGAAGATTGCTGGTTTTCTAGTCCCTCAATGTAGCTTGCTTTTGAGGAGCAGTGCACACTGATGTCATGTATAATACATGTTGCTTTTAATCTGTGAAGCCTCATGCTGTGTTGAAAACCGCATGGGAAGATGCTGTTCACTCAAGGGCCCCTGAACCAAAGCCTTTAAAATTATTTCTGCCCAAAGCACAGGTTAGTATATGCACTGTAACCAGTACAATCTGTCATCAATAACTGTACTTAATAACCAATTATGTAAGTTTCCTTCAGTAGTTACAGTTCTTGGGGTTTTTATGCCTACAGTCTGCTGATCCCCTCTGTGGGACATTTAACTTACACAGCAGATACTCCTGCAAATACTGTAAAGTGAAAGCTTTCTCAGGTTAAACTAGCTGTTGTAAGAACTGGCAGCAGTGATATTGCAGCAACTGTAAGACTTGTGTGGTGTTGTCGTCTAAGTACTCACAGAGCTTCTGTTCTGGGTCTTGCAGTAGATACTGCCTGACACACTTATGTCCAATTCAGATGTGCCTGTCCATACTGCACTGAGAGCAGTCTCTTCCACTTAATCCACCTGAGGAACAGGACAACTCATCTCCAGTTTCCAGCAACTGGCCTGCTTAAATGTTTGTATTTTCTTCTGAGTCCTGGTCATAGTTCTCAAGGGTCATGACCAACAACTGACTTTTTGGGACCGCCTGAAACTTTACAAAGTTAGTGAAGCTCCCTAGGCCTGATGCCTGAGCAGGAAAAAAAGACCCAAAAAACCATTTACAACTTATCTAAAACTGAAAAATGATAAATAGACTGTTTCTGTGGTAACAGATTAAAGCAAAGGAAGTAACACAGATCAGGAAGTCCCTGGACTACACCTAATACTCAGAAAGGTCTTGATGAGAGGAAGCAAAAGCTGCACAAAAAACCTGTCCAGTTACTGTCCATGGCTTGAGAGATATAAATTAGGTCACAGAACTTCTCTTTCCCAGTTTCCAGATAATGAGATAGATCTGTGTGCTGTTCAAATCTTGACACTACTTTTATTTGATTAGGCTCTTCCCATTATTTTTTTTTTTCAGAAAATGAGTCTTTAACCTTTCAGATAATTTTAACACTTGCTTTTCTGGAGGGGGGGAGGGGGAAGGGGGCAGGGATGGAAGGGAGATTCTGACTTGAAATGCCAGGCTGCTAGTAGAATTTGATTGAAAACCTGAAATCTGCTTCTTCAATTTAATCCAGTCAGATTGGGCTGGGTGGATGTACATTAGGTCAAGCTGTAGAAAGTCTTTATTCTTGCATAAGCTGAAAGTTTCAAAGCTCTTTAGTGCTGTCATGGACATACTCCTTGTGCAAAATTAAAGAGTATTTAATGAACATGCACTTTGACTGAAAAAAAAAGTTGGACCTAAAATTAAAAGTATGGTTGAACTGATTAAGAGGTGCTAAAGAAGCTCCTTTCCTCTGACTTTTATCCATAACTAGCACAAATTTAAACCAAACTCTGAGGTAACAGACATCTTCAAAAGATTGTAAGGAGTGTCTTTAGCATAAAATTGGCTCTTCAGATTACTGCCTCTGCTCAGCCCCCCATCCTATATTCAAGGGAGGATATGGATGCCTTGTGAGAGTTGGATGCCTTGTGAGGTAAACAGATCTTGCTGCTGACAGCTGTTTTGTAAAGGTAAGTGCTGATGTGTCTCAGATATTTATAATTTTTAAAAATAAGTGCTTTATAAGATTTTTAATACTTAAGCTAAAGTATGCATGAAACAGTCATGAAGGCAAGTGAATCCACTGCAGCTTCCACCACTACCAGCAGCAGTGAAAATATTTGACTGTAGTAAATTGTATGTTCCCCTAGAGTTGAAAAGACCTCTATGGTATTTATTTCATTTATTCTTATGTAGAAAGAAATGGGTAAAACAGGTTGAAAAGTCAAATCAAAAAACCAAATCTTTCCCTGGCACCCACCAAACCAGGGTCCTGGAGAAACATATCATTACATTTTCAATATGGGAGGTTAAAAGAATTGGGTCAGTGTTAGTTTAAGAGTCCTGGTAGACCAATGTAAGGACCTTGGTAAGGACCATTTCCCTATTTGGGAAATGAATCAGTACATTTTGTTAATTTGGCTTTTATTTGGGTTTTTTTAGTCTCTACTAGTTTACCTACCAGGGACAAAATTGCATATGTGCAAAGGTTTACTCTTTTTCCTTCCTTTAAGATCTGAATAATGCCAATGACCAGGCATTACATCAAACTCAGTTTACTGTGAGCAGAGATGTTCAGAGTCCTAGTTATCTTCCAAACTTTAGTTTAAAATAGATCACTTGAAAGAATTAAAAAAATACAAAAGGTTATATAGCTGGTTGTGTCAAAACGTTTGAAGCAGCAGCAAAACCAAAACAGGATTGCAACCACCTTCTCCTTGAATATAATGCTTTGACATTATAGGAAACTGTGTCCTTCACAAGCCACAGACTTTGACATGAATGCACATGAGGAAGAGGAAGGCTCCTCTCTTAAGTGCCTATGGCATGTGAACTCTTTTGCAGATGAAAATCCAGTTCAGCAAAGCTTGGCAGCATGTGTGTAAGACTACTTCATTTCAGCAAAGTGTTTAAGAATGCACTTAAACATGTACTTAGCTGAATTGTTTTGGTGAGTGGGGATTGATGGCTAAATTGAGGCATTAAACATTAATGATGGAGCTGGGAACACAAAATAGTATGTAAATTGAGATGTGTCATGTTGGGACTAGAATAAACTGATTCAAACATTGCATGATTAAGATCTCTTGAAAGATATGAAGCCATTAGAAAGTCTTAGAACCTGGTGACTTGAGAAGGGGAACAATCACTGACAATCATTCAGTCCTCACCTCATCTAATCTCAAATCACTTGGTTTTGGAGTGTTTGGTGGGGAGACTGGGTGGAAATCTCTTCAACTCAGTAACTGAAACACGTAAATCTCTGTTGGTACAACATTAATTCTAGATGTTGTCCAGGACAGTGTCATCTATTGATCTCCTTTTATCCAGGATGAAGAATGAATTCTGTGACTTCTTTTGGTCCAGCCACAAGTGGTAGCAGGGTCTATCTGAGCAGCCCTGTCTCTCTTGTCTGGAGAGACTCTGGTGTGAACACTTCCCACGGAGCCCTGCTCGTCACCCTTTGTGCTCCTGTACAGGCAGTGCCTCTAGGAGGGTGACCATGGAGCTGAGGACTGTGATTTCCACCATGTGCTGATGACACCTGCTCTTTATATTTCCCCCCCTTTAGACCCACTCAGGGCAGCCAAACAGTTTAGACAGTGACTCATGAAGATGGAGATATGGATAAAAGCCTATCTGTCCAGAAGAGGCTGAGGTAATGCTTGCAGAAGAAAGCAACTGCTTCAATTCTGCTTAGCAGAAGATGCTGTGTTTGCTCCTCCAAGTATAAGTAGTAGTATATTATGCTTCCCAGATACATTCTTTTTGTGGTTTTGTTTTGTTTTCTACATTTTGGATGCATACTTTCTGTTAAGTTAACTTTCTGTTTCATGGGACAATCTATTATTAACAGCTGTACTACAAACTCTGAAATAGTAATGCTGGTTTTGCATGTTACAGTAATTTGAACAGAAACAAAATGTTATTTTTTTTCTGTACAATAAAAGCAGTGGTGTGTCATACAGAGAAGCTCTACCTATCTCAGGGGCTAGTGGATCAAACAGCAGCTCCTGTGCGTGATTTGCAGACCACATGCAAATGCCCCTGGACTGTATTTGTGCATCAGGAATGTTTACACAGTGGATCAATTAGTTTGGAAGGAAGAAAAGGCACTAAGGGCAGCTTTGAAATATGCTCAAGGTAAAGCCAGCTACAAAACTTTTGAAAAGAGAGAAAGCATCTCCCTCCTCCATCAGCATAAATACAAACTTTACTGTGAAAAGAGATGCTTGCTTGGTAGGGCTTTTTATAATTAAAATGACAGGTAAAAATGTTTCACTTAGATAGCTACATTAACCAATAATTTCCTTGAAAGTATTTGTTGAAAGATTCAGCATAAATTTGACATAATTAAATGACAATGCAGTTAACACTTAATCTCCTCTGAAAGTGACTTTTATTGTAACAAATACAAATCCTGTCTCTGTAGTTCTTTGAAGGTAAAGCGTGTGTTACATGAGTGATGTAGTTTTATTTATGTAGTTTTACTTTTTTTTTATTTCCAACCTTTTGAATATCTTAGACCAAAGTGGCACGTAAAAGAAATATTTTCTGCATATAGTGTCAGGGATGAGATGATTAAAACTGTATACAGTCCTGTATTCCATTTATTCTTTTAAAAATCTTGTTTTATCCTTCAGTTTAGAAAATGTAGCGGGACATAGCATGATTTATGCCTTGTTTATAGTTACATAACTGATATTCTCATATAATATTTTTTCTCAGATTACTAATAAATTCAAGAGAGAGAGAAGACACCCTAACAGACTTAATAAGCCTTACCATATAATCACTGTAGGAACAACAAAACTTGAAGTACCAGGACCCATAGGAGTTGTTCAGATCCACCATGATCCTGCTTTGAGCAGGGAGGTGAACTAGACAACCTCCAGGCATTCCTGACAACCTAATTTATTCCATGATTGCTGCATGGTCTCTTTCTTAATTGCATCTGAAGCATTTGTGACTTATTTATGTTTGGCTTTTGTTCAGATAAGTAGAACATTCATTTATGTTGCTAACAGTAGCATTGCTCTAGCTGCAGCAGTGTAAAGATATAGCCGAGACAGAATTTATAAAAAGAAATATTATCTTTTTCTTAGGCCAGTTGATGCAGCTAGACTACATATAGATACTGTAGGCCCACACAGATTGTGTTGTATCTGAAGCTAACAGCAAAAGTGCCTGATAGAGGTTGGGAACGATTGCTCTGGTAGAATGAAAGTGTGTTTCTTTTTCCCAATTTAGCGAATTAGAATAGACTGGTATAGTTTATGATGACAAGATGTCTCCTGTATCAGTTGACACTCCCTGTTTCCCTTGGAATAAGTTACAAAATCAACCTCTGTGAAACCCTGAATACAAAATTCCCCTTTGAGGCGTTTGAGTGTTTATATTCTGACCCCATAGCATTGCACTGATATGAAGGAGCTCTGGGGTGGTTGGATTATGGGCTTCTGGACTGATCAACATCCTTGATTTATGGTCCTGATTTGTGATCCTAATTTTGAACTACACGCCATCATTTCTAACACTTACAAGTACATTCCTTACTGCTAAGAGCTCCTCAGATGGCTTACAGAGATATTTCCACCATTGCATAGTTCTTATTTTGACTCTGTGCTATTTGTAACACGGGAATGGCCCTCTGGTTGGTACTGTTGGGAGTTTTGCATGAGCAAGGACTAGAGCTGAGTGAATACATACCATAAATATTTATTTGCATTCAAAAGGGAGCTTATATTTAACTGTGGTTGTAATCCTTTCATATTTATTTCCTATGAATATGCGATCATGTGAGCTTTACTAGCATAATGCTTGTCTGAGAATTTCTATGTGATTTACTCATGGGAGGCAAACATTTAATTCAAATGTTGGGTCAGCAAAAGGCAGATCAGAATTTTCTATTGACTTTGTTTTGATTACTTATTAAAATTAAATGTTACGATCCTTGCAGATAAAGGAAAGCAAAATTATGCAATATTGTAGTCAGTGGCACAATAAACATTCACGCTGTACTTGTTAATTTAAAAAACTGTATCAATATAGGTCAAAAGGTGTATGGGGCATAAATTAACTTTACTTGATTTATTGCAGAAGATACATTCCCAGTTGAAAATTTCAATCTGGATTACAAAATTCAGAAATGCGATGATCTGCAGACCTACAATTATTCACTGAAGTATTTCATTAACAATTTTATAACAAGCACATTTTAAATATGATCTGCAGATCTACAAGTGATTCAAGGTAAAATTTGCCAAAGAAAATCCTCTAGTAAGAGCAGCACGCGTGAGTTAGAGATACAGGACGTGGTTGCTTAGTTACTAATCAGGAGTCCACCTGGAGAGCACAGAGCCTCTGCACTTCAGAGTATGGAGACAGGTTTTGCCCTTTGTTTTTGACTGGCATTACTGCTGATTGTTAACATCAAAAATGTGGAATCGGGAAACTTTAACGGACAGTGACTCCGCTCTGGCAACCTCATTGCTACTGCAGCCAGCGGCAGTGTGACCATCCTTCCATCAGGGAAGATAGAACCATGGGAAAAATTACAGACAAAATTTCATTTTAAGAGGCATTTTAGAGAACGTTCCTTGGATATTTTTCTCTCAAATGCCATCCTACTGCACTCAGTTAGACAAATCACAGAGCTTTGTTATCTGTTTTAGTATTTTCAATATATCCTTGGATTATTTTTAATAATAATAGGGCTCATAAAACCCTAAAAAATCATTAGCCTATAGTATTTAAAATTATTTTTCCCTTGAATCTCATTCTTGACAGAAACAGTGTTTAACAAGATTCTATGATTCTGTGAAGTTTGTGCAATTTGCCAAAATTTGTTTTTAAAATAAAATATACTTTCTACTGCGGCATTTGAGTTCAGACAAGCTTAGTAACTTCCAGAAGATATGAAAATGGAAAGCTGTCAAACTAATCTTAATAAATTTCTCAGTCTACAGTATGCCTCATGCAAGTGACAGAGCTTTAGCTTGCTGCATGTTTCAAACTTGCAGTAATACTTACTGTCTCCCCAAAGTGCAGTCTTATTTTGAAAACATAACTGAATAATTCTTGCCAAAAATGTGGAGATAAATAATTAAGACCAAATGCATATTGCTGATTTTTTTTCTGTTTAGCCAAAATGGATTTTTACACAACTACACTTATGAACAAATAAGTTGTAATATACCTTTTTGTGAATATAGAAATGTTGCAAAATTCAATCCACACAAAATAATTTGGTTCTGAATTTAAAACCTTTTGAAACTTTTGGAACTGATTATAAGAAACTTTAAGAATTCAGTATAAGACAAGTCGTTCCTCTTCATCACCCTCATATTTCTCTGTTTACCAAGTTTAAAATTCCAAATGGGAATTCCTAACCTGCTGTAAAAAAGAAACTTCTTTTTCCCAAACATGCTGTATAAAAAAGAAAACCTAGTCAAAATGTAAAGATTTGCTCATTTTTAAGGTACAGAGTCCTGTATCTTGCAGATATGTCTTACTGAAACAGTGTATTCCAATATGATAAAATAACATCTGTATTGCAATTCTGAAATGTTTTTGACAGATGACAAAAATCAGTTGAAGAATCTCAGCTATACAACTATCAAGATGAAATGATGGTTTATCTGAGTTCTTCTTTATGTTATGCAGTGAGTTGGGCATCCATTAGAATTTCCTATTATTGAGTAGCATAGCCTCAAAATTAAGATTCAGAAATTATGCTATACTTTAAAATTCACGTGTTCAATTTTAGTGTATATTTTAAGTTTTCAAATATTTATAATGTGTTTTCACTGCTGTCTTGAAAATAATCAGGAATACAATGGATTATTCCCCTTTTCAACTGTGCAACAATAATTTCCATAATTTGAAGCCTTAGGGGCCATAGGGAAAATATTTTTAAATCAAATATTTAAAGGGTTTTATAATTGAAAGAGATGCTAACATATTGTTGAGAATGCACAAAATTCTTGTTTTGGAAGATAAACAATTTTGACTAAGAGTGTATCTTGGAAAACAGTATGATTTAATTTGCCATCACAGTCAAGTGATCTACATGAATGACTTAGATAATCTTATGACATACTTTTTTATGCTTCTGCAGCTGTCATCTTGTCTTTTTCCAATTTTCATATTTCTTAGCTACAAAACAGATCTCAAACAGTTTGTTTGTAGAAGTTACCCTGGAATTATTTTATCACTCACACCATTTATATGCATTAGTGTACTGAAGGATGCAACTAGTTAAGAAACTTCTGCACAAACTGAAGTATTGTATTGAGCTGTGCACAGTCATTTCTTAACAAATTCTAGAAAGTATAGGACATTTTTTTAGAGTTTGCATCTTAATGGCAAGTCACTGTCACAGTTATGACCACAGTCTGTAGAAATGTAGCTTGACCAAGTAAAAATACATAAATAATACATAAAACCCACCTTACTGTGGCATTACTTGCCTATGCAATACCAATTTTTCATGCCTAAAACTCAGATGCTGTTTTCTTTACAGTTAATATTTACCCATGTGAAAATGCATGGGAAGGACCTCTGGCCATAATCTGACTCCCCACTGGCATGAGAGCTGGAGGTCTGCATCTGCATCCCCTCGTTTTCTTGCCCACTATGTGGAGGCACAGAAGGCAGGCTGGCCAGGATTGGGGCACTCCGGCAGCTGAACAATTAAGGGACCATGAACTACGTTGCAGGTGAGCCTTAGCTGCTCCAGAGGAGTGAATATTCATAAGTCTTTCTTCTCTGACCTTTGGCTTACTCTCATGGGTTCTTTCATTTTAATTTTAATTAAAAGCTATGGTAAAGGGGCATATCCACCTCAGTTTTTCTGAAGGAATCTTCCAGTCCTGAAACCTTCAACCACCTGTTGCCATCCAAATTACTTTTCCCCTACCTCTCTCCTATTTCATCTTGGGGCTTCCTTCAGCTGCCCTCTTCCATTAGGAGTTCCCAGCACACAAGCAGCATAATACAACAAAACCATATCAAGATGAAACCTCCTTTCATGCAGGCTGCTGAATCCTGGTGGGAATTAACAAGAACCTACAGTTAAGGTTCTCCTGAGAAAATCCTGTAAACAGCGGGCTACCCTGATCAGTCGAAACACTGAAAAATCACATTGAAGCACACCCAAAGCCATTGGCTATAGTGTTATATCTTGTACACCATCATCTTAGCTAGGTTAAAAGAATTCAAGCAATGGTTGGAGCAATGTCATATTTTAACAGTCAAAAACCAAAGCCACATCTGCAGTTCTTACTTCAGATGAGCATAGTCTTAGAACTACATAAAAGGACAATTTTTTTTAATGCTGTGGTTAATTACTATTATATATATTATTATTATAACTTTATTTTGGCCAAATTCTACTTTGAAAATGAGATTTAATCAAGAGTTACTGTGCTTAGTGTGTTACTCTGCACAGGTTTGATTGATTGCTTCAGTTTTCTTCTTGCTCATGCAAAAATTAATGCAGTAAGACATGACTCTTAAATTAAAAGGTGGATTAGCACCTTCAGGGAGAAGTCAAAGGATTTAGGAAGAACCTCAAATAAGGAATGGATGAACACATTAATGACTAAGGGGTTAGCATTCACTGTCTGCTCGGTTGAAATAGAGGACGATCATTTGAGTGTGTATGACAAAACTTTTTCAGTTTCCTGAAACCACATTTATTAACTATTAGCATATGCTAAAAACCCTTAGCCCTTTGATAAAAGGTTGGGAAATAAAATGTGCATGTTAAATGTAAAGTAATTTTTCATTATTAGTAGTATTATTAAATGTGGTATTTTGCCCTGTTTGTTTTCGTTGGGTAGGTAGCTGCTCATGTTCTGCCAGTTAATCCTGTTCTTTTGTGTATGTTAATTATAAAGCACCTAATAACATGGTGACCACTTCTAATAAATTAAAAATGCCTAGATAAATAGAGAGGTGGTGTTGTCTATAAGGCACAATATGCAGGTTTGGTTAAAAACAGTAAAGTCTGTTTGACCTCTCAAAGGAGCTTCTGCAGCTTAACAGAGATATAAGACATTTGCTCTCAGCTCTAGCAGAAGCGCCTGAAGCATAAGGACCTGGGAAGTTCTGTTCACGGACAGAAATAATCACCTCACACAGCATCAGATTTTGTCTGTTCAGCCTGCATAAATACTGTTGTGAATTCTACATGCGACAGTGAAAAGCATTTTGCAGACTTGTGAAATTTTTACCTTTTCAGCTCAGTGTGGTTTAACCACATGCTTTGTAGCTTGGAAAAGAACAAACTACTTGTGCATTTCCCCAAAAGCAGTTGGTTCATATGCCTCTGAAACAGAGAGGATAAAATGCTGAGGCTGTGGCCAGTTTCAATGCTTACCTCATCAGTGGTGCGCCAGTCACCCTGCAAAGCCAATGCAATGTAGCTGTTAGTCACAGGTGCTTACCACTAACCTCTGATAGTCTGAAACAACTGGAACTTGCCCTGATTTTTTAATCAGACCCTTATAATAGTCCTTATGTTAGTACACAGAGCTCAGCAACTCTTAGAGGCTGGGTTTAGCCAGCATTTCTGGATGAGATCTCAGCAAAATTTGAATTGTTTCATGTATGAGCCCATATGGAAACTGAGATCTTTAGAAATGCTTGTCATCATTACCTAAGTGCAACTTTATCATTCTACATCAGTGTAACCTTTCTGGGGACCTCACCATTGGTGAAAGTACTGAGCTGAGGAGAAAAAAGGATCAGGAGAAAATGTACTACAGTAACCCCTTATTAGTGAATGAATGCACACTCATGCATACTTCAGCTATCTGCTTTGATATCCAAATACAATAGAACTATAGACTAGGCTCAGAATTTGACCTTCAGTATCTTACTGCCAGGGCATTTATTAGTCAACTGGTTTCTTTAGTCTTAGGCTGGTTTTGTGCTAAGTACTGAAGGAATCTGGTAACCCCTGCTGTGCCAGACGATATTGTCCCTATAGAGTGACAGTGGTGTAAAACTGGCAAACCTGAGCCTGACATGTAATGATATCGCCTGCTAATCCTTCTTCATCAACAGAATCCAAGCTTTACTAAACTGCTTTAGTGATGGGATAATGTTTATTTCTGTCTGTCAAGACCTCCTTTTCAATGGAGATATAAAAGGGGTCTTATAAAATCTATCCCCTCTTGGTCATGAAATATTTTATTATGTTGTGAAGCACAGGTTGTACAGCTGAGAGCATAACAATTTGTGTACAGAACTACCCCAGAAAAAAACATTTCTGCTCCTCTTCTGCTTATTCCTATCTGTCTCTTATATGACTTTATCTTTGATATTATGAAAACATCCTTCTGCATGGTGTTCAAAGATTATTTGAAAGGAATATTTCTTGATGGTCATTTTGCTTGCTCAAGCCTTTGTAGTACTTGCAGAAATGCAAAGAATTATGTTTTTTTTGATCTGTTTGTTCCTCACATACATATATATACATGTATATATCTATTTCAAATTGGCTGATTAAAGTAACCAGTATAGAGGAATCCCCATCCTAAGAACAGTATCTTCAGTTGTATTCATGGCTTCAGTCAACACTTTTGTTTTGAGACCAGAATACAAACACAAAATCAACGAGCAGGAAGTATTTTTTTTTCTTGCTTTCAAAAACTATGATGACCTGTGTCCCTTTGCTGCATACTGAAAGCCCATCCACCTACAGAACATGATACCACAGCTTTGAGCAGGGGAAATTAATTCAGCAAACACAAGGCCCTGATGACTCTATGATCAATTCTCAGAACTGTCCCTTCCCCTTTAATAGTAGTGATAAAATGAGGATGTATTTTGGGAGTCTCCATAGGACTGGACCAGATACCCAGGGTTTTAAAAAGAGAAAAGAGCAGTTCCCTTTTAGGTAGCACTCTAAAACTGTTTTAACATCTCTGGTTTCTCTGTCCCATGCCAAACAATTTTCCAATTGTAAGTGGTTACCTTTTCTTGTGCCTTTTGGTCACAGCTGCATTGACATTATGCAGCAGCACATGTGAAAAAAGCTTTGTCACTCCACGTTAACATTACAGGTGTTTGAACACAGCACCTGCTGTGCTCTCTAGTATGTTTTATTGAAAGCCACGCACTGAACATCATGACAACCATACCATGAATGATGTGCTTTCTCTCCCATCCCTTCCCCAAGCTGCAGGTCACACCTACAGTGCACTACTTTGTTTTGGCAGAAGTTTTGTTTTAAATGCACATGCTGCTATTTATATACAGTAGAAAAAGTGAGGCTTAAAGCAGAGGTATTGCACTTGACACAAGAGATGCAGGCTTGTAATGTTCCTAGTCTCTAAGGGAGTTCATTCCCCATAAAATGAGGTTTGCCGTTATGCGAAGTTCTCTTCCAAGTGAGGAGCAAAGCTGGTCATCACAGTCTTTGCACGGGAACTTTAAATTAATTTGGGACCCACACCACTGCATTGGAGACAATAGACTTTGGCTGGACACAACGTTGTATGAAAACACTGAGAGGGTACTTGTCCTAGTCTGTTCTGGTAAGAAGGAATGTTGCAGCCTTGTACTTGCTGGAATTTCCTAAGGGCTCATGACTTGTCTCTCATATACATGGCACTGTTTTGGTCTAGACAAGAGCTGACAAAAGCTTGTATAATGGGGAACAGGTCATCATCTGTCAGAATAGGGAGGAAGTGTCCTGGAACTGAAAGTGGTGGGGTGTGGTAGGAAGCAAGAGCTTCTCATCTGTCAGGAGTCCCTGGAGCTCTGCAAGGAGCTGACCCAGTGTGCCAGTTGCGGTTTGGTAATTTCAACCAAAGTCTACAGGAAAGTCCCTGGAGCTCTTCCCTTCACACAATACTGAACACTGTAACATCTTTCTATTATAGGACTCACTTGTAACTAACTCCATTTACTCTTCTCAAGACTTGGAAATAAGCTGACAATGATACTGTTGTAGAGAACTATAATAATTTTATGTAAATGACATACTGCTGACATACAAGTCCAGTTTGGTAGTGCCCACATATGGAGCTGGATAAAGCTGTAAAGTGCACTGGCTTTTGGGGGAATGCAAAAAGAAAAGTAGGGCCAAATGACAGAGGTGCAGTTTCACACCAATACACAGATGATGCATCTTGCAGGGAACAGCTTATACTATTTTGGTGCAACCAGGACTCCTGTTACTTCCCTAAGTTAGAGTAACAGCATCTCATTGCTGACAGTATCAGCACAGACTCACAGAGGAGGGGAATGGTTGTCTGCTCAAAAGGTACTGATGGGAACCGATTTAACTACACCAGGGTGGCCATTCGGTGACTCTTGTGAACAGCCTGACACTGTTTCCATGCTGGGCTATATCATATGACAGACTTCAAGGCTGTGCCAACATAAGGCTGCTGAGTAATTGGCTTCTTGGCTGTAGGAGGAATGCTGCAAGCAGAGGATCCCTAGGTTAGGCTGACTTAGAATCTAAACTGTTTCTATCCTATGTGTTGTCTTGAATCCAGACTAGGACAAATTTAGGACCCAATTTCTGTTAGATGAGCCTGTAGGTGACTTCTGACTAACTTCTTTCATTTGTTTAGGTGTGAATATCGTGATGCTCTGCATTAGCTGGATAGAAAGGATATACCCAGAGCTGACTACGCTAGTCTGTGCTTGAAGAGCAAAGGCAAGATTCTTCTTCAGCACTGCATTGCCAGTCCTGGTTGTCAGTGATGTCAGTTCTCCTTCACCCATGGGAAGAAGAGACAGGGAGAAGGACCAAAGTTTTGCAAAACTACCAGGATTCACTGCTGTGTCCAGCGGGGCTGGTGGTATGCAAGGTTGGCTTGGCTAGAATCAATTTCTGTAGCTGCGGCACCACAAGGAGCATGGGAAGAGAAAAACTGGCCCTAAAAACCAGACAAAAAAAAACCATGAAGAAGCAAATCTGTAGGAGACACATAATGTCTGCTAAGGAGTGAAAGCAAACCTCAGCAGGCTTGTTGTGCCTGGGAGTTGTCCTTGAGGGAAAAAAATGTATTCACACATCATATTGGACATTTTCAAGCTGGATTTGTCATTTCCCCCATGAAGTGGCTCCACTTGTCAAATAGGTCCCTCCCCTTCCCCACCCATATGAAATACAATGGATAAGCAATCAAAACTCATGTGGCATACAGAAAAATGCATTAGTTAAATTGTGCTTTCTGAAGGAATCAAATGACCCTGTGGTTACGTCATGAAGGTGTAATCAAAGGGGTACAGTGGTGGTACTGGCTACACAGCCATCTTCAAAGGGAGCTTTTTTGGCTGGGATTTCAACTTCAGTCTCAACTTATTTCTTTCTAAAAGGAATGACAGGTCTGCAGAATGCTGAGTGACTCCTGTGACCATTAAATGACATTATTTTTCCAGACAGTTATCATAAGTAACATTTACTGTTAAAACACATGACAAAAACTCTATTACATTTTCTGCTGTGTTTTGAAAGATATGCCTTTCTACAGTTTGTGATCAAATCTGGCTAAAAGACTCTGGAATTAAGCTTTTGTGCTGTTGTGCTGTAAACTGAATTAAAAAGAAGTACCTTCTTTGTCAAGGTGGTTTAAAGTTGCCACAATCAAAAGTCAAAACTTCCACATAATCTGAGATGACCAGGAGTATTTGTACAGTGTAATGCTTGCCGACAAAAAACCCTCCAGAAAGGCCATATCACCAGAAAAAATTAATTCAAAAGTGATCACATCATATTTTTTCTTTTATTCTAAATGTCAAGATCTCTCATAAATAAGCAGATATGTAACTTGCTGGATGAATAGACCAAGTCCTGCATGTTCTGAAAATAGGCAGTAATTCAATAAAGCTTTCTTTTAAGAGAAGCACAGTATTTGGCTGACCCTGTGAAGTTTGCCCCTCTGCTTAGGCCCTCACCTGCACCACCACCCTTCAGCTTACAGTCCTCTCAGTGTGTGCCATCACACGTGCTTATTGTGACCAGTGCTGGCCAGTGAAACGATCCAGTTTAGTCCTCAAAGTTAGCAAGTGAGCTGGTGCAGAGGAGAAGGCGCTAACCTCTAAGGAAGGGATGAGAACAAGCCCTGTGCACATGTATAATGTCCTAGCCCAGTGCACAGTTGAGGCTAGAGCTTTGTGGACTTCCCCCTTCTGCTGTATTTATTAATTAGACAGTGACAGTAACTCTCCTGGCTGCTGGCCCTTGGTCATCA
>JAWWLV010000001.1:87560363-87584195 GCA_035041135.1 Platyrinchus mystaceus
CGGTGCCGGGGCACGGGGGACCCGCGGCCGCGTGGGGGGAGCCCTCCCGCGGGGGCGGGCGGGGGGAGCGCGGCCCTGGGCTGCTTTTCCTTTGTTTGCATGTATTGGCATGTGCGTGGAAAAGCAGGGCGCAACAGCTGCACGCCGCCAGCAGCCGGGCTCGCTGGTTGGGCTCTGCCAGCAGCCATCGCCTCACAAAAATGTAATAACCCCGCTTCTCTTCTCCCCCTTCTCCCCTCCCCCCTTGGCCCTTTGCCCCTTCCTTCCCCTAGGACCCCGCTGGGATTTTTGAGCTCGTGGAAGTGGTTGGCAATGGCACGTACGGGCAAGTCTATAAGGTTTGTGCAGAATTTTTTCTCCTTTTATTGCTGCCGATTTTCCAGAGCGGTACCCGGTACCTGCGCCCGGGCTGAGCACACGCCTGCAGGCGAGCCACCCGCTGTGGCAAACGGAACAGTGAGGGGTGGTGGTAAAAGTGTTGTCATTGTTGCTGGCCGTGACAAGTTTGTCAGCCTCTTAGCTTCTGCTTTTTCAGAGGGGCACAAATTACTCTCCTAAGTACCCATCCTGAAATGGTGAAATAGCCCTTTATTTTCCTTATTCCCTGTGCTCCCTCTAGAGAAATGACCGAACCAAGGGGATGCTGTCAGAATGTGGCCGGGTTATACAAATAGGTCCACGGGCTTATTCGGATTTGCTGCTGGAAATCCTCATGGAAGTTTCTGCTGCTGCTGCTGCTGCTGTTGCAGTGACTTTAGACAAAGATACTGGCCTTAATTAAAATTGTCACCCGGTTTCCTTGTTGGAAACCCTTCAAAGTGCTGAAGCTGTAGAGTTGGGGGCGAGTGCATCCGATCTCACTGGGCTGTGCTGTAATGAGGGGTGCAGAGTGACAGTAATAAGTGATTGAAGCAGGGAAGCTTATTTTATGAAAACCAGAATTCCCAGAATAACCTGTTTGACAAGTGTATGACTTTAGAAAATAGAAATCGGACAGTGGCCATTTGGGTGTGAAACTAGCTTACTTTTTTTTTGTTTCGTTTTTCCCCTTTAGTGTGCAGTCAGTGGAACAAACAAATCTTGAGATTGCATGACTTTGCAGTGAGTGTTAGCCACCAGGATGACTAATTATTCACACAGACTTAATACTTGGCTAAAGACTGAAGGCTCTAGCCTTAAACTGTGAAAATGCAAGATACATTTGGAGGGAGAGGGAGAGATAACTGAAAGTAGCTGAGGATGCCTTAGCTACTTGTTTCGGGTTTTTTTGATTGTTTTTTATTGTTGTGGGGTATTTTGTTTTGGTTTGGTTTTTGTGCTTATAAATAAGGCAGTGTAATTGGTGAGTTTCCCTGATGGCAAGATACTGCTGCTTGCAGCTCCAGTAACTAAATAAAGCACTTTGGTGCCTCTTCTGCAAACAAAACGCATGTCAGTATGTTTTGAGGGTGTGAACCTCAGCCTTCCTAATGGAGAAGTAGTCTGCCTGCGCAGTGTGTGAGTTGCATTTTAAGACTTGAAGTAGAATAACCAGGCTGCTGCTGTTGGCATAAAGATGGAGAAAAGGATGTGGCTCAAAAAGCCAGAGTAGAGGGGGGAGATGAATAAGAAGCTGCAGTTTGACACAACCATGACCATTTAATTTTTTTCTGACATTTTTTTTCTGATAATTGAAATGACACCATTTATTTTTTTTCTGTAATCCTTTTGCTCCCAGAGCTTGCATCAGCTGAGCCATTCTTAAAAAAAAAAAAAAGTAGGGCGTGAATGTGTGACTTGAAACTCTCCTGTTAATTATTGCAATTTGGTGCATTGTTTCTCGGCTTGCTTGTTAATGCTTTGAGTTAATGAGCAAAGTTTTCCTTGGTGTAACAGTCTTGACAATAGAAATTTTAAATTTATTTTTCCTTAGGTACGCTAGAACTCTTCCAGAATAGTCAGTATTAGAAATTAAACTCAGCACGTGCATTTATTGACTTGGAAGAGCTGAACGAAGACCTGATGTCTAAGGGTGTTGCATCGGTGTCATTGATAACAGGGGAAGCAACAGGCACTCTCCTTGCTTGCTATAGAGTCTGCCAGACAGTAGTGGATTGACAGTTGTTTAAGTTTGGGTTGGCACTGCTGCTGCTTCTTAGGCATTTGCCCACATTTATATACATAGACTGATAATGCGGACACCTAACAGAGCTTTACATAAACAAAAAATACTAAACCAAAAGACTTCCTTGTTGTGATAAACATCCTTTGCAGGGCTAAGGGTTGGACTCGATGATCCTTATGGGTCCCTTCCAACTCAGCATGTTCTCTGATTCTGTGATCTTTCTCCTTAAAATAATGAAGTTATATAAAGAAAAAAATTGTTGTAATAGTATTTAACTTTTCTTGGCCACTTCTTTGTTAGGAAAAATCCTCCAGGGACACCCAAAGGTGAAACTGTGTGTGTACATTTTGAGGGCTTTCGTAGGAACTGCATAAGCGAGGGAAAAACGTGGTTACGCTGTGTTTGCTTGTTGCTTTCCGCTTTCCTCCTACCCAGCAACCACTTCTTGAAATCCCTCTTCCTGGATGGTTTGATTTCCCTTTTAAGCGGTCTGTCATCCCAAGGGACTGGGGGGTGGGGTGTAGGTTGCCTTTGAGGAGCCGTGCTTCGAGATGTAGTTTGATGTACTTCCACATTCGAGTATAGGCATCAGCGATGATGTCACCCGGGAGCGGGATTGGCTGGCTACCTGCCACTGCGGGGAGGACACGGAGGGAGCGGGAGAGGGCATGACGTTATCTCTTTGTCTAGTTCATACACCCCGGCGATGGTGCCGAAGGTCGTTTGCCTTGCTGGGGAGTCTGCTTTCCAGCAGTGGTGGGAAGGGGACTGTGCTGACCTGTTGAAAAGCAGAAAACAGCCCTGTTTTTCTCTTCTTTGCCTTAACTGAGCTTGCTGGAAATAGCTGATCGCTCTAGCTAGTGATAGTTCTGTAGCTAGTTCTACTTTAGCTTTTTATTTAGCTGTATAGATGGATAAACAAGCAGGAAATGTGAGGGCAGCACTTGGATATTTGGCATCTGAATGCAAGTGGAGTTACTCCCTGTCACAGAGCAGTGTGGAACGTCCTGGGATGTTATGCCATTAAATGGGTTGGCTTATGGGAAGTGTATTGTGGGCCTGAGACCCTAGCGGTGAGGTATTAAAAATACTAAGTTTTATTCTGCCGTGCTTAAATTGGGATAATGACTTTAAACTGAAAGAGGACAGGTTTAGATTAGATATTGGGAAGAAATTCTTTACTGTGAGGGTGGTGAAGCACTGGAACGGGTTGCCCAGAGAAGTTGTAGATGCCTCATGCCTACAAGTGCTCAAGGCCAGGCTGCAACTGGGCTTTGAGCAACCTGGTGTAGTGGAAGGTGTCTCTGCCTATGACAAAGGGGTTGGTACTACATGACCTTTAAGGTCTTTTTCAATGCAAACCATTGTGTGATCCTATGATTCTGAAGTCTGTGGAGTTTACATTATTTTCATCTTCGTAATCTTGCTTATACCTCTCCCGTGTGAAGAAGTCTTGCGTTTCAAGAGGAACTTGTTACAAAGTGGTGAATTGGGGGGGGGGGCAGGGGGAAAGAGCCTGAGGTTCCCCAGCCCTGGGTAGCTACAATAAAGGGGTGTTTTGGGGAAGCCTTTGCCAAGCGCAGGGCAAAGGGCAGCGGTGGGGGTGGCTCATTTGTCCTGCGGCCAAGCAGAGCTCCTCTACTGCTCCTCTGAAATCCCGGGGAATGAAAGTCCGCGTGGAAGTTGTTTGCCCTTTCGTAGTTGGTTCAGACCCCGAGAACAATGGCGTGGAAGTTGCATCGCTTAGATTAGTTAGAAAGCAAAGGGTTAAACGCTGCCAAGTACAGCCGGCGTCGTTCCCTCGGAGCCGAGGCCGGAAGGATCGGCCACAGAAACCCCTGGGTCGGCAGTCTTAAAACTTTTAAGGAGCCCCGCGCCTCTGCTGGCGCTGGGAGGGAGGAATTTCCCTTCAATAGGTCGGAGTCAGCTGGCGGGAGCCGAGCGGCGTGTGCGGGCCGGCCCGGGCATCGCCCTGTGCCCGCGGCGGGCGCACAGCGGGCAGGGGCTCCCACCGCCGCCCCTCCTTCCAGCAGCCTGGGCCACCTTCCGCCGGGGGCAAGCAGGGGAGGATGGGCAAGAAATAATGATATTAGCGTGCAGTTGTGCTTTTTGTGCCTGGTGCGGGCTTCTGGTGTGGTTGGGATGGGGGATGGATGTGCCGCCCCTCTTCTTTCCTCTTGAGTGAGGCCAGTCCTGCTTCGGTGTAACTGGAAGTTGTAGCCAGCTCATGAAGTGATTGGCTGCCTTAAGGGCTTTTTTTGATCTTTTGCAAGTAGTGGAGAAGCATTTTTAGCATTGCTGCGGTTAGATTTTAGTTTTTCACATCCAATAGTAAGCTTAATTTGAAGTTTGGCTCACACCAAATGAAAACACTCCTGAAACTGGTCTCAAGATAAGGTTCAAACTAGGTGTTTGTTTCCCTTCTGTGTTTTTTTGTTGTTGTTTTAATGCAGAAATTACTTGTGAACTAAACGCAACGGGTTAATATTTTAAAATTTTAAAGTCTCTACTGTCTGATCATTCATACAGGTTTCTTAATTTTGCTATTGAGACTGAACTGTGTAAACTTGCTCAGTCACTTCTCTTTTTTTTTGTATGTGTATATGTCTGTGTTTTTTAAGTCATCTAACACTTTAAAATAGCTGTTGTGAGAGTGCTGTTACATCTCACAGATAGTCCTTGTAATTCTCTTATGGCAGCAATGACTGGGGGGAAGGATGTTTTTGTGGGAGTTCTGAGGCATAACAGGAGTGGACCAGAAAGATGAGAATTGGGGTTGATACTCCTAATTGCCCTCAACGCAGGCTGGTGTGACTTTCTAAGAACCTTGTAATAGTTAATTCATAGTGAAGGCTTCTTTTGTTGATTTATGTTGCAGCCTTCCAAAACTGCATGTAAATGATGTGTATTGTCTAACTGCTGGCTCGTAAAAGGAAATGATGTAAGATGTGATCGTTTAAATGCTGATTTGAAAATAAATTAAAACTTATATAAATGTTTTCCCATGCTAAGGATACCCTGTTTTTGTCTTAATGGAGTTTATATCTGACAAGGTGACTGTGTTGGTGGGTAGGAAGAGAGGACAGTGCTTGGTATTCTCTACTAACTCAGTTAAGGTTTTTTTTCCCCCTCCCTCTCCCCTTTGTTTCTCTCACTGCTGAAGAGACATCATTGTGGATTCAAATGATTTTGTTAAACATGAATACAATTCTAGTCTTATCACTATAAAGACAAACTGTACTCGGGATCAGTGAGGTCACTGGCTTTCAGGAACTGGTCCAGACCAGCTCTCTCAAGTATGAACTGCCCTTCTTCCCTTCCTCCTTGGACTTTTCGTGGATTGTGTTGCAAAGTGAGTGTCTGCCATTGGAGAAATTGCAAAGGACCAGGCAGTGGCTGGAATACCGGAATTTTTTTGGATCCTGCAGCTAGATGTTTATCCTCCTGTCCTCTCCCAAACTGACTGAACTTTTGACCAGTTTTCCATCACCCAAATCCTTCTTAATTAAATATACAAAAGCTAGGCAGGTGGCCAGTGGAGATTACTGATATTTATTTTTATTAAAAAAAAAACCAAAAAGAAAAGAAAGCAATGTGTCAATTGTGGGTAACCACATGTCCCTCTTATTCTTCTCCCCCAGTCCATCTGTCTGTTTGCAAAATGTGGGTTTTTTTGTATCTTGTCTTAAATCAAATTGCAGGTTCCTGGGGCAGGGACTCATTATTCCTGGAGTAAATAGAAGAGGACCCAGAACTCTGGGACATAGGAACATGAGTGTGTGCAGGGCTTTGAGGTGATAGATAGAACAGGATCTAGTCCTGAGTTTTACGCTGACTCCTAAGAATTTTTTCAGCTTTCTGTAGGAATATATTTCAGTGGTATGGATAAAATTTCAGTTGAAACCATTTCGTATTCTCTCTCTACTTTTTGCATGTGTATGCTCTTTCCCCATTGGCAATGGTAGGGGTCATTTCCCTGGGTTTGTATAGGTGGATGGTTTTCCCCATCAAGGTTTCTGCACCTTGCTCCAGGCATGAGGAAGGTGAGCTTTATCGGTAAGGCCCAGAGTAGGGCTTTTTAGTAGTTTTGGGGTATTGAAGAAAGATGAGGGGAAAACCGGGGAAGTACACCTTCCATTTCTTGTCTTATTTTTGCTCTCTCCTAGTAATGTTGCCTAGTTTGGTGACAGAGCCTTGCTGGTAGTGTGCAGAAATGCGTAGTTTGGTCTCTGTGATGATGGCAGATCTGCACCTCCCACCCTAGGGAATGATGTAGAGGAACGTCCCCATAGGGAATCCAGCATTACAAGAGGTGCTCACCCTTTGCATTTCCCTGCCTTCAGCATATACATTTTTTTAGTATAAATTTTTAGACTAGAATGCTAGCTGAGTTTTCTCATGTGGTCTAGAGTGTATTTGTGTATACACATTATGTTCTAGTCATCTTTTCAAGTGGTACTTTCTGTTGCAAGAGTGATTTCAGCTCAGTCGGTAGTATACCTACCTTCCTGAGATCTGTTTTCCTTGGAGGAAAGTGGTATTTTTGTTTTTCCCGTTTTACATTTCTGACTGTAGACTCTGGCTCCACCAAACATTGGATGACGTTGATATTTAAGCTCAGTAGCATTGACTTGCACAATGTGAGCTTGACTATAGTCAAAAGTTACAGTAAGATCCTTATCTGTGTTGTTATTTTAGGTCCCAGCCCATAGAAAGTGGTGGAAAGAATTCAGCTTGCTGAACGAGAGGTGGATTTGGAAGGAGATCTCATAGCTTTGCTCAAGAGTTCTCTTATCAAATACCTTATGTTTGTAGCATTATGGGTCCCTGATTATTTCTCAGGTCAGCACAGGCTCAAGAAAAGATACTGTTGGCTGTAAAATTGGGCAGCAATAGGAAGGGGGAGGAAAAAATGCACAGCTGGACATACCTCTTGGGAACTTTGAGGTAGCTTTGAATGTAGAGGGCTTGGAGATTTTGACGTTGCATCTCAATATTATTTCCAAAGTGTGTTTTCTGCCTTGGATGCGATGTGAAACACTTTCACAGAGGCACAAAAAATACGGCACTGATTACAAACTGTGGAGTGCTGCTGAATGGTCAATAAGCTGTTGAGAAGTTCATCATACCTCTACCTAAGCCTTATTCTTGGTCCCTTGTCGTGTCCTGAGCAAGGTTTGATGTATCTTCTCCAGAGTGGCCACAGGGCTTTGCAGTCCTAACTTGTGTGGGGTCTATTTCAGTGTTAGAAAAAGGACAGAGCAGCTTTCTGAAAGAGAAGCAAATACAGACTATAGTCCTGCAGGCAGAGCAGTCCTCTGCTCTCTCAGGCTTTGTTGTCCTGCAGCAGAGTGAAGTCTGCCGTTCTGAGTGTAATGAGTAATTACAATTTGACCTCAGTGGTGGTGATTTTAATTTGCTGCTGATTGGGAAATCTCTGAAAAGCACCACTAAATAAAGACAAAATCACAGAGTCTGGAAAGTGGAGATGCTGACCCTTGCAGAAGACTTGCACTTTTGAGGCATGTAAGGATTGGATAGATGTATGGATGCAGTAGGCTTCTTTGTACTTTATTTAGAAATTGGTGCAGCTAACTCCTATCTCTAGTGCCCTGTGCAGCTCAACCGCAGCAGGCATGAAGGGTGTTGACACCTCCCAGGGGTTCTCCCTTGCCCTCCTCCTGCTTGATCTTGCATCATAGCTGTAAGTGAAGGATGAAATCTATGGGAAGATTTGGAGTTAGGAAGAGATAGTGGAACAGAGAGAGCAGCAGTATACTGAAGGTGAATTTACAGAAGAAACCAGAAGGTGAAGAAGAGTCTGGCTTACATGTTGAGAATTAATTAGTGGACTGTTCATAGCTGTGGGAAACAAAAACCGTGGAGTCAGGGAAGCGCTTAATATGAGTAAAAGTAAGGAACAGCTTAGTTGTAGGTAGAAACACATTAGCATATATAATTTATATTTAAAAATTAATATATATGTTATGAGAGTTATATTATGGAGTTCACTAGCCAGCCAGGCTTATGCATACCAGGGAAATGTTTATTTATACAGGTTTTTATGCTGATTTCAGCATGGCCAGGGCTGAGGAGACCTCCCTCAGCCCACCTAGCCATGTTGTGACCATGTGCCAGAATAAGGAATGTCTTTTGGGGGAGGTTGTTTAACACTAGTGTCAAAATGCTGTTTTCCCACCGGAGCTGCCCCTCCCGAGTTGCTCTGACACTGTAGCTGTCATTATTATTATACAAACAGGACACTACAAGTGCCAACAGGTCTTGATCAGCCTGTCTAGCAATTAAACAGCTAATGTGGTAAAACTCCTAACATGGATGCAGTTATACTGGTATTGTAGCGCTTATCTGGTATGTCTCCGTCACCTCCCTTTGGAGCTGTCCCGTGGAATGTTGATAAGAGCTGCTCTCTGTGCAGGGATCTCAGTGACTCATGGGTTTGTACCTGCGGCTAAAGGAGCTACATGGACTGTAGCCACTCGCTTCCTAGAGCAAGGTCTGGCCCTGGAGAAGGTCTGCTGTGGGCTGCGGTCAGGGATGTGGCTGCTGGGACTGTTGGAGGTGTGCCATGGACATTTGGCTGCTTTATCCCCTGCCCCTGTGTGACTTGAGCATCCCAATAACTCCCCGGCTCTGGGGCTGCTGGTGAGGTCCACTTGCTTAATGCTCTTCTCACCACCCTGGCTGAGGAAGCCCAGAAAGATCCCTCTGGGCACCTTAGATTTGCAGCTTTGGAGTCATGGGTGCTGCCCCACTCCATACCTGCCTCTGAAGGTTTTCCTTCTTCTAGTGTTGCTCTCCACATGGAAGTTCAGGTCCACGTGTCCGTTCATGACACCCCTCTGCTTTCTCTGGCTACTCACTCTATGGTGTATTATCCTCCCAAATGACTTCTCTTTTTGATATGTTCATGAAGTTCCCCTTAGCTTCACTGCATCTTTTAGGGCTCTGAAAACTGTGCTGGTTTTAGGTATGAATGTTTGGGTTACCATCGTTTTATGTTGGGCCAGTCCATGGTGTGGACTTGTTGGCTCTGGTTCCTGCACCTGGCAACTTCATCGGAGGACAGAGGTGAAATGGGAGAGTGTTACTTAGGTAGGTAAAAGAATGGCAGCAGCTTGAAATAATTAATTGCATCAAATCTGAATTTTATTAACTTCCTGAGGACTACCAAGGCCATAGTTTACTCCTTCTGGTTTACCTCAAAGCTGATGCATTTTGTTTAGGACTTTTTGCATTTGGCACTGTTAAAATTGCTTGAAGTCTTAAAAATACAGTGGTCAATTTTAGTTAAGCTCTGGTAATTTCAATCGCTTCTTCCCTGGATTTTGTGAGAGTAGCTGTAGGGGATGACAGTGGGCAAGAGTTCATGATTCTAATTTTAGCAGTAAGCTCAAACCAAAATAAACTTGTCTCACTAAACTTAGAGCTGTCTAATGGTATTGGGTTGTTTTGTTTTCAAATTCAGGAAATAAAAGCCTATGGTCCACGGCCCTTAATGTATTATCATAAAGTATACTATGGCGTACTTGAGTTTATGTATCTTAGAGTCAGGGACCCCCCAATGCTATTTAGGTTTATTATTTTTCTTCATTTTTGTGTTTCCCAAGGGAAATTTAGTAGAATACCTAAAAGGAAGCATAACTGTGCTAAGCTCTTGTCAAGAGGGAATACTTGTAGCTGAGTTATAAATCCTTACATGTAGGGGTACATAAAGAAAATCAAAATGCTGATGGACTCTTGGCTGTAGTCCACTACCATGTGCTAATGCAAAAATGAAAATAATGCTTGGGGGAACTGGTCCAGCAGAATCTGCAAATAATGATGAGCTGTTTGCTGATTGGAAGCCCTGATAAAGTTTCTTTTGTGCTTCCCAAAAAAATGATAGTGCTGTTTAGCTACAGTTAAGTTATGGTGGCCTGATAGGTGAAAAATGCATTTTGTACTGAGAGCTACTGATACACACAGATGCTCAGTAATTTATAGCTTGTTTCTGTACAATGGGTTTGAATGGTACTTTGAAAGGTGCTTCAGTAGGAGTGGGCTGCTTACTGTCCTTGTGCCTTTAATCTGAGCGGTGTGCTCTAGGACTCACGGGGAGAGAGACAGAACTGGGGAATGGCATCTGGGGATAACTACCCTAGGATGAGATAAATTGCTCTTTACCTGAGTCTTTGTCTGTTAATTAAAATGGGAACTTCAGATGAATGTCTCAGTTTTATGTCTTATAGATGGACTTTTATGTCTTAAGATGGGTCAGGTTGACCCCACTCTATACCATGCATGTAGCAGCTCCTACAGTCCTATCTACTTTGTGGGCTATATAGTAGGAGTGAAGATGCCTTTGTAAGTGGAAGTATGAAAGTGATTGACATGTGAAAGCCTCCTTGCTCATCGTGGAAGGGAAACATCCATTTTCTCAAAAGGCTCATGAGTAAGTGACCTGTTTTTGCATATCCCAAGAGGTGAATGTGCTTGCCCTCAATTGGTATTCTTTGCACTCTTATGTGGAGGCTGGGAATTTACCCATAGATAGGTTTATTTCTGCATAAGTTCTGAGGGATCTGGTTGAGAAGAACTATCTATGTCAAAAGCAGTCAGTGCCTTAAGACTTTTCTGTGTGCCTCAGCAGTTGGGGTCTTTCCTGTTCAGATAAATTAAACTTTTATAGAGAATGCATTTAATCTAAGTTACTGTTTTTCAAGAGAGAATTACAGAAATACTTTAGTTTTTTTGATAGTTTTGATAAGGGTTGTAATTAAGTGCCTGATATTCAAACTGGTTTTTCCAAATGTGCGCTTCTCTGGACGATATCCTTTCCCATCAAACCTGTTTGGTTTTTTATTTATTTGTTTTTCCCAGCTGTGCCATTATATTTCTTCTCCCTATATGTAAGCTCAGCTAATAGAATTCAGTCTGGTTGCGAATTTTGTTTAAATCTCAGCCTGTTGTAAATCCAAGTATCTTTTCTCTAATTAACTCTGGGCCTTTTTTTTGGTTAATATCCTGGATCTTGCTTTGGCAGCTACAGTCCTGAGGTACTTGAAAGTTTCATATTCCACACTATTTGTTAAACGGCACTGTCAGTTCCATGGTAATTTCCTGTATAAACACGGAAGGAAGTCAAACTCTCCTGTCCTTCTCCTCTGATACTCTAGTTATCCACCGTGCTTTACTTCGAGGTGAGGATGTGGGAGGGAAGTACAAGGGGGAACTGACGTAATTTATGCCCGGCTGCCCAGGAAATACGTGACAGAGGTACGATCCAAACCTCTGAATGCAAAATGATGTGCTTTAATCAAAAGGTGTGCTTTCTTTTGCTTTAGTGGTAGCTGGGATCAGTTTTCACACCCAAGCCAAAGAGAGGGAAGACTTTGCATGCTGACCCTCTGGTCTCTTAGAAACTGTCCAGAGGAAGGGTTTAAATGTCTTTGGGTGACCGGGTGGGTGGATCTCATAGAGTGAGCCTCATGGTACCCTGTGTCTTTTACTTGTGTTTGTGGTGGAATTATTATGTGCTGTCCTGCAGTTGGCGAGGTTTCTGTTTAAATGAGTTTTGCAGAAAGGCCTGAACTGAATTGCTCACATTTAACTGTACTGCTGTCTGTAACAGAGGTGAGGAAGGTATTAGGATATTTTACCATGACTAAACAGCAGCTTTAATACCTTTAAAATTGGTATATTGACGTTTATGAGCAGATATCACATTACAGTGATAGCTTCAGGGGCCTTCTGCTGTGTATGAGAGTTCTGGGTTGATTTAGAAAGCAAATAAATAAAATTTTAAAGGCACCCTAACACAATCAAGCTTGTTAAATGGAAAATGCAAGGTGATGCTATATCCTTAGATTATCCTGTTAACCACTGTTATTTATCAGATGAAGTTAATGATGTACTGTTGCAGGAGAAGGAGCAAAAGGCGCAGCATTGAGAACTATGGGGGAGTCTGGGATGTGAAGGACCTCTCCCATTTCACAGCAGGTGTTTTGTGCACCAGTGCCATGCCTTGCACCCGAGGGGTGCACATGCAGGAGTCCCTGTGCTGCAGGGTTTGGGGCTTTGGCAGAGCTGGCACATCTCTGGGCTCCCTTAACTTGTCGCCTTCGCCTGTGTTTCTGGCGTGGTCTTGTGGGGGAAGAAAGAATGTCAGCCTATTAATAGTGACAGCACAGGCTTTCTCCTCTTCATCTGTTAAAAATCACTGGAATGCTTTGAATAACAAATTAATTAAATTTTTTTTTTTTTTTTTTTTTTTTTTTTTTTTTTTAATCTGAGCGTTGGGAAAGGTGCACATTGCTCCTTCTTTTCCCCCATGTGAAACACACTGAAATTCTCTGATCTGACTTGTCCTTGGGGACTATGGAGAACATTCCATGCAGCTCCCCCATGCCTTTTCACCAAGAGTTAAGTTCTGGGGCGATGACAAGTGAATAGGGAGAAAGTGTTTCAAGTCATGTGAAAGAAATGTTACTTGCTAAATAACTTGAGTGTCAAAAAAAGGAAAGGGAAGAGCTTTTCTTAGCCTTTGTGCATCTTATATGGCAAGGAATGAAAATCTTTAATATTGACCTAATTTTATTTGTATTTAAGATCAAAGAGCTCTTGTGAATGAGTTGCTTGTCTTGTATGTCAGTGGCTTTAAGGTTTTCTGAATGGCTCGAGGCAGTAAATCAGTTCTGAGTAATGCTACCTTTCCTTAGGTTTCCTCTGAGGTAATGGAAGTGCGCTCTGGTTTCCTCTTCAGGAATACAGATATATTAGTGAGCAGACTTCTTTCCAGTTAATTGCTGAGTTTGGAGGTGCCTCCTCATGGACCAAGTTTTGTCTCAGTGCTTGTACTGGGTTTTGTGAAAGTATGAGAGAAATGGGCAACGAAACCACTGTCACTGCCACTGCCACTTTGGTTGCAGATTAAGTCCTTGCTGCCATTGAGGCTGGCTTTGGTGTGTCCTGTTCTGCTGCTGCTCTGCACCTCTTAGGTCTTTGATAACAGTGTGTAGTCAGTGTGTGCTGTTGTGGTAAGGAATATTTTGTATACATATGCTCTGGTTGCACTGGGCTGTATGGGAAAGGGGAAGATTTTATTTTGTACTCCCCACCAGAAGGATTTTCTATTTCAGAAAGGAGAAGGGAAGGTTAGGCAGACAGATGGAACACCTTGGGTGGTGTCTGATTACTTTATTCCAGCAGGGAGAGGGATCATGCTTGCTTATGTGGTACAGAACTGTGCTGAAAGCACCAGGTCTTGGAGATGCCTGGACTTGCTGGAGAATCTACTGATAATGTGGGTTTTAATCTTTCTCTGTAACTCAGATAGAAGAAGGTGGGAAAAGGGCATGTGAAGAGCATTTGAAATCCATAAAGACAGCATCAACTTTGTAGATCCTTTTGAGTTTGGAAACAAAGCCAATAGACTTGTGTATTAAAATGCTGTGTTACTGCTAATATTCATTCACTCTGTAGGATCACTATGCTTAGGAAAGGAGGAGATTCTTCTTAGGGAAATATCCTTAAATTCTCTTCTTTTTAATTTAGGAATTCTTTTTGCAGGTGCCATTGCTGTAACTGTTGGTTGATGTAAAATAGCACATGTAGATGAAAACCTACTGAAGAGGGTGAGGGTGGTACAGTACCTCTGAGGTAGTAGTTGTGCCTGCTGAGCTTTGATTGCTTGTGGGTCTGCATCAGTGTGATGGATGCTGCTGACCAGGCTGTGCCTCTTTTCACCTCCTTGACTCTGAGGTGGTGCTTGTTGTGAGAGTGAGAGGTGCCCAATAAATGGGAAATCTCATAAAGCCACTTTTGTTGCTGAACTTTACCAAAACCTGGCTTTTTGACAAGGTTAGCTCAAAAGTTGGGATTATGTTTTCCTTTCAGGAACCTTGGTTTGAAGCACCATTAATTGTATGTCAGTTACCATATGTGTTATGATAATAACCAAGCGTGGAAAAGACTGGATTTATTTCAGTAAACATGTCACCTAGTAAAAATTTAATAGTTTGTCCGCCTTCAAAGGCTGTTCCTTTTTCTTTTGTGCAAGTTGTTCACCCAGAAGCAGTACAGAGTGTTTCCCAGAGAGATGTGTTTATAACCTGACCTTGAGATGCTGCTCTTTGCAAGAGGCTGACGGGCCGTTCCAAGGATGCTCAGTCCTGAGTTTCTTTGCAAGGCACAGACTGAGTTTGCCTCTGCTGTGCTGAATTCTCTGGGTTTCTTTTAATAGTGACTACGGACAGCTTTGAAAGATGATAAAAACAATATGCTGAAATGACCAGGGACTTGCGTCTGAATCACAGCTGTCAGCAAAACCACCTAGTTTCGGGAACCGTTCTGCATGATGGCAGAAAGTCTTGTGAGCACTCAAGCCAAACTTCTCTTCAACAAATACGTGATTTCATTGTTCGAATATTTTGAGGGCAATGTTTTGAACATCTTTGCTGTTTTAAGCCAGCAGGATTGCAGACCTTAGCAGATTATGCAGACCGTCTGTGTGTTTATAATTTAAGAGATGTAAATGTCATTTGAGAGACAAAGAAGTGTGGTGGAATAAGAGCATGATAGAGGTAATCCTTCTGCAGGACTCAGGTGAATATTGGTTTAGTTTAGATTATTTTGGTAAAGCTAGATGTGCTTTGACTCTCCAGGAACAGACTCTGTCTGCTGAAGTCAGAGGAACTAAACTGAGTGTCAGCCTGCCTCTCTAGCTTGTGGTTAGAGCTGTGTGGGAAAAGGCTGGCAGAGTTTTGGTTTGAGACAGTGCTCACTTGTCACACTTGAGAGAAAAAAGTATTCTTTCTAGTTATAACACTTTTTGGAAGTGTCTCAGGTCTTAAACTTCTTTGACTTAATCTTTAATCTTTTCTCATATAATGAATTTTCTGATTTTACCCATTTTCTTAACAGTGGCAGGTTTCTCTCCCTTTCTGTGGTTTGTTTTGTCCTTCTCACTCTCTTCATACTCATTTGATG
The DNA here is from genome assembly GCA_035041135.1 of Platyrinchus mystaceus. Taxonomy (NCBI): domain Eukaryota; kingdom Metazoa; phylum Chordata; class Aves; order Passeriformes; family Tyrannidae; genus Platyrinchus; species Platyrinchus mystaceus. The sequence continues at coordinate 87,575,455 of JAWWLV010000001.1, forward strand.
TAGGTGAATTCCTCCTGCTGGCCTCCCTTCCTCTACACTCATCATCCTTTGCATTTCTTCCTCTAGGCTTGTCTGTGGCTTATTTCTTTTTTTTTTGGTATAAAAGTAACTGACAAATGGAAAGGATATGGTTAAGTCTGTGTGACCTCTGGTACTGGCTGTAGTTCTGCCAAGATAAATGAGAGTGAGGTATGTTTGTTTTTACATGAATGTGTTGCTCCACATGCATTCTGTACCTTCTTTAGATCTTTATTTTGTGGTCTCTTTTTACCCTGGCTTTCTGAAGAAATGAGACTCTGTCCATTTTATTCTGTCTTCAACATTTTTTTAACCTCAGGGCTGACTTCAACTGTGTTTGAATTGGTGGTACAGATCTGAAATCCTTACAAGGTTCATGAAAAAAACAGATGACTAGGTAGATGGGAGTGAGAGAGGTTGTTTACTCTTCTCCCCCCTGCTTCTTCGTGGAGAAAGCCTATTAAACCCCCTCTTTATTGGTCATTGGGAAAATGTGTGTCCAAGCTTCAGGCTTACCTCTGCTTGCAGATCTGTCTTTTGTTACACTGGGATATTTTTTTCACCCCCATCTTTCAGACAAAATGTGTTGCCATCTTATGAAGTTAGGGTGTTCCCCACCAGTGGACAGAGAAGCTCTGTGGGGATGCTCTGTGTTCTCCCAGGGCTCCTCTTTCTGCTGAGATTGAAGGTGTGAGGTTTTGATATGCTAATAAAGGATATTGAAAGTCTTTGTCTAGACAAGGCACGCTGCCCTTGACACATGCTATGGTGGTATAGTTAAAGCTTCGGGTACTTAGTGTGTGCTAACCTCGGGTGGTAAATCCACGGCTAGACAAGCCCCCTAAGGAGGTGGTGGATGAGGTGGGGATTTCTTTGCATTAGTCTTTGCTGTAACTTCAGCTGGTGCCTGGATGCAAAATTGGTAATAAACAGTCATAAACCCTGGATGCTTCTTCTCGTCAGCTCCTGTCTGAATAGGGGCTTTTTCATGACACATGCTTGTTTGCTCATGTTTCTCTTTTAAGGAAAGCAGTTAAACTAGGCAATAACCACCAGTAATTCAGTGCTCTGTTAAGCATGTAATAAACCAAGCCCCAGATCCCTTGGTCTCGAGCCATTAGAGACTGCTGCCCTTTGTTTCTCTCTTGGTAGGCAGGAGGGAAGAAATGGGGCACGACCGGCTTGTTAGGTGTGGGAAGGACAAAAGGGTAGCTGGACAGGGGAGAAGTGTGATGATGTGGTGGTCCTAGGATAGGCATCGCCATCCTTTCCAAAAATTGCAGGATCACATCCCGGCCTTTGCCCTGTCTCTGTGATGGCAAAACATTGTGAAGTCTGCTGCAAAGTTGTTTTAAAAAGGAATTGCAGCAGCTTGTGCTTGGTGTTGAATGATGTGTGGATCTCAGCTCATCCTCCTTAGTAGAGCAGGCACCTCTTGTTGACTACAAGGCTTGCTATCATACAGCCTTCTAAATTACCAAGTGGACTTTGTTGCAATTTTTTTGTTTTCTTTTGTTATGGATTTTTTTTTTTAAACAAAGCTACTCCATGCAAGTGTTGGTGCAGAGTGGAAAGAAAGCAAAGGCTTTAACCAGTGTGTGGATACATGTTTAGGACAGGTGTTTACAGAGTTCTGGGAAACTCTTATTGTAAAAACAAAATGAAGGTGTCTTCAAGTCTCTGAGCTGCCCCCTTAAGCCTCAAATGGAGCCTCTGGAAATCAGTTTGCTCTTTCTCAAAGAGAATGGCTTCATGCTCTTTCTCTGCATGATTCTACAAAATGCATTTGCAGAGGGGACCTTTCTTACACTTATGCAGAACAAATTTTAGCAAGATGTTCCACTTTCTTCTCTCTTCAGATTTATAAAAATGAACTCCATCATGACTTTTCAAAGTGTGGGTTTAAGCAAAAACTCTCAAGGCATTTCAATGCTGGTTCTGATGCAGCTGTTAGTTTAAGGAATCTTTTTTAAACTGGAGGTGGTTGTTAATTATATTCAGGAGAGGAAAATGCAGTGTTGAGCTGGATAAACTGTAGTTTAGCTGATACTTATTTTGAGGTTGGGTGTGGCAGGTACAAAAGACATTCTGTCAGAAACATAAAAGGAGAGGGACTGGTTTAAATTTTGATACAACTAATTTTTAAACCTTTTCTAAAATTTTCTCCTTCTGCAACATATTTTTGCCAGCACTGCTACCCAGGAGAGCACTGTTGGTCCCTGCTACCCTGCTCCCTGCCTTGCTGCTTCCACTGCTTTGTTGCAATGCTTCTGGCTTTCCAAAATGTGATGCGACTTTTAGATGCTCAGTGTGGTTCACTGTAGGACAGGGAGTATACATGCAGTTTGTTTCTCAGTCCTCTAGGTATAAGAGGTGCCTAGTGGCTCTGTAAATGCTAAATGGCAGTAAGACTGTAAGTCCTAGACAACTGGTAGAGAGGAAGTGGGGGAATTGAGGGAGGAGATCAGGTTGTCCTTGTGGGTCTGTCTTTAGCTGGTTGGCTTGCAGTTTCCACGTGGACCATCACCACATCCCATCTCTGGTTCTGTGGGTTAGGCTGTGTGATTGTCCCCCTGAGACTATGTGGGCATCATGGCCTTAAGAAATGGTTCATTTAATTTGTCAGGATGATAATAGCATTTGATGGGGGAAGCTTTATATGTGGAGTGACTGCCCTTGGAGCCTGAAGCTTACTGTTTTCCTTGCTGGTTGTGCTTCTCTCTGAATGCATCCAGGGCCATCCTCTCCGTGCACACGAGTGATGCTCTCCTCTTGGGAGCCATCCACCCCTCTGCTTTGATTCAGACTGTGCTGTGCAGGAACTGCTTTCCTGTCCTTCCTGGGAGTGGAGTGGGTGGGAGAGCAGGGACACACACCAGGCTTACTATACTCGGTTTCCCAGCCTGCCGGGTTTACCAGGTGAAGTCCAATTAGTTATTTATTCAGATTTTTTTTAACTGAGGTGTGCCTAAGGGTGTCTGTGACCTTGTGCCATATCGTGAGCAGTGGGGGATGAAGAGACTGATGTACCTCACTCCAGCATTAGGCACACTGATTGCCACTGTATCCTTACCCAGTCTTTCAGGTGCTGGACAGGAATACAGTGGTCCCTCTGGTAGTGGCAGGCAACAAATTATAAAGATCCAAACTCTTACTCAGATATCTGCAATTTTGAATATACTCACATAGCCTTTTTTCCCCCAGGAAAACCATGATTGCATCTATTTTTTTAAGATTCCCTCCTTCCCCCCCCCTCTTTTGATCTGCAGGGAGGTGACAGTTGTGGGAGGATTGAGCCAAGTCTGTTTTTTTAGGTATTAGGAGGTACTTAGAGGAGTTTCTGTTCAGACCACCATCTGGACAAAGATTCATTTACTGAGGAGCTGCACTGGTTCCAGGGGAAGCCTGTTCATGTGGAGTGTGTATGGTACTAGCAGGCTGAAAAGGCAGTCAAGGAAGGTATAAGGCTGCTGTATGGTTACTTAAGGGCAGTGTGTTTTTTGAAGTTTTTGCTGGATGAAAAAAAAACAAACAGGTAGTTGGTGCAGATGGGCAGATTTTTTTTTAGAGGGTTTGGTGCTGACCTCTGTAATGCATTGGGTAGGCAATGTTAATTTTTAATTGTTCCTATATGGCAAATTCAGAAATAATACAGGTGCTCGAGTACTTGGGAATCACTTTTTCCTTGGATTGGCCTGGACTTGTACCCGTCCCATGCAGGAATTGCTGAAAGCAGCTTAGGTTCTTGGGAAGAGTTTAAATTGCAGCAGATTTCCAACTTGACCCCATGAAGTGTTTCGCTCTTGCCCTTGGACACAGATCCTGTTAGTCCTGCTCTGCTGAACTTAACTGGCTGTGTTTCATGCTCTCTGTGCTGGAATTGATTGGCAGGGGAACATGGCACACATGTCCCACTCTGGGGGCATCATTCTGGTGGGCTTCACATTTAGGCACCAGAAGGATTAAAGGGCAAGCTTTGCAAAGATACTGCTTCATCTCACTGATAAGTGGAGCTGAACAGGCGGAGGGAGAGAGGGGTTAATGCCCCTTTTACCCAAGGTCTGTTTAAAGAAAGGCAGTCATTTAGCTAAAATATACATCCACAGTTCATTTCTGTTTAAACTGAAATTACTGAGTAAAGAAATGCATCCTGGGAGTAGATTAAGCTGAATGCTAGGAAAGGAGCACATTTCTCTCAAGCTCAGTTGACAGCGATATGCTTCAGGGTTTTCTGTATTAAATATTTGATAAATCTGTAGTAGACTTGAATTCTGTATGGTTTTAATTATTTTTGATTTTTTAAGCCTGCAGGATTCTGACATTTTTTTTCATCGTGATCCTGTTTCATCATGGAATGAGCACTTGGATATAATGAGCCATAGCCACATCCTTGTGATGGGCATACCAATCCCTGTGGAGCTGGACATAAGGCTACGTTTTTAACTCTGGGAAGTCCAGAAAGTTCTGGTCCTAAAATTTGTTGCTTCATAAATATTTGATTAACTTTATTATTTTAGCATAAGGTTCGTTTATTGCTATGCGCTATATTTTATTAAAAATCTACTATTAAAAGTGCAAGCATATGTATTTGCTTCTAATGAACCCTTTCTTTCTCTGCTGTTGCCAGCAGTTTGCTATAGGTTTATTAGCAGCCAGTGCTTCCAGGGATTGTGGGGTGGGGAAGCATTTGTTCTTCCTATTTGCTTTGAAATATTTTATGCCAGAAAATATTTAGGTTTTCGTTGGGTTTTTTTTTTTTTTTGGCTGGAGAGAGTCTGATTCTCCCTGTGCATTTAAAAGCAGGATTCTGGATCTTCCTTTCCTATTGAGTTACATTTGAAGGGTGCTTTCCTGTCTGTGTGCCATAAGCAGTTAGGTGCCACTGGCCTCTGTGCTTCTTTGCTTTTTTTCCCATAACCCCAGCTGAGCAAAGCCCAGACCTTTCTTCTGCTCCCTGCATTGCATTTCCAGCCTTTGGATAAACTTGTCTTGCTGGGAGCCATGGACACAGACAATTCTGTGGAGCAGATGCACCCGTGTTATCTCCCTGTGTAATTTTTGTCGGCCAGTGCGATGGTGTTCTCACAACACTCAATAGAGAGAGAGGTCAAAGGGAATAAAACAAACCAACCCAGCCATAAGCAGTTGTAGCTGTTTCAGAGAGTCTGTTCTTGCTGCTGTTTTATCACTCTCATGTTTTGGGCCTGCAGACTCTGGACTGCAGAGGGTAAGGAAAAAAAAAGTCCACCTCCAGAGAGAACTTTTCTTATTCACAGTGCAGATATCTTTCCTAGCAAGAATACACATTTTTTAAGGGAAAAGCACTGATCCCATGTGAGCAATTGTGATATTTTGTTGTGAGTAATCAATACATCCCTGTGCAAAACAGGGCTGTTAGAAGTACTTTCACCCTGCCAGAGGTGCAGGTCAGTAGTTGACAGTATCTTACCATTTCTCCTTATTATGACCAGGTCTGCAGCTGTTTGTCTTTTGAGAGACCCTTTCTGGAGAAGTTTTTTGTGGCTTAATTTTTTCCCCCTCTCTTTATGGTATATTCTTGGTCTCTGAGTTTTGCATTCTCCATCCTTCAGAGTAGTTAATACTTGGGCAGTTAATTTTTCTGTAGTCTGTTTTCCGTAAGGTTGTAGGTATTCAAGAAATGTTGGAGACAGCCAAAACAAAAGGCCTTCCAAGACAAAAAATATAATACAAGCCACCTGAGTAGCTTGGTGTTCTCCAGCTGCCTACTAGCAACCCTCCTTTTCCCTCAGCCTTGGGGGCTCTGTGAAGTCTCTCCCCTCTGGATTTGCCAAGTGCTCTTCCCAATTAATCACTGGTAGTAAAAGCATGCTTAAGATCTGGCGAGTGTCTAGGGATATACTTGTCAAAACTGTATGTCTCCTCAGCCTCTGCAACTTTTTCCAACAATGAGTGTGGATGGAGTGACTCAGACCCCTAAGCTGCGGCTGAGTGAGCCTGGGGGCACATGCTTGGCCATTTCCCTCTTAGCCCCTGCCTCGGGCAGAGACAGGTATGGGGCAGATCCTCATTTTTCAGGAAACATCAGGGAGGTTATGTTACGTATGGTTGGGTAGAAGATGTGTTTGCTGTGTGCACAACACTGGTGGTACTTCTGCTGAAGGGCTGTGGGTCACCCCCCTCCTTTCTCTGAGACTAAACGTGTTTTAAGGGGACTCTGCTACTATGGACAACCATGGAAAGATGCTCTCAGCATGGGTATGGGTGATAGGGACACAGTCACATAGCTAATGAAGGTTGATCTGTATCAGGGCTTATGTTAGCCACGGATGACCCTCTGGCTGACTGTAGGATGGAAAGCTTAAGCTCTGGTGGGAGAGCCTGGTTGTGTTGTCTTCCTCCATCACCTGTCTCTGCCTCTGCTCGTCAGCACCTTGGTTGTTGCCCAATGTCGGTTTAACTCCTTGTCAATTCATCTCTGTTATACAAGTCATCTGCTGACAAAACAAAGATCTGGGTCACTGCTCTTAAAATAGATTCAGCATTAGGCAAATTGCTCAAGCCAAGCTCTCCTTTCCTCTGAGAAGGCAGTGTCAACTCAACCTCATAGGGATACCCCTAACAGGTGGAGCATCCTACTGCAGAGGCCCTGTCAATTTAGCACACTTGCCTAATACGCTTTTAAAATGCAGTGCCCAGCTGTTTGCACAGTGTTTGACTTATGCCTGAGAGAGTAAGATTTTCTTTCTTTATATTATTGCAGATATATGCATCAATATGAATAATTTTGAGTCTTTTTGTTGGGTTTTGGGGGTTTTTTTTGAGGTGGTCTCTGGAAATCTCTTCTTTCTTTGTGCTTTGGTGCCTGAAAGTGTGATTGACACGTTTAACTTTATCCATAACAGCTGTAATAAATGATATCTGTACAAGTTGATTATTTCCCTTGCTTAGACAGGGTTTAGTGGTGCCACTTTCATCTTGATAATAGTCATCCAGTAACTGCTCTGAACACACTGTGCCAAGCTCACGTGTGGGTGCACAACTGGTCAAAGTTGAATTACTCATGAAATTCACTTTTAAGGTCACAGCTGGGTTTCTGCAGACTTTGATCCTGAGTTTATAGGATGGCTTGCTGCACCACGTGCCCTTCTGCAGAGTACTGTGGACTTCCTGGGCTGGGCTGCAAAATGTACTGCCTGGCAGTTTCTTCTGCTTGTCCAGGGGATTTCTTCCACTATGAAGAGGGCTACTGTCACTGGGAGTGGGACTGGAAAACACTGATTAAAAAAGGGGAAGTGGAAAGCAGGATGTTGGTTCTTCTTGCTCATCAGAGTCTACCTCTCTGTGTCGGTTTACGTTAGTGTGGGCACGGAAAGCATGGTAGCCATTGATTTGATGAATTGGGAAGTCTAGGTGGAATTTCCATTTATGAGGCAAATATGGTTTGGTGTCCCATGAATGTGTTCCCTGCTTGACACCTTCTCAGTCTGGGTTAGCAGTAGCAGAAAAGTTCCTCTAATGTTAGGGGAGCTGGCAGTTTTCTTCTAATTGTAGACTCATTGAATCATTTAGATTGGAAAAAACCTTTAATGTCATTGAGTGCAACTGTTAACCTAACACTGCCAAGTTACGCCTTAGAAAACATGGTGTGTTTTTGAGGGAGAGGTAGGAGGGCACTATGAACCCTCATAATTCTTACCCTACCCTAACACTTGCTTCGGTTTTGGGTAATACCCCAAGTAGATGCTAGACAAGGTTGGGGGCAGTGCCTTGCTGTTGTGTGAAACCAGCACAAACTGGGCACCCCAGCAAGGCTCCAGGGGAGCAGATGCCTTCAAGATGGACCTAACAAAACCAGGCTGCTGACCAGAGAGCCTTGTGTGCAGGCAAGTAAAATACTGGTGAGAGTTGTGTGCAGCAGCATTGTAAGTGGAGTTTCAGACTTTTGTTTGGGCAACAGAAGATTGCTCTCTGTGTGAGCACTCTGCAGCCCTGAAAAGCAGTGGCATGAGCACTCACTAAATATAGGGAGCGCTGGCGTTGCCTCTGTAGTGTGTTAGCAAGAGCACTTGGCTAGCATGGAGTTCAGATGAAAGCTCTTCCTCTGGGATGTGATCCTTTATCTCCTTCCCCCCTGAAGGCTACTCCAGCTATTGGGCTGTAGAAAAATCTTGGTAGAATTGATCCTGTCCTCTTTTTGAAATTTTAGTACTTGCATGAATAAAGGTTTGGTTTGGGAAGGACATGATATGATGCATAGAGCTTTGTGTGATATGTCATCACGTGCAGTGTTTCCTAAGAATTCTCAAGTCGGCACAGTTAAGAATATTGAAATATTGTTCAGATGAAAGAGAGGATGAAGGGTTGGTTGTTAATTGTAGTTCTTCCACTTGGAAGAGGAGAGTTGGGGATGCTAGTACCTACTTCAGCCCCCTCCCGACAGTGTATTTTGAGGAAAAACAGAATGCCTCAGTATTTCGAAGGGGTGAGAAGGGACTGCAGGCTGAACTGAGAAGTGGCTGTTGGCAGGTACCAGTGAAGGACTGAGGAACAGGGGGAATTGAATACTTCTGTAGATACTGTGCTGGATGGGAGCAGAAAGCTCCCTCCCTTACCAGGCCTGTATGTCCCCAGTGGTTTCTAAGTCCATACTATCTCTTGCCTGTTGGCTAAGAACAAACCATTTCTTCTCACAGACTAGAGGAAAAATCAAGGATCACTGTGGCAACTATTAATAATGTTTT
>JAWWLV010000001.1:87584295-87601831 GCA_035041135.1 Platyrinchus mystaceus
GGCTAAGAACAAACCATTTCTTCTCACAGACTAGAGGAAAAATCAAGGATCACTGTGGCAACTATTAATAATGTTTTTCTACCCTACTGTTTTTCCCATGATGAAATGTTGATAGTTTTTTTTCCTTGATGATGAGAAAGCAGAAGTGCCAGGCAGTGATTTTAAATGGCCCTCTCCAAAGGACATCACTATTTTGGAAATTAACTCCTTTTTTTTGCCATTGAGGTTAATCCTGACCTGGAGCCTAGCATTTGCCTTTTCATTTTTGATTCTTCCCAACCCCAAATCCCAAATCTAATCAACTTAAACAGAAATTTGAACGGGGAGAAGACTTTGTAACTATTTTCCTGAAGTGGCGGGTGCTTGTCCTGCTGTAACCTTTGTCAGTGATGCATTGAGAGCAGAAAACTCTGTTACTTGTTTGCCCCAAATCATTGCCAGGAAGATGGACTGAATGAGAGTCAAAAATTGTTTCAGGTGGTTGTCACTCTTTTTATTTCAGCTGTACCGAGGTTTTGCTGAGCCCAGCACTAAAGCTGAGTGACCTTCAGCTACTGCTACACCTTCATTTGTGAGCTGAGCTCTGGCCTTGATTTTGTGCTGTAACATTTTATTCGGAAAGGGTGAGGACTGGGACAGAGAACGGTTTGCTGGCACATGACGGGTGTACTTATGAAATCGGGCCCAAAGTCATTCACATGACAATACAAAGTACCAGGATGCACAGAGTAGGATTTTTCAGCAGGACAGTGCTGAGGTGCTGTATGCTTCGGTTTCTTGCTGTATCTTTAAAAAGCAGTTACCTCTGTCTCTCTCATTTCAGCATTTCTTTTACAAAATTAGAGTAAATCTGGCACAGAACTATTTTTGTTTGTTTGTGTGTTTCCCCTCCCCCTCTCCCCAAGGAGTGGAATATTCATGTGGGCTAGAAAAACAGCAAAAAGTAAATAGAAGTTTGCTGGAGTGGTCTTGCTGCTTGTGCTGTACCTTTAGATGTTATTCTCTTTGCTGGAAATGTTGAGCTAAATCTTAACTGAGGTTTGAATGGTGAAATCACATGCCATGCTAATTTTGTCTCAAGAGGTAAGAAAACAAAAGGAAGATGAATAGAAGGGTGGACATAAAGCAGAGAGATTGAATTAGTATGTTAAAGCCATATGTGAAATATTCCTTTTCAGGCATTTCATGCAGCTTCTAAGAGCTCTCACTTCTGTGTTGTTGCTTGGTCTCCTCTGTGTCATTACTATGAATTTTTTAGTGTATGAGAGAAATGTGTGTGTACTGCACATCAGAATAATATAAATCATGCATGTTAACATACTAAAGGGATAACTGTAACTGCTCTGTTAGGCTGATAGTGTCTTTATAATCAGGACTTCTAAATCAATGTCCTCCCCCCAATGTATGAAGCTGTGACAGCTGTTCCTTGGACATTCATATGCGTGTATTCATTTTTAGTTCCTGTATCAATCACTAGCTTTATGCAAGGCTTGATCAGGTTGATAAAAGGCAAAAAAGGATCCTGTCTAATACAGCTTACAGTGAAAGTGGCACAGTAAGTTCCTTCTGCACGAACAGCAGTCCCCTGATGTATCAAGGAGACCTGATTATACAACAGGACTAATCAGCTCTGGATGCTGCCATGAATTATGGGTTGGCTTAAGTGCTGCGATACACATTTCTGCCTTAAATTGATGTCAGAATCAAAACAGAAAACCAGAGCAGAAAGCCCAAATGTCGACAAGGCTTATCTTCTTTAGGTCTCTATCAGGGTTAAAGAAGAGGTTTCTTAATGTAATTATAACCTGTCTCTTCTATCCAGGCTAGCAAGAATAAACCAGGTTATATTACAACTTTACTGCATGATGTTACACAACCATGCTTATTTAAATGCTGCTATTTTTGTAGTATGTGCATTGTGCCTTAATGAGAGTAATGGATAAAGAGTGTTGACCCACTGAAATGTAGCTGAATATAGAGGTACAATGTTTATGGAAGTTACAGTGAACACACCATGTTTGCACTAAGGGCAGAAAAAAAGGTGAAAAATAATGAATATGGAAAAAAATATTATCTGGTGTAAATATATGCCGTTTCATCCTATGGAGAACCAATAAGTTATTTCCCCCTCTCCCTTTCTTGATTTGACTGTGTTCCATTTTTATTTTGCTATTTACAATGGTGTAATTTTGGCACCTTATGCACACAGCCTTCTCACTTTTTAATTTCGGACACTAGCAATTAATGTCTAAGGCTTACCTATTTACTCAGGCTTACTTGCATCTATGGTTGAGAGAGGAATAGGCAATTCCAAGTGATTCATCTGACCTGTCTTATCCCCTAATCAAAAGGTGACTAGCTGAAACTAGCAGTTAGGTGCCCTGAATTAAGACAGATGTGTTTCTTCTCTCCACCCCCATAATTTCCCCAGCACAGATTGCTTTGTGAAGAGGATGAGGAGGGTGACTTTGGTCCATCTCTGGTAATTCCCAAAGGAGGGCTAGAGCTGTTAGGTGAGTTTGAGAGATAACTGTGCTTGGGAGGTGGCGATTCAGACCAAATGGCTTTCAGAAAGGGTACAATACTGGCTGTGGAGAACTCAGCTGTTTCTTAGATATGCAAATAGGCTCCCTGTGATTTGGCTGGGAGAGCTGGGTGTCTGTCTCCTCATGATGAGATTGTTTGTTTGTTTATCTGTATAGGATTTTCAACATTATGAATTCTGAGTACAATTATAATAATAGATGGCATGGTTATTTCACAAACAGTGTGCCCTCTGCTGCCATCAGCTACTGCATTCAAGAGCCTATGTGCCTGTCTACAGCTTCCTGCCCTCTTGCCATCTCTGTATTCCAGTTGTTCCAGGCTTACCCTCATTGAAAACAGCAGAAGTTTTGAAACATTGAGAAAAAAAAATAAGAAGAATGCTAAAGAAAGGCTAAAAATACTAAGAACACTTTTGGGGTTTTTCTGTCCAGAACCAGGATTTGGACTCAATGATTCTTGTGGGTCCCTGCCAACTCAGGATATTCTATGATTCTGTGATTCTAACGTGACCTTGTAAGGAGGAAATTGTCAATTCATTGGTAAGAAGCAGCACTCCGTCACCTTATTTTTGTGCTGGGAGTAGTAAGTGACACAGACCCTGTGACGTGCAAGGTGCGTCTGTGGAGGAAAGCTGGCACCTACCTTCCAAATAATTACAGTCTAAGCAAGCTTGGAAAAGGGGTGGAGTGCAGTGAATAACTCAGTTTGTGAGGGATTCGTTGTACAATAAGGTTGACTTCGGTTGGGTTCAGTTCAGTTGGTTTAATTTTTCTTCTAGGGTTTTACCCTTGCAGGGTTCAAGTCACAACGTGAGGGGACACTGCCACTCGTATGCTTCTTTTTGGAAGGGAGGCTCAAAATTTGAACCCCCAAAGTTAAACCTGGGTCTTTCTCAGGTGTTTCTTTCAGCAGATGCATTGGCTGGGAGAGCTTGGCCCTTCCCCACCAGCACCCCGTTGGCCAGGCTGGTACAGCCCTGGCAGCAGCCTGAATTTCAGTCTCCAGGCAGCTGTGCAAAGTGGCTCTGGGTGCCGGAATGGCGGGGAGGGAGAAGGAGGAGGAGGGATGCAGGGTTTGGCCCTGCTGTCGAAACAAGTGCTTGGGAAACTTGTGGTTGGAGACTGACAGTTTGTGAAAGTTGTTTTTAGGGCTTTTCAGTGCTGGATCAGAAGCATTCTGATCACACCTAAATCCTTGCTGTGCAAACTGCTGGTTCAAATCTGCTTGCATTTATTTATTTTTTTATTTAACCAGATTAACTTCCCACTGATGGGGCTTTGTGGAGGTTTGTGTGTCCCTCTCTTCCTGCAGCCAGTGGAAAGCTGGCAGGTTGTCTGAGCTTTTGCTAACACAAGAATAATGTGGCTGGCTTCTGGCTTCTCGCCAGCATTTTGGGGCGGGAAGGTGGTGGGCTTTGCTTGCCCTATGGGCGCCTGCTGGCTGGTTGGTGCTGGCAGGCTGGTGGGGAAAGGTGTGGGTCCCGGCTGGCACCAATGTGCTGGCAAAGCCTCGGAAATGTGCTGCTGCTTGCACGGCAGCTTGCCTTGGCTGGGAACAGTCACCATCGCGTGTACTCAGCCAAAAGAGGGCTTCATCTGCCCCCGTGAACATGTTGGGGTTTCACTGTGCTGGGCGGGATGCCCTGCAAGATGCTGCTTGTGCAGATGAGGTCCCTGTTGGACTTACTGGGGTGCCATGTCAGCTGGAAACGGTTAGCTCGGGAGTTGGAGCACTTGGAAATACATAAAACATGGATTGAAAATGTCAGTCTGGAGCGTTGAAGAGAGATCCCTCAAGTCTCACCTATGCTATGAAGATAACCACCTTAGGCCTCTTTCCTCAGAGTACAGTGCAGCCTGAGTAAATGGGTCTTAATGTTGCTGATGAGGAACACCCCACAGCCATCTTGTCTCCCTCGAAGGGGCTCATGGGGCTGGGCTCGCAGATGCTTTCAGCTTTGTCTTGGACAGTTTCACTTGTATGCTGCTGCTTCTGAGGGAATCATGTGGGCCCTGGTGGAGTGAGGCAAAATCCTATTTATTGATGGCTTCTCCTGCCCCAAAGAGAGGTAGGAAAGCCTGTGCCCCTTTGCTTCCCTCCTTCCCCCAGTCACTGAGTCTATGGGACAGCGAATGTACTGGCCAGTACAATACCGAATTAATTCTTTTTCATTTATTGTTGTTTCTTGATGAGAGATTAAATCGAGATGCAAACACCACATCAGAAAACTGGTAGAGCATTTAATTTTACCTGGAAGCTGTAGGAAGGGTGTGAAACTCTCCTGATAAGTTTTTCCCCGAAATTGTATTTTGGCTCTGCAGCCCTTGTATTTGTTTGAAGCAGGGGTGTTCCCTCCTTAAGTTTACTGTTTTTTCCTTTTGCAAGCCAAACATCCCTCAGGTGTGCAGCTGAGCCAGCCTTGGGTGGGTGAGACTGAAGGCAAGAGGAGGACAAGCACATGCACGAAGAGACATATTCTGGATTCCTGCTGTGGAGATGAGTAATCGCTGGTGGTTAAGGCAAAACAGCAGAGTTACGGATAGAGTTTTATCTTTTCCTCACATCCCTTTTCCCTACTGGGGAGCTGTGTACCTTTTCGCGATTAAGGTCTAAACAGCTGAACCCCAGGGTTGCAGAAAAAATTGTGGGCTTTTTTTGTTGGCATTGGAAAAAACTTGCAAATTATTTTACTGGTTTTTTACTGTGAACTGTGAAAAGACGATCTATAGCCACATGCAAATAGTGGATAATCTATGAAAGGGGTTGTTGCACAGGAGGTGAGAGTGTTTGTGTACTGCCTGGGTATGGGGATATTAAAAAAATGCTGAATTGTTTTTGTAGGACAAAGTTTGACTATGTAGTGTATTGGGGAACACAGGTAGGAACTGGAGCCTACTGGCACAGTTGCTCAGCCTGGCAGCTGTAAAGGTTTTGTGTACCGGGCCATGAACAATGGCTTGGAATGTGATGCTATTGATTTTTTTTTTCCCTGCAGTGTTTCATAAATACTGTGCAGTTTAACTCAGCTTTTAACCTTGTGTGCAGTTTAAAGTGTGAGGGTTCTCACCCGGCATCAGATGGCTCACTCAGTGGAAAAAAAGCCACCCACCCTACAGCTCAAATCCTGTTGGTACGTGAAAACGTGCCCATTCCTCTATCCAATTCCCAGCAAAAACGCCTGGGTGGTGGCAGCCCTCCGGGGTGGTCCCTGGGAGGTCTTGTGCAGCTCACTGAGAGAAGCATGAGTACTGCAGGCTCCACAGTGCCTGAAGTGTCAGCCTGCAGTCTTAGACGCCTTTGTTTCTTGCCTGGATCACTGTAGCATCTGTTTGGACCTAACAGGGCTTTGTAGTACAGTGTAACTCTGCTGAGTTTTAGACTGCATGTGGTACTTAGTGCTTGCCAGGAAAAGGTGATCATAGAGTTCTCTGAAAAAAAATAATCTCCAGCTAACTGAGACTTGTTTTTAACCAGTTATGATTTCACTGAATATTGCATTGCATATTCATTAAAAAAAAAATGTCCAGTGGAGGAGCTTTATACCTTCTCCATGTTTTTATAATGTTCTGATTTTTCTGGATGTGCAGGTGTCTCATTTACATTCCTAGAAACACAGCATTCATGTTTCCTTTAAAGTCAAGGTTTCTGATCTGTTGCACTTAGCTTAAGGCATCCTTGGCATCGCTCAGGAACACCTTTGAGAGGGGATTGTTTCACAACGCAGTAACTGCAGGTGGTGACGTCGTGGTGATATGAGCAAAAGAAAAAACTATCAGAAGCCTCACCATGTGAGTTGGGTTTCTCCTGTTGTGACACCCATGAATATCTCTTCTTGAGTTTCTGTCACAGCATGTCTTGGTTTGTGCTTGTGTGTTGTGCTGTGCCTCTCGTACAGCCAACCCTTTGTACAGGTTATTGTGCAGATTTTGCTCCCAGTTGTTCAGATCTGGATTTAGTTAGTGCTACACTCCCCTGCCTGACTTATTTATTGCTGTTTCACATGGTGGATCAGCAGATACTGTTGAAAGACATGCTTGATAGCAGTATTAGGATAAAAGCCAGTGCCTATCTTGTCTGTAGGTGGAGTGACTACCCCTCGTGAATAAGATGATTAACACACATGTACACACCAGAAAAAAAAAACCCACCAAAAAAAAAAAAAAGGTCTTGAAATGTTCACTTTTTCCTTTAGACATCACTCTTGACTTGCCTGGGGCAATGACCCTGTGTTGTGATTCTCAGGCGGGTGACTCAGGAGTGCTGATGACAAAACATCTGCTTGGAGTTTTCTTGTTATAAGAGGAGCATCCCATTTCTGCTCTTCTGCACCTTGCCTGCTTAGCCATCAGGTAGCTGGAGACATTGCTGCATCTGCATTAGTAAATGCTCTGAGGTTACCCCAGAAATGAATTATATGCTGGACAAACTGTGGAAATATAAACATATTTTTTGTTTCCTGGAGTAGCCCTCTTTGAACTTTGGTGAAGCAGAAAATGTACTGGAGGCTCTCACCGAGGTTTTACAGGAAAGGTTTTGCTGTAGGATCAGCTAAAGGTGAAAAGGTCTGACCCGTATCTGGTTGAAATGAGTGTTGGCTAAAGTTACTAAAGTAACACAATGTGCAGTTTTTTGCCTTTGTGTTTTACACTTCTGCCTGTTTATGCTTCTGCCTAAGCTCAAGTTATCAATGAAACTGTCTAATTCCAAGTGTTGCTGAAATATTTTGATATTGAATGTGGCTTTTAATGTTGGGCTCTTTTGGGAACCAAATATTGTCATTTTATAATGGAACGATTTTAAACAAGGATAAGTGCTATGTATCCCTGTGTCTTTTTTCTTTTTTCTCTTTTTTTTTTCCTTTTCTATTTTTCTTTTTTTTTTTTTTTTTCTTTAGGGAGTGGGTTTTTTTAAAAAGCTAGCTCTGTGGTAAGTTAGTTGCAGCTGTTAGGATCCTGGTATGTTGCTCCCGTGCTTCCAGACAGAGTAGCCATGATCTAGCCATTGCACTTGAATTCTTTGCATTCTGGCAGCACTTGCAGTTTAGCTGTTGGGATATGCTGGAGTGCAGAAATCCCCGTGGTGGGAAGACATGCACACAGGCTGTCTGTGGAGAAATGATTCAATTGACACCCCCTCCCCCATGGAAAGCATGTGCCTGTACTTTCGAAGGCTATTTATTTGCCTTGTAGAGGGTCAACTGTAAAACCCTTTCTGAAATTATGCTCCCTGAAAGCCTCTTGAAGAATGGTGAGCTCAAGCCAGAAAGGTCTTGTTTTACAGCGCTGCTGTCATGAAAGAAATCTAAGTGTAGAAAAAATACAGCTTAAATACCTCAGATGTTTATTTTGCCCTTTCATTACACAAGCATCCCGTCCCTCCTTAGGTTAGGAGGTCAGGGCAAATGCGTATGTGGGGCTGTGCTTTTGAGGGGAACCCTGCTGCACAGGCACTTGTGGACCTCCTCTGAGCTCTGGTCCCCTTATTGTTTTAACAATTAATCTTTCACCCATTTATAATTCAAAGCACTAATAAATACACCCTTCTCTCCCCAAATTCTCAGGAATCTCTCCAGTCTCCTGCTTGATTACATATCTCCAAGCTTGCACAAATAAGTCGTCCAATGTTATCTAGCCAAATGAAACCTTGGGGGGATGTGTTTGACCTTGGTTTGTGCAGTGACTGTACCGTACCCACTTGTCCTGAAGACAGAAAAGAATGTTGACATTCACAGTATGAAAATAAATATTTGAAGATAGGTTTTGGTCTGTCAACATAAACAAAATCTGTCTCATGTTTGTGTTTTAAGGGTCGGTATTGTAGCCTTCACAATACTAGCCTGTATTATCCAAAAGCCCTTTATAGGAGGCATTTTAAATTGGAAGTTAAAATCAGAAAACAAAGCAGAAGTTCCTGTACTCCTATGATTGCTTATATTCCTTTCTTCCTCCTAAATTTCATATGTATTTTTTTTCTTTTATGTTTTTGTATATCCTCACAACAAATGGGATGTTTTCTGCCCCACTTTGGTACCTCAAACCTCTGCCCCAACCCTTGCTTTCATGAGAGGCCTTAATTTGAAAGAAAATTTGAGAATATCTGTAGTCTGCTAAAGAACAATTGGAAGGCTTCCTTCATGTTAAGAGCTCCCACCTTCATTCTTTGCTGTGGAAATAAATGAAAGACTTGTTTTTATGACCTGGCATATTTGCCTGAATGCCTTCCTTGTCACTAATGGATGGAGGGACTGGCTTGTAGCTCTGTGTAACAATGGGCCCATAGGAACACTGCTTCCCAGAGCAGGACATCTAATGGCAGGAAAGGAATCAAAGCCCATATATCTACTTTCAATTCCATGTGTGTGCACCTGCTCCAGGAAACTTCAAGATGAAAAAAAATTAAGATTCAAGGATGCCTGCTTGGTAGCTTTATTGATACATGATCCTGTGTGTGAATCCTTTCCTTTCTTTATCTGTATTGTTGAAAGAGCATAAGCCCTTATTTTGGACCATTCCTCATTCATTAGGACCTCCTAAGAAAGTAAGGAGTGACATGTTGAGTTTGGACTGGGCCAGGTTTATTTGCCTGAGGCCAAGTAGGGAATTGTGCAGTGGGCTCTACAGGAGTAATCTCTTGCAAAGAAAATGGTTCCTTAAAGTCTGGTGCTCATTTCCCAAAGCGCAGCTTGCATGAGACAAGGATGTGTGTACCACTGAGGTCCAGAGTCTCTTGGGCATCCTGATAGAGGTGTGCCAATGGGAATGGGCTCCTACTGATGGAGATGTGACAGTGCCTCCCAAAATTCTACAACTAATATTGCAAAATTTCTTCTGGAGTTCTGCATTAAAGACTAAAGGGAACCAGAAGCATTTGGCACTGGGTCAAAATGCTGAGTTTATTATTCTTCTACTTGCTGTGCTTTTGTATTTCTAAAGCCAGGGTGAGATTGGTAGTGGTTGATAGTATGTGTTCACTTGATTTTGAGATACTACTTCCAATGTTACTGTGCCTGCTAGCACTTTTTCAGACCATCAGGTGAGCTTCAGAGAAGACTAGAGAAGAGCAATTATTGGTATCAGTTTTGGCATTGGGAATTCACCAACAGTCTATGATGCATGCAAGGACCAGATCTGGTTTTGATCTGATTAGCTTGTTTATAGTTTCAGATAGAAGAGCTGAAGACTGCCTGGAAGCCACTTTGCCATCCTTTGTTTTCGCTGGCTGCTTCAAAAGACTGTTGCTTTTTCTTGGAGTTTTTCTCCATGTTGGGCAGCGTTTTCCACGCTATTTAAAAGGGACTGCTGTGCTTGGTGCAGTATTTGTAGAAAATCTAGTGTTGACTGACAGTTATATATTTAAACAACTCTCCTTGAAACCTTTTTGTCATGGTTGGACTATCTGGCAGGCTGATTGTATTGTGCAGAGCAGAGGCGTGGAGTCAGGTTTCATGTTTCGGTTAATTTGCAGGTCATTTAGAGCTCAGGGTATTGCAAGAAGACAGCAGAGCTGTGTGAAAAACATGAGGTTTATTACTTGCCTCTGTCTGGTTTTGGTGTGGGTTTTTTTTTTTGTTGTTTGTATCTTATTCAGAGAAATTAGTTTTCCTGTCTTTCCTGCCTTTCCAGTTCATGCTCTAAAAATCACTGTACTTTCAGTGAAGAGGTGAACTTGAAGTCAACCAATTAGCTTCCTTGTTTGTGTTTGTATCAAAGAAAGTTTTAATTTTTTAAGGTTTAAGAGGTGGAAGTGTAACCAACTAACCCTCACTTGTGGTACTTCCAACTCCTTTCTAGTGGCCTTTGCCTGGTAATGTCCTACTTGGAGGTGGTGTCCTGATGGAACTGAGACCTTAGCAGTGGTCTTTAAGATGAATAAAACTCTGTGGATGGCTACATCTGTCCTATAGCTTTTATGGTCTCTGCTCTAGCTCTATTCTGGCAATAATAAATGAGAAATGTGGTTCTTGATGGCGTGGGAGGCCAAAGATGGCACCAGCTATTTTCTGTTCAGAGTGCAGATCATTCAGCTCCTGAGACATACACACCTTCAAATGGTAGCTCCTTAAACTCACACGTTGTGTTCTTGCTTATTCTTTTCACTATTGAGTTGTAAGAAAGGCACAAAAAGTAAGCATAGCATAAAATTAGAGCTGCAATTCAGGAGAGGTTCTCTGTCCCTTCCAGTGCAATATTAACCTTGTAATGGTCTTAGAGGTAAACAAGTGCTGGGAACAGTTCAGGAGTCTGAAGTCTGATCACTTTAGACAAATCTGTGGTTGGAAGCAGTGACAGACAAGAGGATGGAGCTGGGGCTTGCTAAGCTGCTTTGCTTTCATGGAGAGTGACGCCTGGTTAATCTGTCACTGCTGTTGGGTGCCTGGCTGTCCCACCAGTGGGACCACAGGTCAAGGCACAATGATCTTGCACCCAAAAAGCAGGATGGGTCTGAGGCAGGAAAAGTCCCTGCTTGGTATGGGCAGCTTCTGAGACAGTGACATGAGCGTGTCAGTGCCTGGTCAGAGCCGGTCAGTATCTTACTGATGTTGAAAATGCTCCCTTTTAGAGGGGACAATGGGAAGCTTATGAGAAAGAGCACTAGAGGTTGCTTTTAAGGAGAGGCTGAAAAGTTTGGTGTGAGTCACCCAATGTGGGGGAAAAGCTCTCATTAATTAACAGAGAGAGAAACAACCAGTTCTGAACTGTGTCCTTAGAGTAGACCTTTTCTCAGGTACCCTCAGCTTAGTCTGCTGGCACTGCGAGGTTGTGTCTTGCTTCAACACTGACGGGATGCAATCCGCTTTCCTTCTGCTCTCAGGGTTTTTTATTGGTGTGACAGGCAGAACCTGGGAGAAGTTGAAAACCAGTTATTGGCTGTGGTGTCTTGACCTTGGCTACATGCCAGGTGCCCACCAAAGCTGCTCTTTCACTCCCCTCCTCAACTGGACAGGGGAGAAAAAAATATAACAAATGGCTTATGGGCCGAGATAAGGACAGGGAGAGATCACTCACCAGTTAATGTCACAGGCAAAACAGACTCGACTCGGGAAAATTAGCTGAATTTGTTACCAATCAAATCAAAATAGGATAAGTAAAACATATCTTAAAAACACCTTCCCCACACTCCTCCCTCCTTCCCCTGATTGACTTTATTCACAATTTTCTACCTCCTCACCCCAGTGATGCAGGGAGATAGGGAATAGGGGCTGTGGACAGTTCATCATATGTTGTTCCTGCCACTGCTTCCCCCTCAGGGAGAGTAGTCCTTCCCTGCTCCAGCATGGGGTCCCTCCCACAGGAGACAGTCCTCCACAAATGTCTCCAGTGTGAGTTCTTCGTGAACTGCTCCAGTGTGAGTCCCTTTCACGGGGTGAAGTCCTTCAGGAACAGAATGCTCCAGTGTCGGTCCCCTGTGGGGGCACAGGTCCTACCAGCAAACCTGCTCCAGCACTGGTTCCTCTCTTCATGGGTCCCTAGGTCCTGCCAGGAGCATGCTCTGGTGTGGGCTTCCCCACAGGCTCACTATCTCTTCCAGGCATCCATCTGCTCCAGCATGGGTTCCTCCAGGGGCTGTAGGTGGATATCTGCTCCACCATAGGCCTCCATGGGCTGCAGAGGGATAGTCTGCCTTACCATGGTCTTTACCCCGAGCTGCAGGGGAATCTGCCCTGGCACCTGGAGCCCCTCCTCGCCCTTCTTCTTCACTGACCTTTGTGTCTACATGTTTTTTTCTCACACATTTTCTCACTCTTCCCTTCTCTGGCCACAATTACTTCCATGCAATAATTTTTTCCTCTTCTTAAATATATTATCCTGAAGTCCTTACTACCATTGCTGCTGAACTTGACCTTGACCAGCATTTTGGAGATGACTGGTCTTGGCTCTGTCAGACATAGGGGAAGCTTCTAGTAGCTCCTCAGAGAAGACACCTCTGTAGCTCCCCCCCCCCCCCACCAGAACCTTGCCATGCAAAACCAATACTTGGGCCTGTGAGATCTTACTGGTGCCAATTATACTGGTGGCTTTCATCTGCACAGGTTCTGGGACTTGGGTTAAACCTGGGGAAGACAAATTGAATCAGCTTAATCAGCCTGTGGATCACTTCAAGCGCTTTTGTGTGTGCTTCTGATTTGCTTTACTAGAAGAATAAATGTTTGTCTTTCTGCTCCCCCACCCCCCCTTCGGTATAGTGATGGCCTGAGTTTTCCAGAACTAGTCCACTGAGAGGAGGAAAAAAAAAAAGATGTGTTTAGGCAAATGAAGGCTTCTGCAGCTTAGTGCTTGTCTACATGGGGAAGTTAGTGCGCAGTAAGCTAGGGTGTGAATTTACAGCACGCTAGCTGCTCTGCACCAACTCCCCCTGTGGATGCTGAGTGTGCACTAAGAGCGCCTGTTGGGCAGGTTAATTTAGTCCGCTGAAAGAAAGTGTGCTGAAAATTCACACTGCCGCTTCCTTCGCCCTGACTTTCCCATGTAGACAAGCCCTTAGTAAGTCTAGGATAAAAAGTCCTTGTTCAGAGGTCCTCCTTGTTCTTTCTTCCTTGTTCTTTCCTCCTTCTCTCCTCTCCCATTTCTGCCTCTCTTTTCTCTCCATTGTCTCTCCTCTTTGCTTTCTCTCAACCTTTATTCACTCCAGATTAAATGTAACTGGGACTTTGTCATCCAATTGAAAACTCTCTGTGCACATAAATTTAGTGGGAAGGAGGGAATGACTTCAGAGGGAGGCCTGAAGGTACAAGTGTAAAATGCTTTGACCAGCATAAATGGTATAACCAAAACCAAGAGCACAGTGATTTGGAGGAAAGTACTTTCCCTTGCTTAGATGATGAGGAGCTATTTATATGAAACTACAGGTTTTGTAGACATATTCTTAGATTTGTTTATCCTTCAACAGTTGGGGATCCCATAAAAAAAAACTTCTAATAAGTACAGGCAGTAATTCTCTTACTGATTCCTGAGGTATCAGGGCAGATTAGTGTTGGGGAAATTATGGCAACAAATTAATTTTTTAATAGGTTATACTCACTGATAGTTGTTTCTCTCAGCATATCTCACTGCCTGTTACCTCCGTTTATTTCCTCTTGGGAGGTAGGAGATGTGAGAAGGAAAATTGTATGTCCTGGTACAAAATGCAGAGCCATCAGTCCTTTTGGTTTTAGATATGGGTTAGCATATGAAGCTTTGTCAGTGTCATGCTGATTTTTTTTCTATCTAGATTTTGGAGAAATAGGTGATTCTGGTGACTTCCATGATGGAATGAAAATATGCATTTCTTCTTCTTAATTGGGAGGGTGAGAAGATATGATTACATACATGTGTGAAAAGAAAAAGCTCTTTTACAGCTCCTCTTACTGTGCTAAAATAAGCCCAGTCAAATGGGTGAAATAGGTCAGGTACAGTGTTACGCCGTACTGGCTCTTCGAATGTGTATCCTGGTTCGTGGTGGAGTTTCACAGAGCTCTTTTTCAACTTGCCTGCCCCAGCCCTGATGAGGAGGGAGATACAGGCTCTTCCCTCTTCCCTCTCTCCCATATGCATGCACTCACGTACTATTCATGCATGTGTGGTTATGCTGGATGCAGTCTGTTTCATCCAGTGTTTCCAAATGCAAGGAAGTGAAGGAGGAGGAGCAATTTGTGGGTAAAAGAGTAATTCCAGGGCTGTCTGATAAAGCGATCTTAAATTTTAAGGATTTGCACAAACACTGGTAAACAGACTGTTCAGGGTTTGGTTGGGTATTCCAGATCCCCCCATAGGCTCTGTCTATACTGTCTTAATGGTCCACTGCTGTAATGACTTAGAGGTATCGCTACAGGGATTGGAAGCAATTATATCATCCTTCTCTTTTCAACAGAACATGTGTTGTTGTTATGTAGTTTGCCTTTAAAGTGCAAAAATGACAGTGGTGGCTTCTGCTTGGTGTCCTGGCTCATGTGGCCATGAGTTTGTGGACTTTGGCCTCCTGTGGCAGAGACCATGAGCAGTAAATGCAGGTGCGCCACTGCTGTGGGGTGACCAACTTAATTCTTCCTACTGCTGTTTCTTGTCTGCTGCAGTATTTCAGCTGGTAGTTTGTCAGCCTGTAAACATATATTTCTTAATATATAAAACACAGGAAAAAGTTCCTGTAGGGTTTGAGAAGAATAAATAAACCCCCAGTGTATCTGTGCAAAGGAGCAGGAGTTGTTTCTTGTATTATAATTGTAACATATTGTTGATGGATGTCTTTTATATAAACAAGCCTAAAAAAAAGCAATGTGGTAGGTGCTCTTGCTGCAATTTCCCTTCCAAATTAAACTGATCTATGCCCTTTTTTTCTTTCCTGGTATAACCTTGCATAAATTGCTTTGAACAATTTTTTTTTAATTTTTTTTTTTTTTTAAATATCTGTCTGGTCATTTCCTTTCTTTTCTGGCATCTGTGGTGTGAATATGTCTCTGTTTAGCCACTCCTCCCCTGCTTTCCGTTTTTGGGAGACCCTTCTCCTGTAAATGTTCCCAGTGCCAGCTTCCCTGGGCCGCTGCTCCTGGCCGTGCCAAGCAGCGAACAAAGCTGAACTTTAGCAGTCTCTTGGCTTTCCAGACGCCTGCCAGCTTCTGAATAGCAGCTGGGGAGACTGATGAGGCACTGTTCTCCTCCTGCTTTCCTGCTCTTTTGGCAAGGCAAGGCTGGCCACTGGGACTATGCCCTTGCGGGCTTATGAAGACATTACTCACCTTTTTTTTCCCAAGTTTGGGTTTAAGTGACTCCCTTCATAGCTAATGGGGCACAGGGGTGGGATTGTGCTGTGGTTGAAAGCTTGGGCTCTATTGAGGTTGGGGAGCTTGCATTGGGGTCCTTCCTGTTTTCTATGGGTGAGAAGAGTCTGTCAGAGCATTGCTTTTACCCTTTGATCATCAAACTCCTAAACACAATTAAGAAAAAAGAAGGAGAAGGAAAAAGGGACTTTTTACTTCCACAGTTTTCGTGCCTGGAGCTGGGAGGTGCAGGGGACACAGCGCAGCAAGGAGCCATGGCAAAGCCTCATTTCGTGGGGGGTGACTAGTTCTGCACACCGGATGGTGCGCCTGGGAGGACTCGAAGGTGACAGAGATAAGGCTTGGATTCTAGTAACCCGACTAATAAAAGACTTATTCCAGCCTTAATAAGCTCCTTGGACAGATGGATTCTGTTGGACAGATGGATTTAATCTGGGAAAATGATTACATGGCTTTTGTACTCATTAGTATTTTTGGTCTTGGTATTTATGTGTTAATATTCTTGCAGTAGGTTGATGAATATACGGCTGTGTAAACCTGCACTGCTTTCTGCTTGCAGCAGTGGGGCAAGAGGCCTTTATGTTTCCTTTCCCACTGACATATTGGTGTACACATGTGCTTGTCTATATTTTATAGACATATGTCTTTAATGTACAGGTGTGTGCGTGTATATATATATATATGTCTGTAACATATATGTAGACTGTATGTTCCCAGGATTCTTGCATGCTTGGGGTGCAAACTTCCATTTTTGATAGGGCTGTGCAGCCCTGTGTCCCCTGAAGGTGCAACTGGAAGTGATTTTCTAAGCAAGAATATTCTGCCTCTGGCTTGTGTGCAGCCACCTTTTTGAAGGAGACTTGGCAGCTCTTTGAGATAGTGAGGGAGGTCAAAGTTGGGACTGTTGGGTTGTCCTCATGTCCTCAATAACATAATAGACAGCATGGTGGGCTAAAGAGTAACTAAACAGATTCACAGTCTTCATATAACAGAGAAAAGCACTTGCACTGGAGGCATATTAGGAGATGGTTTGGGAATAATTAATGTTAGAACAGAGGATGATAATAGCAATCATCTCTCCCTAAGATTTGTTCAAAGCAAGCAGCTATAGAAACACAGAGTGAGAAAGAACATGCCAAACATTTTGTGATTGGACTTTTTATTTTCATTGCCTTAAGTGAGAGGTACTTAATTTTAAGCACTTAATTTTCCTATTATGGATGGGTGTCACTTGCAGCTCTGAACTGGCTGGGGATTTTTGAAATAGCTGGAGCATGATGAAGTTTTAAATGAAGTCAGAAACTGAATCTTACAGTGGAAACTTTCTTCGTATATTTAATTTACTACCTCCAGAGCTAGTGGAAAAGGGCTGGGGGCAGAGGGAAAGGGAAGAACGATATTCATAAATTGTTCAGCGAGTGTGTGAGTGGGTGTTTTAACAGATAAAAAAGCAAACAGAAACCAAGTTAATTTCAAAAGTTTGTCAACTTACTTTGCTATAAACTGAAGCAGTGTTTGACAAAGACTTATTTTTTTTCCTACCTGGCACTTCATTTTGCTATAAATGGCCATTTGCAGTGGGGAGCAGCGAGTTTTGTGACCTGCCCTGGAAGTCTGGGCTGATTTGCTGGCAATGTGAGTGTGCAGGGTTGGGCAATGCCCACCCTGTCATCTTCCTGATGCTAGGTTACCCTGCAGGCTGGGCAACCTTCCATTTCTGGGACTGACCACAAGGAATCCTCTTTGAAATACGTTTCCCAGCGTAGGTGTCTGCACTTTTGGTTTTACAGGGAGTGTGCTAAGGTTGAAAGTATTAGTATTTAAAATGTTTCAGTGGTTTCTCGGATATAGTGTGTCCCCTGTCTAATCCCATGAGTAGGCAGGAATAGGTTAGCTGTTTTCTTTAGGTGCCTGGAAACCCCAGGTAAGGGTGTTAGAGGTCCCTAGTTCAGCCCTGTAAGCCATCGTGTGTGATGTGGTGTGCACAGATGGGGTTCTGGCAGTACCAGATGTGTGACCTGGCCGAGCTCTGTGCCTGAAGCACAGGCTGCAAGTTGTGCTGGTGAGGTTTCTCTGCCCCTCTAATTGTCACACTGCTGCAGATTAGTATTAAAATAACACAGACTTCTATGTGGAAAGTGCTGATATTTGATGTTCCAGTTTTTTTTGTGTGTGGATCTCCGATGACTTGTTCAGTACTTATATGTCTAGACTTTCTTGATTCTGGAAAGAAAAAAC
>JAWWLV010000001.1:87601931-87713048 GCA_035041135.1 Platyrinchus mystaceus
TTTTTTTGTGTGTGGATCTCCGATGACTTGTTCAGTACTTATATGTCTAGACTTTCTTGATTCTGGAAAGAAAAAACATGAATAAAAGACTCCAGAATGGTGTGATCATGTTTCAGGGACCTCAGGGCTGTTGTGGTGAGATGCTCAAGACATGGTTGCTGTGAAAGGGGGATGGGGTTGTCAAGCAAAGAGCAATTAAAGAGTTCTTCAGGGAACAGATGATCCCAGCTGTGTAATTAAAAATAGTGGCCTGCTGCTGTCAGTGCTGTTGGGTTTGCAGTTCGAAGCAGAGCCAAGGAGGGCAGTAGACTGCTGCCCCTCCCAGAGCCTGGTTTCAGGATGCAAAGGCCTTCTGCTCAATCATTTTTCCCTCTGGTACTTTCTTTCCCCTGCTTTCCAAGCGCATCCGAAGGGAAGCCCCACCCTAGTGAAGGGAGTACTGGTGCTGGTGGCTGTGCATGCTCTGGGATGCTTGTTTCTGTGCAGCTTGCTTCAAAGCACCAGGCATCTCTGTCTGTATAAAAACTGTGTTCTACTGGATGCTTCATGGATTTCTCTGAAAAAAGTGCTAACGCAAGTCTTTAGTTACAAACTAAAATTACAGACTACAACAGCAAAAACAACTGCTGTGAAGCAGCATCATTTATACTGGCCAGCAGTGAGTCTTAGAAATTGGTTTTCCTTTAAGTTATGGAGTTTACTTTTCTTTTTTTTGCCCCTTTTTTTTTTGTTTTCCACTTAGGTATTTTGCATTACATATTGTATTAATAAAACACCTCCCAGATGAATTCCTTTATTTAGGGAAATATCCCCTTGGCTTCTCTCTTTTATCTTTTTTTAATGGTGGGTTCGCTTTGCTTTCTGACTGGTGCCATGAATCATGTGTGTGTTAATAGATCTCTGTCAAGGTCTGCTTGCTCACAGGATTCCAAAGGGGAACAAATGATGAGATGTCTTGTAAATGAAGAACTGCTGTAGCCATATTACAGGTTGAAAAACAAAGAAACCCCAAACCTGCTAGCGTGAGGTAATTTTTCTGTGAGAAAAGGTTATTGAAAAGACAATAGAAAAGCAGGTCTGACATAACTGCAACCCTCCAATTCTTTTCAGTCTTGTCCAACTGTGTAAAGGAGTGCAGATGGCATTGGCGTTTTGACCAACCTTTTCTTTGCTTGCTTGTTATCGGTCTTCAGGACTATTTGCATCTTTTGCCTGCAGCAAACCAGAATTTGCTTTTATGGTGAGATTTAAATGACTCAAGGGAATTTCTGCTGTCATTTTATTTAAATTCAAAACACCTTTTGATTAATCACATGAAGAGGGGTCATGTGGTCAGGATCGTCTGTTTTGGTAGGAAAATTAGTGTGCTTCCCATATTCAGCTTGCTAAGAGAGTTGCTGTTGTGTTGAGTTGCCGATACTCAACTGTGATGAATGTCAGGGTTGCTGGATAAAGACCTCAGGACTCCAGACTAAATTCCTGCACTCAACTTGTTGGCAAAGCAAATAACTAAGCTTGCATTTGTGAACTGTGAGGGTACAGCCAGGCACCTCCTTGAGTGCTTGCAGATGAGCCGTGAGGGAGGGTGGTGTGCTGCTGGAAGCACTGTCCTGGTGGCAACCGAATAAGGGGAAGGAGTGTCTGCCCTGCAATGCTCCAGTTTTAGTATCACACAGCTGTGGACAGAGGCAGATGGAGTTCAGATGCCACTCCGATTTGGAGCAGACAAAGTGTGCATGTGGGTGGATTTCAGTGGGTGAGTTTTGCTGCAGAGGCAGGGATGGGTGCAAGACATCTGTGATGAGCAGGACTTTCAGCTACGACTGTATGGCCGGCCAGAGCTTGCTGTCTTGGGTCTGTTAATAAGTCTGTTCCTGGAAATGAGAAATTATCCTCCACCCCACAAAAATACACAAACCCCCGGTTAGTATGTTGAATTTCTTGGCTCAGAAGTTAGGAATCAGTAGATGCTCAGTTATTCTTAAAACATCTCCCTTTTTTCATTCTTCATTGTGTAGCCTAAAACATGGGCAACTGGAGTGTGATGGCACTTTATCATAATGGCAATTTGTAGGAAAGCTGAATGAAAGTTTATATGGATAAAAGAATAATCCCAGCAGGTCCAAAATTTGGGCCTGAGAATTGGATGGCTTTAGCACAAAGAAAAAGGTTTCTGTTGTAGATGTAGGGAAGGGAACAATGAGGGTTTTTCATTTTTCAGTGATTGAAAAGTATTGTTTTTTCACAGCATAGTTGTCATAAGTTTCTGTTGTATTCTGGTCTTTTAGAAATAATAATTCTTTAGGCTAATCCTGCTCTGGAGGGTAGGTATGCATTTACTATCCAATTCTGCTCTGGACTATCCTGGCCAAATCCCAAATAATTCCCAGATTTAGTGAGATCAGAGTGCCAGCCTGGGATTCAGCAGTGTGTTACAGGTCATGTGTCCCTGAGTGGGAAGCTGCTCTTTTTAAAATGCCTGTTCTTAATATTGTTAAAGTCTGTTCACTCTTCTGGGGATGACTGTTTGTTATTGCTCTCTTTGGAGATTATTTACAGTGGTTTAAGCTATGTTGATTGCCACAGGGTGAGGCTGTCAGTATTGTTTGGGGTGCCTTTGTAGCTTAAAAAATAAATAATTTTATCCTAGCCTGTACTCTTAAGAGCTGCATGCACATGTTAACCAGTCCTTGGAAACACCTTGCAGAAGGCACTACCGAGAAAATACTATAATCTCTGTTAAAAAGTGGCGATTTTAATCTGTTATTCATTCTCCCTTATATTTCTCCTCCCAATGTTTATTCCCCTTGACTGCTTGGCACCGTGCTGTCTTTTGGTGTGTGTAGAAGGCTGCCATAGGAAGAGTTATCTTTGGTTTTGGATGGATGTGCTGGGGCATTGAGACTAAGGAAAATACAGATGCGCTCTCAAATTTACGTTCACAAATGATTTCATTGACTAGGGGCCTAAAGGGACAAATTAATTCAATTTGTTCATTGCATTTTTGTAATCCTAGATTTGAAGAGGTTCCTGTTTGAATTAGGTGCGTCACAAATGGCAGAAACCTGCCTAGTTTATTCTATGTACTGAAGAATTTGAAACAGTTGGGTTTGGATTAATTAGAGCTAGCAGTAATAAATTGTTTTACCCATAGCTCTCAGACTTTGTCTTGAAGAGCAGATTCATCACTGTGATTGAAGGTGACATGAGAACTGAATCATACACTCAGCCCCATCCAACATTTGCATATAATACATTTTAATTACTTTTAAATTTGGAATAAAAACCCATCTCATGATGGTCTTTATGCTAAGAGCATGCTTTGTGTTTTTATAGTACGACTGCATTTTGGGCATTGCTTCATGGCATTTTAATATATTTTTAATGAGGAATTTTTTCTACAGTTTGCATTTTTATAAAAAAAATAGTGTCTTTTACTTGTAGACTAAACTAAAAAATATTAAACGGAGAGATAATTTGCCTTGTCTTTTTTATGTGGTGTTATGCTCTGTCTTGGTTTTGAACAATGTTACCTTTCGGTACATGATGAAGTTGATGACAGGTCGCTGAAGTATGACGACAAAGTCAGGCTTAATTTTAGCATATTTTGTACTTGGAAAGTTCACTAAGTCCTTTTACAGTCTGATTTAAATGCATATGTTAGTTGCTTAACTCATGTTTGAAGTGGAAGGACAAACTTTTGAGCGGGCAGAACGTGTAATCATGGAAAGTGAAAAACAGCTTGTGATTATGGAATTGAAACTACTGGTGAGAATTTTTATAGTGGCATGTAGTTTATATAACTAGCCGAATTAAAATTTAACTGTATGTGAATATCTTTCCTCTTACGGAATACGTTTACTTAAAAAAAAAAAAAAGGAAGAAAACAAACCCCAAAGGAATCCAGCAATTACAGGGAGTGCATTGCATTTGATCTCTTACCAGTCTTTCACTGATAGTATTTTAAAGTATGAATTTAATCTTAATGCATATATAATTCTTTCCTATTTCCACTTGTTTGGTTTGGACTGCGAGAACAGAGCAACAGCTAATATCTGTGTTTATCAATACCCGCTTCCATATCACCACCTCCTCAGGGAGAGAGAGTTTGCTTTCAGAGCAGTGTTTCAAAAGCACTTTCCTAAGCTCAGAGCTGAGCTCTGCTTCCAGAAGCTGGCAGGCTAGCTGGTCCTGAGGGGGATGGAGGACCATTTTATTTTACCTGCTGCTTCTTCCATAAGGAAGAAAACATCTGAAAAGAGGAGGGGAGTAGGGGAAAAAAAAACTTGGCGTTTTCCATTGAGCTGTGCAACTCCACTTAGCCATCTTGATATTAAATCCCAATAAAGGGAAAACAGGAACTTTCTCCTTTGCTTAGTTGCTTTATGTCAGCATTACATCTTCTCAACTGGACTTGTCACTCAAGTGCTGAGTCCTACTTTTTAAGATGCCAGTGAGCTGCCACTCTTGATGTAAAAGCCTGTTTCCAAGAACTTAAGCTTTTTCTACACAAAAGTCTAAGTGTATTTGGAATAACCTAAGAGCTTCCATGTGGGATCAGACTACAGATCTGTACTGCTTAGGCAGCTGTTTAGAGCACTTGGCAGTGATGGAGGAAAGGATTAATATATGTACACAGAGAAAGAGAGAGATCTCCTGTGGGATATACCAACCTTTGGCAGCTGATGGTGAGGGTGTTGGGTGGGTGCTTTCTTTTATTTTTTATTTTTTATGAAAGTTGTATCCAATTCATTCATGCTTAATAGTCCTTATGGTATAAACCGTGTTTCCACCTTTGGCTTCAGTGCATCCTGTGGGAAGGACTCTGGCTATGTGAGAAAGTACTGATTGAACTTGCTACTCAATAAACAGTGGTAGAAGCACCATGGTGTAGCTCGTCAGGGCGGGTGTCTCTGCCTGGGGAGGAGCACTCAAGAGCCGTCTGCAGCTGGCACAGCCTCATCTTTCCTGCCGTTCTTCTCCCCTCATTTCAAGATAGCAAAGTTACACATACACCTCGGCAGCTTGATGACCTGTGGGTTGCATTGCATGCGCAGCCCACTTCCATCTGCTGGGCATAATTAATGATACGTGTGTGTCCGTCTATTAGATTATCAGGCTAGAGTAAACAGTCCTTTTTCCTTTGGAAACACGGCTGCTCAAAAGCATGCTATCATCAAATTGGTATTTGTTTTAATCCACAAGTTGGAAAAATACGTTTTTCTGATTTATTAGGCTGTCACGAGGGCTCTGTAAGCCAGGCATATATCTTGCCGTCTCTTGCAATCTCAGCTGGAACTCCCTTTCCAAAACTGCCATGAATCCCTTTTTTGCTGAAACAGTTCTATGTGTTGTGCAGTTAGGAGAAGAGCACTTGAGATGAAAAGTTGTTTGTTAATAGTAAATTTGGGGCTTAATTAAATAAGTTATTTCAGTTTTAAAAATATTCTTTAGCTCTGAAAGAGATCTTGTTCCTGAATTTCTGCAGTTGCTTTCCCGCTTCTCAAAAAAGTATAAGTTTTATGAAGAATCAAAGCAAGCTTTATGTGTTGTTTGCCATGTAGTGTTTGTTGGGTATAGTTTCTCAGCTGTAGGGTTTTATCTGATGTGACTTTCTAATTTGGCTCTTCAGGCTGTACTGTAAGTGTATGCATTTTGTTGTTGATCCACTTTCAAATTTTCATGTATAGAATTTGGTGCTTCAAACTGTTCTTACCCTTTGTGGAGGGAGGGAAGAAGAAGAAGAAAAAAATGCACATATAAACATTTCATGGTATATTCTTATGTATGTAAACTCAGTTGTTCATCAGATCAGTAGAGAGCAGAGTTTTTTCTAATTATGGTGTTCACCAAGAAATAGCTCAGCAAATTTGAATAACCCAGGAAGACAGAACAAAAGGATGTGACTCATGCACTGTATGTCTTTCAGAGAGACCAATGAAAATGTGAAGAAAGACTGTGAAATTTTGCGTGTGTTGTTTTTGGCATCTGTTTGGATGTGCAAAAGACTTCAGTTTTATAAGGAAAAATGCTTTTGACTATCTGCTTTTATCTTCTGAATATTTTCAGCAGCTTCAAAATTCAGCATTTTGCAGAAAAAAAGTTTTGATTATGATGACTTTACTCTTTGTTAGTAAAGAGTAAGAATTACTGGGATTTACTGTAATAAATATTTTCAGAATATAGTAATCTTAAATGAAATGAGGCATGCACTGAAGGTTTCCCAAGATATGGAATACGTTTTTCATATTTTTCAGAGTGTGTGTAATCTTACTTTTTTTCCAGGATGGAGATTATTAAAAAAAATGTTGGGTTTTTTTTTTTCCACACCAGCAGTTGGTGACATAGTTTGCCGAGCATGCAGTATATAAACAGATGAAAGCTATTTTTGATGTGTCATTGTCTCAGCAAGATGGGAATTGGCAGCACTGATGAAATGACAAGTACTTGGCGCTGTCGACTTTACCACATGGCTGTCAGTCTAGCGATTAAAAAGAACTGGCAGGCGAGGATTGCTGTGGTTTAAGCAGAGGAGCCGATTTTCTACTGTAAAGCCTGATTCTGCACATTTTGACTCATTTTGAGGTCCTGAAATCAGGTGACTTGGCTCAAGTGAGGTAGGGGTTGCTTGAGCATCTTGCAGGATTGAGTCCTCAGGTCTGCTCCTGGGCAGACCCTCCTGTGTTGCTGCAGGGCTTGCTATCACACATGGACGCGTGGACACACGGACAGACATGCACACATGCGCAGTAAGGGTGCTGTGTTCTGAGCCAGAAGAATTCAGGCGTTGTATTGATCCTAGGGTGGAAACTATTCTGCCCCTGTCAGGTTTGAACTCTGGGCTGAAGTTGCATTTGCTTTTTACAGCAGTGTTTCTGGTTAGCATTGGAATAAGGAGGATAAGTTGATTTTTTTACTGCTTTTTCTGAAATGGGGATCTAAAATAACTGTCCTCTTCAAGATACCATGCAGGAGTGATTTCATCCCTTAAATTAGCAAGTTAGAAGAATACCATTAATGAAGAGCTTGATCTCTTGATGGATACAAGTGGGGCAGAGAACATGCCTAAATTTAGGAATTTTCTATCCCTGTGAGTGGGGGACGTATGTGCCCCAGCCATGTCACTTTCTGGGGCATGGTGAAAGGGTAACCTTGCAGAAAAGGGTTTTCTTTATTTATTTTAGTGTCACTGTTTAAAGGCTAATTGGAAGAATACTCTTAGGCTCTGCTGAAGTGCTTAAAGGGCTCCTTGTGAATGGTTAAGCAAAGGCCCTTTGTTCCCTCCGTGGCTGGGCTCACGTGATGGCAGCAAAGGGATAAATAGCGACAAGACATGTGCAAAGCAAAGGACTGACTTATCTTCACAGCCCCCCCCCCCCCCCACCATCTCCACCCTCCCACCCTTGCTGCAGGCCTTTGACTGATTTTTTTGTAGAGTATGATCCAGTTTTCTCTTCTGTAGTTAAATTCAAGATGAGCAGGGGTAGTGGAGAGGGAAATCTCCATCCCAGTTAAGACAAAGTTGCCAATGACTTAATGCTGCAGAAAGGGCAGTTCTCCAGACATCTTTAGGATTTTAATGAATGTAGCTGATGGTTCGGTTAGAGCTTTTCTTTCCTTTTATGACAGATTGCTGATACCCATCCAGGAAACCTAAATGCAAAAGTCATTTGTGGCCACACCATTATTCTTCTTCTCCTCCATCTCCCCAGGTCCAGACATGCTTGCTCTGGCAGCAGCCATGAATGAGCTGTTGTCAAAGGATGGTGGAAACTGGGTGTTCTGTCCCAGCAAGGTGCTGCACACCAGTCCTAGTCACAGTCCCTCTTTCTGCCCATGGGGATCTACCTCTGCCAGCAGATACATGGGTGATCACTGCTGGTGCCTGGGTTTCAGAGGAACATGCTCCTGCCAACTCTCGGCATAAGCCATCTATCTATAATGACCTCTCCATTAGGTCTTTAATGACCTAATGGGTTGGGTAGTTTTGTTTTTTTGGTGTTTCTTGTGTTCCCCCTCTCAGCAGACAGGAAATTTTTGGGTATTGTGCCTGGTGGTTTCATGTTACAAATCCTCTCAGCTGGCTTCTCATTTTATTGGCCATTTTTCTGACCACCTTGTACCAGGTGTAGGGAAGGGGGGAGAAGCCACTCTTGAGGTCTGAGGCTGGACTGCTGCCCCTCCATTTTCACCCTTTTCTGCTTCTTTTTCTCAGACTCAGTTTTAAGCCTCAGTTGCCAAATGTATGAAACATTGGCTAGATGACTAAACGTATTCAACTCTGAATTCACTTTAACATTTTAAAATTATCAGAATTGTGTTAAGGGCTTTAAAGTCACATGGACATTTCAGAAGCGCAACAGGTATTAATTCTGTGAGCTCCATAATTAATTTTTATGGAGAGAACTGGACCACTGCCCATTTTAAACCTATATTCCCTATTTCTGATGAAAGGAAGAGGGGATAACTGTTGTTTAGTGCAGGCTTTATTTTGCTTTGTTTTGTGGAGGCAACAGGAAAGAGATGGGGGAATAACGGGATGGGGATGGCACAGAGTTACCTGAAGCTTTTGAACTCTTTGGAGGCCAGGAGCAATATGTGTGTGAAGGGAGTGTGAATTCTTGGCATCACTGCTCTCAGTGATCTGCAGAGCTTACATCGGCTTCAGAAAACTGTGAAAATACATGCTTTATGTTATGCATGGGTTTTTGTTTTAAATCCTTTTTTAGGAGTTTAGGATATGTCCTTGCTTTAAGAGAAAAATGAGTAGACATCACTGCTTAGCTTTTACCGTGTTGCATACTTAACCAGATACTATGTAAAGCTCCTAGTTGGTGTTTTTAATTCACACACAGTATCCAACCACTCCTACCCCTGGCCTACAAGTTTTCCAGCCCTTTGAAAGGCAGCACTTTCTCAGGTAGGAGATGGACTTACAGCTGTGCTCCCTCATGAACTGTTGTTATTTGCTCAGTGCATCCATTTTCTCTGGGTAGCTGGGCTTCAGGGAGGTCCTGAGCTCACACCATGCTGCAGATTCTCAAAACAGGTTAGACCTGCTGTGAGTTTTGAAGAAAACAGGCCTCTTTCACAGCTTTTTATATTAAAGTTTAGTCAGAACTTCTTGCAGCTTATGTTTTTGAAGTTTTTGGTTGTTCTGGGAAGGTTTATGTTTTGGGGAAGAAAGCAGGCTACTGACTCTGGATGTTTTACAAGAGTGCCATCAGAATAGAAAGTCCTCTATGCAGTCATTAGTGTTGACATTACCAATTCTTACAAATGCAATATTACACATTATTGTCCTTTGATGACCTGTAGTTGTTACTGAAAGTGCCACTGTCCTGACTCTGTGTGGGAAGCTTGAAATAGCCTCTGGTGATGCTTTCTTCTCCCACCCTTCCATCTATTGCCCTCATCACCCAGCACTGCGGAGCTCGGCAGCTGTCGGGCATTTTGCCTGCATCCAGAGGAGGCCTGGAGAGGTGGCTGTGTTCAGGACTGAACAAACACTGAGGGGTTAGGAGCAAGCTGTGTCTTCTCCAGCTGCCCCAAGCTGGCATTAGGGAAACCTTGGCTTTCATTATGGGTAAATTGAATTAAACACGCTCTTTTCACTGCTGCTGTCATGTTGTTAGAGTACATTAGTGCCCAGATAAAATACCTGGGTTTGGGGAGGGGTGGAGGAGGCAGGTTGAAGGAAGGGGATTTTTTTTTTTCTGTGTGCATGCGTGGCTTGAACAAGAAATCTTTGAACCTCTCATGTAGTTACTCATTTAATTCCCAGGGAGTGTGGGACCTGCAGCTCAAACTCTGATGTGAGAAGTGTGACTATTCACATGCCTT
Organism: Platyrinchus mystaceus; assembly: GCA_035041135.1. Taxonomy (NCBI): domain Eukaryota; kingdom Metazoa; phylum Chordata; class Aves; order Passeriformes; family Tyrannidae; genus Platyrinchus; species Platyrinchus mystaceus. Next base: position 87,611,775 of record JAWWLV010000001.1, read on the forward strand.
CAGTTTTTGGGAGGGCTCAAAGAAACTTGTCTTTTTGAGTATGCACAGTATATGTCTTCTGTCTTCTGAAAATCACTGACTACTTTTTTCTTTTTTTTTTTCCTTAACCTTTGAAGTAACATTGAGTGTTACTATTTAATCATTCACAGTGCTGATGCTGACAGAATGCCATGTGATTCCATTTCAGAGGCAGTGAGGTTTTGGGGGGTGCTTGAGGGAGTGCAGAAGCTCGTTCTCTGGTTTCCTGCCCTTTGTGCTGTGCTCTTCCAGGGGAACATGGCTCATCCTTGTGGGCTTTTCCCCTTCTGCCATGGGGAAGTTCTTTTCATTCAAGCCTTTAGGGATTAAGCTGGTAGAGATTTTGGGGTGCCCTGAAGGGCAGCAGAAGCCCAGAAAGATGGGTAGCTCAAAGCAGACACATGATTTGTCCCTGGGTAATCCCTAGGCCCTGGTGTCCTGCAATGTTCTGACATCACCCCCAGCGAGGTTGCTGGTGGTATTGTAGTATCAACACATCTCCCATTGCTCTCCCAGTCAGTGCTCTTGAAAATACCAGACTTCTCCTGACTTGAACAAATGTCAGGTCTTGTTATTAATCATTTTTTTCCTTCTTTTCCTCACTAATCTTCATGTGAGAAGTCCCTCTGCTAGCCTTAACAAATGAATCAGTGCTTGAATTTTCACTCTTATGAGTATGGCATTCCCGTGCACTGACTTACAAATCCCATTGAAGCTTCTTATGCTCTTATTTGGTTTTGAAATATTTCAGATAGGCTCTCATTGTCTCTGGCCTCATGCTTGTTTATTTACTTATTTATCCAGGGTGCCCTTTGGCCGGCTGAAGGGCTTCAGTAATTTTTTGGCTGCACTTTGGTAGGTCTTTTAAGTGTGGTTACCAAGCATGCTTAAGCACGGTTTAAAATTCTTATGGCTGAGCAAAATTACAGCGTGCTTCTGCCAGCATTACAGTGGGAGCCAACTGGTGTCAAGGCTGTCTGAAAAAACATGCTTCGAAATGAGGGAGAGATGCAGCAATCAGGGATGCTGGGCTGGGCTGACCTGTCTAACAACCTGGGGTGGCCACAGCCACATCTGAGCCCTGCTCTGCTCCAGCCTGATGGCCTTCTGTGCCATCAATAGCTGCCCTGCCTCCCTCCAGGGAGAAGGAGGCTTTAGAGTTGATGGAGAAGAGGCAGGAGGAAGGAGCAGGGGGGCTTAGGCATCGCAGTGCGTATCATGATTCACAGCATTGGATGTTAGCCGGGGCAGGAATAACCTCTGTTCATCTGTGTCATCCTGTACTTTCAAGAGACACTTTACATAAGTGTTTTTTATAATAGCAGGTTAACCTTCCTGAGGGAAAAAAATTGCCAAGCCATTTAAAAGTCTGGCTGTTGTAAAGGAAAATATATTTGTAGCACATATGGGTAATTATCTCCCAGAGCTTGGTCTTATCTATTCTCTGTTCTCAAAGGATCTGATGATACCATCTCAGTGGCATTTCCTCAGGAAAGTTTGTAGCTCAGATCCCCTACCCACCCTGGCCCTTCCCAAGCCACTGGGAAAGGAAGGGGAGTGGGAGAAGGAATGACCACATGGGCATGTTTTCCGATGGAGACAGGAAACAAAACAGGATTCATTTCCCCCTTCACCTCCACTTCGCTCCCGAGGAGCGGTGCAGGCAGAGGTCTGCACATGCATTCCCCTCAGCGCCTTTGCCTGGGCTGTTGTGTTACGGGTCTGCAGTGTGCTAATCTCCTGCATGTGATCACGTCTCCTTGTGTCTGGCCTAAGTTACTTAACAACCAACAGATTAACCTTAGGAAGATTTCCTCTGGCTTGAGGGGGAAGCCTGTTCTTTTCTTACTGAACAGGGGACTCTTATGTAAGAGAACTAAAGGTGTTTACTACAGTCCTTGGGTATGGGATGCATGGCACATGTCTTGCATTGCTGGGACTTTTTTATAGTGTAGGTCATTTGAAGGGGGTTTGGACTTTTTTCTGTTTTCCTCCCCAGCAAGATGAGTCAGCTGCAAACTTTATTAAGGAAATCACATATGTCATCTTTCCTTGCCCCAAGTGTATGTGCTTGTGTATATGCATGTACACATATATGCATGTACAGATATACACTCCATTCATATAAAGGAGTCTCAGGAGACCATCCAGTCCTGTGCCCCAAGAGTGAAGTGTTTGGTCTGTTAGGCTGCTCCTGGTGGATATTTTGTGTAGCCTGTGGTCTCACAGTACTGCATCCTCAGACAGCCTATTTCTGGAGATAACCATCATTGATAAGGAGAACCCTGCAGTTTGTAGCATGTCTCCTGATTTTCGGCTGATAAGTGAAAACCATCAGGATTTTGTGTCTTATCCTCAGAAGAGGCACACAATGCTGTGTCCGTCACTTCCTCTGCCCCAGCTTTTCAGGAAGCCTTGACCCTGTCCACTTGCTGCTGACAGCAGGTGCTCAGCCTCGCAGTGCAGCAGTGCTGGTCTGGGCCGTGGATGTGCATTTTCTTCACTCTCTTCTTGACAAAGGAGCAATTGGAGTTTTCTGCCAGTCTGTCTCTCTGAACCAGTGGTGGCTGCTGCTGCTGTGCCTGAGATCGCAGGCTGGAGATGCGGGGTGGGAAGCTGCCAGGAGCCTGCTTCTGGTGGCAGTAGCTCATCCTTAGATGAGTGTTTAGCTGAATCCCAGAGTCACACCCACAGACATCTGCTCAAGTCTTGTCCCAGTGAGGTGTGAAACTCTCTGGTGCACTGGCAGTGAGGTGAAACGTGGGTCCAAGCTGTGACTTGCAGCAGTATGGTCTGATAGGTGGGCTTAATTTGACAGCAAGGGACTCACAAGGTGTTGGGGCACATATGTGGGCTTCCCATTCCCACTGGTTCCACACCCTGCTTTCTGCTTACATTCTTAGATGCTTTCTTACCGTTGGCTTTTGCCCATTTTTTTGCCTGTTCCCTCTTGCTCATGTAGTGGCTTCCCGTCTTTGCCTCATTTACCTCCAAACGAGGACAGGAACTAGCTTCATGCAGCTTGGCTGAAGATGAAAACAAAACAATCTCCTCTTAAACACCCACTTTTTTTTTTTGGTGGGTAAGATGGTAAACATCTTTGAAAGAACATTTCACCTTTCTTGTTTTCCTCTTTCGGGGATCAATACTTCTTTATCAAAAATGCTTTTGATAATTACTGAAAGTGATCAAATCACCCATGACTTTTTACAAGTGATCCTGCACATTAAGAAAAGTAAATCCTAGCAAACTAGACTGTTTGGTTTCTGTAGGTATTTAAAACAGTGACAGCCTTTCTATTTCACCGGCTTTAGCTGAAAGAATGAAGTCAAGCTCAGAGAAATAGTCCTTCATTCATCTGGCTGATGTGAGAGCGTGCTTTCAGAGAGGCATGTTTTGAAAAGGCTTAAGTTACAGTTATGTTGTCCTCAAAAACCCAGAATTTGTTTTCATAGCTGAGGATGGAATAAATGGATTTCTTTAAATGACAGTATTTTTAGTAAAAATGTGGGGAGTAGAGTAATAATAAAATTGTCTGCAGCTGAGATAACATTTTATTTTATTTACTTATCTGTTTTTTTTCCTGGTGGAGAGCTAGCACAAGGCATTGTCATTGCATGAGCACAGTGAAGAGGTCAGGTGCTAATTTCTGTTCTCCAGGAAAGGGACAAAAGCTGGAGGAGCTCCACTTTCCTTATGAGCTCCTGGTTTTTATCGGCAGCCTGTGATCTAATCTGCGTGCCCTTCTTGTTAACACGATTTTCTTCCTCCATACTGTATTACAAGATCAGTTGGACAGCCATCCATCCATCCATCTTTAAAGCCCATAGCTTTGGTAACAGCAGCAAAAGTCATGGGAGGAGGAGTCTGTGTTAGCCTTTTCAAATTACTTATCAGTTCCTTGGCAACTCATTGAATACCCCCTTGCGACATGTCTAGGAAAAGGTAGATATTTTTCTCCTCCTGACAGGGTTCATCATAGTTCCAGTCACACAGCACAGTGGTAGTTAATTGTGAAGCCATGCTGAAAGTGATGTCCTTGGCAACAGTAAGTTTTTCTTGTTGAACTTTTTGGCATGGTAGTGGCTTTTAGCAACCCAGTACTCATGAACCTACTCCCTTAATTTATAAATATTAAATTAGAAGAATTAAATGTTCTGATTTGAGTCTTTAAGCTAATGAAAGTGAAGTAAATCATGGTTATGGATGAACTGCTATGTAAACTTGCTGCTGTGAAATACCCCGCCAAGTAGAATACTATAACAAAATAAATCCTATAAGCCTAAAGCTTAATTATTGATTTGAATTAGGTATATATACAAATGCTAAGAAAATGCTATTAATTTGCGTTTTAGTATAAGTTGTAATTCAAGTTGTAAAACAGATCCATTATGAGCCTCACATTGGAGACCCTCAAACTAACTGTGGTTTTTTCTTCTTCCCTGTTTTGGCTGAGTTTGCATCTGGCTGGTTCTCCCTGGAGATTGCTTTGAATGTCTGTGCTCTGTGGTTTTGTTTCAGCCTTGGAAATCAGGAAGGTGATAGGAGGAATTAGTTCCCCTCATCTGATTGAATTCTGTCCTTTCTTTTATAGTGGTCTATAGCAAACATTTTAAATTAGAGGAGAAATTGACATTAGAGAGAGGTTGATAACTCTTGAGATGTAGAAATACACTGGCATTCATAGAGCAGTCCTTCAGTGGAAGAGTGCCCTGAGAAACTGCCTCCATCAGAATGTCATAATATATTATTAAAACAGAGACTGTAAATAGTGTCACAGGCCCTGTAGGTTAGAACTGTGGCAATTCTAACAAAATCTCATTTATAGGGAGACATAGCATGGTTGATAAACATGGTCAAAGTTTGGGAATGGAAAACCTCCTCTGAGCCCTGAAACAGGGGGAGCAAGCTTAGCAAGCTTCAAGCTATATGAAAGTTGAGTTGATCAATATAAATTTCTAAGGGATTTTTTTTTTGTTTGGTATATTTTTTGGGAGTATGTGTTTTGGTTTTGTGGATTTTAATACTTACTTGCATGGCCTTTTTTTGTATACCGAGCTGCATTTTGACCACTACAGAGAATATTTAACTAATCCTAAGATTCTTAGGGTTTTTCCTTCCAGCTTACCAAGTGGCTGGGAACTTTCAGGGCCTGAGTGTTGGACATGAGGCAGGCAGAGGAAAGAGCTGAATTTGCAGCAGCATTTGGTTAGGCCAGACTTTTTCCACATGAAAAAGTTTGTGCCCTAACTGGGGCAGGATTAAACTCCTGGAGTATTTGCTGTCTGGGATAGCTTGGGTGCACATGCTTTCCTGAAGCAAGGATGCCAGGTCATAAGCTTGTTGGACTAAGTGTTTTGCCTGTGTGGGTGGTTGAATGGTGTGTGACACAATGCCACTTTGGTCATGATTTGAGGCCACTGAGTGGTACTGCAGTGTAAATAAGAAATAAATTGTTGCTGAGCTGCACTCCCACGCTGTGCCTGTGTAAATCCATTCAGTCCCAACAGGCTGTTGTTCCAACTTTAATTAGTGTTTGGTGTGGGCTTCCCCCAGTACCCAGACCACATCGATAGCTGGTGGAGAGGCTGCAGCCTTATCTTCCCACTTTCTTTGCAGAGTTAGCTCTCTGGTTCCCTTGAGCTGCTAATTGAAGAGTTCCCATTGAGTTCCCATTTGCTGCACATCAATTTATGCCTGTCTGAGCTCTGGGGATGCCCGGAGATCCTCTAATCTGCCTGGAGTGCAACTCCATAGAGACAGGCTTCTTTGGCTTTCTGTTCTTCATGCCAGGTTGGATTCTCAAAATGTGGCTGGTGGGGAAGTTGTGTGAGCTGCAGGCTTCCTTTTTCCCCCCTTCCTGGCTGACACAGTCCCTGTGGGGTTTCTTCAACTGTTTGCCATTGGGAGCTGGTGATGTTCTGTATATTTTCAGTGATGCAGAAAAACTGCCTGGCAAACCCATCCTTGTTCATTTGTTCCTATGGATGACTAATATTTGAAAAATAACCTGCAAAACACCTGTGTACAAGGGTGTATTTACTCGTACTATAGATACCTGCTATGAAGTTCCCCCCATCTGTGCCTCTGCTTAGATGGATTAATTTAATTTATAGCTTACTGTAGCCATAGCTGCATGTGTGGGAGTCTGTCTGTTTTACCCATAGACCCATGGCAGACTCTTACTCAACCTCTGCTCCTTTTTCTAGCGTTTTTCTGAGGTTTTGGATCCTCTTTGATCCTTGACTGACCTAGGAGGGAGTGAGCTGTGTAAACTTGAAGGTAATTGGTTGTTCTACTCAGTAAAAAAGGCTCTCTGTCCTTTTTTTTTTTTTTTCTCCACTGTAGTAGCTTTATTTTTGCTATGAAAAAATGTTGGTGTTTGGGCTTTGCTTTAACTGTTGGTGTTTATGCATAATAGCATAAAACAGATAACCTTGGGAGTATAAAATAGTTATTTATAAATACTACATGTGTAACTTCTCCTTGCTCCACGACTTCTTGCTGTAAGCTTTGTCTTTTAAAATGGAGGAAACCTGATAGTTTTAGATAAATGGGATAAAGCAGATTGTTGGTGTCAAATCCAGCATTGGAAAGAGATACGAGAAGGGGAGCAGGGAGGAATTGTACGTGGACTTCACATTTTCACGTAATGTGAGGTCAGGTATGCATTTGTGCTGGGTGATTCTATGGTGACCTCTTGTCATTGTGTTGAATGACTAATCAACTAGATAGTTAAATGCTTTCCAGTCCAAATTGTTAGTCCTCCTTTCCCAACAAAGAGAAGAATAACACAGTTTTAGCCTACTGTGCTACTCCCTACTGTGCTATAGTGTGGGCCTCACAGAGAGCTTTATTTGGAACATGGCGTAGGGAGAAGATAATTGGACTGTTGATCTTTTTTTTTACTGTTCTGTTAAAATCATGATGCACTTCCCTCTAACCAATGCTCATTATAGGTAATCTTGTAAACTACCCTGCTAACGTACCTTTGCAGTATTCTGATGAATCAGAGACAAACAAAAGCACCAGGCAGAGGGTGATCTTAGGACCTAATTAATGATGTCTGCTGCTCCTAGAAGACGTGGGGAGGAGGGTGACAAGTCGTTTGTGCTGGATGCATGGTGCAGTTTCTTTAAATAGCTGTAACTCTTGCAGCTGAGCAAGGATGGAGGATGAGACAGTGTGCCTGTTGGAGGGTCACGGGAGTGGTGGGCTACACCAAGAGCTTGGTTGTCCTCCATCGCAACATTGAATTAATCATGATCCAGGGATTTAAGGATCTTTTGCTCTGGAGCAGTTTCTCGGGGTCCCTCCTTGGTTTGCAAAAATTGTCAGTTAAGAGGAGGATTTAAACCTGCAGCAAATGCTGGGTGGGTTGTGGGGTACAGAAGAGGGTCCCTGTGGGTGGAGAGTGCTGCACGGCCCCAGGCTGCTCCTTGTTTCTGGAAATTTCTTCCTTGGATTTGCAGAATTTTAAAATAATTTGGCATAGAGTGAGCCATCAGTTGCGAAGTGTGGGAGGAGTTGGCCTGCATTAAAGGCAGTCTTTTTCTCACCACCACTGAAACACAGAGCCTTCAGAGGATCTAGTGACTTTTAATTTTGGAAACAAGAACACCTTAGATCTGAAAGTACACCAGCAGCTCCAGCTCTGAGCAAGGCAAGGTGCAGAAGTGACAGTGCTGAAGGAGTAGAGTTTTGTCCTGAAGGACAAAATGTCTCTACAGAGAGGGAATTCAGAAATTTATTTCATTTTGCTTTTCTTTCAGGCTTATAGATAAAGATCTGCATTTCCTCTAGATCAGCAAATCTTGGATTTACAGTGTCTTTAAGACATCCAAATGATTCTGTTAATATTTGTTCAACAGATCTTTCTTTATTTAAAAAGCTACATTTTCTAAAGACTGTCTTAACTTGCTCATTCCCTTTTGCTGTACTGAAGAGGAGTGAAAGAATTAAGAATAATCCTTCACATAAACCCCTTTCTTCCTTTCCAAATTTAACATGGAAAACATTAATGCTCAGAAGCTGAAAGTTATAATGCATACACTCCTAGAAAAATCACACCACCTCTTCAGGAATAGGGGAATTTTTTAAAAAATGTATGGGTTTAAGAGTGAAAAATTAAAAAAGGTGGAGGGATCTTATCTCACGTGAAGTGGTAGCAAACAGTAGCCTTTTTGAATAGGTACTCCTTTTCATCCTGTCTGCGAAATTGCAGTGTTGTTTGCAGTGTGCCTTTTTATAAAGGCTGAGAAGCTATGCCTGCTGTTAAGCTGCTCGTGGATCCTTTGTTCCAGCCATGTCAAGGCACTTCCTCAAAGTCAAAGGGATTCCTCCCACTTTCAGGGGCCACTGTAGTCCCGTTGCCTTCAAAACCAAGGTGCACCCAGCTGGGACGCTGCCTTGGAGCTGCTGCATCAGAGGGATTGCTGATGGTGACATTGTACCTCAGGGGCAGTGGGATGGGATCTATACTCTTCAATTCCACACTCTCTTCCCTCTGCTCCTCTCCACCAAGGAAAGGTGTGCTGGAACACGTTGTGCTGCTAGCCTCCAACATCTGCTCCAAAAGGACGTATATCTCTAATAGGTCTCATGCTGTTTTCTGCCTGCCCTGTGATCCCACAAGGGATCAGTCACTGGTATTTAGACGGCACAAATTGAACCACAGGATGCTGGCAGTCCAGTCTCAGCCTCTTGCTGGAGGAAGAGGAAGTCTGACTCCATTTCTTCCATTTTCCCTCAGCACCCATGATCTTGGCTTTTGTGGTGTGGTCTGCTCTCCTCTGGTCCTGCTGTGGCACTGAATGTGCCTGATGCTTCTGCTGGAAGCATCTGCTGCTGTTTCCTGGTCTCAAAGGGCTGCTTAGTACAGAGGAATTGGAAATACTTGTGTAGGGCACCAGTCCTGGTAATATTTAGCTGTTCTTTAATATGTGATCTATCTGTAGTGGCTTTTACCCAGGAACATCAAAGCACTTTTAAAAACAAACATTAATGAATTACGCCTGAAAACTATAAATATAGTATTTTTATGGATTAAAAGAAAAACCCAACAACACAGAAAAAAAAAGAGTTTCATGTTCAGAATTGCACAGGAAATCTACAGCTGAAGTGGAAATGTGTCATCTCCTTCCAGACCTCTCTTCTTGACATGCACTCTCTTATCTCATGCTGTCTCATGGTGACAAACACCCCAGATTTGTGTGTGTGTTCATGCATCTCCTTCAGTGTGCCTTGGATCCTGGCAATGTTCTCGTCTCTGTGTTGTCTTCCAACCCCAGACCCACTGTTCATGGGAGGACCTTTCTGATGCTTCTGTGTTCTCTTGTAAGCAGAGTATTAGAGCTAGCTGCTGGGTTTAACAGAAAAAAAAAAGGTTGGCATGTTTTTCTCTTTAAGAGTAAATGGAAGATGTAAATATGTGCTCTTCATCTACTGGATGTTTTGTCTGAGGCAGTGAAAAGGGGTAAAAGAAACCATTGCTTAATTTTTAAGCAGGATGAGGAGACTTTGCAAGATGAGGCTTGAAAAGAGTAGAAAGAAACATTTGCAAACTGAAATTTAGGAAACTGGACATAAGCTAGAAATGCAGATGCTGTTTGGGTCAGACTGCCACTGCGTGCATGAACTGTACAAAAAATGATAGCAATGCTAACATCTAAATGTGTCTAGAAGTTTATTCACAAATTATTTGTATGTGCAGAGGTCCTCTGGCACAGCTGTTGGTTTCAGAAGTAGTTTGCTGAGAGTTTATGGTCTGCTTAACAGTTTTGCAAAAATATTTAATGGATATTTGTTCCTTAAGTTTTAAAGTTTTTGTTGCTAGTACCTCTTAGTGGGTCTCAACTATCTCACTTCTGAAGATTTGAGAAGCACCTTGCATATTTCAGATGTTACAGCCGACAAACAGTAGAGATTTTTTCCCCTCTCTTGGAACATCAGGCCATTTTTTTTTTTTACCCCACCGAATTTGAAATACCTGTGTTTTCATGAAGACCTTTTAGTCACAGCCAAAGTGGTGGGAAGGACAAGTAGAGTACAGTCCTGGAAGTGTCTCTGTCTAGCTGTGCTGGAGAGAAGCATTGTTAACTGTCATTAACGGCATCATTAAGTGGATAAGCCTTCTTTAAATGTAGCTTTGAGGAACCAAATTATCTTCATCTTGTATTGGCAATAAGTCACCAACACTGTTTAGGCAATGGTTTTCTTCCCCACTAGGAATGAATTTTGGTGCTCTGAAGGGAGACTCCTCTGTGCAAAGAGCACATTGGCAGGTTATGGTGGTAGCTGGGATTACTGAATGCTGGCATTTCCTCATCTTTATAATCTGTTGTGTGCACACTTGTTTCCTGGGCTTGTCTGTCATAATGGCCTGTCCTCTTGTGTTCATTTGTCCTTCCTAGTAGTGGCTAGGCAGGGATCCTTTGTGAGGACTAATGGTGCTGGAAGCAACCCCGTTTTTCTTCCACCCCCATTTGCCCCCTGCTTTTTCTTTAACTGTTCCTTCCAGCTTTATGGAGTGGGTGCCACCTCTTTATGTCATGCTACATCAATAAGACAGATTTCTTTGTCTGAGATTGGATGTTTAAAGTGAACAGAGATGTTAGGAAAGAAGCTCTGTTGGATGTTGCCACCCTCCCCTCCCCTAGTTGATTTTTGATTTCTCAGCACTCTTGCCTGGACCTACCTGAGTGTCACATGCCATCCAGTATCGGGTAATCTTGATTGAAGAAAGAAAGGCTTTGCTCATCATTCACAAGCTGGGGGAAGTTAAATCCTAGCAATACTTGCATTTATTAGGTACTCTCTTTTGAGATCCTGTTTTCTGGGATTACTGGAGTCATCATGGCTGGGAGTGCTGAAGATCTAATGAGGAGGAAGAGATGAAAGATAAGGCTGTGCTTGTACCTACACGCCATAATCTTCAACTCTCTTGCCATTGACCCATCCACCAAACTAACAAGCTTTTGTTTGTTTGCAGTTGTTACCTTCTATTTCCCAGGGCTCTGCCAAAGCAGTAGTGTGGCGTGGTTCCCCAGGGTGGCTGCGCCGAGCTGGACGTGCAGACCTCTGCCCTGGTTCCTCCCTGGGGCTCATCTGTCCTCTCTGCCATGTTTTTGACCCACTTTTTCTTTCAGGTCTCTTCCATAGGGCAGCCTAGAGAAATGTAGCCTGAAGATCACCTTTCTGAGTGGATTTCCTTGAAAGAATCAGTCTTGATTTAAGCTTATCATGTGTCTTCTAGTTTGTTTGCTTGGAACATACTGGCACAGGCTTGCCTATGCTTTGAATGATTTCTATCTTGAGACAGAGTTAAAACCTGTAATTAGTAAGTGTGTACTTGTCACTGAGTGTGCAATACATTCACAGGAGTCATAAAAGTAAACCAAATGAATTTCAGTCTGAAATGAAGACTGGAAAGCTGGAGTGATCTAGTTCAAATTCACAGTAGTAGCTTTTTCTATTAATTTTCAATTGGTTGTACTGAAGCCAGGGATGGTTCTTGAAGACTTTCATGCAGCAATAAACTAGATTGCTTTTTCTTGCTTGCGACTTCTTGTTGAATTTCACCCACTGATTTCAGTGCTAACTATAAATGTGAATGGCAAACAGTATAATCAGGTAGATCTCTCTTACCTACAGAGAGATCTCTTATTCACATAGCGCAGAAATGTTGGTTTTCTTCTATTTTTTTCCTTTTTCTCTGAAATATTGTCGCCTGATATTCCTAAGCTAATGAGCAGACTAAATGAAAGCTGTGAGTTATCAGTTTTTAAATGTGTATAGAAGATGGTTTTTAAGCTACTGAAGTGATAGTAAAAATGAAAATAAAAAGTAGAGTCATCAAAATCCACTAAAGTAAAATCAAGCACTTGCTGGTTTTTTTGAAACGGAGTGCTGACATTTGCCAGTAACTTGCATTTGCTTATTTTCTCTGCTTCAACTGTTTTGCTGCACACTGAGGAACCCTTGTTCTGTGCTCTCTGCAGAAACTTGGATGTTATATTCCTTAGTTATAATTTTTTTCAGATCTTGGATGATTCTGCCTCTTCTCCTCTTAGCTTTGCCTCTTTCTCGGTTGCTCTTATAGTTTGTGGCAAAAATCAGAAAAGGAAGCCCCTGTAGCTTTCTGCTGGTGGAAGATACAAGCTCCTTCCCTTCCTTCTGCTGTATGGGCATCTTATGTGCTTCCAGCATTGAATTCTTGTGTTTATTTGAACTCAAGCCCAGCGTAATATCAAACTAAGCTTTGGGGGTTTTCTTGATGTTTCAGATGGAAATTAATTGGTGGCTTGGAGCTTTGTTGTGTGTATTTTCTTTCCAGGCATCCCAGTCTGAGATGTGCTATAGTTAGACAAGGAGAGAGCACAAGAACCCTGTTTTTTTACTTGTTTGTGACTAAAATAGGCTCTCAGGCCCTAGTCTAGGTAGAATAAGACCTTTGGGACACACCTTTGTATCTGCGAGGACCTGACTGCCCTCCATCAGGCTGTGTGTAGCTGCAGCAGGTGCCCCCGTGGTGCCTTTGGGAGGCTCAGAGACCCACCAGCTTTTCTTTGGAAAGAGCCGGTTGTAGGAGCCTGCCTCCCTGCCATAGACAGAGTCAGGCAGAGGTGAGTGCTGATGGAAAATGTGTTTTGGGGTGTATGTTTGTCACTTTGCGTGTGTTTTTCACCTGCAGTGATAGGTGAGCAGCATTCCAGCCAGAATTTAACAACTTTGCCAGAGATGGGGCTGCCAGAGCTGCGCTTCAGTGGCTGCTTCCAACCTTCCTTCCCTTCATGCCCTGTAATTTCTGAATGTGGGTAGTTTCCCTGGGTGGTGAAGCACCCTTATCTGCTGCGTGGGATGGGATTCTGACTTCCATCAAGGTCTTCTCACTCAGAGTTGGTGATGTGGTGGTGAATCAGTTGTTGAAGCTCAGGTTTAGAGCATCGTGCCATAGTCAGCCCTTAGTTCAGCTGTGTGTTTGGTGGGGCTGCCCCACACTTGGCATAAATACGCATCTGTGCATGTCTTCAGTCATGGTCAATATTTGACAACGCTGCAGCTAAATTTTGTCTTGCATGTGCTTCTCCTGGTGATCCATTGGTCCGGCGAAAATGCTCTAAGTGTTAAGTATTGCTCGTGCTTGTGTTTTGAAAGACAAGCCCTTGGACTTGTTATGAATTCTACTTTGACAGCAGTTGCAATAGCTATGCACTATATAATTGAGCAATCCATTCCAGCGTTCTATCTTCATGTTTTCAATGCAGGCACATGATTATAATAAACTGTAATGCTCTTTCCATAATTAGACAAGTGGCTGTAAATTTATAAGGCAAACTTTAAAAGCATTGGAACTTTTGGAAATCCAGTTTTAGTACAATTTTAAAAAATAGCTACTTTGTTTTAGCTGTCCTCAGAGTGCTTTAATTTGGGACAGGCACATCTGGGGTGTGTAGACCCCTCCCCCACATCTTGGAAATCCAGTCCTGCTGGTGATACAGCATTCAGACTGGTGGAAAGGACCTTGTTGTCTTTCCCTGATGGGAGAAGGGAGTAGAAGTAGTAGGGCAGCATCACAGATAATTTAATTTTGTTTTCAGTGTACGACACTTAATTGGAAGATTGCTTAATTCTAGGAACTGCTGTTCTGCACCACCATACCAGATCATGTATTTAGGTCATGGCTTTTAGTGTTTGGTCAGAGTACCTGATTGTGATTAACATGACTATTTTCCAGATTCAGGTGGTGATTTATGTAAAAGGGTGGGTAGCTTTTGAGGTAGTGTTGCTCAGACTTTCCTCTGTAGGTAGCTTTCTGTACATCCAGGGAAAGTGTGACTGAGCAAATATCTTAAAACAAGTGGAAGGCTTCTACTTTAAAAAAAAAAAATTATTTCCAGTCCCCCTCTCCATTCCTTTTAGTAAGGTTGGAAGTGGTGGAAAGTAACGATTAGAGATTAAATTTGGCTACAGCATTATGTATATCTATATCTGTGTTAGTAGGATTAAAAATTTTTAAGTTTAAATTCGGAGTGGGGTTAAGCAGTGTTTTCATTTGTGAAACTGTAACCAAAAACCAACTGGAGGTTTCTGGGCTGTTCCCCATCTGGTCACCCTCTGAGCTGCAGTAGCTGAGGGGATCAGTTATTTTGCAAAGGTCCACGCTGCAGGAGGCAGTGTGCTGGCTCCACCTGCGCTGCGATCCAGATGTGTCTGGGTGCATCCCTCACACTCAGCTGCCTCTGCTCTTGGAGACGCCAGAGTATCGGCAGATACATGGGATCTTTCATGGCTGTCTCTTTGGAAAACAGCCAGCTGAGGATGGAAACTTTGGGTGTGTAGGGCGCTCCTGAGTCAGGGCTGGATGATTGCTGGAGAAGTATTTTTTTTTGTTTGTTTGCCAGGGACTGGGACTTCAGTCCAAACTGTTTACAGGCTCTCATCTCCGTATCTGTATTTAGGGGAGATGAGCTGGTGGGCCAGGATATTGTCAGCCTGCTGTAGTCATCAGCAGGGCTGGCCCATTTTCTGCATCCTTTATGTTGTGCATCTGCCCTCAGTGAGATGGAACCCTGTCAAGGCCCTTGTGTCCTTGTTGCTCGTGCAGGGGAGTGTTTGGGGTTGAGATGTCCACCATCCCCTTCTTGCTTTCCCTTTGCCACCTGGGAACTGGTGCAATATTACAGAGGTTTCATGGTTAAAGTGATGCTGGGATAAGCTCCCCAGCTATGATCAGCTACAAAATATATGAGTCATCCTCCTTAGCTGAATTTTGATCCTCACTCCTCTTTTGCAGTCTGGGGCAACAATAAGTTGTCCTATTTGTTCCAGTTTGCCGAATGATTTACAACCAAAAGCTTGGCCTTTCTGACTAGCAATTTTTATATTACATCTAATGGCAGTTGTGGTCCGGAGTAGTGACTTGTGGTCTACAGGAATGGCTGATGTTGGATCACGAGCTAAATAATATTTTTGTGTAGTGTCAAAAAGTTCTGCAGAGTATATCCTACCTACAGCTACAGAAGGGGTGTGTGTTTGGGACTAAACTCATAGAATCATAGAATTGTTTAGGTTGAAAAAGACCTTTGAGATCAAGTCCAACTGTTGACCCAACACTGGCAAGTCCACCACTAAAGCAGGTCCCCAAGTGCCACATCTACATACATATCTTTTGAATACCTCCACAGATGGTAGTTCCACCACTTCCTTGGGCTGCCTGTTCCAATGCCTGACCACCCTTTTTGTAAAGAAAGTTTCTTAATACCCAATCTAAACCTCCCTTGGCACAACTTGAGTCCATTTCCTCTAGTCCTGTCACTTGTTTATTTGGGAGAAGGGACTGACCGCCACCTTGCTACAGCCTCCTTTCAGGTATTTGTAGATAACATTAAGATCTCCCCTGAGCCAGGCTAAACAAGCCCAGCTCTCTCAGCTGTTACTCGTAAGACTTGTGCTTCAGGTCTTTCACCAGCTCCATTGCCCTTCTCTCGACATGCTCCAGCACCTCAATGTCTGTCTTGTAGTGAGGGTCCCAAAACTGAACACAGAATTCAATGTGTGGCCTCACCAGTGCTGAGTACAGGAGGATGGATGATCACTGCCCTGGTCCTGCTGGCCACACTATTTCTGATACAAGCTAGGATGCCATTGGCCTTCTTGGCCATCTGGGCACATTCCTGTGTTGCCTGTCCCTTCTTCCAAAGGTCAAAACCTCTGCTTTTTTTCCCCAAGTTCCATCCTTCTGTTCAGCCAGGCTGGTCTTCTTCCCTGCCACCTTGTCTTTGAGCATACGGGTATAGGCTGCTTCTGTGCCTTTAAGATTTCCTTCTTGTAGAATGTTCAGGCTTCCTGGAAGCCTTTGCCCTTCCGGAGTACCTTCCAATGGTCTTAGTCAACCAGGCTCCTAAAAAGACCAAGGTGGCAGTTCTGCTTTCCTCCCCCTTCTCCAGGAATTGAAAACTCTTATCATTTTGTGATCGCTTTGCTCAAGAGACTTCCAACCAGCACATCACCCAGCAGTCCTTTTCTGTTCACAGTCTGCAGTTCTAGCGGGGCACCTTCCCTGGTTGTCCCCATTTGACCAGCTGCATCAGGAAGTTATAATCTTCCACACACTCCAAGACCCACCTGGACTGTTTCCTCTCTGCTGTGTTGTATTTCTAGCAGGTGTCTGGTAAGTTGAAGTCCCTTGTGAGAACAAGGGCCAGTGATCATGAAACTGCGCCCAGCTGCTTATAGAATATTTCATCTGCCTCTCCACCCTGGTTGGGTTGTCTATAACAGATTTCCACCAGGATATCTGCCTTGGCCTTCCCTCTGATTCTTACCCATAAACACTCTACCCTGTCATCACCGTCATTAAGCTCTAGACAGTCAAAACACTCCCTAACGTACAATGTTACCTCACCATGTTTCTGTGATGGCAATTATATAATAGTGTTCCTGCTGCATGATGACTTTTGTTAGTTGCCTGTGCTTTGTGCATTGGGGTAAATTAACTTCAGTTGGTTTATTGGTTCCGTCACCTTTTTGAGGGAAGAAGCCCGAATTCCTACATAACCATTCTCAGATGCTTTTGTGGTTTCTGACACACCAATAACCCATTGTGTCTTTGCTGCTGCATGAATCTCCATTGCCAACCTCTAGTGAGACAGCATACTGAAGGACCTCGGTAGCACACTCCCTCAAACATTGGCATGCTTCTCCCAGGCTTATCTCTAGCGAGCCTGGTTTTATCCCTTTCCCCCTTCAAACCTCGTTCAAAGCACTTTCAGTGAGCCCTGTTAACTGCTGTGCAAAAATCCTTTTGCCACTTTGAGACAGGTATACCTGTCTGTTGCCAGCAGGACTGCTGTCATGTAAGCTGACTGATCAAAAGCCCCAAAATTCTGCTGGGGGGGACACCAGGCTCACAGCCAGATATTGATCTGCTGACTCTTCCTGTGGAAAGAAATCTCACAAACCCTTTTGCACCAAAATAACTTTTGTTTAATCTGCATTTTATTTGTACCCTGAGTGCACAGCAGGGCAGGAAAAGACCAGCTGCAGTGGAGCAGCACTGTGGCCTTGCTTTGCAAGTTCTCCCAAGGAATTTTTTCACAACTTGATCTGTGAAAGCCTGTAGTATGTTATTCAAGAGTGGTGAACGTGTTTTGACTAGTTTTTGTGAGGCAGTTGGTGTGTTCTTGAGTACTCGGTAAAAAGTCATTACTGGAGATCGCGCAGGCTCCATTTCCTTAATGCTGTTCTTTTCCGTGGATTAACCTGCGAGCTGAATGTGTTGCATAATGGCTTTTCTGTCATGTGGTTCTTTCACATAATAAACATATTTGCCATATGCTTTGGGAATGCGTATGAAATACTATCCAGGTAGCAACTGACAGGAATTTGTGTTCATTTAGGTCCTTCTTTGGACAAATAAATAAAGAAATAAATGACTTTGCAACCTCTGAGTTGGGTTTTTGTTGTTACTGAGTCTGGTACAGAAAGGGTTGTTTAGTACAGGCTTGGTTTTTTGAGTCAAACTCCCATGCTGATAAAGCAGAAATAGTTTGAGGTCTGAAAATACTGCCTGAGTATTTGAAAATAGTTTGTGTGGACACATAGCTGTTTACAGATCACTCGCTGGCCACCAGCCAGTTTCTCAAGGACAAGGTGGTTTGGATTTTTTTTTTCCCCTTTAGAATCACAAATGTACTTGGCAGGTTATCAGAAGATAAAAATGCTGGAAATAGTCTTCTGGTATGAGTCCTCATTTAATTAAAATACATACAACTTTAGACTAAATGTGTGTTTTGCATCTTGCAAGCAACTTGGTAAAATATTTCTTAATTTGTTCTTATGTAAGGGGTTACAGTATAAAACATGGTTCCCATTCTTTTAAAGAGTGCTTCCTCTGGTAGTAATCCTGCAGCATACCTGGTGCTCTAGAAAATGTATTTTAACTTCAGCAGCTCCTGCCAGGTAAATTATGACTTCCTAGTCCATAGCAGTAAGGAGATGTGACTAACTGGAAGTGGCATTGATGATGTTTGTAATAGCTAAAGGAAAGATAATAGAATAGAAGAACAGAATAACCTGAGCTGCAAGAGACCCACAAGGATCATTGAAGTCCAGCTCCTGATGGCAGTCAGTGTCTCCCTTGAGTAGGAAAAGCCAAAAGCTCAAAACCATACAGTTCCAGCCCATCTTTGTTGTGTGGTGTAGCGCTGGAGGAGTATTGACAGTTGGATTGGAACTTATTTTTATATATATACACATATATATGTATATAAATAAATGTATATTTAAGTTCACTAACTTTTCTTCTTTAATGCTAATGTTCTGGAATTTTTTAAAGGCTGTTGATATGAAATCTTCAATTTTAAGCACATTGAAATAAAACTGGTTACACAGCCTGACTTCCCTGCTCTGCTCAGCTGTGTTGTTCTACTGGGATAGTATTCATGGAAATGGTTTTCCTTCCTCTTGCCCCTCATTAATATTAAGCTGTCCAGTACCAGCAGATCTTCCCCATGGAGTGATGCAGCTAAACAAAAGGTGGGACTTTCTTGATGGGGACAGCTGAGCATGGCATTGTGTGTGTTGGGCTCCTCCATGTCCAGTGGGCTGTATCAACAGCAAATCTAAAAACATACTAAAAAGGGAAATAAAAAGCAGTGAAGCCAATTGTTCCTCCTTTTCCCTTCCCCTCCTACTATGTCTTTTGCATTTACAATGAGGTTTTATGCCTTCCATTTAGCTAACTTTAAATTCAAGAAAAAGTTGATTTCTATTTATTACCCATTTGCTGCTCTCCAGGAGGCTGGTGGACATTTCAGGATGGTGCCTCAGGCAGCCAGGCTTTGAAGCAGCGTAGCTGGACACATTCTGGCTGTGACTGCTGGATGCTGCCCAGTGAGGGACACTGACCTCTTCCTGCCTGGTGATGGCTGTCACCCATTTCGCAGAGCTGCTCTTTTTTTTGTCAGTAGACAGAATACAACAAGACTGGTAGGGTGTGTGTGAACTTGGTTTTCCTTCTGTACGACCTCTGATAATGCCCCCCAGGAGAGTGCAAGCTGCTTATAACAGTGGTGGTGCATGGAGGGGTAAGGAGTAACTAGGTTTTGATTGTTTTTTTCCCCCCCACAAAGAAAAGTATGACTTCGTGGCTCTTCTGTGTACCCAATGCCTAAATACTTAAATTTGTCGGGGGCATCTCACCTCCTCTTTCAGAAGGGGTGTGCCCAGCACTGAGGTGGTTTCTCAGCAGTTTCGTTGTGGTGAGTGGAGTGAAATAGGTGCAGAGTTGCCTGGGTATGCAGAGTGGTGTCACAGGGTGTCAATTGCTCCTTTCAATCGGAAAGCTCAGCTTTGCATGTCCAGGGTGATGAGTTAAATATCGATATGAATCCATTTAAAAACCAGTCAAACAAAAGAGGAGCAGCCCCAGGCTTTTTTCATACAAGCTTATTTTGATGTCGCTCTGGAGAAGTGATGATGAGACTGTGCTTTATCTGCTGTCTCTCTCAGTTGCAGAGGCACCTGCATTGTTTCAAAGCCCCTTTCCACCCATGTGGGGACCTGTGGTTGTGATTCCATGTGGCAAGTACAGGGCTTGCTCTGGTGACCTGTGGTGGTCCCCTTCAACATGACTAACGTTGCCCCTGTGGCAGGCCATGCCATCAAACTGTGCCTGACGCTCCTTCAGGTAGTGGCCGATATACAGCTGAAAGTGTTTGGTGATGGAAGTGCCTCTGTATCTGTAGAACATGTAATTTTATATCTACAAGTAGATGATTTATCATTTTGGTCTAAATTCTTCTCTTGGTGTTCTCCATCTGGCTCATTTTTAATTATAGTTGCCAGAAAGAAATTGTTCTGTATAAAAGATATCATTGCAGGGTGTCCAAAGAGACAAATCGGTGTTAGGAGGGGTGGATTTAGTGACTGGTAAAGCCATTAAGGTAAGGTGAAGAAGTGGTTTGAATGAGAGCCAGACACAGCCGATTTTAGTTGATGTTTCCTAAAGGAAGCCAAATGTTCTCTGAGCCAACTGTGTCCATGTGGGAGGTATGCCTCTACTCTGGTTTAGTTATTTTCTTTTGTTTTAATTTGGGAGTTTTTTTGGTGTCTTTTAGTAGTGTGCCAACTAAATTACCTAGGCAGGTTTAAAACCAGAAAAAAAGTGCAAAGATCAGTAAGGTCCTTCTCTTTTTGAAGAGGGCTGAGGGTGCGGACTCTATTATAACAGAAAACGAGTGATGGTGCTTTTAGTAAAGATCCCTAAATCTGGGCATACCATGGTGGTGATTGGAAGAATGGGATGGTGACTTCAAAGATGCCTCTTGAAGATGGTATTTTCCGGGCTGGGGTCTCAAGCCAGTTAGCTCAAGTGTCCCTTTAGAAGAAGCATCTAATCTGGAGCAGGAAGCTCTGGGTGGCCACCTACAGAGCAGCAAATTTGATCCAGCACACAGCTGATGACTGGGGTGTCTGGCAGAGGGGCAGCACTCAGCATGACATATCTTTCAAGAGGTTTTCAGTGGCCTGAAGTTGAGACCTTGTGGGAAAACGCATTTGCCGCCTTGCTGTCCGTGTTGCCAGCAGGCCCAGGTTTGTCAACCTTTCCTGCTCAGTATTTGTGAGGAATAAAAAGGAGGGAAATCTGTAGGCTTCACTTGATAAGGGAGTGTTTTGTGCCATTTGAGCCAGGAAATGTATAGTCTTGAGGGGTCCCAGTTGGCTGAATGGACTGAGGTTGGCATGACTGGGTAACAAAGGGCCAGCCATTGTCTGAAACTGCACAGCTGCTGGACCTATTACCCTCTCCTTCCCCTGCAACATCCCCTTCTTTTGCTATCTTCTTTAATCTGTTGTCCAATCAAATGTCTCAGCGGCTATGAACTGAAATAGGCATAATCGTCAGGCCTCACTTAGGCAAATCTTTCTAAAGTCCTGTGGGAAACTGGTGTTGTTTTCCAGGTGAATGTAAAGAGAACTGTCTGCCGTTGCAATTCTTTCTGTCCTCTCCCATCAGACAAATCAATCTCCTCCTGATCAGTGGGGTGAGATGGACTGCTGGGCAGGGTGCTGGGAGCCAGCAGAGATGCCTTCTAACTGAGCTCTGCCATTGACCTGTTGTGATCCTGGGAAAGTTAGATTGTGGCTTGCTGCCACAGTTTTCCCACCATCCCTTTTTTTTTTTTTCCCTTTCCTTTCTCCTATTTGGGCAATGAGCTGTTTGGGAGAAGGAAATGCCTCTGATAATGTATATCCAGCATCTTTCAGAGTGGGAAAGCTACCACAAAACTAGCAATCAAAATGAAAAATCAATGCATAGAACTATCTTTTTTCTTCCTAGCAGGTGTAACATCTTTTCACTTTGTCTCTGGAAGAACAGGACTGATAATAACTGTGCATCTTTCTGTGCATTATTTCACAGAATGCAGTACTATGCATAAGTAAATTGTCATTATTATGTCTTCACAGACAGCAAGTGAGCCTGTGGATATCTAAAACAGGATAGAGAGTATGCTGTTTTCTGTTTTGCTTTCCAGGCATTTGATGTCAAGAACATCCCTTGTCAAGAACAAGGGAAAACTCAGAGCTGTGTCCTGTCTTCGATTTAAACAATGCAAGTCTTTAACAGCTCTGGTTTGTTTGGATTTAGAAATCATCTAACAGGATGACTTTTTGTCATGTGTTTCTGCAGTGATTTCCCAGGCTTTTGTACTGGGGTTGTTTGCTGATTTTTATTCTAGAAGTAGTCTGCATGCCATGTGAAGATTGTATCTTCTTTATGACTTTATCTCCATTGCTGGAGCCTAGAGAATGCTGTATCAGTAGGAACAGCATTATTTTGGTAGACTTTTTCTTTAAGAATACTTTATACTTAATTATTTGGTTTTGACTGGGTAAGTTGCTTTCACTTTGTGCCATTGTGTCTTTTTGTCTGTCAGAATATGTTCTATTTCCTCCACAAGCACTACTTCCATTGCTTTTCACAGAGTAGACCTAGTCTTTTTGGGGAGTGGAAAGAAGCATTGTGTAGAGTCCAAGTTTTCACAATGCAAAGTTGGTTGGCCTGCAACTGTCTGTGTTGGCGAGTGACAAAAAGAGCCGATGGTAAACATTACTTGAAAGAATAAGTTATCATTTATTGCACTGGTGTGTGCAACCTAATAGCAGAGTGTTGCTTCGTGGCCTGTTGCCTCAGGCTGGTAGGAGTTTAGAGTCAACTGAATGAGAAGCAAATTGGAAAGTTATTTAGCATGGGAGCATTGAACAGCACTACTAAAGAGGTGGTACTGTGGTGAGTTTTCACTTGATAGCATGTCTAAATCTTGTCTGCTGCTTCTCTGTGCATTGTGACAATTGAAACTGAATTAGGAGGGTTTTTTTTTTTTTCAAATCAGTTGCCCTTCTTTCTATAACTGTCCTCATAGAATACTGGGAGCTTAGAGAACTTTTCCAAAGACTAAATTGCATACAGTGTACAAGGATAATCCAAGCTTCCAAGTCATAGTCACATATGCTGCCTTCCTTCCTGAATGTGTAATGTTGCCCCATATTCTGCTTCCATGCCGTTTAGCTGGGGACCAAGCTTCCAGGAACAGTCTCCCAAAGGCGCGTTATTACACAGGCCTGAAACTGTGTTAGTAGGAGAATTGCATTACTATGAAATACATATCTTGGATAATTAAGAGGGGTTGGAAATAAATGAGCTGATAGGATTCCTTTTGCATTTCATTTGCATAGTTCTTTGATAACATTAGGGCATAAGAAAAAAAAAGCACCATGAAAAACAGTACATAACAGCACTTGCCTTTGAACCTTTCCAGAACAAAAATTTTACAGTAATAATGTGTGCCAAGGAAGAAAGAGGCAAGAAGTAGGTGTATTAACTGACTTGGAGAGTGTGGGTAGGCTTGAAATTTATAATGTTCTACAGATCTTGGCAGTTTACCAAGGATTCCCCTTGTCCCTCTGCTTTTCAACATGCATAAAGCCCATTGAGATGAGAAATAAACAGCATATTGCTATCAGACATATGGGATATGCTTAAGTAGTGAATTCAGTTTAAGATCCAGTTAAATGCTGCGGTGTTGCTGTGTTTATGAGAAAAGCTATAACCCTGTGTAAATGAACTTTCTGTCATCTGCACAAGAAGAAACAGGACAAAATACAGGGCCAACAATCTCAAATCTATTGACTCCATTTAAAAATGCAACGGTGCAAGTAGCAGTCTTAGAAATATTCTTATGCTTCTTCCTTGGGAGAATAACCAAGTTCTTTAATATGAATAGAACCATGAAATGAGGGAAAGAAAGGTGGGAAGAATGCATAAGAAATGACAAGTAGTTTGGAAATTTTGATTAATAAAATCTTAACGTTGTTGAAATGAAGGGAATGTATCGGTGAGCTCATTCCCATGGGGACAAGCTTACAGTGCTGACGTTTTCTTGTGGCCCCCATGCTGAAACCTAGTAAGAGGCAAACTCACTCCCAGCATGATGTAACCTTTTGTGTCTGTTGCTACTACTGTGCAGCTTCCTCAGTCCTTTGGCTCTGGAGACAGTCATCTTATGCTTAGCAAGATGCGTCTCAGTTGCCGCTGTCTCCATTGCATATTTCATATCCATACTTAACATTCTGGCCATGGGACACTTATCTTGTGATCCTCAGCTTCTGATATTTGGCATCTAGCAGTATATTCAGAAACTGCTGTTTTCAGTTAGCATGGGTTGGGTTTTGCAGTCTTGCAGAGCTTTTTAGATATCCAGATGGTAATTGACAACAATTCACCTGGAGAAACAAAGCTGCAAGAACCTCTGCCGTGCCGTGAGGATGGGAGATCCCATGATGCCACGAGTCCACACTGCACTAAAGCAGGGGCCTCATTCTGCATAAAAAGTGTTGTCTCAATGGAGTGGTGTTGCTGAGATATGGTGTCTGGATGGAGCCTTAATGTTTACAGCATTTGTGAAGTGTGCTGTGGGTTGGTTGGATTTGAATAAATTTTAATCCCAGGAGATTGAGTTCAGAGGGTTTCTCCCATCTATGATTTCTGCAGTTCTCTCTTCATGTTCAATCACTTTGCAATTTAATTATTACTCTTTTTAATGCAGAAAAAATTTTCCAAAGCAAAAGCTGGCTATGAAAATCTGAAGATTGATTTCCAAAATGGGAATGCTTAGCCATTTCATGTTATGAGCAAAATTATACCAGCGTGCTAATAGTTTGACAAGTCTGTTCTTGAACAGAGCTGTTAAGCAGATAAACAAAAAAAACCAAAAACTCGGCTCATGCTTATATGCTGTGCTTGTGATGTTTGCTTTTTTCCCTCATTCTGAAAATATTTTTAATGAAAAGAATGAGGCTTCAAAATATCCTTTACTTCTCTCATATAAATTAATGTCGTGCAGGCTTGCCCTCACCCCCCCCCCCCAGTGTTGTAGATGCTTAGAATATGAGTGCTCCATACATTATGAAAAGGGTATTTGGAGTAATTTTAAACAATATTTTGAAGTGACCACGGTTTAAATTTGGCCTGGGATACTGAGCAGCCCACTCTTCCCACACTGCAGTTCCCTTGCTTTCAGTCCCTTAGGAGGGTTATGTAGAAGCTTTTCCCATCCCAGAAGAAGCAAAGCGAAACATGAGCAGTTGCTGTGCTCTGCTGTAGCTGGCCCAGGTTTTCATAGGGACACTTATGGAAGCACCAGCAGGATCCTGTGAAGCTTCTGGGGAAGGATGGTTGGGCTGATGCACATTAGTCATCTTGAGTGGGCCAGTCTCACAGGGAGAAACATTGACTTGAGAAAAGCTGTGAAGCTGAGCCCTGGGAAATTTCAGGTGTCTCTGGAAATAGCAAGCCCACCAGTAGTTTGTAGATTTAAAAAGACAAATAGAGAAAAAATTTCATAAAATATGTGGTGTCTTGTGGATGTCTTGCTACTTTGCTCTTCTGTGTGCCACATTTTATGCTTGAGTATATTCTGCCTCCATTTTAGCATCTCCCCTTTGCTGCAGAGTGAATGGTGAACTGCATTTCACTGTTTTTTTAAGAAGTTTCTTTCTTCAGATGTCCTTAGTGTTATGAGCTTTTTGTCCTCTGAAATGTCCTTGTAACACTCGTATCTTTAGCATATTCTTTTTGTACCTCAAACTGTGCATCCCACGTCCTTGGGCCTTCAAGTTCCTTTGGCGGACCTGTTGAAAATAGAGGCAGAGTTGAGAGTAGTAATTTTTATGCCTTGATGTAAACCATTTTCCCCTCCTTCCTTGTGGGATGGTAAATTCTGAGGAGACGATCACAAGCCTTTGTCATTAGGCAGAGGTCCAGGGTGAGAAATTTGAGTTGAAAATCTCTGGGGCTTGCTGAAAGGCTTTGGTTCAAGAAGTAATAAGGTCAAGGTAAGGTCAGTCTTGGCTACTGCACACATGTTATGACCCTAACTTTGTTTCAAAATCGAAACCAGCTTGAGACCAAGCTGTAAAAAGAAATGCCTGCAGTAAAGAGAGTTTACAGAGCAAGCAAAAGCCTGAGAACAGTAATGTATTTATAGAAAGCATGTGGATTGGTTAGTAAGGGGAGAGTGCAGCACAAAAAGAGTTGTGAAAGAAAGCTGAGGTGGTCAATTCTGCAGCGTTTCATCCTTTTGAACGCACCAGCAATGCCTGGCCATTACCTCCATGGAGGGCACCATAAGACGTGAAGGGGTCAAGATTTCTCCAAAGACACGAGTGGTTTGGGGTGCTTCAGTTTTGGGGTGCCAATCTTGAAAGAATCTGTAACCAGATTAATAAATTAGTTCAGGAAAAAAATACATTGTTAATGTCCATCAGCTATAGTGGATACTACATATAGGTTTCTGTCTAGGAAACTTAGGTGAGGAGAAGAATAAAAGAACTGTGACTTTAGTGAAATGTTTTGTTGTGTTTTTATCATTACTTGCAATAAAAGTGATGAAATGTAGTGGGCATACCTCTTGCTGGAGAGCTTGACTGATGCAAAGAAGACCCTTTGGAGATGGTGCTTGGGAAAGTTATTGGGAGACTGGGCCGTTTGACTGGAAGTCTCGAGGCAGACTGCTGGGTGTTACGTGGAGAGCTGGAAAATACCAATATAGGGACCGTTTCTAAGTGCCTGTTTAGGAAAAAAAGTACAAACCAGCTAATTGATGTGTCCCCACTTCACGTAAACATATAGAGGAGAGAAAAAGGTTTTTGTTAGAAGTCAGCTGAGGTGAATTACAGCCCACCTGGAGTGGGCTGTAGTGCTTGGAGGGGCCTGTTGTGCTGCCTGCCTCCCAGCCCTGCAATCTGCATCCTGCCAGCTCTCTCTGTTCCGACTGCGGAACAAACCAGTTTAGTTTCCTGGACTGCAATCCCCTGCCCCACCCCACAGTTTGTTAACTATGTTAACTTTCTGCCATTTTCGTGATCTCAATCAGTTTATCATATGATACAATGAGTGCCAGAAGGAGCTCAGTGCTCCTGGGAGAAATATGTGACAGGAGGCAGAGGAAGGAAGGGTAGGAGCTCCCGGCTTCAGAAGCTGGGATCTATTAACTTGGCTCCAGCTGTACTGAGAAACTACCCTTATCATGGAGTAGCTAAAGAGAGATGACATCTTGTTCTTTTCTAGCTATTGTGAGACAAGTGAAGAGACCTCTTGCAGGTCTGATGCATCACTTGCAAAAACCTCACATTTTTTTACTAGTGAAGACCAAAACAAAGAGAAATGCCCTAAGCCCAAAGCATGGGCTAACACCCTAAGCATGCTTGCATTTATCTAGTAATATGCCACCCAGGTACCAGGCACTAGTGCATAGAAATAAGATACACAACACATGGAGTTTATCTGTTCTGACATGTTAATAAACTATCATTACTGACTATAAGCTTTGCTAAAGTAAACAGAAGGGAAGCTGTGAATATTATCTATCCGTACATGATAATCGTCATGTTAATACGGAGAAAAATAGGTTCTAAAATTTGTATAAGAACATTTTTAAAAAAATGGGCTTTTTAGCCATCTAGAGTATTTGTTGTTTTTTTTTCCTAGGACGTATGAGAAGGGTCTAGCACATTTGGGGAAAATCCAGTGACTCTTGTCCAAATGTTTTGCTTGCAGGGATGGGTGAGATGGTGGTGCTGACAGTTCTCTCTCTCTTATTCAGGGTCGGCATGTCAAAACGGGTCAGCTGGCAGCCATCAAAGTCATGGACGTTACTGAGGTGAGTAGAGGAACGTTCTGCTTTATTAGCAACATGGGTAAAATTTAGTATTTGAGAGATGGTATATGGCTTACCTCACATTTCTATTGAAGGGCATGGTTCTTGCATGTGAATGTTTGTTCTCTGCTTACAGGACCTGACCTCTCAAACCCATCTGCCCTTTATGAGATTTCTGTGTGCTGAGGCCTCTGGCCTTCACAAATTGCTTTGGCCAGTCCCAGGGCATATGAGTGCACACAGCACTCCCTTTTCAGAAATTTCTTAGAAGAGGGGGAAAAAAAAATCAGATTTCTCACTTTTTTTCTCTTAAATGTATCATGTTACTTTTGCTGAAAAGGAAGGTGAGGAGGCTGCTTGACGTAGAGGACAGTGTTCTCCCTAGTACATTTGCAGCCTACAAAGAGTATATGTTTATTCAAAGGAATGGGTCCAATAAAGTTCCAAGGAGCCTGAATGCAGGAACATCTGTAGGAATGCTGCAGGACTGATGAGCAGATTGCTAGCAGAGTTCAGCAATGTAAAGTAGTAGTAGTAACTGACCCACAGGGATTTACTGTGGAGCTTTTGATAGGAAAGAAGGGAAATGAACCCAGCCAAAGAAATAAAAAATATGTGCCTATATTTGAATCCTTAGGTGTCTTGCAGTTTATGCTGTTCAAAAAGCAATCAGTTTAAATTAGGTCTTAAAAACAGATCAAGAATAGCATGGATTTCTCCCTGTTGATTCCAGTTGTGGTATAGAGTTACATCCACTAATTAACACAACAGCTTCAGATTTAAAATTGAATGAGAGCCTCCCATGTGCAATGCTTGACTGATAATGCTCTTCTTTAGAGATGTTGTGCCTTTTCAAACTAAGTGTCTTATTCTTCTGAACTCCTCAATCTTACACAGGTATTCGGGTGAAAATTTTGTTTATCCGTGTGCATTATACAGGTCTTTGACAAGGCTGATTATATGAAACAAAACTCCTACAAGTGTATTGCTGCAAAATATTTTGTAGTTTAGTGTGTATATAGGTGCAACAAGTAAAAGTGGCCTTGGACACAAGGTCCTAGATGAGTGGTAGGATATAACAGGTAAATAGGCAGGCAAGGAAAAAACCAAGAAGGCAGGGTTAGGTCAACTGATAGGACCAGATAATACCTGATAGGTCTTATCTCTGAATCTCCTAGTGATCGATGGGCAGTGTGACTGCTGCTCTCTAACTTAAGCTGTTATGTCTGCCAAGAGCTAGATATTCTTGCTTTGTAAGATGGCCTGATAAAGATCAATTTTCAGCTGAAGTTTTTCAAAGGCTGCCTTCATGAGGCGGCAATGCTTTTTTTGCTGCAGTTAACAAGCAGAGAAAACAGAGAAAAATGAAGGTGTGTTGACACACAGTGAATGTTCTTTGCACAGCAAATGTTTCCATTTGTGCAGCAATTTTACATGGGGCAGCTTGCTGGACTATACATGACAAAGGCTTCTTCCATAATATTAAGATTGGCTCTACTGCACACTCTTTCTGTTTTTAATAGCATGTATTAATCACAAACACTTGTAATGGAGAGGTTGCATGGCAAAAGGAAAACAATTGAAAAATGCTGTCTATGGTATGGCTAAGCTCATGTTGCAGGACATGGCTTCAGTTTTGAAACTTTCTGTAATTTTCATCTGGTTTTGAAAAGCGAGTTGTATATTGGCACGGTCTCTCAAAAGCGCAGTGCTTTTTGAGGGGAATGAAGGGCAGTCAGAGAGAAGAGTTTGGAGATGTTAGCCCCATGCAGCTTAAAAAATCATTGTCATTCCTGGTAGTGGAGCCTCATGTGTTTTGCTTCGAAATAATGAGCCTGCAGAGGCTAAAAATGTGTGAATTCTTCCAAGTCATGCTAAATCAGCTGCGCTTTGTAACACCAGGTAAGGGTGATACTGTTGCATGGATCATTTTCTCAGGGGCAGATGTGGCCATAGGATGTTCCTGTCCAGTCTTGCTTGCTGGTTCCTTGCCTGTTTCCCAACACTTGTGCTGACATGACTGCCCGGGGGCCAGATGGTGACCTGGATCAGTGAACAGGCTGTGGTTCCAGTTTAAAAATACCCTCGTTCCTCTCCTTCCCCTGGTTTATTTATGAACTGGATTGGTTCATTGATCACTGATTAGCACGTGATGTTACCAACTGTTGTGTGATTGCTATGAAGAAGGTGGCATGAGACCAGAAAAGAGCTGCTGCTGGCCATCAGGGAGAAGGGGCAGTAGCTTAAATTGACATTTCTGCCAGATACAGCCATATCCTCAAGACATGGCTTCAGTTTCTCATGGGATGGTCCATGAACACCTCCTTTTGCTGGGAAATGATGCAGCTCCATCCTGGTTCTAGCTCACCTCAACTTACAGGGACAGTGGGAGGAGAGAACGTGGGGACAGAGAGGACAGTGACTGTCACCCTTAGCTCTGTCCCAAAAAAAATGCTGAAGAAACCACAGCCTCAAATTCACCTTCTCTGCTTGCTGTAAGAGCTACAGTTAGATGAACTGCTAATGTGTGCATGCCCATGGAGAAAGCAGCTTCAGTGGAAACGTTCACAAAACTGAAATTGTGATTTTTCCAATGAGTGACTGCTTGAAGCTGTAGGTGAGTTGTGCCTATGTGCATATTTTATTGGCAGTCTTATGCCTTTCTGCTTAAATTCAAGCAGGACTGTGAGGAATATCTGATTATTTTGATGCACCTGAGTTGAGAACAGACACAAGACTTTCTTCTGGGATACCTCTGATCCAGTGCTTGCTTTGCCAAATGCTTAACAAATTAGAAAACCTAATGTGTTTGCATGCTGTGTGGGCACACCCCAAATTTTCAGTTCAAGGCTGTGATTCTGCAGTTCACACATCGCTCAGGATCAGTGAAGTTAGGTGAGTTCTGGACTGTAAAGTTTTTAATACCCAAACAGGTGGGTTGTCAAAGTCAGAGTAAAGGCTTTCCTTTAAAAGTTTTTGTTGGCATGAAGAAAATGAGGTAGTATAATCTCTGACTAGAAATATTGGAAGAAACATTATACCTCTGTATTGTACATGGCACTGTGGAAATGCTGTTCATCCTTCTCATCTTTTCTTGTGGTTTTCTCTTTAGATTTTAATTTTGAAAAGAATGGTGGCAATCATGAGAAAAGAGGAGGTGGGCTGAAGCTATCAGCTTGATCTCTGAATATATTATGACTAGTTAGTACTGCTGCCTTAAATGTTGGGGGGGGTGTTGATGTGCATAAAACTTTACTGCCTCTTCTATTTTCCTCCTTTCTAAAGAAATTAAGAAAAGACTTAAAAGACTGTATGGATCTTTACAGATCTTTAGTTCTACAGCACTAAAGCAAGGACTAAGGGATCTGTAAGACCTAAAGATCTGTAAGTTTTAGTACAGAATGGTGCATATGTAGGTCCTATTTTCACTTTCTGAGGGCGAAGCTGCAGTGCATGTAGGCTGAAAAAAATTCACTGGACTGTAGAACAAATAAAACCAAAAAACCCACCAGTCTTCATCAATGGAAAGCTATTCTATTGTTGAAATGAGCCCAATGACCGTAAAAGGGGAACAATATGAACTATCAGTGTATATGCACATAAAAAATTGTTTTATAAAACGTACATACGTAGGATGAATTTCATGCTGCACACGTGTTGTGGGGAGGCATTGTTTGAGAGATTCCTGTAGTCTGTCGTTAATCTTTTTTTTTGTAGGGTCCCTGTTCCTTTTGTGACATTGTTTTGGAGAAGTCGGTGATCAGTCTGTGTTGACCCCTTCCACTCACTGAATATTAGGTTTCCATGACTGTAATATTTCTGTGACTCTTTACATTTGGTAGTCACTGTTCAGTTAAAGAATTGGTTTTCTTGTGAAGTAAATAACATTTAAAATCTTAGCAAAGCTTACTTGGCAAATCTGCCTGCACCCAAGCTGTTAACTTGCATTATACCCTAAAGCTTGACTCTGCTTAACTCCTTTGGAAGCTTTCCTTGCAGCTGCATGGTTGTTTCCAGTGTCACTTCTGTGTTCCGCTTCCAGCGATGCTTTTCTCTTTGAAAGCTTTAGTAACTGATTTTGAGGGAAAAATACAATTGCTTCTCTTCTGTTTGTTATAACCCCTGATACTGCTGCTTCTTCCTCCTACCTCTTCCCACACACACGCTTGGCATCCCTTGGGAAAGTTTTCCGCATGCCTTTTTTAATAGCAACATTTCTCAGCTCTTGTGCCCAGTGTTTCATGACTTGTCCAGTCTAGTCTGTGTAAACTTATGCTAAGTAAACAACTGAATACTGTATCCTGCTGATTTGTGAAAGAAGCTGGATTGTTTTTAGTGCTTGCCTGTCTTGCTGTTTCTGTACGTCCTCTGCAGAAAAATTAACAACCTCAGACCAAAACCTTCAGGCCTGCAGAGAAACATGGCACATCTCCCATACCTAGAACAGGAAAGGTTACCTAAATTACTCATTGCCATCTTCCTGACTCTGCTGACTGCTTATTTCTATTGCAATAGACAAGCCCCTTTGATTCTTGTGTGTCTCTATCTTATAGCCTACATGGTGTTATAAACTGCAATCTTGTGGATGAGGTGTCCATAGGACATCCCAAAAGCAGTATGAAGAAGAACCACAGATAGATAAAAAAGTGTATATTCCCACACAAACTGGCAGACAAAATGAGGGGAAAATAATAAACACCAAAAGTTTGCCCTAACTGTTATGTATGTTCTTTTATTCCCTGTGAAGACTGAAAGACAATCCATGGATTTTGATCTGTTTAGAGGGGGGAAAAAAAAAAAGTTGATGGCTCACTCTAGAAGATTGGGAAATGCAGATCCTTGCGGCCCTGTGCAACAGAACTGGGTCAAGCCAGTCTGGAGAAGCTGAATATGGGCCATCCTTTTAGTGCAGAGATATGAATGCGCTGCTTTACCTGGCTTAGTGCAGCTAAGTGCAGCTAACTGATTAACTACTTACACTGGTCCATGGCTGTATTTACTGTGAAGTCAGCCAAAGCAAACCTGAAGTCAGTAGTGACTTAAAGCCTTTGCCATGTTACTTCTTCTTATGAGTCACTTCTTAATATGAATGGAGAAAATGGATAAGGGATCTAAAAATCCTGATTGTTCCATGGGGAATACTGGCACGCTGCTTGCTTGTCCCTCAAATGTGAGGTTGCTTACTACTTGTCTGTACAACATTTTGTAGTTTTGGGTTAAACAGTTACTCGCAAAACAAAGAATCATTCTGTGGAAAAAGGAATAAATAGGAAAGGTATTTATGATGTGGGTAGCCCTGCTGTCCAGTCTGTCCTGAAGCTGATTAACCTCTGACCTCTTCTAGGGATTAGGTTAAAAAAAAAAAAAAGGAAAAGAAAAAAGCTGCTGGGAACTATCTATTACAGTTCAGAGGAAAACAGAGCTGGACAGAGTGGTCTCTTGAGCTGTAACATCTGGTTTGGGAGGAGGTCAAAAAAAGCTGTGATAGTCTTGCAGCCTTTTTTGAGCTGCAGAGCAGTTGTATAATTGACAGTTTCCCTCCTTAATTGCGATCCCTCACCTGCCTGTGCTGCATGCCATTGCCCAGCAGCTTGGCACAGTTCTTTCCCCTGCTTTACCGTGGAGCTGATGCCGTGAGGTTCAGCCCTGGGTGCTGTCAGGGACTGCAGTGCTGGCTGACATCTGTGTGGGACCAGGCTCTCCTGCAGCTCTGTGCTGCCTCTTTTTCTGTGAGACCTCTGTTTGGGTCAGCTGGGGGTGGTCCTGTCCATCATCAGGGTGATGCGGTGCAAAGGGCTTTTCAGGGGGTGCCAGACACATCACAACACCCTGTCCTTGGGTGGCTGGGCAGTGCTTAGCTTGCCAGCTCATAGTCATAACAGAGTAGAACAACATTTAACTCTGAAGAGCCTTTTGTTCTTACAGTCATACAAGGAACAGTGACCTTATCTCCCAGCACAGCAAATACAGTTAGTTAACACCTGGCTTGAGTCAGATCTGCAGTTTTTGGACATGATCCAAGAAATTTTCTGGAGCAGTGCTGGCTCCAGTTTGGATAAAGGGCAAACTTCCACTCTCCTCATCTGAGTACTTAGGTGGTTAGCAAGACTGCTGGGCTACAGAAGGTTATTTGGAAAAGGGAGGATGTCAAGTTTGATGCAGTTGCAAAGAGGAGGTTGAATAGGGAGCTTCACAGGTGGTTTGAGGTCAGGGCAGAAAGCTGTGGCTGTTATCAAGCAGGTTGGGAAATTATACTGCTGGAGAGAGCTGGTGTCGAGCACTAAGGCTCTGCCTTGCTGTGTCCCAGCGAAGAGCAACTTTGCACTGATACTGTGCGTGGGAAAAATGGACAAAGGGAAGAGAAGAAAATGGATGTAAAACATTCATACATGCACGCTTGTTCCTCTGTCTGCTTTTTTCAACATATGTTTTCCCCTTATGCAAGATTTCCACCTAAGTGGAAGACTGCATGCACAGCCTGTCGCCCTTGCGGGTATACTGCTCTGTATATTCTAATGTGCTTGTTTTGAAATCTGACTGTTTCAAGGCTGGAGGAAACAGATGTTTGCCATGAAGATCCTTGAGGGCACCGTTGGTGCCTCACCAGTATGTATTATCTGTCAAAGGCAAAAGAACTTTGGCTGTGAAGGCTTCATGGTGCTCGCTTAATAGGATTCCTGTTGCATGGCTTTTCCGCTGAGGCTAGGAGATGGCTTCATACTCAAGGTTGATTGTGGAACACTGTGTTGAGAAAGTGTAAAGAAAGCTGTATTGCCTCTCTGACTTCTCCTCCTCTGTATGTTTATGTCATCTGATGTGCAAGGTTTTTGTCCTGTCTAGAAGAAAATGTTTTGCCAGTACTCTGTAAATTGTAATGTAGTTTAGATAACACAGCCTTGAATTTGTGGCCACTTAAAGGGAACTTTGCTGTAGTTTGGAGTGTAGAAGAATCTCCTTGTTTTAGGAAGACAGCTTTAAAATTTTGCCTACCTGGCTGTAAGAGAACCGGATAACGCTCTGTTGTAGCTCAACAGATGATGCTTAGGATATACTCCTCAGCTGTGGCACTGAGATCTGTTGCTGCTTGTCAGTATGTGAGAGCTCCTGTTTAATACTGAGGCGTAATGGAAACAGCTGACTTCCATTGGCCAAAGGGCAGGATTGTGTATTAAGAAGATTTCTCTGCAAGTCTTGAGCTCTTTGGACAAGTCTGGACGTTTTCTTTAAAAATTTCTTTCCTTTGGTCTGATGGTGCAACTGCATGGACACACTCAGAAGGGAAGGATAAGTCATTTAAGTGAACTTATTGACATCTGTTACCACCCTTAGGCACTGTTTATCAGTCCAGGTGGCCAATACTCATGCATTTAGCTCTAATCCTGTGCCTGTTTTTCTTCAGTCTTTAGGCTTGGTACCTGCAGTCATCTGAAGACCTGCTGTTAGCATTGACAGAGAAGTCACTAATGACGATGTGATTTCATATGTATATGAATGACTGCTAGCATCTACCTATGTCAGGGAAATCTGGACCCTAATACTAACACTGGTGAAGGCTCAGTGTGGGTAGTGTGCAGATGATTTGAGCAATAATAGCTTGTGCAAATTCTAATGATAGAGCATTTCTTCTGAGCTGAGGGGAGCGTTTGTGCAGGTGGCCTCGATCTGGGTGATTTGCCGCTGCCTACCACAGTGCTGAGCTCTGTTTGTCTGAGCTGTCTGAGAAGATTTGAGTTCTGATGGGAAACAGAAATGTTTTGTGTGCAGATAATAGCAAAAAGTATGGGGCTGCATTTTATATCATTTCTGTCAGACACACAGCACAGCTCAATTTACCCCCAGTGAATCAGACATATTGTCTGCTGAAAGACAACAAGGCAACCTTGTCAGTACGGTGTTAGAGCATATGTGCTCTTGCCAGTTAGGGAAAAGTAAAACCAATGAGGACTGTGACAAAGCATTGTGCCTTCATTTTACCAAGTTTCCAGGCTGAATTTGGCTCTTGCATAGGCAAGCAAAAGATCCCAGGTCCAGTATGAACTGTTGTCTTTCAGAGGTGCACTTTAAAATCTGGCTTGGGCATTAGGATCAAAGTCAGGGTAATTAATTCTCTGTTTATGTTAAAGGGGATATATCTGCTTGAAATGTAATCTTTTTTGACTGCGTTTAATTGTAGTTTCATAAACCACACCTGCCAGTGGGCTCCTCCTGTTTTTGCTACAACATTCCATATTTTTATCTTGACTTCCTAAGGAAATGAGGCTTCTTGGTGATACTGAGTATGTCCTGTCTTCTTTTCTACCAAATAGCTTTTGGATCTGATGGTCAACTTTAGCCAAGTTTAATGAGGAGAAGAAATTCTGAAGATACAAACTCCTGACAAGTTATGTGAAAACTGGTACAGTTTTCTCTACACAGAGAAGGGGAGGCTGAAATTTATAGCCTCTGCTTTGAAAATGGTAGACAGACTTTAGCACCTTCCATTATCAGTCAGCTGACCACTGTTTTGCAGTAAATCAGGTGGAGAAAGTAGATTACTTCTTTTTCATTTAAGAAAAAAGTTCTGATACTTCACTTCTTGTGAGTACTGCAACTATAGGAATGTCTGCAGGGTAGCACATATAAACTACTTTCAAGCATTTTTAAAATCTCCCTCTGGTTCTTTCTTTATGGTTGCACAAATCTGGTATTGTACATTTGAGATTACCCTGTGCTATCTCTCTCTCCTTTTTTCTTAATATGCATATGCATATATAAACATAAACCAGCACTGTTACTTTCCAACATTTAATGAGTCAAAAATGTTTTCTCTAAGTCGCTCAACAGTGCTCCTTTTGGGAGACACGGTTTTAATGACTGTGCATGGAGTTGTTGGCTGAAATTGTCTTCAAGCTCAGCTCCTACATCTAGCAATTATGGTAGCAAGTGCTAATGCTCAAATACCTGGGAATTCATTATACTCTAAGCTGGTTTGTAACGATGAGAAAGGTTGCCCTTGTGCCTAACAGGAAAGCGTTCTTCTCCCACTGTTCCCAATCTCTTAAATATGCAATGGGAAACACACAGCTGAGCTAGTGTTAAAAGAGCCCTGAGGATGCTGTGCAAACTTGTTCAGTTAATCAGTGTAGGAGAAGATGCTGTTTGTCTCCAGAGCCTAGAAGTATCTCATGTCCTTTCCAACAAGGGTCCAGTGTACATACCTCTAGATATAGAGTAGCCTTTCTATCACAGAACACTAAATAAAGTGCAGAGAACACTCTAAATGGAAGTGCAAAAGTGTTGTTATTAAATTGCAAAGATTGGTGCTTCATAATAAGCACACAGTTTATTTTGTTCCCCTGTGCTTGCCATCTCTCTTAGCAAGATTAGAGCAGTGGGAGTCTGGCCATGGAGGCACCTTTTTGTTCTGATGTTTCCCTGTTTTGGGAGGGAAACATAATTTTGTCCCTGCTGATTATTTTTTTTTTTTTTTTAGTGTGAGGCTTTCTTTCTTGAATGTTTTGTTCTGAAAGTTGTCTGTGAGAATTGATCAACTTATCAGCAGAAGTGTTACTGTTCCTGTGTGAGTAGCAAACACACGGGTGTTGTATTTTGCCTCAGATCCACTGGGTAAAATGGTAGTTTCCTTACCCAGCACATCACTGGTGCAAAAGATGTGGTGAGGGTTCAACAGCCTGCTCTCTTTTGCACCTCATTCTGTAGGATGATGCATCTTTCTTTCTGCCTAGTGGAGTGGTCAGTTCCAGAAGTGAGCTCAGCTTTTTTGTGTGTTGTTTGGTGTATGAGGTGTTTCTGCAGTGTTTCACTTCAGCAGGGATATTTTCCACTGTAGCACCTTCTTCCTGAACTGAGTTTTAGTGTTTGATTCTAGAGCGGGTAAGAACTAAGTGGAAATCCTAGTGTAAATGCAGCAGCTCATGGACCTTCAGATAGCCATTACCAGGCTGGCAAAGCACCTGGGCTCTGCCTGCAAGAGAAAGAAAGGAGAGCATCCATGATCCCTGAAAATAATTTTCTTATGTGGAATATTTTATGGAATGGAAATGTAATTGGGCAGAGAGACCACAGGCAGCAGGGAGGGAGAACATTCCCGTGGCTGGCAGCTGGCTGCCTGACCCCCCCTGTGCTAACCTGTCCTCCTGGCCAGGGCTGCAGGCAGACACGCAGCCCTGAGTCACGGCTGTGGAAACAGTGATGCAAAGGCAGCATTATTAAGGAGGGTTTTGTTTGTCTCTTGCACATTTTACTCAGTAGCCGTTTCAGTAGCATTTATTGGTGTTGCCTCTCTGAGCCCGTGGGATAAAACTGTTTTTATAAATGAGTTTGTTCGTTTCCATTCTGAATTTTTCTTTTTACTTCTCTTACTACACCCCTTTGCAACAATTTTTTAAATGTAAAGC
Source organism: Platyrinchus mystaceus (assembly GCA_035041135.1). NCBI lineage: Eukaryota > Metazoa > Chordata > Aves > Passeriformes > Tyrannidae > Platyrinchus > Platyrinchus mystaceus. The sequence goes on from JAWWLV010000001.1 coordinate 87,649,411, forward strand.
CTTGCATCAATTAAAAAATTACAGAGTTGCATTGGTTTATAGATCAGAGGGGGCTGCATGATCAAACAAGTCCCCACTCAATTTGAGTCCCTGAGAGATATGTCTGTTCCTATTTCAGGATTGCTCTTGCTCCCCAATTCTGATTAAAAAGTTTGGGAAATTTACCTAGCCTAGTCTTGATTTGCAACACCAGTTGTTAGAGTTTGCACTGTTCATGTAAAAGTGGATGGATCAGCATGTAAATGCAAACTCATTCTCTGTGCCTGCAAATGTAAACAAACTGCTTGTAGATACAGGAAAGGATTTCTCCCACTGGCAGGAAAGAAAGGAGGAATTAGTTGCATTTTCTATTTGTAAATGTTCAGATGGCATCCTTTTGTGATAGCAGTGCTTACTCCTGACTTAAGTGTCTATGGCTTTTCCCAATTTTCTAGTTACTTCTCCCTTGAGATAAGGTTTTACAATACAGCAAAGACAATTTGATATGTGGCTGTACTGCAGGGTCAGCCCTGCCTCTCTTTTCCTCCCTTCCAAGCTCCCTTTGTACCAGCATCTATCTGGTCCCATCCTTCAGAGCTCCACTGGCAAAGTAGAGGTTGGTGGTTGGTGCGATTTTTGGTGTTTTTTTCCCCTTCCCCCCCCCTTTTTTTTTTTAATACAGATTAGCTTTCTGCTGGTTTTACCCTCCTAAAGCTGGGCAGGATAGTGTGTGAGAGGGACCAGGCAGGTCAGGGAGTGGGAAAGGAAGCATCTGGGAGCTGGCCTGCAGCAGCAGCTCCACAGTGTTACAGTCCTGAGGCTGCCCGAAGAACCCACGACCATCCCTTTGCATCCCAGAATGAAAGTCAGCTGCAACACCTTTCCAACATTCTGGCTTCATCTTTCTTGGCCACCTGTGGTGGCTGCCGAGGAACTGTTTGTAGTGCTCCACACCTGAAGATTTAGGAATAAAGAATGGAGGGTAAAGGTCTTCTGCAGAGATTCCCCCACCCTCTGATTCCTTCTACTGTGCAACAGTTTTAGTTGCAAGTATTTTTAGTCTGCTTGCTTGCCTCAGAAATTACTTCACTTTCTTCTTTGGACTATTTCCATAACATTTATTGTGATTCTGAATTCCTGCGTTCAGGATAATGTCAGAGCAAAGAATCATTGTGTGGCAAGCTCAGTTCCAATGCCAGAGCCAGAAGGCCTGTGATGAGGATGTGATACCAACTACCTCCAATATGGTGACCTGTGGGAAACTGGCTTATCTGAATCACATTTTGGACCATGCCTGACGTTTGCAGGCAAAGAGCCTTGTTAACCCTGAGTTTAATGGTGCTTTGGTTAGTGAATGGCAAAAGAAAACAACCCTTCAGTGGGCTAATCCAGGAGGCCAAAGTAGGTCTACCTCTGAAAGGCATCTGTTTGCTTTAAATGACATTTAGAATCAAAAGCCCAGCCTGCTCTTGCTGTATGTGCTTCCATTGCTAATTCACTGAATGTCACCCATTCTTCCTCCATATATTAGATAGGATTTAAAACAGCAGTTTCTTTGGCAATAAAGTGGTCTTAAGATATATAAGGTGTTACAGCAGAGTTCGCTGTGCGAAACAATGCTCATTTTAACGTAGCATACGATGCATCTAATGATTTGCCACTTTGACATATGAAAAGCAAGGCTGGAAGAGATCTATAAGATCATCCAGTCCAACCATCCACCCAGCACTACCACTGTAACCCTTAAACCACATCACCCAGCACCATATCCAGATGATTCTTGGACACCTTCAGGGACGGTGACTCCAACACCTCCCTGGACAACCTATTCCAATGTCTGGCCACTGTAACAGTGAAAAACATTTTTCTAATATCTAATCTGAATCTCCCTTGTCTCATCTTGAGGCCCTTTCCTCTGGTCCTCTCACTGCAGGCATGGAGGAGAGACTGGCCCCCCCCTCACTACAAACTCCTTTCAGGTTGTTGTAGAGGGTGATGAGGTCACCCCTTGAGCCTTCTCTTCGCCAGGCTAAGCAAACCCAACTCCCTCAGCCATTCCTCATAAGACCTGTTTTCTAGATCCTTCATGAGCCTTGTTCTCCTTCTCTGGACATGCTTTAGTACCTCAATGTCCTTTTTATATATTTTAGATAGCTAGTTCTGTAATAGGTGAATTTCATACAGCTGGTTGATAAAGCAGAAGCATGCAATTCAGTGACTTTAGGCAGTGTGTTGCCATTTCACAGGAAAGACCTCCAGACACAGCATCCCTCCCTGAGGCAGTGCTGAATCTGGAGGGAGATGAAGACTGACTGGCAGTTAATAGGAAATTTTCATAGGAAAAAATGAAGATGTTTCTTCTACTGGTCTTCTCTGCAGCTTGGTAATGCATGGGATGAATATACTTGTGGAAACTCGAATATTCAGAAGCTGTATATTCAGTGGAGAGCAGAGGTTGTGCCTATTGCTAAGGATCAATATAGATCAAAAAAGTTGGAATTCAGTGTTTGAGATGGGGGGAATAGAGACATTTACTATCAAGCCTATATTCATAGGAATTTTCCACTTTTTTTCCCTGAGTCTTGATTAAGAAGCACTCAGGATTGATTGACTCCTTTTTTGGATTAGAGGTCTAATCCATGATTGTTCACAAAGATACCCATATTCATCAGCCTTTGGAGGACAAATGGCAACTTAGAATGTGGATAAACTGTCATGACCACTCTGCTTAACATGGTTCCACAAAGTGTTCTGTGCTCCTTGAAACGTGGACATGTTGACCTGGTGTGGCTGATAAAACAGTGACCTCTTATGCAGATGTTGATCTGCATTTTTTGCTCCTGATTGCACTCAAAGCAAATACTTCTGTAACTGCTCTGCTTTTGGCCATCACTAGAGGGCTTCAGAGGGAGAAACCTGCTTGCCTTCCACATAATGTCAAGAGCCAGAAGTTTCTTCTGAAACCTGGTAATACACAGCATTGTAACAGAGACCTTTGAGTTATACTAGTAGAAGCTTACTGGTATTTAGCAGGTTTTTTGCATCTTCCATTCAGAGAACTTCTTTCATCATTATTTTTTTTCTTTCTCCTTTTAAACCTTCTCTTTGAATCATCTTTACAAGATGAATGGTGAAACAGGGCCTTACCTGGCCCTACAGGTGTGAGGTGAGTAGGGCCGGTGGGCAGATAATAGCACTTACAGGGGTTTGCCGTGCCCTGCACTTCCCTGATGGTGAAGTGACTGGAACATACAGGTTTGCACGGGCATGGGTCCGTTCTCCAGGCCAGACTGTACTGTTCACAGTGGGGAGAGGTGGCCAAAACTGGGTCATGACTGTTGCATGGCTGTACATGCTGTGGTTCCTGGGGGAAAGTCTCTGCTCACAAACTGAAGGCTTGAGGGAATAAGGGATGTATTGTATGAAAGACAACTGTAGCTGGGATGTCTTGCTTTGAAGAGGTTTGCCAGTGAGTTGGAGAGCTGCCCTCAGCCAAGCCCACTTTCCGTCATGAAGTTTTATAGGTCATGAAAAGCAGCAATGTCCGTTTTTTTCCATCGTGCCTTGCCTTTATGTGCAGCAGCACACATGCACTGCCATCATCCCTGTGCTTTGGATCAGTGGCTCAGCGTTAGCCCAGGGAGACTTGTGAGTGCCTCGATTTTTCTCTGTGGTGTGGGAACACTGAAGCACATAATGGCTGCGATTCAAAGAGAAATGCTAGCTCTTTGCTACTGATCACTTTGGCAGAAACCCCTAGATGCTCAGAGACTACAGATGGAGCTGTTTTGGGGAAGAGTTTTTTTGTTAAAAAGAAAAAAAAAGAAAGCACACCCGCAACCTTAGAATTTCATAATCTTATTATTAGTGATAGTAGTATTAGTATTATGTTTTTCTATCTTTATATTAGCCTCCCTATTCTTCCTTTTCCTATTCTACACCCCTGACCTCTCACTTTTTAATTCATGCCAGCTAGAGCGCAGCTAAAAGCTTTTCCTAGTGGTACATTATTTGTTAGTAAACCAGCAAAGACAAGCTTAACCAATTTAACCAGCAGTTTCTGCGACACTTTTCTTTTTGAGTGCGCTTTGGGATTTCTCCATGTGTATGTTGGAGGGACCAGTTTGCAAGAAACTGCAGGAGAGGAGCCTCCAGCCATGACAGGCTTTGTTCAGATGCCTGTAGTCTGGCAGAAGCTGACCTCTGCAACACATGGTCTTTCACTTAGCTGCCTCTATCTGACTATTGGAGAGGTCCAATTTGCTGTGTGTGGGATTTCTGCTGCTTCCATGCTGCTTGGTAGTGTTTCCAAACTGAACAGCGGATCCTTGCCTTGATGGTGGAGCTGGAGCTGGCAGGGTTGCTGCAGCCTGTCCCTTTGTGCATGACTTCATTGTCCCACAGCTCTTCTCTGAGCAAATCCGGTGCCTTGAACCTTATCCTCCTGAATTTTGAATCTCTCTCCAAACAGTCTAGGTTTCCTCCTTCGGATGTAACTGCATCCCTCCCTCCACCCCCACCCCTCCTCAGCTTTGGCTGGGCTAATTGCTCTTTGTTTGGTTTCAAATCAAGTGCGATTAAGGGAAGGTTTCTTCAGACTGCCACTTCATCGTGTTACCAGACAAGCATAGTAAAAAGTTGTAATATCTGTTGGGGTAAATACCCTGAGCACAGAATTACAAGCCCTTTCCTGCTCGTGAGTCATCTTCCCCTGAGACCCTGTAGTGATAGCATTACTTTTATTTTAATGGAAAAAAGTCCCTGAGAAGATGACCAGTTATTTATCTAAACAGGAGAGGCGATGTTTTTTTGTTGTTTTATTTTGGGATTTTTAACTGCCAAAATTTAAATATATCCTTAAGGAAGGCACTGCTCGGGCAGGCTGGGGCATAGGAGATGTGGTAGCTACTGGAGGCTGGGGAAACCAAACCAATACTTTTTCTGAGGGAGATAAGATTATATTATGTATTGGAGGGTTTCAGTAAAATGTGTTAGGCCTGCATTTATTTTACAGGCAAGTTGCTGCGTTTCACTTTTTAATGGGGGCTTGTGCTACAGAAGTGGGCTATGCCTGTCTGAACTACCTGCCTGAGAAAAGAGCCCCCAGAGCAGTTCCCAGCAGACTCACCCCGCCCCCCTCCACCTTTCCTCACCTTTCTCTTTGAACCTGTATGATGCCCAAGGAGTGGAATAAACAAAGAAGTGAGTCCCTAGCCACAAGTCTGAAGGAGAGATGTTTCCCCTCATCTCTGCCTCAGGATGGGATTGGCTGCAGCCTGGATGAGGTGGCGGATGTGCTTTTCTGCCTCTTCCATGACTGGTGCAGGGCTTTTTCTTTCTGGGTGAGGTAGTCTGGCCTCCTGAGTTTCTCTTACAGACTTGTGGTTGATATAGACCCTGTCACAGGAGAGTTTTGGACTGAGTAAAGCTCATTTTCTTCTTATCAGCACCCAGGTGTCGGTGCCTGACTCCCTTGTTCCTGGTTGGACTGCTTTCTGCCTGCTCTGCACACACATCTCTGGTTTTAAGTAGCTGTCTGACAATTTAGTATTTCAGCCCCTGCAGCCCCACAGGTCCCCTCTGCTGGTCGTGTGCAGTTGTGACAGACAAGGCAAGGCTGGCAGGTAGGTCTGGCAGGAGGCCCTGCAGCATGGGTGCAGGAAGGCAAAGAGCAGCTGAACCTCACTGGGAGCTGGTGTTGGGGATAGAAAGTGGACTTCTGTCCCTAAACTCCTGCCGGTGCTCTCAGGGTTTCAGCTCAAGAGTGAGAGACTTGTGCTGGAATCTGGGCTGTTTTTTTTTAAACTGTAGAGTGAGATGCCGTAGCAGCTCTGATTTTTGAGGTGAAATACCTTTTAATAAATGCTTGCCTGTTCGCAGCCCAGCAGCAAAACCAAAAGTTTACTGTAGTATTAGGACCATTTTATATTTTCTCCAGTCCTATTTTCTTGGCTGTTAATCATGGTCTCTTTGTCACCTGCCTAGCTAAGGGTAAATGCAGCTGGGGTGTAATATTGTTTGCAAGTATTTGTTGGTTTTTATTTATCCTGATGAAGGCAGAAGGGCTTTTCTTTCCAGGCAGGTAAATAATTAGCTGGCTATCTGCAGTCTCCTCGCTCAGAGAGCAGGAGGAAGGTAGAGAGGGGACCATGACACCCCATGTAAGAGATGGACATGGCTCTGTTCATTGTTAATTCACTCCTGCAGCACCGCTCAGCTGTGAGGTTTCCAGGCGTGCTTGGCAGCACCGACAACAAAAACATCTGGTCCAAGAATATAGCTCCCTTCTGCTGGCAGCTGCATGAAAATGATTTTGTACATTGTGGCGTAATGCCAAATGCACTTAACTTGTACGCTAAAGTGTGCAGCCTTTATAGAGCTTTGGCAGTGCAGGGCGATTTTAAATGCTGTGCATAAGTCAGCGTTAATCTACCAAAGAAAATCAAAACCTCAGCAATTGATTTTATAAAGAGCTCGCTTATCACGTGTGCCCAGACGTGGCTATACCTTTGTACCTGTCTAACAGCTGTTCCTGTCTGAACACAAAGGAAAAGCCTTTTAGTCACAGCCCTGGTTGTCATGTGCCCTCCATGAAGGTTTGGCACAAACACAAAGGGAAATTTGCCCCTCTCAGACATCCCTGAATTCCTCTCGTCAGCAGCTGCATTTTTCTGTTACTGATAGAGGCTGTCTGTCTCCCCTCTTGTTTTAGAAAGGACCTGGTGTGTGCTGAAGAAAATGTTAACTGTGAATGAAGTAGCTTGTGTGTCTGCTGGTAAATTGTAATTTGAGTGATTGGACCCGATAATTACAGACATCATCATCTTGTCCGTCAGTTGCAAATCATTCCGTAATGGATTTCCCTTTTTAAAGAGAGCTTTATTTCTGAGCACAAGTGTATTTTAGAGGTAAAATATAATATATGTATTCCTTTTTGCTTTGAAAACCCTTAGGGTTATAAGCATGGATCTCATCTGTACATGAATAAGCAAGTTGGAGAGGTCTTTGCTCCAGAAAAGCCACTCTCAGCATGTATATTTCTAGTTATTTATTTTCTGTTTATTGCCATGGAGTTAGCTGAGCTTAGTGTTGCTTTTTCACCCCCAAAGCTGCTGTTAGGTTGTAGGTTTTGGAAATGCTGCAGAAGAACAGGTAGGAAAAGAAACCCCGGATCTGGTCTGGCATCAGTCATGGGCCTGGGTTTATACTTTGCGGAAGGAGCCCATTCATCCCCAAGAAGTAGCAGGTGGTTTGAGGACTTGGACAGGGTGTTTCAGTAGGTGTATGCAGGGCTGATGGTGTCACAGATACTGACCTGATGTTAATTCTCTGCTCTGTTACTGCTTTGAGGAACAATTCTCATCAGACCAGAGAGAGAAGGAAGAGAGGGGGGAGATGGTGGCAAAGGGAAGAGGAGCAAGCCCTCACCCTGCTGCTGTCTTGAAGCAGTCTTTGCTTGCAGTGTTGGCGAAAGAAACCAAAGGTATTTTCTGGGGTATTTTTAAAATTGAAAATGTAATTTGACAAGCCTGTAGGGCTTGGTCTGCTCTCCTCCCTTTTCCTCATCCCAGCCACCCACAAGTCTGCACAGACAGTATTTATTCACCCTGTTCCTCAAACACAGGATGGTGGGCTGGTGTTGTAGCTTTCTTTGTGATCCTTTCTGTCCCTCATCAGGTGAGAGGAACGGGCCTTTGAACCTCTTGAGTCCTCCCTGTTTACACCTGGCTTTTTGCATTTGCAGTATTTTCTCTGCGTAAGGCAGGGTAGAAAGCTGCAGATTACTGACAGAGGCTGAGCAGTGACTAATATTGGACCAGAGGCGCTGAAGTGTTTAACCTTTAGGCAAAGATTAACTGAAATTAAAACTTGTAAGGACTTGTGCACTCACACTGTGTCATTCAGTCGTGTTGGTAAGACACATGTACAGATTGGATGATTCCTTTTATTCCTGTGTAATTTACATATTTTGGCTGCTTCACAAAAGAAACCTTGTGTTAAATAAGTCAGATCATGATCTCACACTAGTCCTTGCTTACAAGAAGTTTTTTGGAAGGTGTAGCATAGCCCAAAATTTTGAGTTTTCCTTTTGTGGGTGTAAAACAGAGCATAGGTTACCGGCAGCACTAACAACGGGCATTAAGCATGCCTGTTGCTCCTTAAGCCAGTGTATTACCTTCAGTGTTTGAGGATGTGGTGGCTGTCTGTTCAATGTTGTTTCATCTGGCAGTTGTACCTCAGAGAGATGTAGACCACTTTAGAAAAGAAGCATTAAATCTATTTCTTTGTGGTGGGCTAAGTGAAGTATGCCACTTTATAAAAGTGGATTGTGGGGTTGCAGAGAAAATGTGATTTTGTTTTCTAGGCTTTTCTTGCTCATTTTCTGACATAATGCAGGGCTTTGTTAGTGTTGCAGACGGAGTTTTAAATATTTGGAAGGAAAAATTATGGCACTCGCAACATTTTAATATGGAGAGTTTCCTTAATTAAAGCCTAGAAGATTTAGGGAATGTGGACAGATGAGGGATTAGCAATATGCTACAAAGTTCCTCTTGCACATACCAGTTTATTTGGGTTCAGAAGCCAAAATCCATAAGAAATTTTTAGTCTTCTGGCAGCTGTTTGCTGGCTTTAACCATTGATGCTGCTAGTAACCAAAGCCTGGATTCTTTCTGTTGAATTTTAGGCACGCGGGGGTTGTGCTGAAGCCTAGAATGTAGGTGACCTGGGCATCTGCAATTTAGCATGGGGGGAAAGGTGCCTGTGAGGGGACAGGTCTGTCCACCTGAGGTGGTATTCATCCTATAGAGGGGTAAAAATCACTGGTGGGACTGTGTCTCCTGGAAGTGTGCGGTACTTGCTTTGAGGCTGTCAGCTGTGGCAGCTGTGGTGGTGCTTGTTTGTGCTCCCCAGTTTTGGTTTGGGTGGTTAACTGTTTGTTTGAATTTTATTTTTTAATGTATGATTGATTTTGGAATACCACTGCCAGCCTGCCCCCTCTGCTTTGCAAATCTGTCTGTTTGCTTATGGCCTACATAATATAAGGTACTGAGCAGTGCCAAACCCTTCATCATTGTTAGGCAAAGAAATGGTAGCATGTGATGGAGTTGCTGAGTTTCTCTTGTAAGCTACTTCTCCAGACCCATCTCTTTTTAATAAAGGATCCTATGTGAAACAGCCTCAAGGAAAGCCAAACTGGGATTACTTTTCCTTCCTCTCACTTGTTCTGTTCCTGTTTGGGTGTGCATGGTGATAGCTTTTGTGTTTGTTATCCCAAACTGTTGGGATATTTTATGTCTTTTAGCATTTGGGTTTCTTTCCATGTATGAAATGAAAGAGGGGTTGTAAATAAATTCCTCTTCCGTTTTCATTTACAGGACTTGTTGGTCATTGTGGGTGTGAGGCTGTATACTGAATTAATCTGTCCTGTGAGGGAATTAGTGTCTCCATGTAATTGTAGGTTTTCATGATGTATGTACTAGAAGAACATTAGTGTTATGTTAGGACTGCTATTTTTAATATATTTTATCTTCTCAGCTTACATTTCTGCTTGAGTGTCACAAGCCCCTCCTCCTTGCACACCAATGCATAGGAAATCTATGGTGCATAGGAAATCTGCTTTCAGTCATTTCAACCTTTTGTTTTCTCTCCTCTCTCAGATGTTTGCCTTCTGCCCCCCTCTGAGTTTAAAGCTTAGTCTCAAACCAGAACTTCAGTTTCTTGTTGAATCTCTCCATCTGCATGAAACCTGCAGGACTTGGGAGCCTTTTCCACCTCCCAGGTCCAAACTGTGGCCCAGCAGTGTCTGGACTGCACATGCAGGGAGGGACCCACGTGTTGATCCCCTTTGGGAAGGAGATCTGTCTTCCAGGTGGGAGCAATGGACCTTCGCATTGTCCAGGGGAGAGCAGCGACCAGGCAGTGGACAAATGCTTCCCTTGTCTCTGTCACCCCCAGAGATGCTGCTTTCCTTGGCATCAAATGCACACTGAGATTGAAAGCAGAAAAGCTGTGCAACTTTTTGGCATTATGCATTAGTCTATTTTCTCTCCAGTATCTACATCTCCTCGTATTGTCTGAGCCTGGAACTTTGTGTAAAGGAGATTGCTATATTTTCTTTCCTTCACACACAAGCTTACTTTTCATATCTGCTAGCAAGGGCTTGTTCTAATTACAAGAAATCTGAGACTGGATGTAGAATTGTATGGCAACAGGCATATTTAGTTTGAATAATAGTGATGAAAGTAGGGTACTAAACATCCCCTTTTTTATGAGAGCTCTGACAGTATAAGGTTAGCTTGTTGCATAACCTGCAAGTAATTTAGGCTTGATGAGGGTGGACAGTTGAATTGTAACTGGGACAAACATGCAATCCGAGCAGGAAACTCTTTTAAGTAATCATATCTAGGATTGAGGGACTAGCGTTGGAAATGGTTGAAGGGATTTGCCCTTAGGTTTCTCTTCTGGTTGTCTTTGGAAAAAGCCTGTGGCATCCTGGGGTTTTGCCGAGGGACATCAGCAGTGGTGCAGTTTCTGTGCCTTCAGAGCAGCTCATTGAGTGACCAGTAAAAGCACTGGAGGCACATCAGGCAAGAAAGAAAATATTGTTGTCGGAGTGACTGGCAGAGGAGGTGGTTTGTGGGGAGACAATAGACAAGTATTGTTTTCCCATGGTTTTTGGCTCCTTCCTGCCTGCACGTGATTCCATCTCCCGTGCCTGCACAATGCTGCTACACAGGCTCCTTCAGGCAGTGCTGGGACCCTGCTGAAGAGCTTGCCCTCCCTCATGCCTTTGTCCAGTTAATTTAACTGTCGCTTTACGGCTGCAGCCTCAGCGATGGCACTGCTGCGAGCAACTTGGCTCGTTTTCTCCCTTGTTTCAAATGGTGCCTTTAGCATGCAGTAGAGAGGGTGTTGTGCCAAGGGGAGACAAAGCAGCTTCTGTTTTGTGTGTGTGTGGAAGTGTGTTTCTCACCTGCTTGATGAAATGTTGCCACTGAAGGTAACCCGAATGTGGTCATAAGGACAGCACTGTTCTGCCAGCCAGTCTTCATGAAACTAAGGGTTTTTTTGACCCTTGAAAAAGCTTCACAGCCGTCTTCTGCAATTACTCTGCCTGAGCAGTGCTGCCGGTTTGCTGTTTCTGGCAGCATGGCTCTGTGCTGGCAGCGTCAGCAGCTCGGAGGCTGGTGGGCAGCTCACAGCGACAGGATGGGTTTCCAGAAAGCTCACAAATGGTAAAGCCCATGAAAGGCTTGCCCTGCTTGGGCTGCATTTGTGAACAAGGGGCAAAGTCTGAGGCACCCTCACACCAAGGGGGGGGGGTTGGAGGGCCAGGGTGATGCTCACCACCTGTGCCACTGCTTGCTGGGTGTCTAGTGTTCCTTCAGTGTCACTGAGTGTGTGGCATGATAGATGCCTTTTCTTAAGAGTGAACATTCTGAAGGCCTTTGAAAAAATCTATGTTAGGGAAGGACTTGAAGGACAGTGCAGAGAAATTAATGTGCTGATGCCAAGGTGGGGAGAGTCTGTGGGTAAAGGGTCTGTGAAAAACAGACCTTGCACATGAAGTGAAACAGGCACAGGGAGTGCTGGGAGTGAGGAGGTAGCAGAGGAGAGAGACAGAAGGGGAATAAACTTGCATGAGGTCTTTAGCTTGAGGGTGACAATGCTCAAAGGCTTGTAAAAGACTCTCAAGAAATGGGATGTAATAAGAAAGTTGGAGGCTCTTGTATATTAAGATTAAGGAGGAATTGTATACGGACTCGTTAAGTGTTTACTGCACCTCTTGATCAAAGTCTCTTCTTTAGACTTTCCCTCCCAAGAAAACTGTGTTCGATATTTCCTCTTAAAAACTATTTTATGCTGTATTCCCAATTCCAACACTCTGTTGTGGTGTTGGAGAGTATCACGTTTTTCCACATTGCACTCTCTGCACTGCAAGCTTCTCTGCTTTGTACAAACTTCCTAGCTTGGCAGGCACTGGCAGGGACTTACCCAGCACTTGAAGTATCATTGCTCTTGTGGTTTGGTTCCTCCCAAAATTACAATCTCCTTCCTTGCATGGAGGCAGCACCACAGCTCCCAATTCAAGTACGGTGCTGTGTGCAATACTGCCCCAACTTTCCTTGCCAAAATATCTCCCTCGTGTGTGAGAACTTTATTAAGGACTGTATATATTATGGGTTCCAGCAGCAGAAAAGGTCACCTATTGTACTAGGCACTATTCAGACTTTCCCTGTCCTGGATAGATTGTGCCCCGAATGGATGCCGGCCAGGTCTGGTGTGCGAGGAGTAGGGGGGTTGTGACACTCAAGCAGAATGGTGGTTTGCAAAAGTTAGTGTTGTGATTTATTGAGGAAGGAGGCTTTTCTTTGTGGTTTTGGTGTTTTTTAGGAATTTTTTGTTTTGTTTTGTTTTTTATATGGGTGGAGGGCAGAAATGAAAAGTGAGAGGAAGCTGAAAAGAAAATAAACTGGGTTTCTTATGGGTTTCTCCTGTTTTTCTTTAACTTTCATGTCAGAGGCACATAGGGAAAGGGCAAGTCGTCATCATTTTGGTGCCTCTGAAGGCAAACTGGTCTCCTCTCCACCACTCTGGGGGTCTGTGGATTAGAAGTCCCTTTTCCCTTCCAGCCCTGGGCTGAGTTGTTTGGCCTGAGCCTGCTGCCTGCCCCTCCACACAGATTCCAACTCTCCTGTGATCTAAAGATTCCCAAATTCCACAAGTTACCACTGGAGCTCATGATCCTCCGCAGCTCAGCTTACTCTGAGACTCCAGGCAGAGCATTGTCAGCTGCCATTCTCCAGGGAGGGCAGCTTCCTGGGTGTAGGCAGGCAGAGCTTTGTGAACAGCTTTGGGAAAGCAAACGAAAACACCTCTGCTGGTGTGTTTGGCTTTCCACTGTTTGGTAGTGATATTCATTCTTAAAACCCTTGGTTGTGGCTTAAAATGACTGGATGCCATTTGTGCGGGGAGAGCTGAGATTTGTCACTGTCTTATTTCTTAAATCAAAAAGCAAAGTTACTGAAGGGACCAATTTGTATTCCACTTCATACTGATTTAGAGCAGCATATAAATCATCTGGCAGGATAGGTATACTTGCTCTTGCCTTTATCACAGAACATTGTCTTGCTTTATCCTTGCAGGACTGTGTTTTCTCATTTGCATTTATCCTCATTGTATTACTAGGGTAAATAAAATCTTCTGAAATTGTCCTGAGTTTCTCTTCCTCGAACAGTGCCAATCCCTTAAGAGGGCAGAATCAACAACTGGCAAAGAGCAGTGGTCAGACAGCTCTTCCACCTGGGGGAGTTCGGATGGAAAGTCACCACTTATGTGCCCTGAGACATGTCTTTGCTCTGTGTTTAGGTGGCTTTTTTTTTTTTTTTAAATTTTAAAATTCAGCTCCTGAAATAATTTCATTGTGCTATAGAACTGGTATTTCCCCCTTCCTCCCCGAAGTGTGTTTCTCAGAGACAGATTCTGTAGGGGTCTCATATCAGTTTTCATACTGGAACAGGTCAGAGCTGTTGCGCTTAGTCTCCTGAGGCATCTAGGCAAATGATGTTTAGGGAAGTATATAGAAACACAACAGACATGAAGTGATTTTTCTTTTCCTCTGGTTATGTCCTCCCTGCTTCTGACACTTCTAGAGCTTAATTGTCTTATTTTCCATCGCTACACCATGTCCAGTGAAGTGTTTCTACATTCCTCATCTTCTAAAAATTTGTGTAAATAAGCAGAATTTTCTTTCAGTAATGATGTGGAGGGTGGGATGTTACCTTTGGAAAACATTATTAAATGGAATAATTGAACTGTCCAGGTTAATCTTCCTTATATGGACCTGTACTAGTAGCTTTTATTTGACTGGGAGTTACTTCAATGGCAACCATGGTCAGATGCTTGAAACATTAGTTACTTAAATCATCACAATTTTGTAAATGTTGATGTAATGAAAATAAGAAGTCATTGATTTGCCATCTGCGTGCAGAAAAACCCGTGCTGATATTTAGCGTGCAATGATGAATGGAAGGGTAAGTGGTGTTGAGATTTTGTGCTACAGCCGTGTGCAAGCTGATCAAGTGCCTCTGGGTGGCATGCTGAGAGGTAACATGACTGGTTTTATTTTTACTGTGCTAGTTCATATGATTAGAAATTATCTTAGTGTACATACGTGGATTTCTGTGCGGGCATAGTGTGTGGGTTTTAATCTTACAGGCAAAATTATTTTGATCAAAGAGCATTGCAGTTAGAAATCCCTAGGAATGCTGACATGTCCATTTAATCTCTGAGGGGAAACACATGGAAAGGGAGAGGAAAGCTGCTTCAAGCTTGATCCAACCACGTGAGTCTTGTGAAAGTATAGCTTACTGCAAAAATTACTGGTAGTCAGACGTGCTGTCACAAACAGACAGCAAATGTAGAAGTATAAAACACTTACACCAGCCCAATCACATGGAAGACAAAGAAGGTTTCAATGGGAGTTTGTATCTACAGATAATGGCTTAAAGTGGTAATTGATGCCAGCTGCATAAAATCACTAGGAAGGACTCACCAGCTGCCTCTCTCCTCCAAGAAAAAAGGATGTACTTTTGTATTACTTCATGAGAATGACAGTCTCTTGCCTCAACCAGCTTTAATTTTCTCCTTTTGTGGTCCCAGTGCCTCTGTAAATGGAGGGACTGTTAGTAGTGGTTGTGCAGTGCATGTGTTGTCAGGAGGAGGTGAGGGACTTTTGCTTTCTGAGGCTGGCTCACATGTCCAGATCCCAGGATGCTCCCAAAACACCTCGCTCTCTGCAGGAGGATCTTTGCTGCAGGCTCTGGCGTACCCTCCTTGAGGCATGTGTGTCCATAAGGAGACCTGTGCGGAAATGGTCTTATCCGGTGAGATTTTTGGGTGGGATTCATGTCACCCTGATGCAAGACATCTGCAAGATTGGTGTCTGCATCTTTGCTAATGACCTCACCCTCCTTTTGTAGTTAGTGGGGAAAAGTAAACACCATTAGGGTGCACATTGTTTGGCTTCTTTCAGATGTCCACATTGGAATGAAATCAGCTGTACCCTGGAAAAAAAATGCTCCTGAATCTGGAACAGAACAACTTTGGTCTGGCCAACTTTTTTTTTTTTAATTTCCTTTTTTTAAAAAAAATATTCCAGCAATTGCTGTACCGCAGTGGTGCTGCAGCCTCCTCTGTGCTGATTAATCCTCATGATAGTTCCTGTTGCCACAAAGTCTTCAGGTCTCATTGCCAGGGAGTTATCGATCCACACTAAGTAAGTGGAGTCCTCCAGAGCCTGGCAAGAATTACCAAATCCATTTATTTTTGTAGACTAGATTTTGGACTGGATTGAACTGTAGGTGAGACGCTATTTGTGTTGTGGACAAATGCTCCAAGGTGGCTGAAATAGAAGTGTAGGACCATTATTAGCCTTAGTTAAGGGAGATGCCTGGGGTTGCTGGAGGCCATTGAGCAGGTGCTGTGACACAGCTGCAGTGAAGAGCTGAAAGAGCAGTAACTGCCTGCAGTCTGCTGGGTCTGTGTGTGCCTTTTTTGTTGTTCATTCTTCATTTTTTTTGGTGGGGGTTTTTGTTTGTTGATTTGGTTTGTTGTTTTTTTCGGTGGGATTTCGATTATTTTATTTTTCAGAAATAGGTCCTGTCTAAGTATTATCATTTTGGCTGCTGTTACAGTAGATAAACATGGACAACCTTTAGGACATCCTGCTCATTGTATTGTACAAGCTATTGTGTTCATGTGCTGAGGGTAGGAAATAATTTTTATCTAAAAAGTCAGTTCAAAATATCAGATTAATCCAATTATATATATTATATATATAATATATATATTATATATATTAACCTATCAGCAATTAAGTGCCAAGCTGTTAAGTTTAACAAAGCTATCACAGTTTTTTTCCTAAATACACAATTCAGAGGTTCAGTGTAGTAGTTCCTAGTATAATAAGCATGTATTCTTCTCTTCTTTTTTTCTTTTTCTTTTTGCATATGGTCTGAATAAATAATCATGCAATTGCAAAGACAACAGAAGCAGCTAAGGAAGCACCAAGTTAGCTTTTGGCTCAAAAAGCTGTTCTGACAACGCTTTCTTCCAGGGCTACTTTTCACTGGGAACTTCGATTTACAAGATTCTTTTACTATTTTGTTCAGTGTTCCAGAAATACACAGTATTTTACTTCAGAGATGCATCATGAGAAGATATAAGAATAGTTTATCCCTGGTGCATTTTGGGAATTCTGTCACAATAATTTACGACTAAGCATTGCATTTCACTATCAGAATATTTGAAATAAGTGCTTGCTTTGTAGCATGGAGTAGCTACTCAAGCTGCCTGTACCAGTGTGTATAAACAGTTAACATGTAGGTAGTATTAACATCTGTACATATCATGAATAGGATATTTGATTGCTAACATGGTACAAATTGCAAGGAAGTTTAAGGCTTAAAATTTTATCATGCAATCAGCTTTGACATCACAGGATAATCAAATTATGTGCTATCATTCCCATCAGCTGGCAACCCTAGGGAACAGAAGTTTTGGGTTCTTCCTGGAATCAGTTTAGGGTAGACATCTTCTGCCTATGTATCTAAGGATAGAAGATTGTGGAGCAAATAAAGATTGTGCCTAAAGGGGTATCCATCTGCCTTTTAATTTGTTGCCTTAATAGGTGCTTGAAGAAGACTTCTACTGTCTTTGGTATGGGAAGGGAGAACTGGGGGTGGGATGGTGTCTGCTTCTTCTTCTGTATCTGCTGGCTGCCTGCTCAGACACCACCTCAAAGCATGTGGATCCTTCCATGCAACATGTCCTACTGTCACTTCAGAAACAGATCGTGGGTGTTTTTAAAGGAGGGTTTTCATAGTGTTACCTGTTGCATCTCTTTGAAGGGGTGACGTCCCTTCACCTGAGCTGCTCTCTTTTTGGCATCTTGCTGAAGCAGTGGGAGCTGTGGGAAATCCTTCCTCTGCCTTTGTGTCCCAGCATCCTGTTTACTGCCCGGGCTCCTGGCCCATTCTTCCTGATGCACTTGCTCTTCCTCCACAGAGACAGATGGAGGAGGAGGAGGAAACTTGCGCACGAGGCCAGTGCTTTGTCCTTGCAGTGAGGGGAATTCCTGATCTCCACCTCTGCTTTCCTGTGCCAGTCCTGTGCTGGCACTGGGATGGGAACCTGCTTCTGCAGCTTGGCTGCATGGAGCCGCTGTCTGGCAGTTAATAGAACTGGTTGCAATTTTCAAAATTAAAGGAGAAAAAGTGAGGAAGATGTAAATAATACTCCTCTATTATAAATCCACAGATTTTTTGGGTTTCCAGTTCTCTGTGTTATATACAACAAAAGCCTGCTAGCTATGTATTTTCTTATGGCATTATAAGCACAGGGTTTTTGGAACAGATTATGTCCTGCTCCATCATTGGGTCAAGTCCAGTGCATCCTTCATTTGCTTTTTTGCACTGCTGAAAACATGGGAAAGTAAAGACCTGTTTTAGACCATCTCAATAAACAGGTTTAGGATAGGTTTCCTGAGCATGATGCTGGTAAAAATGGAACTTTAAAAAAATCTACTTGTATGAAAGTGAAGAATAAATAAATAAATAAATAATACATGTGCTATATTCAACATATGGGGGTTTGTTTTATTTTTTTTTTCAAAGGATGAAGAAGAAGAAATCAAACTGGAGATTAATATGCTAAAGAAATATT
Organism: Platyrinchus mystaceus; assembly: GCA_035041135.1. Lineage (NCBI taxonomy): Eukaryota > Metazoa > Chordata > Aves > Passeriformes > Tyrannidae > Platyrinchus > Platyrinchus mystaceus. Next base: position 87,667,117 of record JAWWLV010000001.1, read on the forward strand.
CTCACCATAGAAATATTGCAACTTATTATGGTGCTTTCATTAAGAAAAGTCCTCCAGGACATGATGACCAACTGTGGGTAAGCAGATACTTTTCAAACATGTTTGTAAGTCTTTCCCTATTGGATGTAGTTTGAGGATGACAGAAATACCATGTTATGGAAAGACAAACTAATAGAATTTGATGCTTGCATGAACAGATAGATAAGTGAATCACATAGGCTAATCACACATACCTAAGAGGATGTCTGAACCAAAACTTGCTATAAGCAGTGGATTTGTTCTTAAAATAACTTTTTTCCCTCACTTCCCTGATGGATAGTAGCATGTTTCTTGGGAACAAGACAGCTCAGCTGAGCAGTAAGAATATGTGACTGTAAAAAGAAGGCTGCACTTGAGAATTGTACCTATTACACTTCCCATCCCACCTCATCTACACCCTCTAGAGGACTGAAGTTTGGGTTTGAAATGGCAGGGTATAGTCATGAGTGCATGTTCTTCCATAAATAAATGGGAGTTAAAGGATAAGATGTGTTGCAATGGTGTGATCAGTTTGATTCCTTCAGCATTGGATGTGCTCTTACTGCTAATGCATTTTGCGTAGCTGAGCAAATCCAGATTCCCAGCATTAAATTACAGTGATTAAATCAGTCCTTGAAAATGTGGTAACTGATGTGAGACATATTCCATATATGTCTGACACATATTGAAGACATTTTCTTGAATCCATTTTCCAGGCAGAGATGTAAAATAAATTCTCTGCTTCACAAGGGTTTCCCAAATCAATGCTGCAATCTGATTATTTTGCTTTGCTAAACAGCTGAGAACTGTGTTTAGTGTTGGTTGTACACTGATATTTGTTTTTCAGCTTGTTATGGAGTTTTGTGGAGCTGGCTCTATCACAGACCTTGTGAAGAACACGAAAGGGAATACTCTGAAAGAAGACTGGATAGCATATATCTCCAGAGAGATTCTCCGGGTAAGGAAAATAGTCTGTTCCACATAGAAACAGTCTTAGAAGACGTAGCCTAGCTTGAAGTTCTGCAAGAAGCTGTTTCTGATCAATCCCATTAGCCATGTCATCACCTGAGGAGTGCATAGAAGCAGATAGATGTCTGCTCCACAACATTTAACTGGGTGTGAGTTGTACTGGATATTGTACCAGCAACCTTGCAGAAAATCTCAATTTTTAGTCATGAGAAGCCAGCGGAAGAGCCAGTGACATTATCTATTGTAGAAGCTTTGAAACACTGTCCATAAGACCCAAGGCTGAAACAGTGTTGTAGCACAGTAGGGTACAGAATGGACTTTTCCAAATGTGCTTGTGTCTGTCTTTCTCTGCTCCTAATCAAATCTAAGGAGGAAGGGAGTTGTTGGCTCAGGCCAGCAGTCAGGACTTCTGTGCTGTGATGTGCTCTCATATTGTATATTCCTGCAGTCTGTCTAGAGCAAGCAGCTGTATCGTGTGGCTGTGCGGTGCTAGCAGATGGCTCTGCAAAAGTTTTTTCAGGAAGAGGGCTGCAACCTACCATTTTTTTCTGAAATTGATACTTTAACTAGTTACTCTTAATATTTAATTTTCAGTCGGTACAGTTTAAAAGTGCTTTTTGTTTGGCATTTGTTTGCTGCACTAAGTGAATCTGGTATGGTTTTCTCGTGCTTCTTTGTAAAACAAATTGCCTCCTACCCATACCACTACACAGTATATTTGTTCAATTGCCTAATCATATATGAAGTTCTGAAGGGCTTTATGTAAAAGGAAACCAACACTGGCTCTTGCATAAATCAATGCTGCTGTTGTCTGTGTTACACTTTTGCTCTGCCTTGGCAATTTTTAAGATGAGGATGGAGGGAGACATATGATTCTTTTCTCTTGCTCTAATTCCAAATGCTAGAGGAGAGTCCAGCTGCTGGAGTTTGGTCTGGCACATTTTAAGTTGTCTACAACAGAGAAGTTGTATTTCAAATCAAATGGATAGCATGCTTTAATATGAGGAAAGCTAACTTCTACAGGCCTGATCCTGTGCTTGATTCGAGAGCTGTGTGGCCTTGGAGATATTCCGTGCTATATTGGATTCATTCTAGGTTCTCCTTAGGTAAAGCAGTCAAATGCTTGCTGAGAAGAGGAGAAAAATTATTTAGCTCAGCAAAGAGTTAGGGAAAGGTATTTTCTCATTCCAGGGAAAGATTTGCAGAAGGAGCCTTAATTACTGGCCAGCAGGAACTGGAATATCTGGAAAAAAAGGAATGCTAAACTCACATTGCTGTGAGACATTGCAAAACCTGATTTGACACAGAGTTTGTCAGAGATGGAGGAGAGAGGTTGTGTAACACAAAGTTAAAATGAGCTGAAGGGCCAAAGATTGGTTGAGGTGGAGACACAGGTGAAAATCAACCCAGTGGATCCTTGTGTGGTTGGAGGGGTCTGAGGACTGCAGGAGAGTGGAGACTTGCCCCTCTGTCTCCTCCCAGCCCTTTGCAAACCCTAATGTGTTTTTTCAGTAAGGTTGGATGGCACTCTGGAGAGAACAGATGATTATCTCTGTGGCTGGGTCAGAGTAGCAGAAGGCTTTAAAAAATATCCTGTGTGAAGCTGTGGAAAAGCCTTCATTCCTGTGAAAAATAAGACCACACTTAGCAGTCAGTGAAGGGTCTTGGAGACATCAGCCCCCTTGATTTGCTTGTGATGTGTGGAGAGAAGCTGTGGATGGTGAGGTTTCTGTCACACTCATTAATGGTTGAAAAAAAAAAGAAAATAGCCCAATGGTTATGTAGGCAAACTGGTAAACGATCATTTAATGAAGAACATGTGTTAGGAAATACTTCTCTACAGCAACCACTACTCTCTTAACCTCTTGCAGCTGTAAAGGTTCTATTTCTTTATTTTTCATAAAAAATTAAAAGCCTGTGAGAGCAACAAGAACAGGCAAGACGATCCCACTGGAGACTACAATTTTCCAAGCGGAAAACTGAGGAGAAACCAAAATACAGGCAGTTGCTAAGAGGATTGCCTGTTGTTCTCCCAATTACATTAGAGAGTAAAATGCAACATATGTCTTTCTCAGCCCTCCCTCCACATGGCTAACGCTTCGGGGCATGCATCCAGGTGCTGTCTCAACAAAAAGCACCGTATGCCAGGAGGTTTTGTTTCCTTTGGAAAGTATAATGCTTATGCTTTTTTAATTTTTTTTTCCTCTTTTTTCTTTTGCCTTTTTTTTTTCCTGAGGAAGAATTATCTGGCTTCATATATATGAAAGAGGCTAGAGAAAAGAACTGCAGCTTTGCAGCAGAGCATTTCTTTGTCATCTGTCAACCCTTGCCCTCAAACATGACTGCCAGTCCATCATCCTCCCACTCCTTCTCAGGGGTGCATATATGCATGTTGATGCTGCATCCTTTTTCCTTCCACCTCCCTTCCCCAGACTATATTCTGTGTGAATCTGTGCATGTCAGATGTCATTGATGTGCACCGATGCTGATGTCATTTATAGTGTAAGTGCATGGAGACTTTCTGGGAGCTGAACTTTCTTCACATGACAGCGGAGAGGTGTTTGCACAGTGAAAATGTTGGGCTGTATTTATGTGCAGTGTGTGCATAACCTGGGGCCTCTGTCTCTGCTCCATTACCAAACGCTGTGTGGGTGGTGTGCTGCTACAAGGCTGCTGTGGATCCCATTGCACCCAGTTGCTGAGCAAGAGCACAAGACCCAGTGCTGTGACCTCTGGGGCTGCTGGTTATGAATAGTCTGTTGCTAGGCCAAGAGCCTAACTCTGAACATCCTCTCCTTCCTCTCTCCTTAATACAGGGGTTGGCACATCTTCATGCCCATCATGTGATTCACAGGGATATCAAAGGGCAAAATGTTCTGTTAACAGAGAACGCAGAAGTGAAGCTTGGTAAGTAGGCACACATATCCACTTCTTCATTCATTCAGCTTTTGGTTTTATGATGTTCTCAAATTAATTTCATCATTTAAGAGCCCCACAACATGTTTTCTAGCATGAATACTTTGTCACTGCTTCCCTGTGGATTGACAGCGTGCATGTATTTCCTCCTGCTTTTGGAGGATGGAGCACAGGTTGTTGTTGAATTTTGTCAGAAGATGTTGGCTTTCATGCCAGAGAATCAGTGATGGGATCATTTTGTTTACCCTGCTGAGCTGTGTGTGACTTGAGTTTGTTCTAATCCCTTTATTCTGGACTTGGGAAGTGACAGGAATCTCTCTAGTGTTTGGCTTTAATTAAAATAGCACCTGCTGTTCAGGTTCTGGACCCAAAAATATGATCTGGACAGCACTCTCAAGGCAGCTGTAGCATCGAGTTGAAAACACAGTTCCAGCTCTGGCATGCCTGCCGAAAACCGTGCTCATCCCTGGTCTCTTCTCTCCCTGCCAAGTGGACATAATGTTTTTTTCTTCCTCTCTAATTTGTCTCTTTCAGTTACTGCACATGTTAACCTTCTGTGTTTGTATCACGCTACACTCACCACCTTTTTTTCGTTAAATATAGAGCCATGCTGAAGCCCTCCCACCCAGCCCACATCCCTTCTGTTTTGCATTACACCTTCCTGCAGCACAAGGCAGGGGAAGATGTCCCGGCTGCTGGAGGAAGAAGCTCTCTGGAGAGCTTTCCTTTGTTTGGTCCAAAATGGAGCACAGTAGCTTCCAAACCATTGCTCCCACTGAGCTTGTCTACACCCGCTTGTCAGTGTCACTTGGCTCATGGATGCAGTGAAGCTGACACAGGCAGCTACTGGTATAGAAAGACATATAGCACTGGTTGTCAGCAGGAAAAACTGAAGGGTGGAAAACACCCTTTTAATATATATAATTGCCTTGTAATGAAATGGGCATCTCTTTCACGTATGCTCAAAGTTAACACTCCTTGAGTAATCCTCATCCCCTGCTCCCACTGATGCTTCTGCTCTGTCATCAAACCAGAGACCGATTCCCTGAACAACAGATTATTCTTTTTAGAGCAGAAAAAGTGGTGAGCCAAAAGGGAGATTCAGAAAGGTGTTTATGAGTGCAGTTTTCCCACACCATGCGAGGTACCTTTGGGAAGTGGCTCTTTCTGTATAGACAAAGGTGCTTGGCTTCACTGTGTGGGGAGGGAATAGCGCTTTCTCAGCCTCCCAGGCAGTATTTTTGCAGCTGGGCTCTCCTTTCTGTCCAGGCAGACCAGTGAGAGGTACAGGAGAGATGTTCATATGCTGCTGTGTTCCCTGACACTTGTGGCCCAAGCACATTGCGTGTGAACCACACAGGCTTATTTACCTCAGGATTAATCATTGTATTTTTCCTCAACGTGGTCCTCCCACATGGAACAGCTACGGGGTTCTGTTTCCAAATCACTTTATGAAAGTAATCACTGCATTATTTTTCGCCTCTTACTTTATTTTACTCTTTTCCCACCCACAGTGGATTTTGGTGTGAGTGCTCAGCTGGACAGGACAGTTGGCAGGAGAAACACTTTTATTGGGACTCCGTACTGGATGGCTCCAGAAGTTATTGCCTGTGATGAAAATCCAGATGCTACGTATGATTACAGAGTAAGAGAGTCCTGTTCAAAGAAAAAAACCAAAACAAACACTTGTAGTATAAATGTCCATGAATGATGGCAGTTTCTAACGCTTTGTGGGAGTAATAACTATCTTGTATAGTTACATTCTTATTAAGCAGTACAAGATATGGATACTGTCAAATTGTGACCTTTAACAGTTGCTGTTGTTTTTATTATCGTGGCTTTGAGACATAAGGAATATAGGACTTCAGGGTGCTGTAGGTGCTTAGAGAAGGCAAAAAAGTTTAACTGGAAGTGCTTGTGTTCTCAATTTGCGTAATGGTTGTACATTAAATTGTGTTAGACTCTGTCCCAGTTATTGTAGTAACCCAGAACAATACATTTTAGGTGTTGCCTTAAATAGAACCACCGTCTGGAGAGCCATTGAAGTACAGAAGAAGCTCTTAAAACTATTTCTGTTTTCAGGATACATATACAAGCTGATAAAAATTTATCCATCACAACATTTCTTAACAAAGATCATTCTTTACATTGTTTGGTGCAAACCAAAGATTTAGTTACTGCAAAACTATAATTGTCTTGATGGTATTTGCATTACCCTTAAGAATATGAAGTATATGTATTTAAAGTTAAATTTTTCTAGTGAAAATTGCATACTGCAATCTTAAAAGTTGTTCTCAGCTGACTTTAATGAGAGCACAAAGAAAGAAAAAAAGTGGAAATAAGCTTTTTTAGAAATATTTACTTGGATTAATGCAGTGTTCCAGCTTTTAACCAAGGGCAACAAGAATATCAGAAAGCCAGGGATTAAGGTCCTAGAGCTGAATATCAATTATATAAATTAATTATATCAATTTGCTGAGACTGATAATGTTGTTAACTATCAGTATGTTTGTGTATGCCTAAATCTGTTTAAAAACCCAGATTACTTGAATCAGTGTTTTTGTACCTTTTGACTAAGATTGATCAGATTGATCCTGTTTCTCATGATTTAATTGCTTTTTACATCCATCATCCCACTGTACTAAAGATAAGGCTTTATATCTTTGCAGGTAGAGTTATTAGTAAGGAAGGTTTGGTATTAAATGATCTAATAAAATAGAAAAACTCCCTATAATATTTGTAATGCAGTAGTGATGTGAAAAACAACTCCTCCTGCTTCTGAAAACACCTGTTTATTGTTACTGGTGGAGCCTATAGGGCACTCTCTCCCAAAAAATTAATGTTTGAAAGATTCTGTAAGGTTGTGAGGTTGTGCAATTTAGCTTAAATGGCTGAATTGGACTAAGAGAAAAGATTGCCTAGCTATGTCTGAAAATACAATTGTTGGAAATGTTTTTCTGCTTGTAGTACATGAAGAGCTTATTTGCTCATTAGTTTTAAGTAATTTACAATAAACACAACACTATTATGACCAAACATGATGACTGACTACTTTGCTCAAGAACAGCTCTCTTTCACAGCAGCCTCCTCCAGCACTTTGCCCGTTAAGCCGTGTCAGTCTCTGGAGTTGGTTCCTTGCCAGAATCTTCCATCTTTTGCCTGTGTTTGACCTTCCTGGCACTTGTTCAGGCTTCCCCTAGTCAGACGTGCTGGCCAGGAGTGGTACCTTGAAAGGCTCCTGCTGAAGGACTCTTGTTCTGAAAAGCTAAGATGGTAGGGGAGGAGTGCTGGCTTTGACTGCAATGTCTTTGGTACAGATAGAGGTGAAGTAAACGTTGTGAACCTCTGCCTTTTCAGTGGTGTTGGTGACTAATTCACCTCTACTGTTTAACACAGGCCAGTACTTTCCTTCTGTTTCTGCTTGTTGTTTATGTACCTGAAGAACCCTTTCTTGTAGTTTTTGATATGTCTGGTCACTTTAAATTTGAGCTAAGCTTTTGTTTTTATAACTGCATCTCTACACACCCTGGCAATACCCTTGTTCAGTCCTTTTTAAATAAGAGAATATTGGAAACTGTTGTTTCACAGGCTTAGATTTCTGGCAGATGTATTTTCCATTGTCATAATGTGAATATATTTTTATGTGTTATTAGAAAGGGTTGTTTGCTCACTCTGTAAGAATAGGTGCTTGTGTTTCTGCATATACGTATATATTATGTGAAAAGTAGGATTTTATTATACTATTACAAGAAAAAAGTAGCTTGTGTTATTTAAATAGCCATGGTATTTGGTTTCAACCTCACCTACAGGGCCTCTCTAAATAGTATTCTCTTACTGTCTGAATGAGCAAATCCACCTACTAACATGTGGTCTCTCTTTTTATGCAGAGTGACCTTTGGTCATGCGGCATTACAGCCATAGAGATGGCAGAAGGAGCTCCCCGTAAGTGATATGTGTGCTTCTCCAGGGGGCTGATTAAGACTGAAACATGTACTTGGGCGATGCTGGTTGTAATCTAAGCCTAGTTTTGAGGTTTTTGAAAGTATCTTCATGTTATTTCTGTTCTCTTTGGTTTTGCCTGCTCTATAAATATAAAAGCCCGTAAATAGCAATGCTTTTGATAAAGATAGGATTGTGTTTAAGCACTACAGTGCAGACTGCAGTAATTTAATTTCTATAGTAGGAATATTTGGAAGCTAATCGAGTGTCTGACTTCCTTCCTATGGGTAGTATATTGTGTTTTGGAGTTGTGTCCCAATTTGTCTATGGCCTGGCCTGGAATACTGAAACCTCAGCTGGGGAGAGGGTCAGTGGGGCCTTGAGGAAACAGACTTTAATGAAAAGAACATCTGTAGCAATTGTTTCTGTGTTGGCTTTCTGTTGGTCTGGATAATGCTAACATTGCTTCTCTTTTTGTTTCCACTTGTCAGTGGGTGGTGTTGGTCTTCCTTAGCAGTGACATGACTGAAAGTGTAAATCCATCTTCAACACAAAGCATTGAACTTAAGTATCCTCAAGCAGGGATCATTGTCAGTTCATATGAATATTTTTGAGAGGGAAATCGGAAACCAAAAATGCACAACTTTTTAATAGGTTCTTTTCCTTTTACATAGTTCTTTCGGAATATCAAGGCAGACAGCAGATATATGTGAGGAGGACAGAAATATTTGAAAAGAAAAGAAGTTAGGCATGATATTTTGGCTTTTAATGATGATTTTTATGGAAGTCCATATTGAACTTGCAAATATACACCCTCACCCTCAGCTGGAGCTCTGTATTTAAAAAATAACAACTTAAGGTACCTAAGAATAAGTTAATTTTTTTTACGCATAAAAAACTAGCACCACACCACAGCCCAGCTTGAAACATCTGTCTTTGAAATAATCATGTTGAAATAAAGTATTGATATTTCCCAGCTAAAATTATAGCTGCTGCCTGATTTTTGTTGTTGTTGACTTTAATGTAAGATTTATAAATCAAATCACAATGCTTTTGTGTTGATTCATGTTTTAGGAAGTCTGATGGTTTGGTTTTAGGTTTTTTTTCCCCTTCCTAATTCGTGCACATTTGCATGAGCACCCATGTGAGATCTGCGCCCAGGACACCTCAGCCAGTGCTGTATTAAGTGTTTGAGCTAGCCCCTGACCTCCTTTTTGCCATACTCTTTTTGTTCATTGCATTGGGTTGCCTGGATGGCTTTCAATCAAAAGCTGTGTCTGTGGGCTTTGTAAGCCTAGAATTGGACAACAGTTTTTTTTTCATTTCCAAACCTAAGCAGAGCTTGGCCCCTCTTTGTGTAAAAGCACAAGAGGGTCATTTCAGAAGTAAGCAAAGATCCAATGTAAATGCTGAACAGGTCTTGTCCTCTGGCATGTGGGCTGTACCTCCTCCTGCAGTGGAAGAGTCCAACTTTAAGCCTGGTGCTCTTCTGGGATCCCCAGACATCCAAGGGGCTTCTTTGTCAAGATCGTGGCCCCTTATTTCTGAATCCAGAATTCACTTTACATCAGCCTATTTCTCCTGAATTTCTGTTGTGTGGAAAGTGTCACCTCTTCCTGCAGTGATCGCTCAGGCTGAGACTGATGGTGCAGGAGGTCAAACATAGGAAGATGGTTAAAACAGAAGATTTGCTCCTAGTGACCTTTCTTGGGCAGCCTCTCTCCCTGCTCCCTTATTTTCCTATGTTGCTTTGCTATGGGACAGGAGGAAAAGCTGTTGGGCAGAGTTCCTGGGCTCCAACTAAATGTCCACTGAAAGCAACAGAACTTCTCTTGACAAAAGTTATGGGTTTGCATTTCAGTTCTGCAGGGAATACTTTTTTGTGATACAGACACTCCTGTGCTTCAAAACTGTCATGCCTTGAAGTAAAGGAAATACCCAACTCTGGAGAGTAGAAATGAGACATCCTCCATAATGGGAACAAAGAGCAGGTGGAGGGAAGATTTTATGAATCAGTAACTGTCATTGTTCCCTTCTGCTGTCATCATCTCCCAATGTTTTATTGACCGGAAAGTCAATAAAAAAGTTAGATGATGTGGGGCTAGAGGAGGGCCGTGCTCAGATGTTCTCATCATGGTTAATTCTGAAGGTTAATCCATTCTTCTGTCTCTTTCTCTTTTTTGGGCTATCCTTGGCATACTGAGCTGTGGAATTGTTGTAATTCTGGGCTAATTCCATTTAGCTGTGTTACTGTCTGCACCTGCTGCATGTGCGTTTGGGATGGTGGAAATGATTGTGGAAGCTGAAGTGATCACATTGACAGAGAGCAACTAAACCAGTGTCTGTATGTCTCTGTTTGGTTTTGTTTCCTTCCCTTCAGCACTTTGTGACATGCATCCCATGAGGGCACTCTTTCTGATACCCAGGAACCCCCCGCCACGGTTAAAATCCAAGAAATGGTATGTATTAGTTACATCTTGCTTGTAGCATTTTGTAGCATGATGTTTTCTTGTGTCACGTACAGTTTTGTGACCGCTTCTGCAGAACTGTAAAGCAGTTTAAGTTAGCAAAAATCACTCTGTTATGTTTTGTGCCACTGAATCAAAGCATGAAGTAAAATTCATGCGTTATTTAGTTCTGTTTGTCTCAGAGAAATTTTATCTGGAATTGTGTGAAAATTGCTCCTTGACAGAGCAGCATCTGTATTTAGGTGACAAATAGATCTATATTTTAAAAAATAAACTCCTGCAGCACTCTTAATATGCAATATGTTCTCTCAGATGTATCATAACACAGAAACAGAACAGTACTATAGTGTTCTAGTTGCTAAATAGAAAGGAGCTATTAAAACTAATGAAGGCTTTTACTATAATTATTGTAAACGGTTGGAATTGAGTGCACGCTTCTTGCCAGCTGAGAAGAATCCATTAGTATCGGAGGATTTCCTCCCAGTTACTGGTTACGACTGGCACATATGAAAAAAAAATACTCCCTAGAAAGAGGTTTCTTATAGATTGAATGTGATCATAGGATGCTGTGATCCTGTCAAAATAATGAAGTGGTTTGACTGCCAGTTCAATATCAACATAATATAAACTTGGCTTGCTTACTGGGCTTGGTCTTTACCTGGATTGATTTAGTTATGCACTTGTACTGTTAAGGCATACTCCCTCTGATACTTCCCTTCTACATATATTAAAGGAATAGAGATGCATATACAGTATTTGCATAAGCCTTTCATTAACCTTTTTAAGTAAAATAATAACACTTAAAGCATGAGGAATAAAAAAATCTAAACAACCAAGTAACCTTGAATTCAGCCTTTTTGATTACAGTAGGAAAGTGAACTGATGGATGGAAACCATTGTTTTTACACTTAACCATGTAGTGGAGATGTTTGCTCTCCAAGCATTGGAGCAGTTTGAGAGCACCTACCAATTACAAAGTGACTCTGGTCAAAGCCAGTGCTGCTGTGACTCAGCTGTTTTGATAGTGTGCTCAGTGGCAGGGTATGAGAAAATGGGCCAAGTCATGGGCAGACGTTCCCTTAGATAGCATAGGCAGGTGGAGGCACACCAGAGCTGCCCTGCCTCTGCTCCAAGCAAGCTGAATTCTATCCAGTTCCAATCGAGAAGTAGCAGAGCTGGGTTTGCATGATTTACCTTTACTAACAGATCCTGACTTTCAGGGTAATTATGCCTGTGAAAGAGGGCACATTACTGTGAGGCTGTGCCTGAGTACTGCAGGTATGTTCATGTTACCCTGTGTCCCTCCAGCCCTGTGCCCATCCAGCTCAGCTTAGCTGGAACACAGTCAGCTTTGTTTAGGAGGTACACTTGCAGGCAGTACTTGTACTGTCCTCTGAGATGTGATGCTCTTTGAGGAAAGGAATTAGACTTTGAAGAAGAATAGAAAAAATGTTTCAGCTGAGTTTTACCTGTCCCTTTGTTTTGTTTTGTTTTTTCCTTCCTGCTTTCTCAGGTCGAAAAAGTTTTTCAGCTTTATAGAAGGTTGTCTAGTGAAGAATTACATGCAGCGACCTTCTACAGAACAACTGTTGAAACATCCCTTTATACGTGACCAACCAAATGAAAGGCAAGTCCGAATCCAGCTTAAGGACCATATAGACAGGACCAGAAAGAAGAGAGGAGAGAAAGGTATGCAGCTTATAAAAATCAAGTATTTTAACTTGTCAAAAATACATATTTTTGTCCTGCTTTGCATTCTAAATCCCCACCCTACAAAAGCTCCAGACAACCCAAATCCTTAAAGGGTGCTTTTTTAATTCATAATTTAACTATCAACAGGCTTCTGTGTGTTGTTCCATCCTTTACAGAGAAAGTATCAATTTCAAGTGCTGTATTTTCCGATACATTGAGTTTACTTGCTTCTGGGCCACTGCCTCTTCCATATAAGTGTGAAATGGTATTTAGGAGGATATTGGCATACATGCATTTCCCATTTTTGATCTGTGGTAGTTTCATTTCCTGGAACAGTGCCCTAAATCAAACTTGCATGAAATAATCCATCACAAGAGCTATGAGCAAATGTTTGGTGTGGCCGTTTCTCTTTGTTCAGGTGCTGTTGAGTTGGCTTGTCTTACATATGAAACCTGGTGTCATTCAGGGAGCTTGCTGGAAGTCTTCTGTGCTGCTTTACAAGTCTGGGAAGATGGGGTTGTATATACAGAATAAGTTCTAGGGTCTGTGATAGATCTTTTCACTGAAGGGGACAGGAAATGGTTCACTGAGGTGCTACTGCAACCCTCCACTGTCCTAAAATTAACAATAGGTACTATCTAGGCCTTTGTTTCTTTCCTGTTAGATGAGACGGAGTATGAATATAGTGGAAGTGAGGAAGAAGAGGAGGAAGTGCCTGAACAAGAAGGAGAACCAAGGTAATAATGTCTTTTGGGATGGCTCAGGGCAGTCCGTGCCAAATAAGTCTAAAGGTCTGTGATTATAAATCAGGAGCAAGTTAAATTTCTCTCTTATTAAGTGAATGCACAAGCCACACAAACCACTCAAAAGGTTTGAATACCTTTGCTGTGACTGCTAAAGGCTTTAAAGCTCCCCCTCCTATGGCTTAGAACTAACAAACTCTAGCTGGAGGGAGATTTATGGCAAATATGATTTATCAGGTTCTCCACAATGTCAGCATTGGTCCTTATTTTGCTTGGCCTCATTTCACACCTTCCACTGAGAGCGTGTATTTAACATGCATCCAGTGTCTTTGCTTTGAAAGAAATGAGATAAAACTTTACCATCATGATATATTTTAGTAATGTTCCCCTGCTTTGGAAAAGGTATGTAATGGCTCATCAGGCTTTATTGTACAGGAGGCTTTAACTTCCTCTTGTTGCAGTTCCATTGTCAATGTGCCTGGAGAATCAACCCTCCGACGTGATTTCCTGAGACTGCAGCAGGAAAACAAGGAACGGTCCGAGGCCCTTCGGAGACAGCAGCTGCTGCAGGAGCAGCAGCTCCGTGAGCAGGAGGAGTACAAGAGGCAGCTGCTGGCAGAGAGGCAGAAGCGCATCGAGCAGCAGAAGGAGCAAAGGAGGCGGCTAGAAGAGGTAGAAACAGGAGACTGGCGTCTGGGGGGCAGAAGCCCCTCTTCCACTTGTGTTTACCATTTCTGTGCCCATTTAAAAAGAGTTACCTGTAGCCCCAGCGCATCTCAGGAAGGAAAACAACATGTAAAAATCCACCTGCAAACGCAGAGCAAAGCACTTAAAATCATTACTGGCTACTTGAATATAAGCTGTCTTCACAAGCATTTGAATATCCAGCAGCTCCAATGGAGGCAACAGGAGCCAGAGCTGGGTTGTTTAAAGGTGTTTTTTGGGGGAAGGCTGTATCTTGGTCTCTGTTTAGACTTTAGGTAGCTGTAGAGAACAGGAGACATTATTCCCAGATGGATTTTTTTTCTCAAGAGTATTTCTGTGGGGCAGGGAGGGCATAACATATCTCAAATTTCCCTTTAAAGCTTTCTCGAACATCTGTGTTTGGCATTTATTCTTGGTAGGTAGAAACCTATTTTTTAATGTATTGCTCTCTCATGCATATTAGCTTAATGACTAAAAGCCATCTTGATCATAGAATCATAGAATGATTTGGATTGGAAGGGGCCTTTAAAGGTAGATCTATAAATATGTTTTATAAATCAGTGTTAAAATTATAATTCTGCAAGAATTACAAATATGTAAACCATATGTTTGTGATATGGTAAGGAGGCAATTTCTATACACTACTGGAAGATAAAGTGAATGTACATGTTCAATATTGTTCTGTCATACTTGTCACCTCCAAAGATCTCGTGTGCATTTATATATATGTATGTAGATGGAATATGCAGTGTGAGCTTCAGAGGTAGGAGGATTTCAAAACAGCTCTTTGGGGCAGAGCTGGGTATGACACAGAGCTGAAGTGAAACCAATCTTCTGGCTCTTCAGGAAGTGCCGGGTCAAATTCCAGTTGTCCTTAAATGACCTCTTGCTTGAGTCTCTGTTCCAACCGTACACTTAGCAATGATGGAAAAACTACACCCAGTCTGGTTTTCCAAATTCTGGTAATGTTTAATGAGGACGCAACCAGGACCAAATGTTGATTTGCATCCCATGATGTGTTTGCATAACAAATAATACAAAGTTCCAAATAGCTTTCCAGGTCACATTATGCTCCTTATCCCTCTTTTTCAGTGTGCAAATGGGTTTATTGCTGCCCCAAGGAGGGGTTGGTAGCTAAGATTCATCCACACATGAATCCAGGAGGAGGGACAAGGGGAGGCATATAAACTCCATTTCTCTTCTGTTTCTTCCACGCCCTTCTGAGAATGCCAAGATAAACATCGTAGCGCTTCCAAGTGTTTTTAGACTCTGTAGCAATTTTGTGGGGGGAGCAACTAATAAAAAAAGACTCTAGAAAAATATGAAAATAAAATGTTGATATTGACAAAAGTGGGCAAAGTTGAGATACTGTTTAGCCTCTAAAATTTTTCTTAGTATGGGAATCAATGGTTTCTCTTAAATGCCACTTTAATCTCTAAGGTTCTACAGGCAGTATTTTTTTGTTGAGGAAGAGGATTACAATTAAATTATCTAGGTCATTTAACTTTAGTAATCAGTGCAACTCTTAAAATCTGAATTTTCTTTTTAAAATAAAGGAGATGCTGCTGCTAGTAGTGGAAACAAAGCAGTGCACTGTTTACCTTGCATGGGTTGAACTTTTTGGGGAAGTTGCAGATATCATAACTTCATGAGCAACTAAAAAGGAAAGGCAGTTACCTGAAAGTTGTGTTTAATCAGTCCTACTTTTTAAAATACAAAACAAAACTGACAGCTTCCACATCCACAAGACAGCATGTGATGTAGATTGACCTATTACTGAATAAGGTTGTACAGTAAACCATGTAAAATTTTTAAGATAGAAGTTTTTTACCTCATATTGGTCTGTAACCTCTGCCTTGTTCCACTGGAGGCATAAATATGAATGTTGAGTTATAAAGGTTTCCTTTAGCAAGTGAAGGGGTGGGCATATTGTTCTTAAAGTGAATTAAAAAAAGGCCTCACATTTAGCTTTCAAAAAAACCCCCATTTAGTTTGTTGGATCTTGTGTTGGAAAAATGTATGATCCCAAGTGATTTTTAACAAAATAGCAGCCAAAACAAGCTCTTTCAGATGGGGGAAGGGTGGTAGACATATATTTAGATAAACATCAGTGTTGTGACACAATTGAAGGCCAAAATATTGGAATGTTGTCACTTTGTCCTTAACTCACCCCCCCTGTTTTGATGAAGCCAGTAAACAATGAAGAGCTTGGTAATGGGAGTTAAGATCAGTGTCAGGCATTGAATCTCAGGGCTTCCATTGCTCTGTTGATATTTTTACCAAGCCTTGCTTTCTTGTAATTTTTCCTTGTGTAAAGTAAGTTTATGTTTGCATATACCCAGTTAATATTCTTTGTTAGAATTTTATGTATTAGATAATCTTCCTGGACAAGTTGCATATACTTCCCCCCCTCCCTGCTTCCTAAATTAAAATCGAGGGCTTGCTCTTACAATGCTGGCACAGAGCCTAGACAGTTTTGACCGAGACTGTAACAGGAACGCTGTTTAGGACATCTGCCAAAAACTGTAATTCTCAGCAGTATTAGAGAAAAGATTACTTTTTAAAAGGCAGATAGGTGACTTCTAAAACTCGTTGTTGCAGGAACCTTATAATTTGTGTGTTCCTGAGAAGGTGAAATGATAGGTGGTCAAAATATAGGAAAGGACCTGAGACATTTTGGGATGGGTATTATTTGTCCTACGCTCAACCCTCCTTTGAAAGTCATATGAAGACTATCAACTGAAATGTTTCTACACCAATGCACACAACATGAGGAACAAACAAGAGGAGCTCAAAGTTTTGACCCAGTCCCAGAGATTTGACATCAGTGGCATAAGTGAAACCTGATGGGATGAGTCCTGTGACTGGAGTGCCCTGTTGCATAGTTACAGGCTCTTCAGGAGGGATATGCAGGGCAGAAGAGGCAGAGGGATGGCGCTGTATGTTACAGAAGGGTTAGAATGAATGGAACTCACAGTGGGCAGTGGCACAGTTGAGAGCCTCTGGGTGAGAATCAAGGGGCAAACAAATGCGGATGTCATTGTTGGAGTCTTCTATAGGCCTCCCAGCCAGGACGCTGACAAATTATTCTTTGAGGAACTAAGGGACACTTCCAAGTGAATTGCCCCTGCCCTTATGGGGGACTTCAACTTGCCAGAAATCAACTGGGGTCATCGCACAGCTGGTAGAACCCAGGCCAGAAGATTCCTAAAAAACCTGGATGACAACTTTATGGAACAGATCCTAAGGCAACCGACTGAGAAAGATGCCCTCCTTGATCTGTTGCTTGTGAACAGAGTGGATCTTGTGAGTGAAGTTGAAATTGGTGGCCATAGCGACTATGAAGCAACTGAGTTTAAAATCTCTGTTGATAGGAGGAAAAGTGCCAGCAACACCTCAACTCTGGGCATGAGGAGAGCAGACTTCAGACTGCTCAGGGAATTAGTAAGTAAAGTCCCCATGGAAAATGTTTTTGCAGGTGCTAGGGTCCATCAGTGCTGGTCACTTTTTAAACATCACCTCCTAAGGGCACAGGAGCAGCAATTCCCAAATGTTGCAAGTCAGGCAGGTGAGGCAGAAGGCTGACTTAGCTGAACAGGGATCTTCTCTGGAAATAAGGCAAAAAAGAAAGGTGTATGCCTAGTGGAAGCAAGGTGAAGTGACATGGGAAGAATACAGAGATGCTTCTTGCTGCTGTTGGAAGAAAATTTGTGCTGCCAAAGCTGAACTGGAGTTGAAGCTGGCCAGAAATGTGGGGACCAATAAAAGGAATTTTTTCAAATCTATTAATGGCAATAGACTGTATAGAAATATCAATGGCTTGCTGCAGGATGAGGATGGTCATCTCACAAACAGGGACAGAGACAAGGCAGAGGTGTTTAATGCTTTCTTTGCCTCTGTCTTCAACACGGATGATAGACCAAGGGGGTATCAGTGCCCTGAGCTGGAAGACTATGACTGCAAGAATGATCAGCTCCCAGTTGACCCTGAAATTGTGCGATCTGCTGCTTCAACTGGATCCCTACAAATCTGTGGGGCCTGATGTGATTCACCCAAGAATCCTCAAAGAGCTGACTGATATCACCACAAAACCTCTCTCAATGATTTTTGAGCAGTCTTGGGAATCTGGACAGATCCCAGCTGACTGGAAGCTGGTGAACATTGTCCCAATTTCCAGGAAGGGCAAGAAGGAGGACCCTGGAAACTGCAGGCCTGTCAATCTGACTTCAGTGACTGGTGAAGTTATGGAGAAGATTATTTGAGGAAGTATTGAAAAATACCTGAAAAACAACACAGTTACCAATCACAACCAGCACGGCTTCATGCGAGGAAAGTCCTGTTATCAAACATGATTTCCCTTTATGACAAGGTAACTCACCCAGTTGATCAAGGGAAGCCAGTTGATCTAATTTTTTTGGATTTCGGTAAAGCTTTTGATACTATCTCTCACAGGACCCTTCTGGACAAAATGTCCATCACACAGCTGAATAAACACATCACGTTGTGGGTGAGCAATTGGTTCAAGGGTCGAGCAGAGAGGGTAATAGTGAATGGAGCGATATCAGATGGGTGACCTGTCACTAGTGGGGTTCCACAGGGCTCCATTGTGGGCTCTGTGCTCTTCAGCATCGTCAGAAATTACTTGGATGCAGGACTGGTAGGGATACTAAGCAAGTTTGCAGATGACACAAAACTTGGAGCAGCTGTTGACTCCTGGAAGCCCTGCAGAGAGACCCCAACTAATTAGAGGACTGAGCAATCACCAATCATATGAAGTTCAACCAGGGGAAGTGTTGGATTCTGGATGGGATGGGGCACCTGGGATGGGGCAACGCTGGCTGTACATACAGACTGGGGAATGAGATGCTGGAAAGCAGTGCCATGGAAAGGGACTTGGGGGTCCTGGCTGATGGCAAGTTGGATATGAGTCAGCAGTGTCCTGGAGGGCATCAGCAAAGCATTGCCAGCCAGTCGAAGGAGGGGATTGTCCTGCACTGCTCTGCACTGATGCAGCCTCACCTTGAATATTGTGGCAGTTTTGGTCACCACAAAATAAAAAAGACATTAGGCTCTTAGTGAGTGTCCAAAGGAGGGCAGTGAAGATGGTAAAGGGCCTTGAGGGGAAGCAGTATGAGGAGTAGCTGAAGTCTCTTAGTCTGTTCATGCTGGAGGAGACTGAGGGCAGACCTCACTGCAGTTACAACTTCCTTGTGTGGGAAAGAAGAGGGGCAGACCCTGATCTCTTTTCTGTGATGATCAGTGAGAAAACCCAAGGGAATGGGCTGAAGTTGTGTCAGAGGAGGTTTAGGTTGGATATTAGAAAACAGTTTTTCTCCAGGAGGGTGGTTGGGCACTGGAACAGGCTCCCCAGGGAAGTGGTCACAGCACCAAGCCTGACAGTTCAGAAAGTGTCTGGATGATACTCTCAGGCACATGGTGTGACTCCTGGGGATGGCCCTGTGCAGGGCTAAGGGTTTTACTTGATGATCCTTGTGTGTCCCTTCCAACTCAGTATATTCTGTGATTCTGTGAACTATGTAAGTAAGTGTTTAGATAGTTAAAACAAGAAAGCTGAGGTGTTCTGGCTGATCAAGTATGTATTTATGTTTCTGTTCAGCAACATGGAGACAACTGCTGGCTATCAAAAAGGCATTTGAATTTGTACTTAGCAAAATTTAGTCTGGTTTGGAAAATTCAGATCTAACTGTGCTGGAATCCCATTCTCTGTGGACCTTCACAGTTCAGGATAACTTCATTAAATGGTGCCTCTGTCTGTGGCTATGAGAAACTAAGGGATGTTTCTGAAGTCGTAGGTTATAGCTCCACTGGCAAGTAGTACAGTCCTGTAGAAGCACATTGTGGAGTACAGTAATTAAAATGCTGAGGACCTCACTCCATGTCTTTAAAGACTGGAGGAATTCCTTTGGACTAGCTGAGGTCTAGACTGTGTGCCTGCTTGTGGTTGGAGTGCATCTGCCTTTTTAATTTCATCCAAAAGGAGTGGTTGGCACTCCAAGACATCTTCAAAATATGAAACAAAACTGGATAAGTGGAGATGATTGGATGATTCATTTTAAAAGAGCCCTCCTGATCTGAACAAGATGCTAATGTAGGTGTACCTGCAGGCAGTTTTTTCCCAGGCTTTGTTTCTTTTTCAGAGGCAGAGATTATTCATGTCTGCTTAATTTGAATTGCTTGCAGCTTGGATTGGTACTGAGTACTTCTGGTTTATCTCTAGTGTGGACAAAGCAAAAATATCTTTAATAATCTCTTCTTAAGCTGATACCAGAACTACCTAAATCTTTGTGAAAGAAATAATTAATGTACGTATTTATCAATCTTTAAATATAAGACAGAGTAATAATATTTTATGAATTTTAAATTAGAGGATCTATATCTGTATTCATCACTGCACTGTATGAACAAGGCCTTGAATTCGTTGATATACACCAACTGCATGTGTAATTGTATTGCCCCCTCCTGGTAAGTCATGCTCTACTGCATGGACTTCCAGTTTGGAGATGTCAGGTTCCATTATGAGGTCATCATTATTGTACCCTAGAACCAGACTAGGAGCCAGAGTATTGACACAGTGTTTTCTGTGTGTGCTTTTTGGGTGGGTTTTTTTGGATTTTTTTTTTAATGTTGTTTGCATAGTAAATGCCCATTTTGTGAAATGCAGTAATATGAGGCAGTATGGGCTCTGTCAGAATTCTGTTTTGGCACATCTGAAATTTCTTTGAAGAGTTCCTGCTCTTACCTTCTGGTCTACAGTTAGCTCCTTGAAAATAAGTTTTCCATCTGACATGTGCAAGAAAGTTGGCAATACCACGTCCAACTAAAGAAGATCTGAATATACATCCTTAATTTTAGGAATCTAGAGCTATACCTGCTGTTTATTGGACAACAGTGTTTTATATCAGGCCTTTATGTAGCACATGATAAAATTATAGTATCTGACAATCACACCAAATTCAGAAGGCCAATTTTTATGAACAGAAATGATGGTTTTAACTGTAATGTTTTTTCCTTGTCCCTCTGCCCTCCTTTGGGCAAGCCTAAGAAACATGGTGATCAGGGTTTTGGTGTGTCCTCCTGGGAGAGTTGCCAGGGGCAGTCAGGAAGGCAACCTTGTGCCAACAGAAGGATGGTAGGAAGTCAGCTGAAGGGCTGCTTCTGGAGGCTTGGGTCAGTGCAACTTGACACCAACCATCTTTGCCATTGCTTTGACAGGATGAAGACTAAGACACAAAAGAAGGTTGTCACTGTAGGTTACCTTTCCCTGACCTTGTTAAAAGTAAATTCCATTTTGGTAGTGGCCAGTAGTTTGATTTTGAGGTTTCAAAGGCCACATGCAAAGGAAGTGAAATCTTTCTTTTCCGGCTAGATCTTGGGAATAAGGGGATCATGCAAGTTGTTTGTGTGGGCTCCTGCAGTGCCAGGTACCTCCCTTCCCACATGCCCAACAAGGGGCTGAGGCAGTGTCTGATGGGTAGGTAGAAGTGAGGCTGAGAAACCCCATCTCTCTGTGTACTTTGGCACATAGGCAATAGCACATTTGTGCTTTTGAGATTTGACTTCAATGCATGCTGGTGGCAGAGAATACTTCTTTCCCCCCGTTTTTTTTTTGGCTGAGTAATAGACATCTACTGTTGTACTGAGCTAGATACCTGCCTGGATCAAGGTTTGCTTAAAAATCTCATCTTTTAAAAATTGATTTTGTTTGTTTTGTGATGCCATGGGAAACCAGCTCTCTTAATCTGTAACTTCTTTTTCTCACATTAAGTTAATTTATTTATAATTATTGCTGAATACTTCTGAATTAATTCAAGATGCAATGATTTTGCCCATCTTCCTTGTAGTGAAAATGTTGCCATCTCAGGATTTGCAATATATCTGCTTAACAATGTCAACACAATATTGTTTGAGTTTATAAATGTGCGTATCATATTAGCCAGTCAGCAGTGTGCTGTCTCTTGCATCCTCAAGGCACAATATTATTGTACTTCACATCTTAGTTTTCTTAAACAAAGAGCCTGTCAGACTTGATTAGCCAAGAAGCACCTGAATATATTGACTTAAATGTAGAAATTGCTTGACACTGATGTGTATATTCAGAAATAAAAGTGCCTACTTAATCCTTTTACAGTGCTTAAAAAGTGAGGGAGGGGAAGCAGTGAAACTTATGAAATGCACCGTGTGCTGTAGCTGCCTTGCAGCACTTTTGCTATTTTTATATCTGCTTTCATTGTAGAGAGCTTGCTTAAGCACGAGCAAAAAGGCTGGTAAATGGATTAGAAGAGATGCAAGAGCAAGGAAGCTGTGTTTCTGAAAAGATACAGAAAATATGGGGGAGAAAAGAGCTTATGTCTTGTGGCACAGAAAGGTGGTAGTGAACCCAGGATGATGCTATGGGCCACGAAGGGTGTCATAGTTACAGCGTGGGTGTATTTGAACAGTGGTCTTCAAGAAAGTGGCATCTTTCCCTGAACTTCGGTTAATTAAAGAGAATTGGAAAGCAACCTGTATTAAGTGCTACTGCTTTATGAAATCACAGAATGGTTTGGGTTGGGAGGGACCTTAAAGACCATCTAACTCCAAGCTCCCTGCCATGGGCAGAGATGCCTTCCACCACTGAAAACCCCATCCAACCTGGCTTTGAATACTTGCAGAGTTGGGACATCCACTACTTCTCATGGCAGAAAAGCCCAGAGAACCCCAAGAACCATCTTCCTCCACCCCTCCTTCCATGTTTCTTATCCACTGTCATGTCAGTATTGATTCCAGAAGATGGAAAGCTTGTTGATCTTTCATTTACTTCACAGTAATGCAGGACAACGTGCCAAGCAGAGAAAACTCATCCCATGAAGTAACACGTGTAGATTGACCTTTGCTTGTTCAGTTGAGCACAACTATGAAATGCACATCAGTAACTGGATTTGTGAACCCAAATAAAACCTTAGTCCGCTCTTTCTTGCAAGACTACTTGGAGTGCCTTGAGACTGGCAAATCTGTGGCAGCTTTGCTTCAACAGAAATGGGGGATAGTATTGACCTTAACCTAAACGTGATAAGGAATTATTGATATACGTTTTCATTTTTGTCCCTGGGATTAAATTTGTGCACGCTATTTTTTGGTTTAAATTTCTTCTGTATTTTTTAGCATATTATAGAAACCTATAATGGAAGTAAATGTTGTAGAGATATTTCCAGTTGATGGTTGAAAAGGAGACAGCTGGGTCTTTTGACACTTAGGCAGTTGTGGGAGGCTGCCTGGGATTTTAAGGTAGGTGGACTAACTGGATGCTTCTGCTGAAGTGCATGAAGAGTTGATCACGACTGTATGGGCATTTAAAATGTCTCCTCTGAAGTCATATATAGTGCTCTGTAGAAATAAATTAATCAGTTCATGCTTTCTAGAGCTGTTTTCCAGGTTCTTTTCAGACCTGAGCAGACTTACCAGCATCAGTTTATATTTGGGTCATATGTGGAAGCTTATCTGTGTAAATGTAAAAGCTTAGTTCAGCTGTTTTTCCTCTTTTACATGTAGGTGCTTTTGATGTTCTGGGAGGGGCTGAGGTGTTGTTGGTCAGCCTTTTGTCTCTCTTAGGCAAAGTTTTGGGCAGTCCATTAAACTGAGCTTGGATGTTGATCCAACACCACCAAATTCATAGCAGACCATGAACTGTTTTAAGAGAGAAGCTACTTACAGAAAATTCAGGTAGTTGTCATTTGAATTAGATGATTCAGTAGGGCTGATAATTCACTTTTGGCAACATGTAGATAATTTGCTGATGTCAAGGAAGTTGTCACTGATTAAGATTTGATTTCAACAGTTGTTCAAAGATTGCCATTTCAGTGTTAGCCTCTCTTGAAGAGAGCAGTGCACTTCCACACCTCAGTTGTCAGAAATATGGTATGTGACTTTGTGTGTCTGCATGAAGAAACCAGAGAGACTATGCAAGGCTGCTTTTAGAGAGAGATGTGCGCTGGCTGTGAGTTAGTTTCCTTGTGGAACACTTGCATAAAATGTTTTGTCACTCAGTTGCAGAGCTTGCCAGTCCTGGTAAATCTCGCTCCACCATAGAAAACAACCCCACCTCTTTCTTTGATAACAACAAAAGTAAAACTCTGTGGTTTCTTTTCCCTTTTTGTAGCAACAAAGAAGAGAAAGGGAAGCTCGAAGGCAACAAGAGCGTGAGCAAAGGCGAAGAGAACAGGAGGAAAAAAGACGTCTGGAAGAAATGGAGAGGAGGCGTAAGGAGGAGGAAGAGAGAAGAAGAGCAGAGGAGGAAAAGAGGAGGGTAGAAAGGGAGCAGGTGAGTCCATGATACAGATATATATGCAATAGGTTTGTTTCTTCTAAATTCTAATATAATTTTTTAAAAATTAGTAAGCCTAAAGCAGCTTAGAGGCAACCTAACACTAACTCTTTCATCTTTGTTGTCTTTGACAGCAAACGCACTAACATAGATCGTAGGGCTTTATGGAAAATTCTGGCAGACTCAATATTCCCTCAAAAAAGGAAGTCTTGTTGCAGTACTCATTCTGAATTCAGCTTGTGCCCCGGGGCTGGACTAAAAATCATCAGAATTGGCAAAATCATCACTGGGGCTGAAAATTGTTTCTATGCTTGTCTTGCTGGATCAGTGGTTCTTGCAGGACATACCCCTGTTCAGAAGGCCTCCCAAGAGAAGGGCAGCTCTGTTGCATGTCAACTTCTGCCACCCAGAATTGGTCAGAGGCTTGTCATGAACTTTGAATACTCTGAATCTGAGAAGGAATCTTTGAGCTGCAGAGGGTTTTCCTTCTTAAAACTTAAGTATACAATTACTCTCTCTGTCTATTTAAAATCAGCTCTAATAATGTATGCCAGTTCAGGCAACAGGTATATCTTGAATTATGTCAGTGTGCCCTTAATATATTGAAAGTACAGGTGAGAAGCCTGTTAAACTGTGAAATTCAGCTGCTATATTTATGCATGAAATCTGCATGTTTTAAAATCCCTTAATAACTTAATCAGGGTGATAATCAGGGCAATACTTCCTGTGCATGTACTGCAAAATACTGATCCCAAATAAAAGGCCAAAACTTCTGTCCTAGAGACTGATTGTAAATTTCCCATTAACTTCTGTAATGCTGGGTTTGGCCCTGATACATCTTAATTTTTTCTTACATAAAGTCACTGTATTTGAGATCACTGATGATTGTGTTATTGGGGAATTTTATTGTGTTTGTGTATGTTTCAAAGATTTTTGAGTCAAAAGAAGAGAAGACTAACAAATGGGAATAAATATATGGAAAATCTCTAATTACTGCATAGCAATTTGCTTTTGGGCAGACACCGGGTATTCCCCCAGCTGCTTTTTAAACTGTTGAAATGCTAATTACGCACAGTGCCAATAATGACAAATGGTTAATTGATGTGGCCAAGCTGAACCACTCTGAATTTTTATTCTTTTTTCTAGAAGAAAAGACATGTCTCCTCTTAGAATTTTTGTTAACTGAAACTGTGGCTCAGCCAATGTGCGTAACAACAGTATAGTGTATCTCATCAGTCTGTCACAAGACTTTCTATAACTCCCATCACTGTACCACTGATCCATTAATTTCTCTATGCATACACTGTAAATGTGTGCGTGTGCTTGTGTGTGTGCGCATGCACATGTTACATACTTCCATTAATTGCATGATAGGATGTTACCAGCTTGGGTTTGGTGCTTCGGAGTTTGAGTTCTTCCAGGGGGTAGGTGAAGCAGTGGGTAAATGTCTCGACCTGTTGAGGCTGCAGGTGAAGAGATGGATAGATTGCAAGAGCAAGCGAGTTTGGTCTAATATCTGTTTCCTGGTGGATGTTTGTTTGTGTCATAACCATCGCATAATTCAGCAAGGCTGGCAGTGTTTGCTCAGGAGAAGCTTCTGGTGAGGGCGGCAGGGGAGACGGCAGGGCAGGTCCCAACTGCACTTGGCAGAGCCCCTTTGCAGGAGCTTGCTCCAGCTCTGCCTACACTATGCCTGGCTCTAGCTGTTGCTAACAGTTCATCGCACCAGTGCAACACACTAATGTTTAATACAACTTGCATGTGACTTTGTATTGGCTGTGTTGAGTCAGACTTGGCTGTGTTTTAACTTTCCAAAACCTTCAAGTGCATTTTGCTGCTTCTTGAAACCACTTCCAAAATACATAAACGAGCTCTGGCCCGTGGCCATAACATTTGCAGGAGTGCAAATTTCAGAACAGAAGGGGCCAAAATCCAATGCGTAGGAGTCAGGGCTTCCTAAATTGTTCTGCAGGCACTAATCCATCCTGAAGTGCGTTTCTCATTAAAGCTGAACTGGGGAAGTAGCGTGTGGTGTTCCACCCAGGGGGTTCTGATGCATTCCTTTTGAATAAATTTATTGCTGGGTAATTTCTATGTGACAGGAGTATATCAGGCGACAGCTAGAAGAGGAGCAGCGGCACTTGGAAATTCTACAGCAGCAGCTGCTCCAGGAGCAGGCCATGTTACTGGTAAAGCACTGTATCTGTTTTGTTCAGTAGCTATAGGATCCATTTATCTGGCCAGTCCTAGGCTTCCCTCAGTCGGGCACAGCTGCACTGACAGTATGACAACAAAGGAGCTTGATTAAAAGGCCATTTATGCTAGTGTTGTGGGCTGACAGGCACATATGAGAAGTGCTGTATGGTCACACTGCTTTCTGGGCAGTAAGAGGAGGCTTTATGTTAAAGTGGAACAGTTCTGGTGTGGTGGTCGAGTTTCTGAACAGACCTTGGCATTCAGTGAAGAACTAGAGTGCTTGTGTTGCAGATCAAAACCACACATGATATGTAAATCCACCCTGGGGTACAATGGCCTAGTGTTGGTCTAAGTCATTGTTTTATGAACTTTACACTGGATTTAGTATAAATAATTCTTTTTTTTTTCCCTTTAATAAAAATCAGTTTTGACATAACTCTCTGATCATATCAAGCTTAGCAGTACTCTTTTGACTTTCCCAACATGAGACACAAGCCATGTGGGTCTAACTTAGCTCTTGGTTACACTTTAACAATGAAATAAACAAACAAAAAAAGTCGCAACAGCAACCAGAAAGGTGTCTTTTTAATGGGATGGATAGGGACACGTCCACCCTACAGTCAGTGTCATGTCTCGAATTACTCACCTGTTCTCTCAAAGGAATACAGATGGCGAGAGATGGAGGAACACCGACAGGCAGAGCGACTCCAGCGCCAGTTGCAGCAGGAGCAAGCCTACCTCCTGTCGCTGCAGCACGATCACAGGCGGCAGCAGCAGCAGCAACAGCAGCAGCAGCAACAACAGCAGCAGCAGCAGCAGCAACAAGAAAGAAATAAACAAAGCTATCATACCCCTGAGCCAAAATCCCACTATGAGCCTGCTGAAAGAGCACGTGAGGTAAGTCCTGCTTGTGGGCAGGAATATTATAACTGCTCCTCTGCCTGTTTGCAACAGCATGACTGCAGTTCTGCTACAGTACAGTTGGAGGCTGAAGCATCACACATAAGGGGCAGGATAGTTTAAACTGTTGGCCACTGGTTTCCAAACCTGAGGGCTACTTCTGATTAGTTTTGCTGCAATCACTGAAGTTCAGAGTTTTGAGGTATAAAAGTTGTAAAGAAGGCCTGGAAGGCTACAGACTAAGGGAACCTGGTTTTGGAAGCATCACATCAGGAAGTTACATCTGTGCTTCATCAGATATGTTTTTGTAGGAAGCATTGTTGCAGTTGGCTATTCGTGTCTCTGACAAGTGCTAGTGATTGGAAATTGAGAGTCAGTTGGAAAGCACGAATGTATAAGGGATGTTTGCACACACCACATGTTTACACATTTGATGTTTTAACATATGCTTTTCAAAATTTCCTTGTCATGAACGCAAACCAGAATTTCATTAGTTTTATTTTTGAAGTGTTAAGTATTCTATTCTGAGATCATGTCCTGCTCTTTTGAAACTTTGTGGTGCTGCCTTCTTGGACTTCAGGCACTCACAAGTCAAACAGAAGTCACCAGTGTGCTGCTTATTTCAGTGGGTGGTCCCGTCTCCATTGGCCCATGGGTAATCTAAGCAAGTAATTGCCTCTGATGCATACTTGGCTTTCTTTCAATGGTCTTATTCTTATGTTTCCCTTGAGCACCATACTGCCCACAAACCACCAGACTGGGCAATGCTAGTCAAAGCTCTTAAAGGCATTCATCAGCAGCATGTGGGAACTAGGTAAATAGATTTTGGAACAAGAACAAAAAATATCCTTGAGGCTGCTGAACATGATAAAATAGCTCTTGGTTTGCCTTCATCCAGTAGTGCTTCTTAGTCTTTGAAGTATTGCTGTTTGGGCTTGGTGGACACAAGCCCATTTTCTTCTAGATGCTGTTGTCCAAGTTTTCATAAACCATGTTTATGTGATCTCATCCATTCTGCCTGATGGTTGACTTATCTGGTCCATCTCTCTTACTTGGAATAAGTTCAGACTTACTGGTATGTGGTGGTGCAGACATGGAACCAGCCCTCTGGTCCTTGTTGCGTGCTCTTGGCCCACCTCAATGAAAAGCATAGTGCCAGTCCAGCACATCTGTCCAGCCTGAATGCTGGCTTTGGAGCGATGTAGGACTGTATGTACTCCATTTTCCTTTCTGAGTGTAAAAGGAGAGAAACTAATGAAGATCCAAGTGTTAAATCCATTAGGAGAACCACTGACTCAGCTATTTTTCTGTTGTAGTCTTTTTCTCTTGTGATTGCTCTATCTAGAAGGAATGAGGACACAGAAATGTTTGTTATTAGTCAAATCTTCCCAGAGATTGCTGTGTAATAGTCTTTTAAAAAGTGTGGTAGAAGTATAACCCGGCAGTGGGAGTGACACCAATTAATCTTAAGAGCAGACATTAACTCTGACATCATTCTTGACATAAAATAGTGAATTGGAATGAATGTTCTGTGCCTCGTACTGTCAGACATCCTGCTCTCCAGGGAAAGTCTCCGTCTACGGAGATGCTGACCATAGGGGTGATAAGCTGATGTGGACTAACTTTCCTGTTCTGGCAAAGTCTAATGGTGATCAGTTTTTTAACTCATTGCATAGCAATGAGGACATAAGGCAAAGGACTTCTAAGATTGGCTTTGGGAAGCAGCGGGGAGGTTGGAGCTTAATACCATTTTCAGGACCACACAGTCAGATGCGTAGAACAGGGCCTGTTTCTATCCAGGGATGCACTCTCTGTCTCCGTCCCACTTCTTGCCTGGTTTTGAAGCCATGTGGCTCATGCAGTTCTTGTGCTTTGTGGAAGAAACCTCCTATCATCTACCGCTAGAGATGTGAAAACCTGCTCCTTCAGACAGAAGGACTTGGGGCTTTTCCTTGTTCTATTCATAACAAGGAGTCTGGCCTGTTTTTTAAACTTTAAAGGATGGCTCTGTGAAGTTGAACATGGTGGTGAAAATAATTGTATGGTGAAGATGCTTGCCTCCATTCTTGCTGTACTTCCCAAGACGTGGTGTATTTTATGTAGACCTGGCAGAAGCTTGTCTGCTTGTTCCCATAGGCAAACTGTTACATCCTCAAATGCTGGAACGCAAAGGCAGGTTGGGTTTGTAAAGCAGCCCAGCTGAAGTGAGGAGTCCTGGAAATTCGCCTCTGTGTTCTGTCAGCCAGTCTCTCCAGACTAGGAAACCACGGCTAGGAAACCACCCTGGTACTGGTTTTGTGCTTCAGGCACAAGGGTTAAAGCACATGAAATCAGCCCAAGTTGCCAGTTTGGTCTTTGATGCTTTGATAAAATCCTGGGAGTTTAGCATTCCTCAGAGGCAGTTCCTCTGGCAGAAAGGCACATGCTGCCCTGGTTCCAGCAACAGACCATCTTAGGAAATGGGAGGATATTTCTGCCTGTAGCCTCGCTCTGTCTCTTGCCCTTCTTACCTCTCCCTTTGTTCTCAATGCTGTGGCCTTGGAAGAGTTGATGTTTCTGCATGGGGACCTTGCTTAATGTTCTTCTGAGGACTGAGCACATTCTGATTTAGTCTTCCCTTCAACAAGCTCTTGGCATTAATGTATGATCACTTCTACACCTTCCTGAGAACAAGAAATAAGCTGCTGGGGCTGTCCTCTGTAGCCTATGAGGTTGTGTTGGGAGTATTTGATAAGAGAGAGGATGATCAGTCCTACAGTTTTGTACTTAAAGCTGAACAGACTCCAGGGTGGAGAAGTATATCCTCCTATCTGTTTTTCCTTTGCCAAAGAGAGAAGCACAGGAAAGTAGATAATCCAAACCCATTGGTTTCATAAGTGAGGTAACTAAAGTAAGGGATAGCAGTGGGAAATGTACTTTTATATTGTAAAGTTGTTTCTGTTTTCATATATCCTTTTTATTGTTTGTGGGGAAAATACTCATGGATAATAATTAGTCTAGGCAGAAAGAAGCCCAGTGATGGTCTTTCATCGTATTATCTCACATCTTACTGCCTCCTGTATCTCCTCTCTTTCTAGTAGGGATTTTCCGTATTGGCACACTTGCCACTTTGGTGTAGTTCACTCCGTGAACTTACAGTGCTGGGAAAAGTGGGTAGGGAAAAAATCCTGCTAAACCCTAAATGTATTTGTATCTTTTTGGTAAAGAAAAGGTGGTACTCATCTTTGTATTTCTACTGTAATTGGTTTTATTGACTCAAGGCTTAACCTCTTTTTATTTTGGCTTAGGTGGAGGAGAGATTTAGAAAAACTAATCAGGGCTCCCCTGAAGCACAGTCTAAACAGGTGGGCAAAGTGTTGGAGCCACCAGTGCCTTCAAGATCAGAGTCCTTTTCCAATGGAAACTCAGAACCTGCTCAGCCTGCCCTGCAGAGGCCAATGGAGCCCCAGGTAAGTGCCCAGGAAAATTCTGGTGAGCCTGGAGGAAATGCAGAAGTCCCAACAAGTTTCCTTCAAATTTGCAGATCTTGGCACTTAGAAAGTCTTATGTAAATGGTAGCACTGTTACACAAAGTAGCTTATTCACTAGATTTGCTCTTCGTCTGTTTTTGCTTATTTTATTGATAAACTGATGGATTTTTGGGTTTGGTGGTTGTTTTTGTTTTTTTTTTTTAATGTTAGAGTTAGATTAGAACTGTGTTCATAATTTACATAGATTATGAATAGAATTCTGTTATTATCTGTGCAACCGTGACATGGTATATTAAATGCTGGTGACAGTTGCAGAACACTTTTGCAATTAAGAATTTGCTCTGTGTAATTTATTTACTACTAAAAAGGATGCTCAGAAAAAAAGTGAGCTTGCTTGGTTTTTAAAATTTTTGCTGAGGGAAGGTAACCAAACAAGTGGGTTTTACTAGTATGAGTTTCAAAGAGATTTACAAAACATGACTAAGAAAAGCAAGTTTGTTGTCAGTAGGCCTACAGCTGCTAAATAGAGTTCTCTACCATCCCTGGAAAATCAAAAAGAGGTTGAAACCACTGAGCTGCATGGCAGCTGTTGTTCTGTTTTTTTCTAATGAGGAGCCTCTTAATATCTGATCTCATAGGAATTATGGCATGAATTGAAAAAGTAACCTCTGTCTAAAACTTAGACAAAGCCCATAAATTCTGAGCAATTTAGGTCTATTAAATTAAATGGTGTAGTTGTGCATTCAGTTCCTCCATTTCCATGCAGAATTTTCTTCTTTCAAATAAAGTCTGTTGATGACAGTGCAAGCTAACAACATCCCTGACTGTGACTAGGTATTGCAACTCTTTTGGGCAACAGGAGAATTTGAACAGACGGTAGAGTGGGAGAAAACAGGACAGAACTTCATCTCTTACTCATTAATTCCTGGCTTTTATTCAAACCTCTATGACTATTTCAAAATATTGGACTTGTATCTTCACGTTCTCTGTGCCAGTTACTTTTAAAGTCTGTGTCTTCCACTCATATTAAGGATAATCAGGTTCTTCAACAGCTGTGTGTATTAAAATTGAGGAAATAATAATCATACAAAAACAAATACTTCCAACCTACTGAAACTGTGATTGAAAGCAAAGTTTTGGTTAATTACCAGGTGTGGTAACAGTATGTTCCTCAGTTAGTACATTTCCTCTTGCTTAGTTTCAGAAGTCAGCTCTGAAAGACAGGTTATGCACATGGAGGAAACAGGCTGAAGGGTCAATAGGGATTTCAGTGGAAATCCCGATGGAATTTTGACTCTGGAGTCACATTGTGCCTTCTTAATGTATGTAGTTGAAAATGTGTGTGTGTGTGTAGTTTGTGTCTAAATATGTATATATGTACAGTATGTGGTACATATATGGTGTAAGTATAATATGCATTGTACATATGTATACTCTATATATGTACATAAATATACAATATATATTATGTTTTTTATATATATTGCAATGACTGTAAAGGAATAAAGGCTTTGTGTTATGGTCTTTCTCCAAAAGTTTGCAACTGTATCTAGTTCCTAAATTTATTAGGAAATGTAAATGTCTTTTGGTTTGCACAATTTAGAGCATTCTTTAATTTTGTGCTTTTTTTCAATTGGATGTCCACTTCAAATTTCCCAGCCCACCAGTGCTGCCATGAGACCTGGTCAAAGCCCACTGAAGATTGGGGAATCAAAGGCGACTTCTATCTTGAGTGGCCTTTGGACTCAGTCTCATTGAGCAGATATTGGGTCCCACTTTCTTCTGGGCACAAGTGTATGTGTATGTGGAGAGCATATCTCACAGAAAGTGCATATGTGCTGTATTTTCAGTCTGTTATGTTCTTTGGGCGCTTGCCTTGCTTTAAAGTGCATTGATTCCACCCCACGCTTACCTAATGCCATAACCAATTTGTCTCTGCCCACCCCACCTGCCTTTATTCTGTGTTAATTGGAAAGCCGGTTATACTGAGCGCATTGAATGTTTTATGTTTTGTTTTCTTGTAAGGTACAGTGGTCCCATCTGGCATCTCTCAAGAACAATGTTTCCCCTGTCTCGCGATCCCATTCCTTCAGTGACCCTTCTCCCAAATTTGCTCATCACCATCTTCGTTCCCAGGACCCATATCCACCTTCACGCAGTGAAGTGCTAAATCAGAGTTCTGACTCTAAGTCGGAGGTACCTGACCCCACCCAAAAGCCTTGGGCTAGATCAGACAGTGACGAGGTGCCTCCAAGGGTAAGGAGTAGAAAGACAGATGTGTGCTATTTTTTTATTATTAATTATAATTTTCTTAAGGATGTGATACCCTGGGCACTGGGAAGACTCTGCCCTTGTGCCAGCATTGGAAACAGTATTTTGGAAGGCAGATCCTAATGTAGTTGTTCAGTCAATGGGTTAACGATAATCAACCTTAAGTACAATATTGAAGCTTCATATAAAATTGGCAATTATTTACAGAATGCAGCTATTTCAGAGAAACAATTTATTATGCTAAGTTAACAAGTCATTGCCATATTCAGGAAAGAATTTAAAATATCCCTGAGGTTATTGCTCAGAGTTAATTTTCCTCTTCATCTGTTAGCAACCCAAACTATGAATCATACATTTATTTAAAATTGAGATGGAACTGAACAAAAAGGAAACATTCAATATATTTCCTCCTCCTCTCCCCCTCCCATCCCCCCCTCCCATCCACTGGGATTTGCTTCTTCTGAGTATATTCTTGCTCCCTCACCAGTCTTTGCCTTCTGCTGATCCATTCCCGGGCATTTGTTTGGTTCCCTTGAGCTTATTCTCCTAATTCTCATGCTGTTTCAGCAAATTGCTTTGTGCCTCCCCTGCTTCAGTCAAAAAGCCATATTCTTTTTTAATGTCTGAGTAGTTGGGAGGGTAGTGGGGCGTGTATGTGTTCGTGTGGTAACTATTAAACACTATTTAATGTTAAGACTAAACTTTGTGTTCTCTTCAAATTCTGAATAGCATCCCAACTCAGGCTTTTGGTTTTATGGGTGTTTGTTTACTGCTTTTGGTCATTGATGCTATCTTGGACTTAGAAAGTGTTAAAATCTTAAGAATATATTCTGTGGCGGGGCAGGTTTAATTTTCCTTATCTCTCTCTCCTCTTCATGGGTTTAACACAATATTTTTTTCTCCCAAGGTACCTGTGAGAACAACGTCCCGATCACCAGTCCTGTCCCGCCGTGATTCTCCACTGCAGGGCAGTGGGCAGCAAAATAACCAAGCAGGTCAAAGAAACTCCACGAGGTTTGTAAGCCTAATGTCCTCACCTTTCTTGATTTGGAAGAAAAAGGTTCATGGGAAATCAGGCATTTCCAGACAGTTTTTGGCAATGCCTGTTCGACGTGAAAGGAAGATGATGTTGGATCCTTTTTCAGTAATGATTAATATTAATGTCCCTTGATGTAGCACATGTGACAGCTAAGACTGGCAAAAGTTCTTCTTACCTCTCCTCCTTTGAGTTTCCTGCCCTGTAACTTTAGCAATAATTTCAATATCCTTAAGATTTTTGAAAAAAATGTGGCCATTTTTGAACATCTTTGCCTTTTAATGCAGCAGGTCAATTTGAGCATACTGTGGGGATTACTGGCAGCAGAAATGTTTGTAATATCTAAAGTGAAGAGATCTCTGAAACTTTCTGGCATCTTGGCCAGAACTAAACTTCAGGAGGGGGAAAAGCATCCATGAGCTGTTACACAGAGCATCTGAGGTTAGGAAGGGGGAGGAGGGGACTGACATCTGTGCTCAGCAGAGCAAAATGGACAGACTCCCCTGAAACTGTCTCACTGGACAGGGATGAGGGTATTCTGGTATTCTTTTTGGCTTGGGCTTGGGTAGCCAGGGCACTTCTGAGCCAATTTTAAACCTTCTGCGAGCAGGCTGAGGGAACTGTCCTCTTTAGATACATAAGAATGGCAGGTAGACATCTCCATATATAAAGAATAGTTTGTACCCACCTAAACTTTTTTTTCTAGCCATCATAAATAAGGTAGAGGGAGCCATTGGCAGAGGGAGCCACTGCCTGGGTTGTGCAGCATCACTGATGCCCTCAGCTCAGTGTTCTTTCAGATGAGTTATTAGCGAAACACTGTGGAAGAGTGATGTTTGAGTTTAGAAACAGGAATTTGGAACTGAAGTGTGTGACAAATAATTTCTTCTCTCCCCAATACAGCAGTATAGAGCCTCGTCTGCTGTGGGAGAGGGTGGAGAAGCTCGTACCAAGGCCAGGCAGTGGCAGTTCTTCGGGTTCAAGCAACTCTGGCTCACAGCCTGGCTCCCACCCCGGCTCTCAGAGTGGGTCTGGAGAGCGGTTCCGGATGAGATGTAAGTCCTTCTCCCACCCTTTGTAACATCATATGTCTAATTTTATAA
This sequence comes from Platyrinchus mystaceus, assembly GCA_035041135.1. Lineage (NCBI taxonomy): Eukaryota > Metazoa > Chordata > Aves > Passeriformes > Tyrannidae > Platyrinchus > Platyrinchus mystaceus. The sequence goes on from JAWWLV010000001.1 coordinate 87,701,864, forward strand.
GCTGTGAAACACTCAATAATTAAGGATGATAACCTCCACATGGAATGACCTTTGAGCATGCAGTGTCAAAGATGGGTTAGCTTCCTGTACTCCCTTGGCATTATGTCCTTGCTTGGGAAAGGCAGTAGGTATAGAAGTCATTGTTGAAGTGTTTCACTGTTCTTTAATTCACATCCAGTCACTGCTTCATTTTCCTGTGTGCAAACATCCCAGTCTCCATGCCCTCATAGCTCCCTTCCTCATGTGTGCAAGGGCACATATTGATGCTTGTTGCCTGTCACCTCGGTGGTGACACGGTGCAGACTGCTATGAATAGGTCTCAGCTGGGCTACATTGGATGCTGATGGAGGTTTTCCAGCTTGTGGCCACAATTCTTCTGATTTGCAGTTGTGTGACTGTTTACTTTGGCTTCAGTCATAGGTCAGTTGCACCCATACCAATCACAGCTAATGATGTCTTTTTGTATAGTCCTTCAGGGACAATGTAATAGTGAAGTTGTGAAACGTAGGTCATACAGTCAGACATCCACCTGATAGTTTTCTCACCTCTCTTTCCCTCTCCAAAGTGAAGTAAGAAAAACATATTTTAGCTCCCTGCCTAATTTGTTTTGTTTGGTGTTACTTTTGGGGTCTTGGCACATGCAGCATCATCCAAATCAGAGGGTTCGCCATCGCAGCGTCATGAAAGTGCACCTAAAAAGCCTGAAGAGAAAAAGGAAGTCTTCAGACCTATCAAGCCTGCTGTAAGTTGCATCCACTTTCCCTTGTCCACCATCTCTCTCAGGTAGACTCACAAAAAGTACAATGTGAGCTTCTATTCATGGTGCCCTCAGGGGATGAACTTCATCTTGAGTTGAGTTTCTAACTGTGGGTATAGCAGCATGTTCTCGGATGTGCAAGTGCCTGTGCACATCACAGTACTTTAAACATTAGGTTTTACTGTGCTTCTGGGATTGATTTCTGCTCTGTGGTCTTTTTCCTTCCTAACCTTTGCCTTTCTCTCTTTCAATCCTGTGCTTCCTTCCTGGGGCTGGATCAATGATCGTGCATGTGACCTGAATGTGGCAATACTGGGCTGAATGGTGCAGGGAGAAGTGGTAAGACCTTAAATTGTTGCTACTTTCTGTGAAAGATTTCTGACATTTCATTTACCTGGCTGCTATTACAATTGATTACAGCTGTGTGTCCAGTTGTATCTTGGGAAACTCAGTGGGTTTTCACAGTGTTTCCAACTTTCCTTAGAACTTTTTTCTCTTGCCATATCTCTTGTGATACTGCTCTAGCACCCAAATCTATTAGCTTTCTTAAAGAAACGTAGAGGTTGGTCCTTCCCTTCTGATAGTAGATGGATGCTATTAACCTGAAAAGTTTAGGAAAATAAACTGTGACAGTCAACTGTGTGAGAGTGGGTCTTGGTGCTTTTATATGTCCTTCAGATGGTATAATAGGGTAAACTGAAGTCATAATCAGGATAGTTGGGATTCAGAATATGCACATTTTTCTATGATATGGCAAGATTCCCTTAGGTTGACTCTTCTGGTGCTTTTATTTGTCAGAGAGTGAGTTTTCATAACTGTTAGGAATGAGTAAGTCTGAGGAGACTACTGCTGGGGCAATGGAAACATGGCAGCAGACAACTGAGCAAACTCGGGCACTAATCCTGTGTGTTTGTCTTGCAAACTCTTCCTCTCTCTTACTTGCAACATCAGGTTTTTTGGTTTTTTTTTCTTCCCTCTCCCATCAGGATTTAACTGCATTGGCAAAGGAATTGCGAGCAGTGGAGGATGTGCGGCCTCCACACAAAGTTACAGATTACTCATCCTCAAGTGAGGAGTCAGGGACAACAGATGAGGAAGATGATGATATGGAACAAGAAGGAGCAGATGAATCTACTTCTGGACCAGATGATGTCCGAGCAGTGTTAGTTCTTCTACCAGTGTTTTGCATCTGTTTTCTCTCATAGGGGATTGAAGGAAAAGGTTGTTGAGTATTTTGGCTTGTATGTTAGTTCTTTCAGCTTACTACAATCTATGAGCAAGATGTAGCAGTCTTGTATGTTCATGTTTTCAAACACTGAGGGTAATCTTCTCAATGTCCTCTCCCTCTTCTCAGTTGATTTGTTACAAAAAGAGATACAGCGTTTAAAAATCGCCTGACTTTTTTTTTTGTGGTTTTTGTGTGTTTGTTTTTGTTGGGCTTTGTTTGTTTGTTTTGGGGTGGATTTTTGTTGGTTTTGGTTTGGTTTGGTTTTGGTTTTTTTTGATAGAGAGGCTTTTCTAGGCAGGTTCTGTTGTAAATATTCCACTCTGGTCACAATACAAATTAATTTTCAGTGTGCCTTGATGCAGGGCAGTGACAGCTAGGGCACTAGTGCTGTTATCTCACTCCACTTATTTCTTGCCTGCCAAATAGGTCAACCTTGAACTTGAGCAACGGTGAAACAGAATCAGTGAAAACCATGATTGTCCATGATGATGTGGAGAGTGAACCTGCCTTGACTCCTTCGAAGGAGGGCACCTTAATTGTTCGACAGGTATTGCTTTTCTCTCCCTGTGCAGTGCTGCACCCTTTCTGTGCTCATTAACCCACTCGCTCATTCACCCATGCTGTTTCTACATTATATTTGTTGTTCGTATTAAGACACAGCTGTAGTGGATTTCAGATGAGCAAGATGTTTGATGCATGCAAGGAGGAGAGTAGCCCTTGCTTCTGTTTTGCATGCTTTCCAGTGACACCCATGGCAGCACCATGCAGAATATCTCAAAGTCTGGGGGAGAGAAGGGTAGAAAAGCTACAGGTGTGTGGAGCAAGTACCTGGAGCAAGAATTTAGTTTAGTTTTACCATAGAACCAAACATGTGTCTCAAGAGTGGGGCTGGGAGGATGACTGGGGCGGGAGCACTCAGAGCTTTTTAAAATTGTTTTGAAACTGTAGTTGAGGGCATACAGACCACCCAGGTAACATACACACACATGTACATACAAATTCATGCAACAGTTGGTGTAGGGGAGAAGCAGAATAGGTGGTGAAGCAGAGAATGTGGACAGAGCTAGAGTGCTATGTTGTTGCCTTTGATCCTGAAAATGCTGCATTCTTGTGCCTCTGAAAGATAATGATTCCCTGCTTTTAAATGAGCTTGTGTGTTAATGAGCGTGCTAGCTTATAGGAGTTTCCTCAGTAATCGCATTTCCGAGTTTCACAACTGAATGCCGATTTCTTAATTGAGCCTTCTGGTTTGAAAATTAAGATTTCATGGTTATTGTTTTAAATAGTTATCTGCAGGCATTCTCCAGAAAGTCCAAACTGCTATCTCTGTAGGATCTAAATTAGTTTTAAACAAAACAATAGGGAAAGAAATCCTCGCCCCACCCCCAAGAATGTGCTTGTCCCTGTTGTGGTGTCAGACTTAGCAGCACAGTTTCTCTTTTGTGAATTGGTGAAACTGGCTGTGCAAGTCAACCACACTAACCAAGCTTTTGCCTGCTGGAAGAGGTGGGAATTTGATGAATACTAGTAGCTCTGCCCACTTTCCCTTTCCATCCAGGCATCAAAGCATGGATTCTCAGCTTATTTAAAAAATAAATTAGAAAGTAAATGTGAAAAGGTAGGAAGTGAGGGAGAGAAGGAGAGAGGTTGTTAGGGATATAGAACTTTAAGCAGCACTTGAGCAAGACAAGTGTGCCTGTTTTTTCTACAGAGTACAGTTGACAAAAAGCGTGCCAGCCATCATGAGAGCAATGGCTTTGCCGGTCGCATTCACCTCTTGCCAGATCTCTTACAGCAAAGCCATTCCTCCTCCACTTCCTCCACCTCCTCCTCCCCATCCTCCAGCCAGCCGACACCCACCATGTCCCCACAGACACCCCAGGACAAGCTAACTACTAATGAGGTATGTCTTACACCACAGCTGGCTGCTTTCGTAGGGTTATAGCAGCATTGCCTAGTAGCTAGTTTGCAAAGGAACTCCAGCCAATCTCCCCTGCTTTTTTTTCCTGTCACCTTTGTTCCCGCCCCCCAAATAACACATTTCAGTTGTGTAAGAAGCCCTTAACTGTAGAGCAGTCCCACGCCAAACTTGCCAGTTTACTATTTTTGCTTCCTTTAGTGAGTCATTAATTGCATGGCATTCGTTTTAAACTAAACTTGACTACTGCATTTTCAAGCCAATACTCTTTTTTTTTAAATTCTGTTTTATTCCGGGAGCGGGCTAATTACAAGCAATGTGCCTCTTCAGAATTAGCAGTTAATTTTGGCTTTGTCAGTAAAGGCTGGACTAGTAACTCCACACATATGAGGAGCTGCTTGTGGAAACTCACCCTTTGGGAGAGGAAGCGGCTGCAGAGGGATTTTGCTCTTTAAACCTTGCCACGTGGGCTGAGTGAAGAAATCAGGTGTTGCCTGGGAGGGTTGTAAAAGCCTGATGTACTGCTGTTTTGGAATAATGAATGGGGAAAAAATATTTGGTTTCTTTTTCCAAGTATGTGTGTATTCTGAAAAGCAGCCGTTTAAAGGTGACTGTTCACCAGCAATGGTTATGTCCAGGTAGAGAAGGCTTTGCCATGGGGGATGCTCCCTCTTGCTCTCCTGGGCTGATCCCAGGTTGGTACCTTCCCTTACCAAGTGGTGGTGGAAAAGCCTGGTCCTTCTTGTGTGTGTAACCCCTCACAGCAGAGGAGATGCACACATGTGAATGAGCAAAGGGAGTCATTTGTCTCTTACGAACCCTTGCAGTAAGTGAAGAGCCCGATATGGTGTCTCCACTCCTGGCTGGGTGGCCAGTCTGGCTTACAGGGAAGGCCTCTAAAGCAGGGGATGGTACAGGGGAGCAAAACTCGGTGAAAAGAAGCTGCTGCTTCTCAGGGTCGAGTCCTGCTGTGTAGGTGTGCAAGTGCTGTGATGAGAAGGAAAGGTTGTAGTGAGCTGGGTAGGCTGATGGCAATGCACATGTTCACCACATAATCAAAAATGCTTGTGAACCAGAGCAGGAGGGTGGGAGGGAACATTTCCTCCTGAAAATTTATTTAGCATAATACTTAATTTTCAGATATGCTTCATTGGTCTTTGATCTTTCTAAAAGCACACTCTTGTAGGTTATAGAGATCAGTTGATTGATCCAGAGATATGCTTGCTCATTACTTTGATCTAAGCAATAAGTAAGCAGGGTTCACTTAACTCAGCTTGGAAAGTGGAGGCTGGGAAAGTACCTGGTGACGAAGGAACCTTTTGGTAATGAGCTACTCAGGGGACTGATACACTCTGAAGACAAATTGCTGGGTTTTTTTCTGCAGAGTAGAGGCTTAGAAGATCATAGGTTGAAGATTAGTTGATGCTAAAGAAGTGTCTCGTAACTATGTTTGCATAAAGCTGAGCAAAAACCTGGTACTGCTTGGTATAACTTACCCACATGCACACCCTTTATATATATATACTATTTTTTCACTTGTCCCATTCTGCTTCATTATGCAATGTTGTCACTATAATACTAAACTGGCAAGAGTTTTTAAGTCGTTTCATTTCCACTTTTAACAGTTCATTGTTTCACTTGTCTTCTTTCTTTCATGTTTTTTCATGTTTAGACCTCATAACTCAGCAAGCACCAGTGATTTAATCCACTGCATATTCATAGTGTCATGTCACCGTTTGCTACACCTTCCACACTAATGAGCCCCTTTGTTCGATACAGGTTTAATACGTTGCTTTGTCAAATAAAGGTGGAAGAACCTGCTGCAGCTTTCTGGCAAGAGGCTCAGGTTAAACAAAATAGGGAGAATGAATGGTAGCAAACATTGAAACATAATGCATCACAGAAGTGAATGCTTGATCCCAGATGGTTCTGATTTTGTTGCACAAGCCAAGAGATCAAGCTTCATAATTTATTAAACTAGCTCAATTCAGGAGATGCTTCATAAATTCAAAAACTGTAGGTAGTGGACAACTTGCAGATAAAACAGTATACATCAATTTAAGCAGATTTTTAAAAGGAGAGACATTCTCTTTGTGCCTGATTGTAGTGGCCTGTTGTAAAAGGCTTTGCTAGCAGCTGAGTTTCAGGGATGACATTTTGCTGTAACATGTGCAGTGTGCATATGTATCTAGTTCAGGTGTGGTGCCTGTAGTGCGTTGTGTATCTATAAAGGAAGTATAAAAGTTTGGGGAGGCTCTGTAGCATAATTCTGTAGTAACTTTAAAATGTTGGTTGTTGTTATCCATGCTTTTTATTGTCATTAATATTAATAAAGTTGAAATTTACATTGCAGACTCAGTCCGCTAGTAACACACTCCAGAAACACAAATCTTCCTCCTCCTTTACACCTTTTATAGACCCCAGATTACTACAGATTTCTCCATCTAGTGGGACAACTGTGACTTCTGTGGGTAAGTAAAGTAGCTGAAGACAACAACTGAAAAAGGGTTCAGTGGCTCTTTAAAGTACTTAAGAATGTTACCATCATGCTTTTTATTTGATTTGCAATGGATTGCATAGTTTATTTTCTTTTTCCATTTACATTTCTTACAAAAAGAAAGACTTTCTCAGTATTCTCAGTTACTGATTTGGGTTGTATGATGTCAAGAGTATAAGGCCAGAATTTAGCACGTGACGGATATTACATGCACTTCACTTTTCTTTTTTTCAGTAGGATTTTCTAGTGAAGCAATGAGATCAGAAGCAATAAGGCAAGACCCTACACGGAAAGGGTCAGTTGTCAATGTGAATCCCACGAATACACGGCCACAGAGTGATACACCAGAGATTCGCAAATACAAGAAGAGATTCAATTCTGAGATACTGTGTGCTGCCTTATGGGGTAATGCAAACGTATTCTTCCCTTGCCTCTTGCACTTGTGTAGACGCATCAATATGAGCTTGCAGTCTTTGATAATGTATCTCCAAAACTGTAGCTGTTTATTTGCTTTTATTCAGTGCTCATTTGCATCTTCTTGTTGCAAGAGCTGATTATTATTGTGTTGTTTACATTATGTTGCTTCTGCTTTGATATTATTTCCCACTGTATATAGGCTTCTGATGGCACAGTTCAGACTTAGAATCACAGAATCATAGAAATCATTAAGGTTGGAAAAGACCTTCAAGATCATTGAGTCCAACCTTTGATCAAACGCCACCTTATCAAGTAGACCATAGCACTATGTGCCACATTCAGATGTTTCTTGAACACCTGCGGGGATGGTGACTCTACCAATTCCCTGGGCAGCCTGTTCCAATGCTTAACCACCCTTCTTCCTGGTGTCCATCCCAAACCTACCCTGGTGCAGCTTGAGCCCTCTTGTTCTGTCATAAGTTGCCTGGGAGAGGCTTCATTCAGTTGATCAGGATGTCCTTTTCAGCTTTTTCTAAACCCTGCTAGTACATCTCTTGCAGCTTTTTGGAGCTTGTAGTAGTCTTTACATTGTACACCTGGTACACACATGGTATTTCTTTTGAAAAATAATCATCATCTTCTTGAGCCTCTTGCTATTTTGTTGTTGCAGAGCTTGATCAAGATGTGTTTCATAAGGTGACTTGCCACCTCAGTCATCAGTTTACGTAGGAAGGAAGAGGGAAAAGAGGAGGGTAGGAGGGACATTTTCCATTCTGAGACTGTGACTTAGCTTTGTTGAGAGTGGTTACTGCAGAGAGAAGCTGGGTATGAGATGTCATCTGACCAAGTGTGTCTGGTCTTCTTGTCACAAGGGATAATTTGTGTTGGTGCCAGACCAGTTAGTCAGGATCCCGCACTTCACCCGGCATAGAGCAGTGCTTGTTGCCTGCTACAGTGGGACATCAATGCTGCAACACCCAAGGAGGGCTTTCCTTTGCTATGCCGTTGGAGTCTATGGGGGCACATGATATTTTTTGTTATCTAGATGTTAATAGTGGATGCTTATGTATGTTACATACATATTTGTCTAGTATGCCGAAACTTGGCAGACTGTAAGTGCACATGCATGTAATTTTAAAAACTATAAAGACGAGAGTTGGCCATACCCCTGAGTCACATGATGATTGTATAGGTAACACAGTCTGCTTCTCTTTTCTACATTTTCATTCTTCGTTCCAGGCCCTTAGTTCTCTTTTGGGGTTATTTCCACCATTTTTTTCTCAGAACAGCACTGTTGTCCCAGTCTGCTTGCCTGCAGAGCTGTGTCAGTTAAAGAGCTCTTCCAATACCTTATCTTCCTATCTGCTGTTTTCTTTATTTCCAGTATTTACTGGTAAGAATTTTTACCCCAGCGCTATTTCTGCTTGTATTTATGTGTATAAAATGAGGACTTGTGCAAATGTAAACTTTCAGGCTGTGAGAGGGCAAAGGCGAAGAGAAATCATATGGTATCGGTAAAGATGACTCATAATTTCTCCAATCTGCCTTGTTTTGCCAGTAGCAATTCTTGTTAATGGTTTCATATTTCTTTGATCTATGTATCTGACTGTTAGGGTTATTTCAAAAAAAGGTGTAAAATCCTAGAAGTGTGTTACAACTCTAACACAGCCCTTCCTTGTTAAACATTTAGGGCCAAACCAATTGTGATACAAGCTGGTACACATGCTTATTCCTTGGTAAGGTTTAGCTTCCTCTACCCTTAAGCAAATTAAACCATTTAATGGTGATGCTTCTTATTCAAAAAGAGAGGGACTTGCTTTGCTCTGCTTTGTCTTTACCAGTGGTAATGGCAGTAGTGTCTGGCAGACTGCTGATTGCATTAGGTCTGTGATGTTGTTTCTTCTAGTTCTGAGTGGTGAAAGTCAATGTTAATGATATGGATGCAGTAGCACAGATTTTTACACCCAGCCTCCACAGACAGCCTGTACTTTTTCAGGAGGCATTTCCATTTGCTTGAAAAAAACAGAACTGCTTAATTGTAGGGTGGTGGTAGAAGAGCTCTGCTGTCTGTGAGTAATGAGGGTGCTCGCATTTTAAAATACAAGCACTGCTTGCCACCAGCATAGCATCTCATTAGTTTAATCTCAAAATGCACATAGCTGAGGGAAGGGATCGGGGACAGGTGTGCATGTGAACTTGAAGCAGGAACAACTGCACCACAAGGGCAGCAGAAGGAGAGGTTGGGGTGGAGGCAGGAGCAACGGAGCCCTGATGAGCGAAGAGGGTGAGGGACCCTGAGTGGGCAGTTTGCATGTGGCTTGTTTTGAATTGTAATCTACACTGGAAAAAATACAGAAATGCATGTTGAAGCTGAATCAGTTACAGCTTTAGTCCGTGGGTCCTGGAGCTGCAGGACGGAGACCAGCTGCTGGGCACTTCCTTGGCTGGTTTGGTGCTGCTGCAGCCTGTGCTGAGACTTGACTTGTGTGTGTCTCACTCTCCCTGCTTCCTTCTGCCACTTCCCAATTTGAGAATGTCTCTCAGTATGAGGCAGTCTGTGTGAAATGTTCTTGTGGTGAAATGCCTGCGGGAGCTGTGGGATGGGATCCGGTGGGTGCAAACCATGTGGGGAATGCAGAGGCTAGAGGCGGGCAAGACGGGGATGAAGGAAGTGTCAGTAGCTGAAGAGCCTGGGAGGATGACAGGCCTCCCAGGAGAAGTAGCAGAGCAGCAAATCTGAAAAAAGACACATGATTGTCTGTGGGGACTGCTGGGACCTCTGAAGTTTTCTTACTGAAGAGGTGAGAGAGAGGAAAACAGAGATGCGTGATGATTTCTGACCTCCCAGTACACTATATCTGTTTTTCTCATATACCCAGAGGCTTTTCGGTGTTCTCTAGCACCTGCAGCTCAGCTCCCTTCCCCATCATTTCTTCCTTCTGGCTGCCACTCTGCTCCCCCTTAACACCTTCTTCCTCTTCAGAGACACCTTGTGCCCCCTGGGTCAGGTTTAATGTGCGCTCCCTTTTGCAAACCACTCTCATGCCTGGTAGCCAGGGTGCTGTTTAGGTGAGCAATGCCTGTTTTTAATACTGTGAGAAGGCATGTCACTCCTACAGATGCAGACCACAGCGAAATACACACCTGTGCACTGGGCCCACCGGCTGTATTAGAAAAGGTTCATTATGGGATCAGCCCAAATGGCCCATTGGCACCAATCTAGTTGTATCTGGGGTTTAATCGTCTGACTAGGGATTAAAGCCATTAAGAAATGTAACTGTGATCGTTTTGTGTGAGCTTTGGTTTTCTTATTTCATCATTCTGTTGTGCTAAACGATGGCAGGTTTTACACTGGGAACAACATGGAAGTCTAATAAAGCGAGTCATACATTTAGTTTGTTTTCCATTCCCTGTATTGCATCTGACCTGTCTCTGCAGAATTTGTGAGCTTCTGGACCTAAACACTATTGCAAATAAATAGTTATGAAATTTAAGACTGATTATATATTAATAGACATTTAAAACTTCGTCTCATATATATATTTATGTAAAAAATGTAATTGATTTTAAATACTAGGGTTTTGTGGATTCTTGGAAAGTATTCCAGTGGATCTTTGGAACTTTGTGTAAGGGAACTGGCCTACCGACTTATCTTAGTTTGCTTGATCTTTAGCAGAAACCTGTGGCAGCATGAGATTACTGTAGTTCCTCTAATTTTAACATTCAGATAGAAAAGATTGTTGTGAAGCTGTGGGACCAACCTGGTGCCTGTCCTTTTAGAGGAGGGCTGCACACCAATCTGTTTCTTCCAGTGGGAACTGCTTTTATTGCCATGTCCATGTCAAGAGCATCCTGTTACCAACAGCCCTACCAACAGCTAATATATTTTTGGAATACATAGGCTTGTGTACCACTTTGTACCTCACCCCTCTTCCAGCATCAGTGTGCCTTTTTGTTTGGGAACTGCTGCTCTGTCCAGCACACAGCTGGATAAACACATAATGCTGTGGGTGAGCAACTGGCTTATGGGTCGAGCACAGAGGGCAATAGTGAATGGGGTGATATCAGACTGGTGACCTGTCACTAGTGGGGTTCCACAGGGCTCCATCGTGGGCTCTGTGCTCTTCAACATCTTCAGAAATTACTTGGATGCAGGACTGGTAGGGATACTAAGCAAGTTTGCAGATGACACAAAACTTGGAGCAGCAGCTGTTGACTCCTGGAAGTCACGGAAGCCCTGCAGAGAGACCCCAACTAATTAGAGGACTGGGCAATCACCAATCATATGAAATTCAACCAGGGGAAGTGTTGGATTCTGGATGGGATGGGGCACCTGGGATGGGGCAACGCTGGCTGTACATACAGACT